>OX030948.1:90334292-91074292 GCA_943735915.1 Pherbina coryleti
CTATTTTACGATAACCTTTTTAAGGTAAGGATGTAGTGTACTTACCATACCTACTTGAAACTTACCCACTGACCTACTTACTGTAGCATTGTTAGTCATTATAAGCATTGTAATGAAAAACCATAACCAAGCGAGCGTTGACACATTGTAAGCGCTTGTAAACATACCATAAGAGAAAGCATTTGGTGAATATGCTGCACATTCTTTAAACGTATCTCAGAATTTCCAAGTAGAAATAAGTTTTCATGTATTTGTGAGATTTTAGAGCATAAGAATTTATAGATTTTAGAGCGTAAGAATTATTGCAATGTTAATTATTGTATGTAAGAATTTGTAACCGAGCGTTTCCACCGCCCGAACGAACGAAGAAATCATCGCGAACAAATCGTCGCGATGAATTCTTCGTTCGGTCCAACTGTTTCCACCGCACGAACACAAGTTGCGAACATTGGTAAGTCGCCATCTTGTTCGTTCGTGCAGTGGAAACACTTAAATTCAATGCATGGTATAATAATACATGGTAGCATTGACAGTTGCTTGGGAAATCATATACTGTCAAAAAATATACTCAAAAAGAGAGCGTTCAGAATCGGCCATTGAAAACACATTGAAAACACAAACAATGTTGAAAACGTTGAAGTGAAAAAAACAACAACCACAGCAGCTGCTGATGTATTTGCACAACAAGCTGTGTTTGACAATTTATGATTTCCTGTTGAAGAGAAAATAAGCAGTTGTCAATGCTACCATGTATTATTATACCATGAATTCAATGCTTGCGAGCATCAGCGTTGATCAATATTTGTTTATGCAAACGTACTAAATTTGATTAATTTTTACTATTTTTATGCCTTTTAATTTAGGTTTTATGTAAGTATTTATATAAAGAATTTATTATATAAAGAATATTATATAAATAATTTGATTATATAAAGTGCTAATAATATAACAAAGTGAAATAAAGTTCTTTTGCGTTAAATTTTCAATATATTTTCTTTCTTTTTTGTTTTTCCTACGTTATTAACTACCATTTCAACAAATCTACTACCTATGCGCAAATAAGCACTGGATTCGCCCAAAAAGATCGAGCGTCGGCCGATCAGAGCGAACGAAGAAATCTTCGTTCGTTCGTGCTGGAAAAGTGTTTACACTGCGCGAATAGCGCTCGCGAGCATTTTGTAAAAACCAATGTTCCGAACCTTGGTTCGGACCAAACTGTTTACACCGCCTGAACGAACGAAGAAATCTTCGTTCGTTCGGGCGGTGGAAACGCTCGGTAACATGTAAAAATGTAAGAGAGAGAATCTGATTGGAATGAGATCGATTTGGCTATATAAACCAAATGCGATCATGAAATAAATCAATTCCTGAACCTTAGTTTAAGTTAGAAGAACTGTCTGAATTATATCTTTGAACAAGCTTTGTCAGCTTAAGTACAACCAGACAAATGTAAGAACGGCTCTTTAGCCAGCAATACAAAACTTTGTCAGCTTTCAAAATAAAGACTAATATAATTTTTTTTCTTCTTTAATTTTTCTCCAACAAATTAAAACCACGACAGGGTGGTTCAAATATGTAATCATGTAATAAGTTTAAACATGATCTTGGAACTATCACAAACTTTGTCTCTTCCACCAATTGTGCTTAGTCTATTTATCTGTAGAGAAAGTATTTAAATTTTAATAAGATTGAAAAATTAATAAATATGAAAAAATTAAAAAGCCATTAGTATACCATTTCAGTTGTAACAAGTAGGATGTTTAACTCGTCAATTGCATTTATGGAATTTAATGGAAAAACAATCTCCTTCGTCAAAATAATTTCAACACAATTTTTATTATCAGACTTAGTTTCGCCAATATGTTTTAGAATTCTGTCTATTGTGATATGAATTCCGTTCAACTCTTTCTTTAAGTTTACTACATTTAGTGTTGCCAGATTTGTTTTCCAACGATACGGGACAAATACAAGATATGTAAAAAACGGGATTTCGGAAAATTTTACGGGACAATAAATATACAGAAATTTATTTTTAAAAATATGTATTTCAGAAAAAAAAAATTTATTGAGGTACGCAGAATAAATAATAATGTCAAATGTTGCGCTTCACATATATATATTTTGCACTAGTGTTGCTTAAAATGTACCCTGCAAACATCGGCTACCGAAAGTACACATACATTCAAAACAAATTTGCAAATTTACTTACACACTGAAACTACCTTTTCTATTTACTTTGACAAAGATTTGGTGAAACAGTGAAAGAAATATGTCTGCTTCAACCATTGTGTGTGAAAGACTGAAAAAGGTATATGTGAAAAGGAATTTGCAAAAAATTACAAGCGCCCATGGCGGAAGTGTTGATAGTTTGTCAATTTCTTTTATTTGTTTGAGTTGCTAAATTTTGATGTGTTAAAGTTTTTACGGGTTATTGTGCGAATAAAGTACATATAAATAAATATTAAATGCAATTAATTGTGCCGTGTAGTGTTCACAAAAAGTTATTGCAGTTGTCTTCGCCTATTTGCCAAGTTCGCCATTGAATGGTTTTGCCATTTTATCAAAAACGTGTGCTGAAAGGTGCCACCGACATAAACCTTTGGCCAATATGCAAATTTACTTGCATTCACAACATCTAACATCGGTGGCCATATCCATATCGGAACATATCGATGGCCATAATATGAAAGTTGCGCTCATCTGTTTGCTACGCGATAAGCCGTACGATCCATTTATCACGATGAGTTGATGGCGCGCTGCGCCACCTCCACCCTCTGTATTATATTTTATATTCGCTGCTGTATAATATTTCAAATATTACATTATCATATTAAATAAATTAAACAAAAATACTAATTAGTGTATTTATTTGCTGGTTTTGGTTAGAATACTAGTTAAAAAAGCGGTTAGAATATTGGTTAGAACGTGGTTAGGATATGAATAAAAAAACTGGTTAGCAAAATGGTTATAAAACGGTTAGTATATAAGGTATAAAACCCTATAAATACGTGGTTGTTAACCACTTTAAAATGAAAAGAGCGATGTCTGCGTACATGCGTTAGAAAGAGTCAGCCATCTGTACCTGACACACAGATAGAAAGTAAATAGGTTAGATTTTTCCCGACATCCTATCTTTTCTAACTAAGGCCGTGTGCGAATTGATCTAAATTGACTGACTTTTCTAAATTATTGGAAGTTTGTCGGTAATGCAGTGCTTGTCTAAAATTTAGTAAATTTTCGAGTAGACTTTTCATGACTAAATTGAAAGTTACCATATTTTTGTGTCTGATCTTTTTGGGAAACTAAGTGGGAATTTTGAATTGAACAAAAGGGAAAAAAGCATCCAAATTGACGAATGAATTCTTACAGGTTAATTTTTTTTAATTAAAATTTTATATATTGCTTGTTTAACAATATTTTCTTTGTAGATTTCATCCGAATTAAGAAAACATAAGCTCTTAATTGCCACAAAAAACCTACGTTATGCAGTCGATCATCTGGCAGCGTTGAGCTTTATGTATTATTGCATGCTCGCCAATATGAAGAAAAGAGATAGCAATAGGTGCTACAATAGGTTCTTAAATTTAGTTGTCAAATGTTATTTCGCACAGTTAGGACAGCTTTTTTGCTAAATGTTTGCAGGGCTGAAAATTTCCATTGAATAGAAAAGTCATTTCCTAAATTTTAGTCTAATTCGCACACAGCCTAAAAAACTAATTGAGACTCAACCGGTTAGGAAACTAGTTAATTAACTCGGAGTGTGTTTGCAGGGTATGTACTATGCAAGGTTGCACAAGTACGTACTTTTGTACCATATTGGATACTTTTTTATTATTTAAATACGAAGTACTAATCTTTTCGTACTAGTACAATTTTATTTCCATCCTTCCCTTATGAATTTTGTTCATGGTGTTGCCAAACATCTTTAGATTTACTTTCTATATAGTTATATGACAGCACTCCAATAGCTATTCCAAGATTGTTTACGTATGGGATACAGAAAATATACAAGGAATACCATTTCAATGAGGAAAGTACGAGGAATACCAAATATAAAGGAATACGAAATATGGAACGTACTTGGTACCATCCAGTTTATATGAAATTTTCATACAAATCAAATGGTACCAAGTACGTACTATTTCGTACTTCCTTTATATTTGGTATTCCTCATACTTTACTCTTTGCATCGTATTCGTTATAAGTTTGTTTACAAATAATATTACAACAGAGTGAAAGAATAAAATGATGTTGCCATGCCATTTTAAATAAATAATAAGAATTTTTCATACGATGCAACATTTTAGTGCAATTAGTAAACGTTGTTATTTGAAAGCTTTAATTGTGGAGAGTTAATAAAATGCAAAAGCAAATAAATATAAATAAAGTAAATGTTGAAAACATTAAAAAATTTAATATTTGTTTTTGCTACGGTCAAATTAAACAAAAATCAAGGAAAACTTTATATCAAGCAAGCAATCAAATTCAAAAGTGTTAGTGTGTAAGTTAAAAAGTGTAAGTGTATTGCAGCTTGAAAGGCAAAACTTGACCGCGTTACTACCGTGTAACCCACTTTATGGAGGAATTGAGACGGATCACTTTGCTTTTCCTTTTTTTCACTGGATGTGACTGTTGGAAATTATATCTAGCCAAACATATTTTTTACTGACAGGTCAATGCATTTATAGACTTTCAATACTTTATTGAATACATATTAATATATTTAAAATATAAATTAATAAAATATATTAATACTTTATGATAGCACATAGTTTTTATTTCACTGAATATGCATGGTAAAAATGTCAATCCATATAGTTACATAATAATATACGATTATATAATATAAATACATTAAGTTATTTTTTTTTTTAAGTCATACCTTGTTACAAAACAGTTACTTTTTTATGAATGTGGCACCACGTTTTATTTTTTAATGCAATTTTTTATTTTTTGTGGCAACATTTATTATTTCAATAGTACTTTTTTATTTTTCTCCGATGCAACCTTGGTACTATGTAATAGTTCTATGCATATTATGGTCGGCTTTCACTTCTTTTCTGAATGCCTTAGTTCATGTGAATACGTATTTATTATCCTAGACATTTTACAAGAATGTCAAAAATACGGGACAAATTTTGTCCCGGCGGGACACTTAAAAAATCATGCAAAATACGGGACGTCCCGTGAAATACGGGACATATAGCAACACTAACTACATTGTTTTTCGTATATGATCGAAGGCAAGACAGCAAAAGATTCACTATGATCTGCGTTTGTGATCATAACATCGGGTTCGAAATTTTGGACTACAGGAATTTCTTTATATACATCGTTGTTTTCATATGTTTCATTTAAATATGAAGCACTAGCATCACATAGTGGTAGTTCCAATTGATTTTGGTATTAAATGTTCTCCATGACATCATTGTTATCACATACTTAATTTTTTGCTTTAGTTTTTTTATTCGTCTTTTAGGAGCCAATGATTGCTGTTTTATAAATATGAATATGAGGAAGATCACAAAATTAAAAACTACACAAAATGCATGCGTACCTTTCTTCACACTCTGTGTCGGTATAGGATGCAAAATATGCATTGCATATAAATTTTCCAATTTCTTCGCCTCATAGTGGGTATCAGCTATCGCCTTAACTGTGCAAAACATACTTGTCCAGTTTTGTTCTGGCTTGAACATATTATCTTTTAATAGTTTTTAATCTCCACATCCTCAATACGTTTTGGCCAAAATAGCTGGGAATTTTTTTCCATCCATTGGGAACAACACTGTAGTGCTTTTCGCCACATTCGAGTGTTTCAACTACTTTAAACATTAGCTGCGTTCGATTCGCCAGTGCTCAACTCAACTACGAAAAAAACGGCTACTCACTTAGCTGTTACTTACTGCATAGTTGGCAACACTTTTGTTTTTACAGACCACATAAAGTCTGCCAATAAATTAATTTTGTTTTTGTACTCACATTACATTTTGACAGAATCTATTACTTTTACCTTATTCCGTACACAAACCAACTAAAAAATAAGAAACTGGCAACGCAACTTTACTCAACTCAACTGATAATTGACCTACTCTATACTCAACTAGCTGTAGACTTTGTTGTTGTTTTCCCATACAAATTTTGAAATAAGCTACATGGATTGAGTATAGGCTGGCGAATCGAACGCAGCTATTATGAAAAAACCTGACCGACACACACGGCCGACACGTCAGACACATAAATAAACTATGCCCACAAACCAGAGATAATCTGGCATAAACTAAAAAACTGAAAAATGCAATTCACAATGGTTGTTATTACTTGAATGATTCTAATAAGTCAGTGCGACTTCAAAACAATTGTCGCTTAGCAGTAAATGTTTCTATAATGAAATATTTAAGGAAAATTGTTTTTTTGGACACATGAAACTTTTTAAAATGGTGGCAAATTATTATTCTATTTTCCTAACAATAAAAATGAATCTGATTTTATATTGTATTTTTAAGCTTTTTAACTATGTTTTAATGATTGCTTGCATTAAAAACAGTTACTGAAATTCGTATTTAGTACTTTTTCCACAAAACTTTTTAAAACATTTTTTATTAATATATATAAAATTTTTTTAATTTAGCTGGCGCTTTAATTTTTAAGAAGTTTTGGTTTTTATTTTACCGAAAATTTTCTTTCTTATCTACATAAATGTAATATCCGAATAATATCCAAAATATATAACAACTATATATATATATATGTATCAGAGCTGTAAAAGTTTTAATTTATTTTCACTTCTCCTGCATAAATGTTCAAAAGCTAAAATCCTTTTTTGTAGCATTCAAAGTGTGAACTCTGTAGGCTTAAGCCTTTAGGCTGATTAAACTTGTTTTCAAGACATGAATTGCAAAATGTAAAGAATGCACACTGAATTGAAATTTTAACGAATGCAGCCACCGATGGCTTTAGCCACGATGGCTGCAACCATCGATGTTTGCAGCTGAATTGAAATTTTAGTGAATGCAGACGGCGATGGCTTCAGCCGCAAAGATTTGTTGTTGCGTCTGAAGTTGTTTTGTGTGTATTTGTGTATGCGTGTGTGACTGTTGGGCATGACTGTGATGCCTTGCTATTGGCTGATATCATGTATAGAAAAAGTTCTACAACAAATTGTAGAAGTTAATTTTTATACATTTTGTTAATAATATTTATTGTTAATAAGCACTTTATTATTCCAGAAAATGTCAAAAAAAAGACAAAAACATATCACTACGATCGTGCGTCGAAAACAAATGACAACATAAATGAAAAATGCTGCTTTATATTTAGTACAGTGTTTATTACTTTATATTTATCCAGTGTTTCAGATTTGAAAAGAATGATAAAACTGAGTGCATCCATCAGATTTTTTAAGCCGGCAAGAATGGGATTGATATTTCCATAAGTCCCATTCCTTACAGAGCATTGGGTGTGCATTCTTTTGTCTTCAAAGAATTATGAATTGTGCATCTGTAATTCATTAACTCAACAGAAGCATAAGATTGCAATCTGGTTGATGCAGCTCTTGAATGCATTAAGAGTGTGTGCATTCCGAATTGATTCAATCCTTTTACAGCTCTGATATATATATATTAGCGTGGCCGTTAGTTGTATGGAGAAAATTTTTTTTTGATTTCTTATATTCTCTCTCCCCAAATCGGTCCAGTTTTATGTAAAAAAAAATACAAAAAAGTTTCAAAGCGATAAGTTGTGTTTAAGGGGTGTCGCCCGCCCCTCAAAGTTGGCCTTCAAGCCCATTTATTCAAATGTAATTTGTTTGTATATGAGTATCTTTTTAAAAAACATTTTACAAGAATATGATGTATGGCAATATTTTAGCTCTTTTAATCAACAACATTAGCCTTAAAGAAAGTTTTTTGATAAAATCAATATTTTAGAAAATAATGAAGAAAATAACCAACAAAATACCAAAAATTATATGTACCAAAATTAAATTTATATGGAAATTATTTGTTCTAAGCATGTGCGTTAAAAGCTTATGTCTATTAAATTATTTCATACATAGCTATGCTACGTAAAGTCAAAAGAAAACCAAACAAAAACAAAATTATTGAGTTATATTAAAATATTTATAACTCTTGACTTACAGTAGATTCCTTAGAGTTCGAAAATTTCTTCTTTGAGAAGAAAAAAACTGCTCAAGCCCACCACTAATGAATTTTGAAACTGTTTGTTTTGCCATTGTGGCGCGGTTAAAGTTAATTTGTTTTTCTTTTTCAATATTCAAAGCAGCGACCATATTTTCTTTTATGAAGTTTTATGAAGCGACCACATTTATGAAGTTGTACTGAGAAGTGTGTTTGAGGAAAAATTTCAAAATCAGTCAAGCCCTAACGTAACAATATTTGAAAAATTTCAAAATGCATAGCCAAAATTAAACGTTAACAACTGGCAGCAAGAAATGCAAGATGAAGTGGTAAATAATTATTTGAAAAACAAAAAATCTCGGGTTGTAAGTTTTGTTAACACAATCTTACAAGAAGTACAACCTAGAGAGGATTATAAGGAGTTACTAGAACTTACCTTGCTATTCCTGGGTGAGAACCTAAAAAACCGCCAAACAGTGTAATAATTCGTTCACCGGGTGCTTATCATCATGCGCGTTGGATGGGAAAAGCTATTTACAGCTTGAAAATATATTTGTTTCGTGAAGAGTTTAACTTGACAGAATCTGAAAGCATTGGACTACGTCAAATTTGCATTTTTATTGTCGCCGTATATGTTGAAGCCTGGTTTTCTGCTCCCTTAGCAATACAAGCACCATACACCGACTTAAATGTTTTGTCAAAATTAAAAGATTTTGAAAATATTGATTTAGGAATCTCGCAGGTTGCCGCCAAAAATTCGAAAACCAGTTACGGTATTTAAATGGGGAGGCTATTGCATTTGCGTTTTTTGACAACACTGTCGTAGATGCAACAAAAGAAAATATGGTCGCTGCTTTGACTATTGAAAAAGAAAAACAAATTAACTTTAACCGCGCCACAATGGGAAAACAAACAGTTACAAAATTCATTAGTGGTGGGCTTGAGCAGTTTGTTTCTTCTCAAACAAGAAATTTTTTTGAGAGATTTCAAATTGATACGTCTTTCATGACATTAACTCCGTCCGAATGGCCTGCGCAGGATTGCTTTATGACAGCGGTAAAAACATTAAAAAAATTAAGAGTCATCAATGATACCGCCGAAAGAGGAGTGAAGTTGATGGAGGAGTATAATAAGCTCTTTACAAGAAATGAAGAGCAAAAACAATTTGTACTGCAGGTTGTTAGCGACTATCGTCGCCGGTTTTCGAACTCTAAGAAATCTACTGTAAGTCAAGAGTTATAAATTGTTTAATATAACTCAATAATTTTGTTTTTGTTTAGTTTTCTTTTGACTATACGTAGTATAGCTATGTATGAAATAATTTAATAGACATAAGCTTTTACCGCACATGCTTAGAACAAATAATTTCCATATAAATTTAATTTTGGTACATATAATTTTTGGTATTTTGTTGGTTATTTTCTAAAATATTAATTTTAGCAAAAACTTTCTTTGAGGCTAATGTTGTTGACTAAAAGAGCTAAAATATTGCCATACATCATATTCTTGTAAAATGTTTTTTAAAAAGATACTCATATACAAACAAACTACATTTGAATAAATGGGCTTGAAGGCCAACTTTGAGGGGCGGGCGACACCCCTTAAACACAACTTATCGCTTTGAAACTTTTTTGTATTTTTTTACATAAAACTGAACCGATTTGGGGGGAGAGAGTATAAGAAATTAAAAAAAAAAAATAACGGCCACGCTAATATATATATATTCTATATATTGATATTAACATTGTTAAAGAAACTACATAAAGTTTTCTCTTAACACACGTGACTATTTATGCTTTCATAATATAAATACTTAATTATATATATGGCAACTTTATATATAAATAATTTATTAAAATTGGCAACTCTGTACTACATTCATACTAAAATGTGATAAGTAACTTTAAAGTAATTTTGACTAACACAATGTCAGCATTGTGTTGCACCACTTTCGTCTCTGTAACGCAACCAATACGTATCAGCATGTAAACTTTGACGCAAAAATAAACGCTACGACGTTGCTGCAGCCTAATATAGACCATCAGTTCTAGTTGGGCAACCCCATATGTTGGGGGTCACAAACTGTTTCTTTCTAACAAAAAATGTCATTGTGGGAGATGGTAAGTGATAGCATGGACGACGCACAGAGGGATCCCTTCATGCATTTCTTGGAAAAAAGAGGAGTGGCACTATGATAATGAAATATGCAGGCTTGATTAGAAGCATCTAATTATGAAAACTTCCAAAAATTATCCCGATAAGTCAATGGAAACGCTTACCTCCCTTACAAAGTGACTTTATCAAAACGGTAAAATATCTTTAAATTCCACAAAAATTAGTATAAGAACTCGAAATTTTCCATAAGAACTTTGATATAAAACATGTACTCAGGGCCGATGTACGCACAGGCTGTATAGGCTACAGCCTTGGGCCCGCACCCCAAAGGGGTCCGGACCACAAAAAAACTTAAAAAATTATAATTTTGTGTAGACTCAAATAAAATATATAATTTAGGTGTTTAAGAAATACATGTAAATGCTCGAAAATCAGTAATTGTTCGTGAATTATTTTGAGCGTGATAAAATAATTAAATCATTTTACACTTTTGACATAATTTAATGGCTGGTAATAAAAACAATTTTTTTTTAATACAAAATGGCGGCTGAACAGTCCCTCTACGAAGGCCGTTTTTGGCCGAAATCGTAAAACGGCTGCCATCGCCCAGCCTTTTCTATAGGTCTGAAATCAAAAAATGAAAAAATATTTCGATTACTGATGAGTTTAGGCATAGAGTAAACTTATAAAATTGAGAAAAAGTACGAAATAAAAAATTTGGTACACTTTTAATAAAACATTCGTATTTTCGCCTATTTTTTTGACAGTTATTGCCCCCTTAAAATTGTTTATTTATGCAAAATATGTAATATTTTAGGATTATTCTATTGGTAATTATGTTGAATAAAACCCCTCAAAATTTCAGCCCGATCGATTAACTACGTTTTGAGCTGCAGTGGCAGCCGTTTTTGAAAATGTATCTTCGAGAAAATTGCGTTTAAAGTTTTAGGACGATAAAACTTAGTTCTTGTGACTTACCGATCAATCAGTAATTCCCGGCGCATACAATAGCCGTTCAGCTTCCTCGAAAAGCTAATTATCTTCCAGTTGTTTCTGTTTTCTGGCAGTACATATTACAGTAGGTTTTACATGTCTTTCTCCCCTTAAAGTTGTTTGAGATCGTGTCCCAAAGGAACGTCGTTCGTGCGGGAAGTTTTTTAATATTATATGTAGTTACCCCGATAAGAACTGTGTCCTTTTTATTAAAACGCTATCGAACGCTTTCCTCTTGTAAACATACATCTAGCCTTCTCATATGTTGTCCTTAGTGCGTCGTCTTTGACGAAAATTATTACTATTTGACTTTTAAAGGTAGACAAAAGACTTGCTGTACGCAAGTTAACGCAAGCAAAAAATATATTATATGAAGCCAATCAAGATTTTCGTTTATTTTCCTTTACATATGAAAACTTGACAGCAGCAGTCCAGACCATAGCTTGCTAAGCAAAATAGGGCTGTCACTGATTCTTCGTTGCTTTAAATTTTAGCTAAACACTTTTTTAATTAAATAACTCATTTTAGATGTTGTGAATTAAAGTATAAATATAAATGTAATGTTGAATATACTTACTCATGAAAAAATAATTGCAGCGACGTAAAACTTATTAGAAACATACAATAATGACTTAGACTAGAGTTGGGTAAAAGACGCACAATGTGCGACAGAGCGTGCTGACTACGTTCTAAGTGGGCTAGATGTGGGGGGTTGCCATGACTCGGGTAAAAAAGAGAAAAATTGAGCGAAGAAGAAGCGAATACGAGAGTACCACAAAGCGCATTATGATTTTCGCAAAGCAGACTCTCATACAAGCCTTGCCACTTTTTTTTCACTAGTTTGTTGCAGTTATGATTATGAAGTTAAGGTAGGCTTGAAAAATTTCAGAATTCCAAACAATTAAGAATTAACTCAATCAAAAATAATTGTAAGCAACAATAATTTGCTCACTTGCTATAATTTTAGGAACTCTGACATAAAATTAATTCACTTCAAAGCAACCCTGTTATATATCACAAATGCCAAAAAGTATTTCAGATGTATCTATTATTTTCATAAGGACTAAAGCTGATATAATTCTAAAAAATAATTTCACTTATAATGAAATAATTGAAGTAAAAACAAACTCTTGGAGATTAAAGTTTGTAAACAAACTTATTACTTTTTTGTTTTTGTAAATTTATAAAGTGAAAACTGAAAGTAAAAATGCATGTATTGTTTTTTTGTGGTAAAATTTGTTGCTACATAGGTTGCAGACAAATTTGGGGTAGGTTTTCATTAAAAATTTGATTAAAAAAAATGTTTTAAATTGCAACGCTGGTCTACAGTGCGAAAATCTTAATTGCGCTCAGTACCGACCAAAACCAATGTTGTTTGATAAAGGGCATTTTATAACTACTCGTTAATATTTGGTATATAATGCAGAGGCCGGTTTTGAGTGTGCATGTTTTACTTAAAGCCAGAAAGTTTTAGTTATATTTTCATTTCTAAAATTTTTAACAAAAAAGTATTTTTTAAGCTTTCATTTTTTTTAAGGCAAAAATAAAAATCAAAATCTGTCCCATATTTTTTTAACACAATATAACCGGTAATTTTTGATTTTTAGGTTTTAAGGCAGAAATAAAAATCTCGCTCTCACACTTTCCATAAATCTACGCTCTAAGTTCTATCACAGTTTTCCGTTCCCTTTTACGATTCACACCTGAATTCATCCAGCGCGCATCCTTGGCGTACGCTGGCGCCCACTGCTGCAGAATGTGCCCCTCCCTAGTCTTGTGAATGTAAAAACTTAGGGAGCAACATTCAATGCTTTCGCAATATAACTGCAAACCGCCACTGGTTTCGTCTGCACATGAAATTTCGATAAGTGTATGTACTTCATGCGCTACTTGAAGAGCGTCACAAATGGGAGCAGTACCGACGTGTTTGTTTATACTAAGCTTTGCATTTGGCTTTTCTTTCTTTCTCCTACTCTCAGCAACTTCATCAACATTAGAGGTAGATAACTCCAGCGAGCGGTTTTTGCATTTATTCTAACGCACATTATTAAAACTTGCATTTTCACATTCAACAACTTGCGCAGCAAAGTAGAAATTTATGGAATAGTAGCTGAAGAAATTAGTTTATTGCTGGTTGAGTTGGCTAAACTCATTGGTCAAGGGAGCAGATTTACAAAAGCAGCGCACTGCTTCGTAGCTGAAGTTAGAATGCTCTCATTTCCTATACTAACTAAATCAGCTACATAAGAGGCATCTTCGTAGGGGGGACACGAGACACAACAACAGAATAGTTGTTGTTGTAGATATTTGAAAGAACTATCGATCGAGCTCCTACATTTCACTCACCAAACCAGAGATAACATTGCTAAGGTTATCAAAAACCAAGGGACAGGTAAGGAACTTGGAGCAAAAAAAGCGGCATTTATTTGGCAGTGACTGATTGACTAATTGACCGCCTTCTTCGACATCACCGGGCGTGTTGTCAACCTTGTGGGTGTCAGAACTTATAGCTCAGAAATCGGCTTAGAATTTAAGATTAATTCTCTTTGCTGAAACTCTTGATAACCCTCGTTAGATGCGGCTGCCAGCGATGATGTTGTGAGTTGGTTAACCTTTGTCGATCTCTTTTGTTCATCCTCTGCGTACGAAATACAAGTAGGCTTAGGGCAGGCGTTGGGTGGTGAATGTCTAAACGAGGAGCACCTGATAAAATTACACGTGTCAAAAATGTATTTATTATTTAATTGATCCATAAAATCTATATCGATATGCGTTACTTTAACTCATGCACAATTAAAGAATTCGTTGTATTTCACGCACAGAATCTTTTCCTGATCACGTTCTACTTTCAATCTACACCGTCATTTTCAGACAGAAGTAATGAACATTAGGAGAAAACAAAAATTGATTACGAAAAAAAATTGAATCGAGCGAGAGCGCAAAAAAAAACTTTTAAACATTACGACGACTATGTTCGAATTCGAATAAAGTTGAAAAAATTTATCTTGTCCAATAAGAAAATCTATATAAATAAAAATCAACTGTCGTTCGTTGGTAATTGTATCAGTTGACAACGGCTGGACCGATTTGGATAATTTTTTTTCTAAATGTTCGTAATAGTCCACCTTAGGTTTTTACGGAAAGACAAATTGACCACGCTCACTTTTTATTTATCTAAAATCGGAAAACGGCTGAACTGATTTGGCTAATTTATTTTTGAAATGTTCGTAGTAGTCCATTTTAAGTTTTTACTGAAGAAAAATTGACCACGCCCACTTTTTTGATATCTATACATATAAAAAGAAGTTTTTGAGTGTAACTATGCAATAGACTCCTAAACTACTCATCCGATTAGCATGAAATTTGTGAATAGAAGTTTTTTGGTACGGTGCGTGTTTGTGGGCTATCAATTTTTATCCACCTTGAACACCAGAGGGCGCTGTAGCACAAATTTTTTACAAAACTGCCTAAAACTCATAAACCGCTCATGTTTTTGGGATGAAAATTGCTATGTAGTAGTTTTCATGTACGTTGAATGTTTTTCTGCTATCTTTTTTGACCCAACTTGAACAAGAGAAGGCGATGTAGTACGAATTTTTTGCAAAACCACCTAAAACTCCCAAACCGCTCATGCGATTAGAATGAAAATTGGTACATACGGGTTTTCAGATACGATGAGTTTTTCAGCACTATCTTCTTTGATCCACCTTGGACACCAGATGGTGCTGTTGTACAAATTTTACAAAATCACATATTTTTAGTTGTTTTCTAAGGTTACACACGCAAATATTCACAAAATATAAAATAATTCTTAAATTAAGTAAAATTAAAAAAATGTCCATTATTTTGACATCAAAAACATGAACATATCTTGAAAACTATGAAAAATTTTACTACAACCATATATATAATGCAACATCGTTGCTCAAAAATGAGAAAAAAACAATCAGAAATTTAATTTTGTGACTTTCTATTCAAATATCTCCGCCACTTTTTTATACATTTTGTTAAATTTTTTTTCCTTAAGCTTTATCAAAGTACTATGAAAACCTTATTGCAAGAATATCGTTAGTTGAGTATATATATTTTATACATTTTTTTAAAAAAAGGTTTGTAAAAATAATTTAAATTCAAATTCCCAAATTTTCAACTCCATTTAAAAATTATAACATTTATAGGCAAAAATTTTCATACTTGGAAGTTTGCCATGGAGACTTTGTTGGAGCTCAACGATTTACAGGAATGCATCGCAGATCCAATGAAGGAGAATGATGCGAAGAAGGTACGAAACGCAAAAGCTAAAATTATTTTATGGATCGATGAAGCGATTTACGTCCATATTCAGCATCAAAAGACTGCTGCTGACATCTGGAAGACTCTTCATCAGTTGTACGAAGACACTGGACTTATAGCGGAATTACAATGCGGCAGTGGCAGCGTCAGTAGCAGTGTTAGTGGCAGTGACAGTGATCAGCTGTTTTGTATTTTACTGCCTGCAAATTACAATGCAGCAGTGGCAGTATCAGCGGCAGCAGCAGTGTATTTTTAATTTTCCTTTGTCTTTTTATTATTCGAATGTTGCCTCCATGAATTTTATCGTTCGTTTGCTTGGTAGCACTGTGGCAGTGGCAGTGAATTTAGGACTAGGGCTAACCTCGGCAGTACTGCTTACTGTCGCTGCTGTAATGTAAGTGCTACTATTCAAAAACATTATTCCTTAAATAACAGCTGATCACTGCCACTGCCACTGACGCTGCCACTGCCGCATTGTAATTCCGCTATTACGCGCAAAATTGGGCTTATGCATAAACTAATTACAATACGACTAGAAAATTGTGAGTCAATGACTGATTACGTTAATCAGCTAGCCGATTCGTCAAGTAAGTTGTCCGGTATCGCGTTCGATGTAAATGATGATTGGTTAGGAGCAATAATGCTGGCTGGACTTGGTGAAGATTATAAGCCTTTAATTATGGGCATTGAGAGCAGTGGCACAAAAATAACCGGAGAGAACATTAAGATGAAACTACTCGATGGCGCCTACGAAAAATCGGCACAAAGCCTTATTGACCATTAAAAAGAAATTTCATAAGCCATACAAATTAAAAGTTAAATGTAATAACTGTGGCCGTAAGGGGCATTTAATAAAAGATTGCACAGAAAAGATAAAACTTTCTGCACACTCGTATAACAATGATCGTAACAAAACCGCTTTTAATGTATTTTTGTCAAGGGATGGCGAACTAAACCAAAACGTATGATATGCCGATAGTGGAGCTTCACGACACATGACTCCCTTCAAAGAGTGTTTGTGGGAAATAAGTCCTTCGGGTGTCACAGAAATTTTAGCTGCAAATAACGAAAGAATGTCTGTCAATGGTATCGGGAGCACTACGCTTCATTTCAAAGGAAATGAAATTGAAGTCAAGAATGTTTTATGTTTCCCATAATTGACAACAAATTTACTATCAGTTTCTCAAATAGTTGAAAATTGTAATAAGGTTACATTCAGCAATGGTCGGTGTAAAATTTTCAATTAAGATGGTGAACTCGTTGCCGAAGCAAATGATTCGTCGGGCGTGTTTAAACTTGAAGCCCAAATCGTATCGTGTCTGCTTTCGAATGCAAAAACAAGTCTGATGACATGACATCGACGTCTCGGCCACTTAAATTATGCCAATTTATGCAAACTAAAAAAGGATGGCATCAAGGCTATAACATTTATCGATGATCCAACCTGTTTGACGAAGTGCAAAGTATGTCTTAAAGCCAAACAGGCACGAATGCCATTCAATCACGCAGGGACACGAACGACAGAATTACTTCAGCTCATACACTCGGATTTGTGTGGGCCAATGGAGACTGTATCGATTGGTGGTGGTAAATATTTTATCACTTTTATCGACAACTTTTCGCGTAAAGTATTTGTCTACTTTTTTAAAAACAAGTCAGACGCTTTCAAATATTTCAAAGAATTTAAAAATTTTGTCGAAAACCAAACTGGCAAAAGAATTAAAGCCATTCGCTCCGACAATGGCACCGAGTACATTGGAGAACAATTTGAAGTTTTTTTACACACATCTGGAATTTTGCACCAAACATCAAATTTTTACACGCCCGAACAGAATGGAGTCGCGGAGCGATACAACCGTGCCATAGTAGAGCGCGCTAAATACATGATATTCGATGCAAATTTCAACAATTATATTGGGGAGAAGCAGTAAATACCAGTGCACATCATCAATCGCTCACCAAGTTCAGCTTTGAACGGTCAGATTCCAGAATGGTCAGGAGCTGACGTCGATTTAAGTACAATGCGGATTTTTGGTTCACCTGTAATGGATCATGTATCGAAACAACGCAGACGCAAATGGGATCCCAAGTCGAAGCGGTTGGTATTTTTAGGCTATAGTGAGACAACGAAAGGTTATCGTTGTATGGACCCTCAAACAAAACAAATCACAACAAGTCGTGACGTTGTGTTCATGAAGACTGAGACAAAGGTAGTATGTTGTGCTCCAATAGATAACGAAGAATTCATTTCAGTGAGGGCACCCGAATCCCCTCTTAAGACAGAAAGAGATGAAGACGACACAGAAGCAGTTTTAGACACCTTTGATGATGCCAGAGATGACACCTTTGTCCCAGAAGTAGAGGTTTCGATTCCGCAGTCATTGCAAAAATCTTCTAGACCAGCAGTCCAACGTGATTTTTCAACCCAAGGCTATGTTTCACATTTGGCTACCAGTGATGACCAAATGGATCCCCAGACTGTCACAGAAGCCCTAAAGCATCCGATTGCGAAAATTGGAAGAAAGCCATGCAATGTGAATTGAATTCACATGCTGAAAACACAACATGGACAATTTGCAATCGTCCACCAAATCGCAAAGCGATGAAGTCAAAATGGGTGTTTCGAACCAAGAATGATGACAATGGAAATGTTGCTCAATATAAGGCCCATCTAGTAGCTAAAGGTTGCGCACAGCAATACGGAATCGACTACAATGAAACTTACTCCACTGTTATGCGCTACACTTCCATTCGATACCTGATTGCACTATCCGTGAAGCTTAACCTGAAAAGTGATCAACTGGATGCTGAAACCACATATCTACCAAGTAACTTAGACGAAGAAATTTTCATGCAGTTACCGGATGGATGCGGCGAAAATAGTGGAAAGATTTGTAAATTAAAAAAGACCATTTATGGGTTAAAGCAAAGTGGGCGGCAATGGAACTTTCTATTAGAGAAAGCCCTCAGATCATTCGGTCTTCAGAAGTCAAGGGTAGATCCTTGCGTGTACTTCAGATGTGATTCAGAAATTATTGTCGCTATATATGATTTTTTGGAAAGATCCTGCTGTTCGCGATCAAATCAAGGAAAAATTAACAAGTACATTTAAAATAAAATACTTAGGCGCTGCCAAAAGCTGTATCGGCTTCAACATCACGTATGATAAAAAAACAAACGGAATATGGATAGATCAGGCAAAGTACACGGAAGAAATGTTAAAAAAGTTTGGTATGCAGAATTCTAACCCCGTTGCTACACCATCTGACGTCAATCAGAAATTGTCTATAAAATGAATTGATGATGATCAACATTTAGAGAAAATACCTTATCAAGAAGCAGAAGGCAGTCTCTTATACTTGGCACAGGGCACTCGACCCGATATTGCCTATGCAGTGAATGATGTTAGCCGTTTCAATAACAAACATGGGAAGATTCATTGGACTGCCGTCAAGCGCATCTTAAGGGAACTATTAATTACAAACTTTTTTACAGTAGGTCCGAAGGTCTGGTTGGATTCAGCGACTCTGACTGGGCCTCCGACATCGACGCTCTTGCACAGTCTATGTCTTTACTTTGTGCGGTGGTGCAATATCTTGGGCCAGCAAGAGGCAGCCTACAGTCGCCTTGTCTAGTACTGAAGCCGAATACATGGCGTTGTCGTCAGCAGTTCAAGAAGCTATTTGGTTGCAGCAATTTGGGAAAGACGATAAATCATTAAGTCAACAACCCATAGAGATTGGATGTAACAACCAAAGTGCTATCGCTCTATCAGAATCAGACACTTTCAGAGTGAGATCGAAACATATTGATGTGCACCACCTATAACACTATTTTATATACCTACAGAAGAGATAGTCGCTGATAGCCTAACGAAAGCCGTTCCTAGCAACAAATCCAATTTTTGCTCCAATATTGTATTGAAGATTAAAATTATTATCTTTTGAATTTTACATATTTTTAATTACACTTAAATTTATTATACTTTTTTACATTATTAAATTTTATACTTCAATAGGGTGTTGAAATGAATCATGTGGCAACCTACACTTTGCTTTTGACATTTTTTTATGCCTCTTTTTTCTTATATGTACTTATTCTTGTTATAACCAATAAATACAACACACGTGGATTCTACTCTGCTTCAACCACTGCATTTTTTTCTATCACCATCTACTAGAAAACTGGGATGGGTATTATATAAGGGGGTGTGGCTCCGCCCAAACAATTTGTATAATCGAATAGCTTTGAAAGTAAAAGTAGCTGTACTTACACACAAACTCAAAATGGAGTTACTATTTGGTGATCTCCTGCTTCTGGAAAACTGTAACGGTCAGTGGAAAATGACAGTAGTGTCAAACTATGAGTTTAAGAAAAGTTTTGAATGCACCTATGTATTCTTTTTTATGTTCCCATATAGTTGCAGGTTATAGTTATCGTTAACTGGCCTTTGCTACAATTATCGTTGACTGGTATTCCCCAACATCTATGTTATCTATTTTTGTCCTTAATTTTGGCAGTTCTTTAACAGTTCTTTAATGTTATTCGTAAAAATTTTGGCGTCGCTACTTAAATAACAACGTAAACCAATTGTTTTATATGTGATTGTGATTGAATAAAATATAAAAAATATACAAAAAAATGGCCACAACACGGAGAGACATATGTTGACCACATGGTTAAAAAATCAAAATAAAAAATAATTCTATGAACTTTATTTTCAATAGCTTCTACGCTTTTATTTAAAGTTTAAAAAAATAAAGAAAAGTTTTTAAACTAAATAAAAAAAGTTAACGGAGAATAAGGCACAATTCAGCAACACTGTTTTTGGCAGCACAGCTGTTGTCGGTAACATGCTACTGTTAAACATGTTCAGTTTGGTCTATAATTTCACCATGAATCCATTCTATTTTATGGTCAGTTTGGGCGACCTTCTGAGGTGGCTACGCGGAATCTTGTGACTAATTTCGCACCAAATTTACATTACTGGACATTAAACCACCAACATGCATACTTAGAGTGCGGACAGAGGAAAATATCGTAGCTGTATCCGCCAGTGTTGTTGCTGACCATGAATTATCGATTCGGCGCCGTTCGCAACAATTGGGTCTCTGTTACTCTACTACGTGGAAAATTTTGCGGAAGGATTTGGGTGTAAAACCTTTTAAAATACAGCTGGTGCAAGAATTGAAGCCACACGACCTACCACAACGGTTAACTTTTGATGAATGGGTGCTGGCAAAGTTGGATGAAGATCCAACTTGGCAGTAAGAACTGCCAATGTATCCTGAAAAATGCTCTGTTTAGTGTGGACTATGGGCCGGTGGCATCATTGGACCGTACTTTTTCAAAGACGACGCACTACGGGTGCTGGCAAAGTTGGATGAAGATCCAACTTGGCAGTAAGAACTGCCAATGTATCCTGAAAACAGGTTCAGGTTATGAATGCAAAAAAAATTCTTTTGAAAAACTATTTTTTAAATGCACCTGTAGGCCCTGACATGATTGGCAAACAAATAACATTGTTTTTATTAGCTACGTCAAATAAAAATAATCCCTTTTTAACAAACCATCGTCTTAATATGCAGAATATGAAACAAGCTTCTCTTAAGATCATGCTCTCGCTCTGATGGCTGAGCACTTACAATTTTTGGTAACACAAGCGCTTCAAGCCGTGCTTCGAATCCATTTATTGTGGATCGCATTGTTATGCTAGTTCGTGATTTACAGTCCTTCTTGTTGGCTACAATCACTTCTATTCTGAATACAGCGTGTTTTTGTTGGAGTCCTAGCTTCTTAACAAGTCTCTCTGTGACAAGATTTACTTGAGAGACAGAATCCAATACTGCTCTGCATTTAAGCTCTCTTCCACTATTTGTTATTAGTTGTATACAAACTGTGCTGAGCATAACGTATTTGTTGCAAGTAGAGCCATCCAAAGTGGATTAGCTAACAGGTTTTGAAGAGGGTGGGGTGTCTTGAGTACCTTTGATGGCATGGCTCCTTTGGATGATGGTGTGGAGCCCATTGTGCATTGGTTGTCGATGTGTAGTAACTTGTTGTGTTTTTTGCAACACCTTGTGCAGCTGCGTGACGGGCAGTTATTTGCTAAATGTCCATTTTTTAAACAGTTTATGCACAGCTGGTTGTTTTTGACTACTTGAATCCGTACTGCTGGTTTCAACAGCAAAAATTATGGGCACGAAAATAATGGATGTGTTCCAATTCTGTATATCTTGGATCTATTGTTTTTATCTAGGTGTGGTGGCTGACGTACATGATTTTGATGTCGCCTGTTTATTATTGTGATCAACTGCATCCAGAGACTGAAATTGGCTGGCCTGGGCTGTCAAGAAGGCCAGGAAGGCCTGCATGGTGGGTAGACTTCTTGGGTCTTTTAACCCTGCAGTAGTCGCGCGGATTACATATGTAATCCAGTCATGCAAAATTATGAATTTCACAATTGTCTGCAATCGATATTCATTGATTTCACGTACTATAAGAATTATGTTTATGTTGATTTTTTAAATAAATATAATATAAAATAAAGTAATAATAAAAATTAAAACAAATAACTAAGCATTTTCAAATTGCCATCTCTTATTTTAAACTTTGGGGAATCGTAACTCGTGGTAATCTTAACTCGTGGTAATCTTAAATGCTCTTGACATGTGCTTGTGGTACGTCAGCTGGATGTGAAAGTTGTATACATATTGTTCATAATTGTAGCCAATTTCGCTTGGTTGCTCACAGTTTTCCCACAAGCTGTAATTTAAAGTTTCTATTTCCAACCAAAGTTTGTTTATTTGTTGAATATTTTCCTCATAAAATCTTGGCTGGTCATCTGGATACTTTGTCAAGCTATCCAATAAACGGTTGAGTGAATTCAGCAAGGCTTGTTGTCTTCTGATCATCTTGATAAAGCTTGTTGCTGCGGATGAAGACTGTGAGGAGCAGCGGCTAAATCAGATTGTTGCTCTGTGGCTGTTGCTGAGGTGGTTTCGTCTGCAACCCCTTTTGTACTTCCAAGGTCTGTTGAAAAGAAGCCATATTTTTCAAAGAAATCAAGCAGGAGTTTGATTAAAGATGATTTTGTGGTGTGAGTGTGTGTTGGATTTTTAAGGTTTTTAGGTTATAGCCCAAGCACATAAACTTGGACTAAAATTATTTTTAGTTTTACAAACAGCATTTGAACTGTTTGTGTGAAGTTATGACACAGAAAAGTTTTGATTATTAAATAATAAAGCTGGCCAGTTTATTAAGTTTTTCGCTCTTTTATAGGCAAAAATAAATATTCATATAATGTAAAATACAATACAAAATTAAAATATAGCAACAAACAAAATTAAATTAAATATATGTGCGTATTGCAGTGTGCACGAAAATCAACCTTAGCAATGAGTTGATTTCTCAGCATAGTTTCACAGCAAATGATATGGATAAAGATTATTGGCTATAATTTTTGATTGGTAAGAGATGCTAAGATAATTTTTCTATTAAATTATTTTTTAGCTTGTATATTTATTCAAAAATATAAAACAACAATATTGGAAAAAACATTTTCTTAAGGTTATATAATATATATAAATATATTGTGCCAGCACAATATATACTTGTATATCTGTGCTATGTTTGGTATTGGTTTGGTGTTTGAGAGTTGCATCTCTTTTCCACGTAGGATCTTGGGTTGGACAGTGGCCCCAAGCCGAATGACAACAATTATAAATGCGGTTTTATATGGTCTAATAAATTACTTTCGATGTTGTCTTGTATTGCTTCGTATTATGAAGAATGTGCTTTTATTCGATGATGTTTATGATGTTTACATAAGAACAAAAATTTCTCAAATTTCAAATGTTTCTTTATTTAATTTTAATTTCCGCTGAAAGGTCAAGCAATTGTGCTTAGTGGAGGCTTTTATTTGTTTATCAATTTCATTTAGCACCTAGGTGCATTCTATCAGTCCGGCTGATCCGTGAACTTCTTAGAATGTAAATCGTGCATGCGTATGGCGCGGGTCATACGTATCTATGAAGATTTCTTACCTCCGGGCGAATCCAAAAAAAAAAAAAAAATGGTAGGCCTAGCGTTTTGAATCACAAAAAAGTTTTTTAATTTTTTCGTAAAATTTAAGCAACTTTGCTTAAAAATATTATAGCTTTTGAAAAATAGGTGAAAATTTGCAAATTGGAATTTCAATTATTTTTACAACAAAACCAATTTTTGAGCCTTTTTAAGGAAAACTCTAATATTTCAGACCTTTTTTGAAAAAATATTTAAAATATATATACTCAACTAACGGAATTTTTGCAAAAAGGTTTTCAGAGTATTTTGATGAAGCTTTAAGACAAAAAAAATATTTAACAAAATGTATAAAAAATCAGCGGAGATATTTGAATCGAAAGTCACAAAATTTAATTTTTTATCGTTGTTTTTTTCTCAATTTTGAGCAACGATGTTGCATTAAATATATTATTGTACTAAAATTTTTCATAGTTTTCAACATATGTTCATGTTTTTGGGGCCAAATTGACGGATTTTTTTTATTTTTGTGGTATCTGTTGCCAACATTGCAACGGAATCGATGATTATCGATTAGAAGATAGCGACAAGACCTCTTCTCTAATTCATTGCAGTTTGTTAGCTAAAAAGACACTTTTTTTCTCTTCCAAAAGCAGCATGTAATTTATAAGTAAAGTTAAACAAATATAAAGACATTACAAATTGGCGAAGAGGATGGGATACGCACAGCACGCGTTTGTTTACGGAGCCACGAAATTTTCTAAGTTAGATTTATCTATGGCATACCAGCGATTTATACTGGACGAAAAATCAAGTTCTTTGACCACCGTATCAACAACAAAAGGTCTTTTCAAATACAACAGATTGGTGTACGGCATAGCATCTGCCCCTGCTATTTTTATAGGAAAGATAGGATGCTTTTAGGAATTCCTGGCGTGAATGTTTTTATAGATGATGTTCTTATTTCTGCTGAGGATAGACAGCAACATATGCAGAGATTAAAAACAGTTTTATTGAAAATTAAGGAAGCTGGATTAAAGATTTTAAGAAAGAAGTGCGAGTTTAAAAAAAAAATCAATTACATATCTCGGGCATGTAATTGACAAAGATGGCTTACACAAAGATAATACGAAGGTGAAAGCTATTCATGCTGATTGTGGAATCCGGCGGATCAGTTGCGGCGGGAAAATGATTCGATCTCGTTGATTTAGCTATTGTAGAAACCGGTTCAATGCGGATTGATAATAAAGTTTGCGGATTTGGAGCAATTGTTGAAAACGCAACCGATCCGCACTTCATACAAATTTGTTCACTTTTCATCCGCAATAAATTTGGTGCGGATCAGTGCGGATTTCAAGAAAAATATTCAAAACAAAGAATGCGATACATGATTTCAACGTAATTTGAGGTCGTTAAACTCGAATTCAACGTAAAAATTATTACTACACTTCGATATTTTTCTTTTTGTTAAAAACAATTTTTAAAAAAATTGCCAAACATTTTTTTCTATTTTCAAGACAAATTTTAATTTTTTTTATATATAAATTTATTTTTAAATTTATCAGAGCAAATGCAAACATTTTTTTGGAGCGTACTAAGCCGAGGTAAGAAAATTAATGCCGCTCCAAAAAAGCCAGAAATACCATCGGCATCTGTACCAGAAGCCGGAGAGCTACAGCTGCAACGTCTTGGTTTGGAGTCAGATGACTTAGGACCCACGTAACACTTTAAAAATATTATCACCAACAAGAGCTACTGCGATGTGTCCTGACAGCTCTTCTGAAGTGCAAGGTGTAGCAGAACACTCGCTAAGAGCTCCATTATGACGGGACAATGTTGCACTCACGTTTAAGCAATAGATTTCTTTTAAGTTTACTTTTAATTGTCTTTTTGTTTATTAAAACAAACTTTTTATATTTTTTATTTTGTTATGGCAGCTGAACAGCTGTTTTAAGCTGCGAGCAAATAGTTTTAGGAATAACGAGTGCGGATCGGTATTGCAGTTCATTCGCACGGATTCAACAATGGGAAAGTAAGGGGAATGCGGATCGAATCAACTCCCCCCGCAACTGATCCACCGGATTCCACAATCAGCACGATTAACTATTTATCTCCACCAAAAAACATAGTTGAACTTCAATCTTTTCTGGGTCTTGTGAATTTTTATAGGCAATTCATTCCAAATATGTCAACAGTTGCCTCTCCTTTGTATGAACTCTTACCGAATAAATTTGATTGGGGACCAAAACAGATAAGTTGTCCGCTAAAGTTTGCTTAGCACATTTTGATCCAAATGTTATATTAAAACTGATAGTCGATGCGAGTCCTGTTGGCTTAGGAGCTGCGTTAGTGTACATATATGATAACAAACTGGAGAGACCTATATCGTTTACTTCAAAGAGACTGTCCGCAACCGAAATGAAATATTCACAAATCGAAAGAGAAGCTTTGGCTATAGTGTTCGGCGTTAACAAGTATCATCAATATCTGTTGGGTAATAATTTTATATTGGTGACAGACAATAAGCCTTTAGTAGCAATTTTCGTTAAAAAAAGGCATTCCAGCACTGTCAGGAAACCGACTTCAGAGATATGCTCTGTTTTTATCGGGTTATAGATATGAAGTTCAATACATTAGATCGAAAGAAAATATTGCAGACTATTTCTCACGCTTCGTCGAAAATGTAGAATCCGAGGAGATTCAAAATCACGGATTGTGGCCTGAAGGTGTTCATGTAAATAATGTAGATATGGAATCTAATTCGACCATAAAATTCGAAGAAATTGTCAAAGAGACTGCTACAGATCAGACATTGTTAGAAGTTAGTAAATATATCAAAAATGGGTGGCCGGTAAAAGTTAAAGACGCGAGAATTCTGCCTTTCTTCATTAAAAGAAATTAACTTTCCATGGAAGAAGAAGCCGTGTTTTGGGGTTACAAAGTCCCTGAGGTTTAAAAAACAAATTTTAAAGGAATTACATAGGACCCATTTGGGTATAGTCAAAATGAAGGCAATGGCTAGGGCTTATGTTTGGTGGCCGTCTCTTAATGAAAATTTAGAGCAAAAAGCTGATTCATGCAATGATTGTTTACCTTTTAAAAACAGGTCAGTAAAATCCTCTTTAATTAATTGGAAATGGTTTGAGAAGCCCTGGGAATTTTTGATAATTTTTTTTAATCATCATTGATGCACACAGCAAATGGTTGGAATGCATTAAAATGAATTCTAGTATAACAAGCAGCCAAACAATTGATCAAGTTAGGTCAGTGTTTGCTCGGTTTGGGTTACCAAAAACAATTGCAACTGATAATGGGAAATCTTTTATTTCATTAGAATTCAAATCTTTTTTAAATAAAAATGGCATAGAACATATCACATCTCCCGTAGGTCACCCAGCTACGAATGGACAAGCAGAAAATAGTGAAAAAAGCTGTTAAATTGGGTCTTAAGAAAGCTTTGAATTCGAAAAACTCAAACCGAATAAATTAATGTTTAGATACATTTTTGATGGACTACAGGATCTCCATTTATTGTACCACTGGTTTTTCTCCAGCTGAAATTATTTTTAAAAGAAATATAAGAATCGAATTAGATCTTTTAAATCCTTCCAGAAAAGAAAATTAAATAAATTTCGAGAAGTTGAAACAAAATGTAAAAAATAAGCAAAATAATAAAAAAAAAAAAAATATTATGTTGCAAAAAAAGAGAGATTAGCGGTTAATGATTTCGTTATGGCAAAGGACTACTCGATTCCGGGGAAGGTTAAGTAGATAAAAGGAATAATGAATAGTATATTAGGAATAGGTATTACCTAATAGGTACCTAATAGGTATAGGTATAGGTATTATGTAGTGGAAATTTCTACAAAAAACAATGTTTTGTGGAAACGACATATAAATCAATTAAGACTCTGTTTGAATAACAACAATGAAGGTATTATTCCAGAATTAATAACTAAAGAAAATATGAAATTAAGTTAAAAAAATGAGAACACTCCAACTTCTCATAAAATAGATAATAATGAACCAAGTAAGTTGCAAATAGAACGGGCCACTCTACAAATGAAGGATCGGTATCCATTAAGGTCTCGCATGAAATCAAATTAAATTATTCTATTATAAATTTGAAATCTCAACAGTATTAGGAATCGATTAATTGAAATGTAAACACAGTTTATTTTATTATTACTTATTTTTTAAATTTTTGTTTATTACTTATTTTGGAAACATTACTTTATAACTTATTTTAAAAAAAGTTTTATGAGATATGTACCAAACAAGTGAGTTGAGGAGGAGAGTTGTGGTATCTGTTGGCAACACTGCAACGGAGTCGATGATTATCGATAATATCGATTAGAAGATAGCGACAAGATCTCTTCTCTAATTCATTGCAGTTTTTTAGCTAAAAGGACACTTTTTTCTCTTCCAAAAGCAGCATGTAATTAATAAGTAAAGTTAAAAAAAAATAAAGACATTACAATTTTAACTAAACGAAAAATCGTTATTCATAAAATCTTGGTGCACCAGTTTTGCTAAGGGAAAGATCTCGCTTCAAAAATTTCATTGTAATTAAAATCTTTGCAGTATTGAAGATATGTAAGTGTTTTTGGTATCAAAATGACGGAAATTTTTTAG
The DNA here is from genome assembly GCA_943735915.1 of Pherbina coryleti. NCBI lineage: Eukaryota > Metazoa > Arthropoda > Insecta > Diptera > Sciomyzidae > Pherbina > Pherbina coryleti. The sequence continues at coordinate 90,362,489 of OX030948.1, forward strand.
TTTTACTAAATTTGCGAACAATTTTATTTTTTGTAAATATTTGCATATGTAATCTAAAAAAAAAGACTAAAAATAAGCCTATTGTAAGCATATTGTAGTTTTAGGCGATTTTGTAAAAAATGTGTACTACAGCGCCCTCTGGTGTTCAAGATGGATCAAAATTGATAGCCTTCAAGCCCGCCTCGTACCAAAAAACTTTTATACACAAAGTTTCATAGCGATCAGATGAACGTTGTGGAAATGTATTTAGGACACACAAACGTATATTCATTTTTATTTATAAGATTATAAATAAACAAAATTAAATACGTTAAAGGAAAACAATGGTTGATAAAATTGTCTACATATGAGTAAATAATTTGAACTTTGGCATAAAACTGCATATTTTTATATCTACCAGCTGTAAATATGCAACCAAACGAATTAATTCAGATTCAGAATTTTTGCATTTCTCAAATGAATTCCTTTGAAAATACTAAAAGCAGTTTCCTTCCACAGCCAGTATAATCTACTTCTACTCAAAATATTTCATCTCCTCCCTCTGAATCAGTTTCGTAATTTTCATTTTCTGAATATAGTCTTTCAAGTGTAAAATAAAATAAATAAATAACTGGCCATTTCAGCCCTTGAAAGGACTTTGACCTAGCTTCTTAGGACCAATTGTGTTGTGCGTGTTATTAAGTTTGTACACAATTGACCGAGAAATGGACCTACAGGTTTAACGCCGACTCCGAACGGCGATGAACGAAATGTTCTTATTCTTAAGAAGCTTTACATGGCATTTTGATTACTCTCTGAGGTTTGCCATTGTCTGCAGAGAGGTGGCGGCCGTGCAGAAAAATTATTTTAATTCAAATAATTTTCTGTCGCTGCTAGGGTTCGAACCTGGGTCTCCAAGTTCGTTGACATAGCGGCCACGCACTTTAACCAACTACGCCACGGACTTTCAAGTGTCTCAGATGTAATATTTGCAAATCAATCAACGCACGAACAAATTACATACAAATTTCTTTTTCCCTGACTTATTTGAAAAATTAAAATTGGACACCATATTAACTCCTCGAGAAGAAGTTGAAAGAGAAAACACATGAAAAAAAATTGTCCGCACTTATCTAGTCCTGGCGTTTCAAAAACATTCAATACCTGCTAGCAGTGCACACGCTGAATGAGCTTTTTCACTAGCAGGTAATATTTATAATAATCGAGAGGAGAAACAGACTCGGGCCAAAATCAGACGACAGTTTACTCTTTCTAAGCTTCTATATAATATTTTTGTTTGTTTGTATGTATGTATGTATGTTTGGAATAGACTCCTAAACTACTTAACAGATTTTAATAAAACCTATATCAAACGATGCCTTCAATTACTGCGCTGAACATAGGCTATATTAATTGTGCCACGCCCCCTTTTACCGCCCACAAATCAATAAATATGCCATATTTCAAACGGTTTCGGCCGTATAAGACTAAAATTTGGTAGTTTTGTTTGTATGTTGACTTTCGGAAACTTTACGAAAAATGGGTTGCCACACCCCCTTTTACCGCCCACAAATCAATAAAAATGCTCTATTCCAAACGGTTTTGGTAGTATTTGACTAAAATTTGTAATTATGTTTCTATGGTAACTGTAGAAAATTTACCCGAAAATGGCTTGCCACGCACCCTTTTACAGTCACAGATCAATAAAAATGGTATATTTCACACGGTTTCAGTCATATTGCATAAAATATATTGCACCATTAAGAGAAATGTTGGTGCGGCTGGACCTAATCCACGCCCACTAGGATCAATTTCTATAACTTTTCTTCCCCTTTTACCGCCCATAAATAAAAAAAAAATGCTGTTTGTCAGACGGTTTCGGTCGTATTGGATTAAAATTTGGTAGTTTAGTTCGTATCTTAAAAATAAAAAAAAAAATAAATAACTGGCCATTTCAACATTGAAAGGACTTTGACCTAGCTTCTTATGATCAATTGTGTTGTGCGTGTTATTAAGTTTGTACACAATTGACCGAGAACCGGACCTACATGCTTAACGCCGACTCCGAACGGCGATGAACGGAATTTACTCGTTCCCAAGAAGCTTTACATGGCATTTTGATTACTCTCTGAGGTTTGCCATTGTCTGCAGAGAGGTGGCGGCCGTACAGAAAAATTATTTTAATACAAATAATTTTCTGTCGCTACTAGGTTTCGAACCCGGGTATGCAGGTTCGTTGACATAGAGGCCACGCACTTTAACCAACTACGGCACGGACGCCTGCAAAAAAATCAAAACGATCGGTTCACTGAGTTTCGAGAAATCTTGGTCATCGACTTTGAAAACATGGTTTCGATAAAAACTACGGCGCGCTCACTCACTAGGCTATAACTTTGTTATATTTTGAGATATCGACTTGAAATTTTAACCACATATTCTTGAGACTTGAAACTTTAAACAAATGTAAGAATTGAAAAAGTTTTTGAATTGAAAAATTGAAAAAGTTCCGGGTATATAATCCCCCTTAAGCCAATCCGAACAAGGTCGGGTACTCTGCTAGTCTATTATAAAAATTTTGAAAATTAATTTTATTTTGTTTTATAACTTTATTTGAAATTAAATGGATTAATTTTTTTAGCCCTTTCAGTCCCAAAGTTGCCTGTGGCCAACTTCTGATTTTGTGGCTCTGTTTCTTCCCTACGATTTTTTTCAATAAATTTTGAATGATATGAAATGTGATGAATAAGACGAAAAAAAAACAAAAATATGAAAATTAATTTTTATAACATGCTTTTCAAAGTTATTCAGAGTCAACTCATGTGCGCGCCCACGCGATTACGCGACTTTAAAAAAGAATTATTTTAAAAAATTATATTTTTAAATATTTCCGAAAATTTTCTAAAGCTAAAAGTAATTAAATGTAAAAGTACAAATGTAAGAGATCTTAGTTACATTTTTAGTTAGAAGAAATATGTGATATTTTGTAAAAATTTACAATTTATTTTGTGTAATTTTAAATACACAATAAGGTACACTCGTTGATTTGTTTTCTTTTCAATTTTTGTTTATTTTGGTTGCAATCACTTTGCTTTTCGTCATCGATCAAATCATTCTGCAAAAAAAACAAATATTTTCAATTATGATTGATGCAAATTTTTCATCGGCTGACTGATGTATACATCCAAAGTGAAAGGTTCAAACACGAAAATTGATTCTACTCACAATGATCACATGCAACAACAGGTTTGATTGATTATAAATCAGCAGCGAACGCAAGTGTATGTGCAAGTTGGATCGGTTGAACCCAACCTCTTACTGTGTTGAGGGTTGGCTATGTGTGAGCGTTTGTCAATCACCAGTGGCAGTACTCTGGTTCCTACTCACCTTCGGAGATGAAGTCAAAATCAATGGATCGTTATACAAGAATCATAGAATTTTCATAAGAAAGTCTCCAGGCTCAGCGACATCTGCGTTACTCAACATTACAGATCATCAAGAGATATTGAGCCTACCGTATCTTAAGGGTTTGAATATCGAGAACTTGCGCTACATTGAACGAATAGAAAAAGGGTTAATGATCATACCATTGCTAACTTGCTCTACTGTATACATAATTCTGATAATTTGTTTTATCTCCTTTAAATTTTCTCAAAGGCGGAGGAGAACTCGCCAGCGGCACTCCATTCAGGCTATAATTGAAGGTTTAAAGAAGTCCGAGGACGTTCTTCGGTTATGTGAGGGAGGAGTTAACACAATCACCCAAAAACCAACAAATCCGTTCTGTTTGGAAATGTGTCGCACTAAGTATGCTACAAATGCACCTATTTATAGGGCACTAAATATATTCAATATTATAAGTAACAATCATAATTTGGATTTTCTTATGTCTAAGGATCAAATGAGAATTTTTCTTAATAGCATTTTGTAATTAAATTCTTTCTTATTAACTTTTTTCTGTCCTAGTCTGTAAGAAATATTGTTCAAAGACTAATAAATTAAATTAAATTAAAAAAAAAAAAAAATTGCTAAAGCTAAACCACACAGAGGCAGCGCGATGACAGCGCTTCATCAGCAAGTTGCATTTATTTGCTGAAGTTATTGCTATCTGACATCAATAAATAAATGCAATTGGAAACGAGGCGCATGATCAGCAATTTCAGGTATCATGCTTTGAGCTAGCTTGGCATGTTGAAGTATCTTTTAGATAAATAGTACATTCGCACTGAGACGAAATTGAGTAAATTTGTGAGATGATTTCGATTGAAATTGCGAGTTTTTACACTGAATTGAGGCAATTTCATTTAAAGTTTATTTATTTTTTGGAAATTCAAGAGAAAAAACATGGAATCGTGTATTATTTTTTTTTAAATTTATCAACAAAAAACGGGATTATCGATGAAGCTAAGTGAAATATACAACAGAAAAACCACGAAACACAACGCCGGTAATTAAAAGAAAAAATCAAGAAACTGCAAATAAATGTCATCAACTTAAAAAGGCAACCAGGCTTTCATCGCAATGTCGTTTTTTGGTAAGAGGCCCACCCTGTGGTGGGCGAAGATGTGTGATCCCTGCATATAGATGCGCCGCTTATATAGATGCAAATAACACTTCTTGTGGAAAGACGCACATATAAGCCGCGTATCATCACACAACCCCGACCTTATGTGCGACAAGCCTTAAATATGTCAATTCTCAACATGTCATTTTGGCCGGATAGAGCGAAATCTTTTTGAGAGTTGGATTGTTAGGTTAACCCTGCAGTAGTCGCGCGGATTACATATGTAATCCAGTTATGCAAAATTATGAATTTCACAATTGTCTGCAATCGATATTAATTGATTTTACGTACTATAAGAATTATGTTTATGTTGTTTTTTTAAATAAATATAATATAAAATAAAGTAATAATAAAAATTAAAACAAATAACTAAGCATTTTCAAATTGCCATCTCTTATTTTAAACTTTAAAAAACGGATTACATATGTAATCCGCGCGACCATTCTCGGCACATTTAGGTACGCGACTACTGCAGGCTTAATGACTACGATTTTTTTATAAACAATTTTAGGATGAATCGAATCACCTTTCAATGCTTGTGTGGAATGCTGACGAATTTGCAAAAAAAGGACATGAACCTTCGGAAAGCGATTCCACTAGAGAAGCGTATCTCGATTGCATTACATGCAATGGGGTCATCTGCAAAGTATCGGAGCAATGGGAACCTCTTTCGAGTTGGAAAATCCACAGTGTGTGAAATTGTGCGCGAGTTTTGCACCCAACGTTGGAAAACATTAAGGCCAATATACATGAACTACTTCCCTTTAACTTTAAACAAAACTGTTGATTGTGTTAAAGGTTTTGAGACCTTGGAGTTTCCCCAATGCATTCGTGTAATAGGTTAATTTCCACTTAATTTGTTAGTCCTGCTATTGCTAAACTACATCTTAATTTAAAACAATTCAGATGGTTGCCATATTGAAGTGCATCCGCGAGCACAAGATGCTATTGATTATTTTAATTATAAAGACTGGTACTCCACAGTTCTTTAAGCACTGGTTGACTACAGGTAATTTTTTTTCTGAGTGTATGTATCAGAGATTGGCAATGAATGTTTTACATTAAATTTATCTTCGTACATTCACTGCTTCTGCTATGTTTTCATTCTCCAGCAATGACTATTAATCATGCTGCATTGTTGTGCAGTGTCTTTGACAAGACACTATTGCCTTTTTAACGGCACTTGTTCTTCGTGAAATGTCTCACAGCATTCGTGTTTATTTCGTTGAGTTCATTGCAAATTCAAGCACAATGCTGTTTTTTGCTGCATTGCCTTTATCAACGACTGTGTGATGTCCATTAATTTAGAAAGTAATACTTACAGTTGATCACTAAAGTAAGTACACAGATATTTTGTCTTCAAAAAATTGTAAGGTTATGTTTATTTTTAATGCTCAAATTATTTAATTTGCTCACTGGGACTGCATGGCAGCGTACTCTTTAAAATACAGTAAAAAATAACTGCATCACTTTATCCCGTTAGATGCACAAGAGCATTAATTTGCATTCGAGCAATTTTTATGTCACAAAAGTAAGTAAACAGTGTCTATTTAACTCGGTTACCCAGCGTTTCGCGGTCTTAAAAAAATAAGTTGTTGTTAAAGTTTTCTTAAAAACATAAAATTAATTTATTATAAATAAAAAAAAATAAAATATTATTGACTTTAATTAAATAGTGTTAAAATGGCACCACGCGGAAAAGAACTATCTTTTGACTTAAAGGAACTAATTATTAAATATCATACAGAAAGTAAATCTGTGCGGGAGATTGGATGTATCTTAAAGAAAAGCCCTTCAACTATCCAAAAAATTATAAAAAATACAAAATGTCGGGTTCTACCAATAATAGGGCCCGTTCTGGCCGGTCACGCATATTCAATGAAGCAGAAAATCGCATAATTATTCGGAAAATAAAGCAAAACCCAAAATTGAGTGCTCCAAAGTTGACCAATGAGGTTAAAAATGAGTTGGGAAAAAACTGTAACCCTCAAACTGTGCGCCAAGTTCTATACACAGCAGGTTACCATGGCCGAAATATACGGAAAAAGCCGTTCATAAACCAAAAAAACCGTTTTAAACGCAAGAAGTTCAGGAAAGCGTATGTTATGAAAGATGAAACATTCCGGAATAATGTTCTTTTTTCCGACGAAAGTAAGTTCAATATTCATGGGTCAGATGGACGTGCAAAAGTTTGGAGGAAAGTTAACGATGAGGTAAAACCAAACAATATGGCTGGCACAGTAAAGCATGGAGGAGGGTCGATTATGATTCGGGGATGCATGGCAGCAAATGGGGTTGGAAATTTGGTAATAATTGATGGCATAATACATGCAATAACAATAGAGTTTAGCTACTACAGCTTTTTCGCACATTCTCCTCATTAACGCATTCAAAGTCACAACCCAAAAATCTTTGAAATTTTCAACGATATTGATATTAGTGGCTCAAAATAAGTTAATGTGAGAAAAATTTACCCAACAAAATATGGTTGGGCTCAAGGACAACACAATACATCACGACTAACCATGCAAAAACATAACCATGCAATTACACAATAGTTTTTAATCTACTCTTGAGTTGACCTTTAGACAAGTTAACATCAAAAAAGTTACAATTGTTAACTAATTTACTCATACGGTTTAAAGGAGTAGTTAACATATAATTTGTTCTACTAAATGGTAAGTAAATTAAATTGTTGGCATTTCTACTGCTTCTACGATTAGAATTAAAATTTATAAGAGAAAGAAGTTCTGGAGAATCGAATACACCGGTGATGAGTTGTTGCAAATAGACGATGTCTGCAGACTTTCTTCGCTCACTCAATGATTTAATTTTTAAAAGTTTTAAGCGATCCTCATAAGGAGGAAGGTTTAAAATGTCAAATCCACTTAAGCCCCTTAGGGCAAATCGAACAAAGCATTTTTGGATTCTCTCTATTCTATCAACATGCACTTTGTAACTTGGAGACCAAACTTTACTTGCGTACTCCAAGTGAGGACGCACTATTGCATAATACAACGTTGTAGTCGCAATCATGCTATTAAATTCTTTGGCCCAGCGTTTAATGAATCCAAGCATAGAAGATGCTTTTTTACAAATGTTATCAATATGAATGTTAAAGGAAAGCTTAGAATCCATACATATTCCCAAATCTTTAAGATACATAAGATACTTCAAATCTTTAAGATACTTCAAAGATACATAAAGCAGTATCTTTTATTTTATAATCAAAAACTAAATTATTCCTTTTTCGCGAAACGGTCATAGTTTGGCATTTATCTGGATTAAGAAACATATTATTTTTAGAACACCAAACTTCAAAAGATTTCAAATCGGACTGCAGTAGGGCTGAATTGTCTTGAGAATTTATTTTTCTGTATAAATAATCATATCATCCGCATAAATAAGCAGATGAGAGTTTTTAATGATATGGGTCACAACATTAATGGCTAGAATAAACAGAAGTGGACCTAGGTGACTTCCTTGAGGAACACCAGATAACGCAATAAACTCAGCAGACAAAACCCCTCGGAATCGTATTTGATAATATCGTTCTGTCAAATACGATTTAATCCAGTTTACAAAATATTGTGGAAATCCAATGGACTTAAGTTTAAATAGAATTAAATTGTGTGGTAACTTATCAAATGCTTTGCTAAAGTCAGTGTAGATACAGTCGACTTGGTTCAATGGTGTTTAAGCAAAAGGTTGTAAAATCGAGTAGATTAGATACCGTAGATATGCCATTAACAAAACCATGCTGACGAGTTGTTATGACTTCACGGCAGTGAATTTTTACCCGATCATACACGATTCGCTCAAAAAGTTTTGGAATCGATGACAGTTTAGCAATGGGCCGGTAATTAATAACATCATTCCTGCAACCTTTTTTATAAATAGGACTAATAAATGATTTTTTCCAAAACAGTGGAAAATAACTTTCGTTTATAGATTTATTAAATAACAAAGAGAGTGGTTGACACAAAATTGAACCGCATTGAGTTAACACTGCGGCAGGAATTCCATCAGGTCCAGCGCTAAAATCTTCATCGATCGAACTAATATATTTTAAAATATCCTCCGAGGTAAAGGATAAAGCGCCCAAAGAAACTCTGGGTGTAGAATTCATATATTCAAAATACTCCTCATCCGGATTAAAAGAATCCGAACAAAATGACTCTTTAAAAAGATTTGCAAATAAACTACAAATAATGACAGGATCGTCAGTAATTCCATCAACAGTTTTGAATGATGAAGGGAATCCATCGGATTTCTTCTTTGTATTTATGAATCCCCAAAACCTCTTTGGATCAGACAGTATTCTCAGCTTTATATTGTCTAAATATTCATTATATAATGCAGCTGAGCTATTTTCAAATTCCAGAAACAAACGTTTGTAGGTTTCCAGGTCATTTGAGTCTAAACTACAGACATATTTCTTCCATGCCCTATTCCTGTTATTGCGAAGAGTTTTTAAATCCTTAGTGTACCAAGGGTACGCACAGTTTTTCGCAAATTTGAGGCTATATGGTACGGACTGAGAGAACATTGTAAAGAGCTCCGTATAAAAAAAATGTATGGAATCATCAAGGTTATTTCCATTTAAGTACTCTAAAATAACATTTAGTTTGTTATGAAGTAAATGATTCAACTTCAAAAAGTCAGCTTTTTTAAAATTGAATTCATAAACCTTATCGATTGAACTCGAATTAACTATGCTCTCTCTGTCCGATTTATACCAAATGCTCAATGGTGGATGGTATTCATCAACATTAGTCAGAGCATGAAAGGCCCTCTTAACAATTACATTGTTGCTGTCTGTAGTTTAGACCAGGTCAAGAAGTCTTTCAAGACTATTATAAATACAACTTACTTGTTGTAAGTCAGAACATATATTGTCCACAAATATATGCATTGGCGAGTCTTCGAATTTGATGCACAAAAATATGTATCATCGTCGGAAGAATGCCATTTTAAGTCAGGCAGATTGAAATCGCCCAACAGTAAAATGTCGTCAGTAACGTCAAGTAGACTTATTATATATTCTATGCAATCCGCAAGGCTTGCATAGACTTCTGCACTGCTCTTTGGGGGAACATATGCATTAATAACATATACATTGGAATTACAATGTAATACCTTAACGCATAAAAGTTCGATATTAGAACGGCAGGGAATATCAATTAAGGAACTGACAAAGGAATTCCTTACAGCTAAAAGGACACCACCACCAACAGCAGAAATATTGTCAGTGTGTCTGTCCCTTCTAAAAACTTGAAAACTATTGTCAAACAGTTCCAAGTCAATAATGCCATGTTTCTGTTAACGCGATAATATCCTCAGAGAAATTCTGAGACGCCAAAAATATGTCGCGTGTTTTAGAACGTAATCCCCTTACATTTTGATAGTAAAGGGATAATCTATTTAGTTTTTTTGGGTCTGATGGGCGATTTTATTCGTCCTTCTAGACTTATTTTTAGGCGTAAACTCAGAAACGAGGATATTATCGGCCCACATTTTAGAGTTAAGAACAGATGCAAACTCTTCAGTTGCAACCGTTAGAATAAAGGAGGCGTGGGAGGGCTTATTACCAATTTTTTTGCATGAACAGAATGCATTTTGACTACATAAAATATTTTGTTTGACAAACGTCAATACATTTTCACTTGTTGTGTCGGGCTGAAGATGTGAAATGAATAAGAGTTTTCGCCTCGACACTGCCTTTAAATTAATTATTGGGGTTTTGGGCTCAGTTGAAATCAAATTAGGACTATAAGCCAATGGAGGAGTATAAGATGAAGGTGAAGACATATTTTAACTATTGTTTACTGAAGGCATAGCTGAGGGCTGCTTAGCCTGAGGAGGGTTTGAGGACGACTTACGACGCTTATTATTTTTAATTTTATTCTTCCTCTTCTTTTTTGAAATACTCCGGTTTTCTTCAGACTGAATGTTTGTTTGCGTCCCGGAAGAGATTGTCTGAGACAAAGAAGGCGAAATTTCTTCCGGTGAAGAACATTCATCATAGACGCTGATACTGGGTGCGGCACTAACTTCGCTAAAAAATGTAACAATTTCCCTAAAATTGTTATTTAGCAAGTTAAGACTTTCAGCAAAAAGCTTAATTTTAGAATAAAGCTCATCTGGTGAAAGGGCCCTGCACGAGGCACAGTACCAGCGAAGACCTGATCGGACAGACATTAAATCGTCTAAACACGATTTAGAAATACCCGCACATCTCGCATGAAACATTCGCTCACATGGGCCAGAACAACTGAACATTGGGTTCAGAATATTCTGGCTTCTGCATAGCTCGTTCAACGAACAAGCTGCAATATTTTCTGAAGAAAAATAATCCATATTCAGAAATGAGCAAGTTCGAAATGTGCTTTAAGGGTTAAGCTTGTTATGTATAAACACAATGCAGTGAGCACACCGTTAAAAAACAACAACACTCACTACGTTAGAAATAAACAAGCCACGCACAAAGAGGAATGAGAAACACAACAAGCAAGCAAGCATGCAATCTAAACAAAAAAAAATTGTGTGGAAACAAGAAATTGTTGTTGTTAAATATTAAATATTAAATTGAGTTAAATACTAATCTTAATACACAACATATATTAATAATTAAATGTTAAAATTACCACAAAACAAAACAGCGTATTTTTTTTTTTTTTAATTTAACTATTAACACAGTATTTACTAACAAACAAAAACAAGGTAAAAATTGTACACAATAACACAGAAACACTTCCGACACCGACTAAAAGACGAAATCAACTTGAAATAATGGACAGATATGGCTATTTAAATATTCTTAAAGATAATTTAAAAGAAAGTGCTGCCAAATTGGGTATTGAGGGGGTCTTTCATCTTTCAACAAGATAATGACCCCAAGCATACTGCCTACATTGTAAAGGAATATCTGTTGTACCATGTACCCAAACAGCTAAGAACACCACCTCAATCACCAGATACCAACCCCACTGAGCACCTATGGGAGCATTTAGATCGGCAAATTCGAAAACATTCAATTAGAAATAAAGGGGACTTGACTCGAATTTTAAAGGAGGAGTGGGGTAAAATTACGCCAGTAACAACTCAAAATCTTGTGAAATCGATGCCACGACGACTTAATGCTATTATAAAGTCAAAAGGATATCCCACAAAATATTAATTTTATTATTGTTTCTAAAAACCATTTCTTAATAATATTATTTAACTAATGTGTACTTACTTTTGTGAAATGAATTGATCTCTCTTTTATTTAAAGTTCTTATAATTTTTATTATTTTATTCTAAGAGATGAAATTTTTATGTGTTTATTTTATTTTAAGCCTTATTGAATAAATTTAATTTTGTATTTGTATACCCAAATTATGGAGTTATTTCTAAAAAAATGAAGAACTTACCTGTGTGTACTTACTTTAGTGATTAACTGTATTTCTAAATTAGAGTTCAAGAGTTCATAATGAATAATTTTGAGATTATAGAAAAAATGAATAGCGGAATTTTCCGTTTAATCAAAAGTACAAATGTAAGTAAGATTTGGGACATTTTTACGAAAATTGAAAAAGACTACCGAAATTCTTTCTTAAAACATATGAAAGAAATCATGTTAAATACTTTTGTACTTCCCAAATTGTAAACTTGTAATCTCTTAATGAGTTCGCAACCAAAAGTCTTTCCGTCCATCCGTCTGTCTGTCCGTCTGTTTGTCTGTGATCACGATTACAGCCGTAATTTTCAAGCTATCACAAAATTCGATATTTTAGTTTGTATTTAAAAAAAAAGCTCAAGTTCGAAAATGAGAAATTGGATGAAAACCATGCCTACCTTCCATACAAAGTGAATTTTGGTAAAATCTCTTTACATTCCTCAAAAATTAATACATATATGGACTTGGAATTTTGCACATGAGCTTTGATATTTAACATATACTCGGAGTATGAAATTCAACGAAATCGTATGAAAACCGTGGTATGCATATCTAAAGTAAGTTGCTCTACAAAAGAAAATGTTATTGCAGATATCGCTTCATATACAACAACGTTGGAAGTCCAGGTAGATGTAATGATTCTCAAATTTTCGAGAAATCATTACTTAAGCAGTAACTTGCTCAGTTAGTCTTTTGGATGAAATGAGTAAACCAACATCCAACGTTAATGTCCCGGTATTTATTAAAGGCAATTCAGCTTTCCGATTTTCAACAAGGCTAATGAAACCGTATCCCTATTCCCTTGAACAAACCGAAGAAAAAAAAATTTAACTATGAGCTCTCGAAAAGCAGAAGGGTTGTTGAAAATGCTTTTGGTCATCTAAAAGTCCGTTTCCGCCGTATTGGAAAGGGAATAGATAATAATGTCGCAAACGCCACTCTGGATATAAAAACTTGCTATGTTTTACACAATTTTCTTAATGAAAAAATGACGAAATTAATCGCAAGTGGTCAACTGCACAACGAATAACCGATCGGAGACGTCCGAGGTTAGGCGGCCTCGGTATTCGAGTTGGTAGCGTGCTCGACTACCACCCCAGAGGTCCCGGGTTTGATTCCCGGCCAGGCCATGGTTTTTCGCTTTAAAACCTTTCTAAATTTTCTGTCCTCTTTTCTAATCAACTGAAATTCAAAATTCATCAATATTTACGACTTGAAGTTGTAGTTGATGGGAGAGAAGTTTGTGGATGAGATTGTCTTAGCTCTCATCACGTATGACGAGAATCGTTTGATGATATCGTTTCGACGATACTTTAACATCACGTAACCTCATATTTTAAGTATCGTTAAAACGCTATTGTTTTACTTGCTTCACGTATGGCAAACAGCTGTCAAGTGCTATCGTCTGCACGATAGATTTGGCGCGATAGTTAAATTGGTATCGTTTGGCCTTTTTTTGTTACTAAAAAGTGTAAAATAAGTTATATTCAATGTTTTGGATTCGAAATTTAATTATTTTTCTGAGTGACGATGAAAGAGAAGAAAAACTTGAATTGTTGCGACAACGAAGGATTCTTAGAGATAAGTCAGATCCTTTAGCCCTTATATCAAAAAAGTACGTATTGTGTTTAAAAAATGCATGTGTTAATAAAAGTAATAATTTGTTTTTTTAAACGAATAAAGCTTTGTGCAGCGCTTTTGTCCGTATTGGAGACAATCAACCTCGAGTGTGGGTGTCGGTCAACATACATTCCGCCAATTTTAAGATTGTGTGCAACCTTAGAAGTTCTTGCAGGTGGAGGATATCAATGGTTGACCGGAAATGATTCTGGTGTCTCTGTCGCCCAAAGTACTCTATCAGGTATTGTGTCTGATACCACAAAAGTACTCGAAGAGAAAATATGCCCAATGTGGATCAAATGGGAGATTGGAACAAAAATAGGGGAGAGGATATAAAGCAGCGGTTTTATAGAAAATATTCAGTACCAGGAGGTAAGCCTCAACTATTTATATATATGAAAGTAAATAATAATAGTCTTTATTTTACGGCTGTATAGACGGTACCCACATATTTTTTCAAAGACCTCGCAAAAATGAGCAACAATTTTTTAACAGAAAGGGTAAACACAGTACAAATACAATGATTGTAAGTATTTCTGAATACTCCTTACAAAAATAGACTAATTATAATGGTTTATAACTGCCCAACAGATTTGCGACAGTGAAATGCGGATAACGGCCATAAATCCCAGATACACCGGATCTTCCCATGATTCTTTGGTGTGGAGGCATTCTTATGAAAGAAATTTTTTTTGACAATTGCTTCAACCAAAGAGGACATAATAATTGGCTCTTAGGTAAATATTTGACTTTGACATTAAAAAATAATTTATATAATTTGCTTTCTAGGTGATAGTGGTTATCCATTAGAGCCATGGTTGCTTACACCATATCGAACTTCGACCGATCTAAAGAAAACAAAGTGCAATTCTATCCACGCAAAGGCACGAAACATCATTGAAAGATGTATTGGTGTTTATAAAGGTACAATGTTAATACATAGAATACATAAATCACGGATTTAAATAATTAATCTATTTTTGTTAAATATATATTTTTAAATTATGGTATTATATACTTATTAAATTTGATTTTGTATAATTTTTTATAAATTTCAATTCACAGGCCGTTGAAGGATACTTTTGGGGGAAAGGAAGAGCCGATATAGTCCAACAAAAATTGCAACTTTCGCAAATGTATGTGCAGCTTTGCACAACATTTGTATTCACTACAATGTTGAAAGTTTTAACAACACAGAGCCAGAAGAGAGCTCTCTGAAACCTACGAAACCCCCGAAGTTTCAAACACCCACTTGAGGCAGTTTGCCGAAAGAATAAGAGATGAAATAAAGGAATCACTCTCTGCTTAAAAAGCAACTAAAACTTAAGTTAGCTTAAGTTATAAATTTTAAGCGCTATCTTTTTATAGAAATCTTACCTTAACTTATATTTTAAAAAAGTAGTTCTTTAAATAAATATTACGGTTATAACTTAAAACATTTGTATATAAATGTATACATATCGCAGATTTCAGTCAGGTATTCATTTCACATATTTCTTATATATAATAAAAAAAAAAAAATATTTCACAGGTAAGTTCATTCAAAAAACGGTAACAAAAATAATAAAATACCTTTACTTAACAACGTCGTTTATAAATAAATTAAAATAGTTTTTTGGAATCGGCTCCAACTGCTTTTCTGCAATTTCGTTTCTAAATTGCAAAATTTTAATAAATTTTGCTTGAAAAGCGGCATCTTGCGTGTTCCTCTCTGTTAATACAGCTAAAATGTTGTGTTGGAACACCTTGTCAGCTTCTAACTGGCATTTTATTATTTCCAAGCTTTTATTTTGGTTGCTTTAAAACCTTCTTTTTGGAGTTGGAGCGCGCGTGTGCACAGGTGCATTTCTTAAAAATAAACTAAATTAGTTTCTTATATGTATATGATAAAGGTAATCAGCAATATCAAAAATAAAATTTCGCCCGATCTTAAAAATTGACGATAACTGCAAATATTTCTGTTCAAATTTTTCAAAAATACCGTGAACTTTGTTAATAATACGAAAATGCCATTTTTTAATTCCGGGCCAAATTTTAATCATAATAGGGCTGAATTTATTGCCAACCTCTTTTTGTTACTTCCAGACGGCATTTATTCTGAGAGATCGACAACAACAACTTCATCATCATTGTTCGACATGGGCGAGAAGTGAAGGTACAAGTCCTCGTCGTCATCAGCCGGGGAAAAAGCACTTGCTGCACCAAAGCTCTTTGAGGAGCTTCCCGCCACAAAGTCACGCAGTGAAGCCAGTGCCGCTGATCGTCCACCACCTGTCCTTTGCATAGATAATAAATTGTTGCTGCATTTTTTTTTAGCACGATACTTTTTTTTTTTTTTTTTAGCTTTGAACCAAGGATTTCAGGTGGAATACCTATTCAGTCAAGTCTGCCTTGGTTCGAAATGGGGTGATAGATTAGTGGGAAGGAAAGGGCAATCAAGTGAAACACGTCTAGGATGTTCTAAGCGTGGTGGAAAGCCAAAGAAACATGTGAATTTGAATCAGAGGCAAGTGTTATGCCTTTACCTCAGTCAATTCAAGTTATAAGGCAATCTCATCCACAAACTTCTCTCTACCATCAACTGCAACTTCAAGTTGTAAATATTGATGAATTTTTAATTTCAGTTGATTAGAAATGAGGATAGAAAATTTAGAAAGGTTTTTAAAGCGAAGGACCATGGCCTGACCGGGAATCGAACCTGTGACCTCTGGGGTGGCAGTCGAACACGCTACCAACTCGACTACCGAGGCCGCCACAGCATTTAACTTGGAAGACCACAAGCATTTAACTTGCTTGCCAAATTTGTCCACAAGAAGTTGATTGCCTGTCGCCCCTGCACCGTGTTGGCAACGTAGTTGTTGGCCAGCTGTGGATTTTCATCAATAAAATTTATCATTATTTCCATTTGCTGTGGTGCTGCTGCCCTCCATTAAATTAAATTAAATTAATTTTGCCCTCTGTAAAATGTTACATTTTATTCAGAATTCATTGTTTCTATTATAATTAAAAACTACTTACATTTAGATCCATTCAAACAAATTTATGGAATGAAAAATTAAATGTCAATTTGCCACTTAACATATGTTTTCCAGTGCTGCCAAACTGTAAAAAACTAAATGATAGACGTGACGATAGCGATATGTTTACGTGAAGAAAACTTTTGATGATATCGTCGGATAGTATCGATTAAACTATTATCGTTTTAAAAGTTACGTGATGAGAGCCCTTATAACTTGAATTGACTGAATTAAAGGTATAACACTTGTGTTCTGATTCAAATTCACATGTTTCTTTGGCTTTCCACCACGCTTAGAACATTCAACACGTGTTTCACTTGATTGCCCTTTCCTTCCCACTAATCTATCACCCCATTTCGAACCAAGGCAGACTTTACTGAATAGGTATTCCACCTGAAATCCTTGGTTCAAAGCTAAAAGAATATTTCATTAATTTCATTAAGAAAAATTATAAATTAATTAAATTCATTTTATAATTTCAATTGTAAGTGAGTAAATAATTTATTAATAAAAAACAATAATAAAACAAAAAAAAAAATATAATTTAATTAGTTGCTCCCTCACCCGGGTGTGCATTGAAAAAATTAATAATAGCAGATTTAATTTCTTCTAAATTCCTGAGTACGATTTTAGTAAATTATTTTTTCCACTTCCAAGTGAAACAACTTTTCTCTTCATCTCCTCAGTTTGTTCTTTAATGGCATCACTGATTTTTTTTAAATTCTGTTAGCAGATCCTTTTGAATGATTTCTTTTTTTTGCAGGCTCAACTGAACTTGATGGAACCTGACGGCGACGTAAACGTGGACGATGGAGACGGCGACACTGACCATATCGGCAGTGGTGGCTGAATTAATCTGCCCTATTCTGAATTCCAAGTTGGATTTGCTATAAAATTGTAAGTTCCGAATCGGATTTGAGGAGGTGTTCTGAAATCCGATCAGAAATGCCAGGTTCGAAACAAAATTAAATCCGATTCGAACTAGCTGTCAAACTCAGCTGTTTGGCTGTTTTATGACAATATTTTCTGACTCTGATGTGAAAAGTGCAACAAATGTTATAATTTATTTTTTTTAATAAATAAATTAAATTTCCTTTCGTTCAATGAGTTCAATTTTAATAGCTGTAGTTTTGCTAGAGATGGAAAAACATTCAGCGGAGAAATATCTGATGCGAGGCATTCATTTCAATAATGAATGAGGTCGAACCTTATGTGCAGCGATCATCAATTCCGATATCGCTTCAATTGGACATAACATTAAGATTCTAAGCCGAAGGAGGATATCAACGTTCAGTGGGAAAGGATACAAACGTAGCTTTGGGTAGGAACACAGTCTCAAAAGTGATAGCCAATATGTTGAACCACTTGGAACGTCGCCTTTGCCCAAAGTGGATAAAATTGAGCATATCTGTTGAAGACCAAAGCAAATTGAAGCTGCAATTTTACGAAAAATTTGGAATTCCTGGCATAATTGGGTGCATAGATGGTACACATATGAGGGTGATTAAGCCACATGAGAACGGTTCTTTATACACTCAGAAAAAAATCCATATCTTTTTGTGATAAAAAAATCTCTATTTTTGATAATAGCAATTTTCTTTTTTTCACATAAAATTTCCTTCAATTAGAACATATTCGAAGAAATATTTCTTCACTTGTCGGAAATGAAAATATTTTAAGTCTCTAATAATGATAATTATTTTTCTCGCACTAAAAAATTCTCATTTATAGATAAAAATTTCTAAAAAATTTAAAAGTTTTCTCTATTGTAGATAAACAATTCAGTATGCGAAATATTTTCTTCAATAAAAACAAATCTTTTCTCAAAAAGAATAGACTTTTTCTCTAAGAACGATATATTTTTCTTATATTTCTCTTTTTCATAGAAGCTTTTTACAATTTTTATGGAATTTAGCAAACTTTATATTATTTTTCTCCAGAAAAAGTTTTTCTCTAAATGTGATACCAAAAATTCCCTAAATATGGTAAAAAGCTTCTATTTATCGAATTAATACGATATTCATGTAATATGTCGATATGCTGTAATATGCAGTTTAATTATTTCTGTCTGAAATGCACATATCACATTTGTGCGCTCGATATAAACTCACTTATCTGTTTATATAAAAACCCTCGATATAAAATCACTTACCTGCAGTGAAGGTTCTACTTTCCGCTTTTTAGGAGTCGGAGGAAGACTATTTTCATCTAGCCTGCAATTTTGTGATGTGGATGAAACATCATCAATATTTCCATCGCTTATGTAAATGACTTCTTCCTCATACACTTCACAAATCCCAGCAGAAGTTGAATTCGCAATTCCATCCACAGCAGCATAAAAGCCAGCAACAATGGCGAGAGATTCTTCCACTTCAGACAGCGCGTATTTTATGAAAGGTCCACCGCCGGTCGCTTTGGCTTCTCTTCTGTTGTGCGCTAATTTTTTACGCACTTCGCACTTCCAGTCAGTCCAAGCCTATTAACCAAAATTAAAAAAAAAAATTCAAATATTGAATGCTTTCATACCTTTTTCCACCCGTTTGCAACCTTCATTCGTGGACCCTGACTCTCTCTGTGAGCTCCTGCCAGCGGACCTCTACTTGTACGCGATCTCCTTTTGTGTGGCCCCTTGTGATGTCGGAATGTTTTTCCATAAATTGCAGCACTGTGCAATTTTGGACGTTGTTCTTGTACTTACCCCTATATTAAATTATATTTCGAATTGTTACTAAGTAAATTAAATACAATTTATTAATTTACATAGTAAATTTGGCTGCAACAAAAAAAAAACCGCGGAATTAAATTCACAGCCAAACAGCTGATCGGGTTAAAACTGATAAACATTCCGATTAATTGGATTGTAGAACACCTTGTTTCAGATTGTTCTGATTAGTTCCGATTTGAAGTACACGATAGTTGCAGCGCACATTCTTAGGAAAATTATAATGAATTTATTCGCGTCTAACATATTAACTTACTTTGTTCTTCGCGTTGCGGCTATTTATTAGATTATCTTATTGCCAGCGCTAGTAATAAGACGGTCGCAAGACGGCACGGGGTAAGTATATAACGATCGGCCAGTCATCGTAATGGCAGCGCACTAGCCTGTGGGTTCGTTAGCTACTCCAACACACAGGCGTACGTACGTTTGCATGATGAGTTCGTCACCACTACTACCGTTGCAGTGGTTTTTCGTTCAGCCGAAACGATGATCGCTCTGACGCAGTCACGCCCGACAGTACGTCGTCAACAGACAGACAGAGCGTTGACTTTTGAGCGTCGACTTTTGAGTCACACAAACTGTTGTTCGAACGAATGTTTATGCTGCCGGCTCAAATGACCGCGCTAGCGATAACGGCAATGGGAATGTATAATGTTTACATTGCATTAATCACCATCGCCTAAGTAGCAAAAAAGATTAGGCATAAAGGAATTTTTTTGGATCATCACTTGTGTGCTGAGCTTGACTTGACTTTTAACTTGACCAATAAATTGATTTATTGAGCAATGCCGTTTTTGTTAAAGAGTTTACTTTTTTCTTTTCCATTCTCATTAGTACAATAAATATGCTGCGCTTGCAAATTTAATGCAGCCGAATATTTACGTCAGTCGCTATGTAATATAAATCGTTTAACCCATTGTAGTAATGAATGAAAGAAAATAAGCAAAAAACGAAAATTAACATAATGAAAACAAGTTTGTTAAATGTTGCACTTTTAATTGTTATTCTATTTAATTATACCATGGACTTGCTTAGCTGTGCCATTACACACTTGCCCTTAAGCGAAAAATTATTTCTCGAAACGATTTTTTAAGATTGTAGAAGAGCGTTGGAAATACTTTACATATGGAAATTCTGTTTATCTGTGTTTATGGTTATTAATATAACAGTATTAGGAGTTTTTCTTAATATACGAATGTATTAGTATGAGAAAATATTTTGGAAGTTTAATGATTTATATTCATAATATTTATAGCCCCAAAGACGACGCAAACAGCTTGTTGTGATTGGTTGATTTCTGATTGGCGCTTGTCATCGTTGCGTCGTAGCAGAAATTTGTTTTATTGATTTTACTGCGCATGAATTCAATTGCATTTTGTTGAAGAAGTATAAATACATTAGAATTTTCTTTTCTAATTTAAATGTTCAGTGAATTCCAAGATACAAGTGAAAGTGATATAGGAGCATTCCACTGAAAATGGTAATTTTTGACATGTGTCTCATTGTTTTTTTATAAATTGATTGACGGAGTTGGTGGTAACGTAAAGCGACTTGTAAGCCAAAAAGCTCGAGGTCAAGGCGATGGTACCGTAATCCAAAACGCAAAAGGATTTCGTTACATTAGCAGCCACTTTAGTACCTTCTACAAAGGTTTTCTATATTGCTGAATCAGAAATAGCTGATTAAATCCAAAATGTTCATCCATGGGAAGCTACAAGGCCTGTTCCGGGAATATCAAAATTTCATCATATATTAGTCGACGGTCATAAAGTAACTTGCAAGAAACACGCTTTAGATAATCATAGTGTTAAGTTTTCATTTAAAAAATGATTCAAAACGAAGACTTATTTTCTGAATTTCGCACGAGTCCCGCACAAACGAAAGTGTCCTGTACAAACGATTTCATTTTTATTTTTTTATTCTTATTTTAATAGATATTTTTTTGAACTTGTAATATTTCGTTCTACCATGATCGACGAAGTCTACATAAGTATATTTTTAAATTTACAGAGATAATAAATTTTGCTGAAATTCTCAAATAATGTCTAAAAATAAAAAGTATGGTGGACTGCGGTTGTCCCGTACAAACAAACATCTTTTCATACTTATTACTGTCTATTTATGAATATTTTCAGGAACAAATAATTGATTTTGAGAAGCCTCCGTTAAACTTAATTAATGTACTAGATTCTTTGTACAATAACATTTCGGTTTATTTTTAATTTAAGATCTTAACTTATCAAATGCGTCCGATTTGTCCCGTACCAACAGTGGAATGCTCCTATAAGTGATTTTACTTTTTACAAATATTCTCCTGAAAATCAATCACAAAATTTAAAAGGTAATATTTTTATTAATAATTATATTTTTTACCGATTATTTTCTTACAGATAATGAACAAATTACATTTGGAAGAATCACATCCGAAAATGTTGGAAATTACGGATTCGGACAGTCCAAATTGTACGGACACCGAGGAAATTACTCTAGGACAGAAAGGATTTGCTTCAAGTTTTTAAATAAAATAAAATTCCATTAATTTAAAGTTTCATTTGTACTTCTTTGAAATTATATATGTATTTAAAAAGTTGAAAAAATAGAAGCAAACGTTTTTACGATATTTTAACAATAAATACGAATTAATTAAATAATTATATGGTCACACGTAAAACTGTCCGATTTTAATGGAAAAAGCTTCTTGAAATTGCTTGAATAAAAACTTGTCTTTAAAAAGATGATATTTTAATATGTCCTGGCTATAAATGAATTAATACAAACTAATTAAGAAAAATTTACATATTTAATAGATAGATCTTCACAAGGCCTTTCCAATGAGCCCTCATTTGTCAAAAGCGGATAATATTTGCGCAATTTTGAGAGATTTTCATAAAAAGGATTGGGAAAAAACTACGATTTTTGAATTTTTTTGCACTAGTTACGGAAGCCAATCAAAATTATTTTTTTACTGAATCACGTGGCTCCACTAGATACTCAATTCCCGCAAACAGTTTGGGTTATTTTGTTCGTGTTTAAAAAATTATAGTAAAAAATATAAAAAAACCGATTTTGGAGGAAAATTCATCGTCATTTCCGGTGGCTAGAGACTCAACCGATTTCCCTTAAATTGAGGATATTTTAGTTTTCATCCCAAAGATTCAGAAATTTAGTGTGCTTTTTGACTTTAAAAAATGGGCCGGCCTAGTGAATACTCTGTGTCTACATTCGGGGTTGTATTATAAGCAAATGTGTAATATGGTACCCATTTGTCCCATTCGTAATCATCTGCAAATGATAGTAGGTACTCGTTAAGTACTCTGTGGTTCGTTTCAATAACACCGATCGTTTGGTGATGATATGGGGTTGAAAACACTTGTCGTGGGTCGAGTAATTTACACACATTTGACATTAATTCGTTTGTAAATTCTGTCAGATTTAAGTGTTTTAAAACATCCGTATTTTAATATGAACTGTTCCACAAGGGTTGATGCTATTGTTATGACATCTTTAGTCTCAATTGGGTGTGCAACTACGAAGTTAGTAAGGTTGCATTGCATTGGCAATATGTATCTATAGCCGTTCGATAATCGTAATGGGCCTACAGTATCAATTGATATGTTCTCAAAGCTTGTTTGTGGTGTGTCTGTTAACACTAACTTCTCTTTGATATGCCAAGTTATTTTATTTTGGTTACATTTCACGCAGTTGTTTACAAATTGCTTTACCTTTTGTCTCATATTCTTTCAACTATCCCTTTGTTTAAGTTTAGGACTGTTTTTCTTATTCCCATTAGGGTGTCCCAAATGAAAATTTTTTGGACATTTTGGTGTCCTACATTTTTTTTTTGTGAAATTTGCGAAAAATTTTTAAAAAACGCTTCATAATTTTTAAAAATGTCATCAAAATGAAAAAAAGTAATTATGTACTTTCAATTATAGTAAAATTTTGAACAATTAAAAAAGACAAATTCTTGATTTAACTCTTGCCGTTCTGAAGTTATGGCCTTTTAAAGCTTTGTAACCGTTAGTTGAATCGTTAAATCGTTGTTTTGTGCATCGACTATTAAATTGCTTAATATATGCAACGTGTAAACCGGCTCTTTCAAACAGCTGGGAGAAAGCATGCAAGGTATAAATCTGTTCTAATAATGAGCTGGTCGAGTAATTAAAAACAAACATTGCAACATATATACTTCTCTATCAACTTCAACTATCCGTTACCTATCCGGGAAACTAGTTTCCTTAGTCTTTTTTGATGAACGCGTAAAAACCAACACTTTGCGTTTGATGGTAAAAAATATAAATACGCCAATAATTAAAACAAACTTGTACAAGGCAATATAAAAAAAAACATGATAAAAAGTAAGAAAATTCAACATTTTATTTCCAAAGCCAGCCTTACTTTTTTTGAAGCCTGCAATATCTCAAATTTTTTTTTTCCTAACCGACCCGGATGAATGGAAAAGCAACATATCATTTTAAGAAGCTAGGAACTATTCAACAATTGCAAGTAATATATAGTTACAGTACCTACCCAACCACTTGACACCAATACACCTAAAACTTCAAATTCACATCTTATTACTCCACATTTTCTCTAAGTGATCTTGTAATGATCATTTAATAACGATTAACTTAATCATTCATTAAATTACAAATAGAAAGCTTCACAATTGTAAACCAAGTGTCACATTTCAAATCGAACGCATGCCAATTGTAAACCAAGTGTCTCATTTCAAATCGAACGCATGCCATTTATAAACCAAGTTTCTTATTTCAATACACATGTTCGCACTTTAAAATGTCTGTCTGAACTACTTGCTATGTTGGCATCAATAGTAATTCAAAGAATTGTATTTGAGAGCTACCTTAAGCCAATGTAATAAGAATACTAATAATGTAATAAGAATTCGAATGATCGAAAGCTTGATCATACGATAGAAGTCCAAAGAGCAAAGCTCTTTGATTAAAGAAAGCTCAATTTAATTGATATAAAAGGTGATCGATTGATTAGCTGGAGACAGTTGTAGTTGTAGTTTTAGTTCCTACAGTTGTAGTTTCTGATTAAAATTAAATAAAATAATAAAGTTATAAAGTCTTAAGAATGAATAAATAAATAAAAATAATAATGAATAAATAAAACCTAAACTTTGTTTCACTAAAACTGGCGCAGTCGAAAACCCGGAATCGCTAATTAAGCAATTGGAAAAATTGCACTTTAATGGCGCATTCAAGATATCGGTAACCACGATAAACCTGAAACGAAACATAAAATAAAAATTATGTAAAGTGTTTCAACAAAAACAAAAAACAGTGTTTTTTAAATTGACATTTAAAGAAGTCAAAGAATAAAAGTTTTTGACATTTATCTTTAGTCAAAAAAAAAAAAAAAAAGAACGCATTGTTTAAAAGAAATTGACATTTAAAAGAAGTCAATAAAGTAAAATTGACTCTTAGTCAATCCAACCTATCTCTTAAAATACAAAATATTTGTAAAAGATTGTTGGACAAGTAATTAATATCAAATGATACAGAAAAAAAAGAAGATAAAGAAAATAAAGAAAATAAAAATTTAAAGAAAGTTGCGAAAAGCCTATTGGCAGATAAAAAAGAAATAGAAAAATACAACAAATTTATAAAAGAAATAATCGAAGAACAATTAAAGAAAATTTAAAAAAGAAATATATTAAATGTTACCAGAAGACAAAGTTCCAGAGAAACAACTAGAAGAAGCGGAATCATCCTTCACACCTCTACCACACGAAAGAGCTAAGCCGATAAAAGTGGATTCTGACGAAGAGACCGCCGACTTTCAGGAGGAAGTTAAAGAAAAGCTATACAGAAAAAATTTCATAAAAAAAATCAAACAAAGGTATGAAAAGCTATAGAACCGCACCATACGTCAAGAAAAGTCAAGAAAGCGAAACAACAAAGGAAACATTTCCTGAAAAGGAACCATCATTTTTGCTAGCAAATCAAGTAAAAGAATTCAACATGTTGGCAACAGGTAACGCTAATCCACTATTAGAATTAACATTCGACCCCATTAAGTTTATTGATAAAATGCTACCATTCGATGGAACAAATAGCACCGACTTAGTTAGTTTTGTTAATAGAGTAAATTTCTTAATTAATTCAATACAAGGCTATACTAACGATTCAAAAATCTTTATAATGCTCCAAGTTAGAGATAAAATTATTGGAAAAGCTAATTCAATATTATTAAAATATATAATTCCAAATAATGATTGGAATAAGATAAAAGAGATATTAATTTTACATTTTGGAGAAAAATTAAGCTATTTACAATTAAGAGAATTAGCAGAAAAAATTATATTTAAAAGAATAACGCAATTATATGAAGAATTAAATGAAATATTAGTTCGATTAAATAATAAGTATCATTTATCAGTTGATAAACCAGCGGACAGAAATCCGGAAAATAATGAAAAAATAATTTTATCAATTTTTTTGGAAAAAATACCAATAAATGCATCTTCAATCATTGTTGCTAGAGGAATAACAAATTTGTTAGAAGCATTTCAAATTTTAGAACAAAATCATTGGACAAAAAATGATAAAAAATTCAATAACTTTCAAAATTTTAATAGAAATAGATTTGATAATAGCAGAAATAATTCATATAACAAAAATAACTTCACTAATAATCGAAGCAACAATAATTTAAGAAGTAATATTGATTATAGAAATAGTAGAAATAGTGATTTAAACAGAAATAATAATTTTAATAGAAATAATAATAATGTTAATAATAATAATGTTAATAATGATAACAATGAATTTAACAGAAATAATGATTCTAATAGAAATAATAATGATTTCTATAGAAATAATACTGACTTTTATAGAAATAATAACGATTTCAGAAATAATAATGATCAAAACTTTGGAAACAGAAATTCAGGGCAAACCAGACAGAAAACAAGACAATTTCATAATAAAAGAAACGAAGTTGAACCGATGGAAGTAGACGAATTATATGTCGGAAATTTTCCTCAACAAGCCTCGGAAAAAGAACAAACCCAATTTTAACACTAAATATATGTGGAATTAAAGTTAAATTATTAATTGATACCGGAGCACAAAGAAGTATTATAAGAAGAGGTATATTCCCACAAAAATTAGAAAAAACAATACCGAAATTAAAAATTGTTACCACTAATGGCAAAACAGAAGTCGATAAATACATTTTAACATATTTGCCAATAGAATTCAATAAACCAGAAACAACTATGGAATTTTTAGTAATGGACTTTTTTGATAAAAAACCATTTGATGGGATACTAGGAAATAACATTCTAATCCCACTTAATTCAGTGGTTTCTTATAAAGACAACAATGTAGAAATAAATGGTATGAAAATACCATTTGAGCAACAATTAGAAGAAGAAGATTCTTCAAGTTTCAATCAAAGCTTTCAAAATTATATTGAAAGTTTATCAGATTCATTAAGTTCATCAAACTCAGTAAATGAGACGCACAAAAAATTGATACGTGATGACATGAATGATGAAGAAAAAATCTTATTAAAAAGACTCATTAAAAAAAATTAAGATCTTTTCTATAAAGAAGGTGATAACCTTACCAATGTGAAGGCAGTCACACACAAGATTGAAACAACAGTTGAAAAACCCATCTATAGTAAAATCTATCGTTATCCAGAAATCCATAAAAATGAGATTAAGAATCAGATAAACGATATGCTAAGTCAAGGTATTATAAAAAATAGTACTTCACCATATAATGCACCATTATGGGTTGTTAAAAAGAAAATGGATAACTCAGGTAAACAAAAATGGCGACTAGTAATAGACTATAGAAAATTAAACGAAATCACAATAGAGGATAAGTTTCCTATACCAAACATTGATGATATATTCGATAAATTGGGAAGAGCTCAATATTTCACAACATTAGATCTTGCAAAAGGTTTTCATCAAATTCTAGTGGATCCTAGAGACAGAGCAAAAACTGCCTTCTCTACTGAATTTGGACACTATGAATACATTAGGATGCCGTTCGGACTAAAGAATGCCCCGGCGACATTTCAAAGAATGATGAATCATGTTCTTCAACCATTTATTAACAAAATTTGTGTAGTGTATCTCGACGATATACTTATATTTAGCACAAGCTTACAGGAACATATTGATTCAATCAACAAAATATTTAATGCATTAAGAAAGCACCAATTAAAGATTCAAATGGATAAATGTAATTTTTTCACAAAAGAAACAGAATATCTTGGGCATATCAAATGAAGGATTGAAACCAAACCCAAAAAAGATAGAAACAATAAAGAACTTAGAAATACCGAAAACACAGAAACAAATCAAATCATTCTTAGGAATATCTGGATATTACAGAAAATGTATAAAAGATTATAGTAAAATTGCGTACCCAATAATAAAGTACTTAAAGAAAAATGCAAAGGTCAATTATGCAGACCAAGAATACATAAACGCGTTTAATAAATTAAAAGATTTGTTAACGGATTATCCTATATTAAGATACCCAAACTTTAAAAACGAATTTGTTTTAACTACGGATGCGTCACTATTAGCTTTAGGCGCAGTGCTATCCCAAAATGGACATCCGATATGTTATGCGAGTAGAACATTATGTGAAAGTGAAAAGAATTATAGCACGATTGAAAAAGAATTACTTGCAATCGTATGGGCAACAAAATATTTTAGACCGTATATATTCGGAAGAAAATTCAAATTGCAAACAGATCATAAGCCACTTGTTTGGTTAGCAAATTTAAAAGAACCAAATTCAAAATTACAAAGATGGAAAATTGCATTAAATGAATATGAATTTGATATTGAATACATTAAAGGAAAAGAAAACTGTGTAGCAGATTTTCTAAGCAGAATTGAAATAAATAATACAGAACCAATGTCAATTGATCAAGATACTGAAAATAACAATAATAACGAAAATGATAATATGTCAACAGATGCAACAATACATAGTGGTCAAGAGGATTTAAATGATCACATTCCAATAACAGAAAGACCAATTAACCTTTATAAAACTCAACTTATAGTAACAAACAAGAATTATAAGAACAATTTTAAAGAAATCAATATATTTAACAATAAGAGAATATATATAAATGAAAACTGCATAAAATCAAATTTAGGAGACGTGTTAAAAAGCATTGAAATAAAAGGAAAATTAGGAATATATTGTGAAGACGAAAGAAATTTTGTAGAAATTCAAGAAATTTTTGTTAAATTATTTGGAAACTCAAAAATAAAAGCAGAAAAAAGTGTAAAAATTTTAACAGATATTAGAACGGAAGAAGAAGCTTTTAAGAAAATTGAAGAACAACATTTAAAATTAAATCATAGAGGTATAGATGAAAATTTTTTAGAATTAAAAACTATTTACTATTTTCCAAATCTTAAACAATTAATAACACGATACATCAATAATTGTACAATATGTCAACAGGCAAAACATGATAGACATCAAATAAAGATAAAATTAAATAGAAGTGAAATCGCGGAGAAACCAAATGAAATAATTCATGGAGATTTATTTATAGCCGAAAGAGGAAATTTTTTCACATTTATTGACAAATTTAGTAAACATCTTTTCATAAAACCTATTATAGATAGAAATAGTCAAACATTTATCGAAGCATTAAATTTTAGACATTCAATATTTGGAAAACCAAACAAATACGTTTTTGATAACGAATTTAACAATTCATTTATGAGAGAATATTTCAATAATGAAAAAATTGATGTACATTTTACATCACCTTCAATTAAAACAGGAAATGCAGACATAGAAAGAGTACATGGAACAATAAATGAACACTTAAGATTAATGAAAGTAAACAAAAATAAAGATAATATAAAAAAACGAGTAATTAAATCAGTAGAATTTTATAATCATACAATACATTCAACAACAAATAAAAAACCAATTGAATTTATAAATAGTAAAATAAATCAAGAAGAACTTGAAAAAATAAGAACTGAAATTATTAAAAAACAAGAAGATTCCATAAATAGAAATAATTTAAAAAGAAAAGATCCACAATATATAACAGGGAGCGAGGTGTTAGTTAAAGTAAACAAAATCAGAAAAAGTGATCCAAAATTCAAACCTTTTAAGATAAAATTAAGAAATGGAAAACTTTTAGATCAAAGAGATAGACATGTACATCCACAAAGAATTAAAAGAAAATACAAGTTTAAAAAAGACTAGTAATAAATTTTTATTTTACAGTTTTGATACTTATAATGTTACTACATACATCACAATGCCAAGAAATAAGAATAACATCTTTAAACACCGACACAGGATATACAATATTAAAGAAAGAAAAAATAGATATTATTGAATCATACGACAAAATATATCATATAATAGAATTTAATATATATGACGAACTAATAAATTCATTTGATAAAATTATCGAAACATTTAATGAAACATTTAATAATAAAATATCGTTAGAACATTTGGAATATTCATTAAAAATTGCAAAAGATAAATTAAAAACTGTAAGACCAATAAAAACAAGAAGCAAAAGAGGGTTAATTAATGCAGCAGGAAATGTAATGCACTATTTATTTGGAACAATGGATGATGATGATAGACTCGAAATAGAACAAAATTTTAAGATAATTGACGAAAATAATCATAATTTAATTAATAGAAATAATGAACAAATAAATATCAATAAAGAAATACAAAATAATTTACAAACACTTACAGACAAAATAAATGGAAATCAGTATTTCATGACTAATGTTTTAACAAATATTTCAGAAACTCAGAAAAAATCAATAGAAACAATACAGTTTTTACAAATTCAATTAAACATTAATTACTTAATAAATGAAATTGAGAAAATTCAAGACTTAATAACATTTTCCAGAATAGGAATATTAGCGAGAAATATATTAAATAGTAATGAAATCAAGAAATTTAAAGTTGATAATGTTAAATTAAAATATATCAAAAGTGCAGTAATGGAAGTAAATAAAAATTTAGTAATTTTAATAAAAATACCAAAGTTTACAAAAGAAATATTTTCTAAGATACATATAATACCAATCCCAAATAAAGAATACAAAGAATTGTATTTAGATAAACAAGAATATATTTTGAACAATGAAGAAGTATTTAATTATATTGAGAATAATAATAATAAAAACAAATTAAAGAAAAGTTATGAATGTATCCAAAATCTTTTACAAAATAAATTTTTAAATTGTACTGTAAAAACAAATAAAAGAATAGAAATAAAAGAAATAGAAAAAGGATTAGTATTAACAATAAATTTGAACACAACAAAAATAGAGACCAATTGTAATAGCATTAGTTATACAATTAAAGGAAATAATTTTATAGAATATAAGAATTGTTCAATAAAAATTAATGCTTATAACTTTAGTAATATAGAAAACATATATACTAATACTCTTATTTTACCATTTTATGAAAAACTAAATATTACAAAAGAACTACCTGATTTAGAAGAAATACATTTAAAACATATAGAAAATTCACAAAAAATAGAAGAAGTAAAGAACTTACATGTAAAAACTACAGCAATCTCACTATCAATATCAACATTAATAATAATAATAATAATTGCATACGTAACATTACGTACTTTGAAAATTAAAAACGGAGCAAAAATAAACGTTAATATTCCGCAAATGAAATTTACCGATCTTCAGGAGAAGCTCGAAACTAAGAGGGGGGGGAGTTACAGTACCTACCCAACCACTTGACACCAATGCACCTAAAACTTCAAATTCACATCTTATTACTCCACATTTTCTCTAAGTGATCTTGTAATGATCATTTAATAACGATTAACTTAATCATTCATTAAATTACAAATAGAAAGCTTCACAATTGTAAACCAAGTGTCACATTTCAAATCGAACGCATGCCAATTGTAAACCAAGTGTCTCATTTCAAATCGAACGCATGCCATTTATAAACCAAGTTTCTTATTTCAATACACATGTTCGCACTTTAAAATGTCTGTCTGAACTACTTGCTATGTTGGCATCAATAGTAATTCAAAGAATTGTATTTGAGAGCTACCTTAAGCCAATGTAATAAGAATACTAATAATGTAATAAGAATTCGAATGATCGAAAGCTTGATCATACGATAGAAGTCCAAAGAGCAAAGCTCTTTGATTAAAGAAAGCTCAATTTAATTGATATAAAAGGTGATCGATTGATTAGCTGGAGACAGTTGTATCTGTCTTTTTCTTTTACAGGTCATAGAGCCGCATCGTAAGGAATGCAATGTAATTAATTAATTAATTTAATAAATAAACAACCAAAAGTAAAATTTCTTTACATTTTTTCTTTTTTAATTTTTGTTTTTTTGGGATTCAGTGGCAGCCTGGGGAGGGTTTCAAAGTAATCATTTTTAATATTTGATTGACAAGAAAACATGATCCAAAACAGCATTTTTTTGGACAACGTTTTTTTATTGTTGAAATTGATGGAGAAGCATATTTGTTGCAATCAGTGCCGGATCTAGGATTCGCGAGAGGGGGGCTAAGAAAGCAGATTTGTAGCAGATTTGGGGGGGGGGGGAATAAACCGTTTTAGGGCTTATTTTCGTTTTTTTCCCAAACAAAAAGTTTACCTTTCTGCTAAAGCCCTTTTACTCCGTATGTAGAACCGCAACTGACTCATTATTAAACTGACGCATAGAAAAACGAAAAAATCCTCTTTTTTGTGATTCTGTGTAAGACCCACTCGATAAGGCCCACTGTAAGCGATTTTTTAAATTTATTAGCTAAGCAAAGTTGTTGGCAAGCATAATAGGAAGAACTTTTCTGAAGAAACCAAAAGGAAAATCCTAATGGTTCAAGAGTTATCGATATAAAAATAAGTGCATATCTTGAGTAATTTTTCATTCTGAGCTCTATATCTTAAAAAAAATTTTGTTCTAAAGTGTTCGGTAGAGTGGTAAAACAAATATCACCACGAGATTCCTCATACCAAAATTAAGTGAAAAAAGGTTAGAAAAAGCGCACAGTGTAATTTTTGAAATTTCACTCCGGGTTATAAATACAGCTTTGTGAATCTTATTTTTATCAATAAGCAGAGTTAAATCTTCGGCAAAAACCAAGCCGACGGCGGCCAAAACCGCAGAAGCAATCGCAGCAGCAGATCGCGTCGATAAACTGTTTCTATCACAGACCTTAGCAACTGTTCGCAACGGTTATGTAATCCTATTTGCCGGCTAGGAAGATTCACATTCAGAATCTTTATTACAATTTGCTGAAACAGAATCGGTTTTTGTGTAGAGCATGACTTTTTGCTACCCTTATTGACTCTTCTCTGCTGCCGCTTCATTCACCTAGCCGTTTCTTTTTTATCAACACCGATTATAACCATTTTCCGGTTAATTCTTTAATTCAACAAAGAACTTCTCTCATTGATGGGAACTTTCTTAGGTTTAGAGCACGAACAAGATTCAAATGGAGTGCATTTACAAGGAGCAACGTTGAAAAGCTTCTAAGATGACTGTAAAAAATATTTAAGTTTGTTTTTAAATGTATAATTTTGCTTGCTTTTGGGTTATCTTTTCAAATTGAGGTACTTTTCGAAATCGGATTTCAGTAATTGAATAACTCGTTCCTTAGTTACAACTGGAATTGAAGATCTGGTGCAAATATTATTGATCTCTTCAAAAAAATCGAATGTGTACCTGAATTCGATGGATCCTTTCCATTATATTTCAATTTCAGGTCGTTTTCGACAAATAAAATGCATTGAATGATGTCCCTTAAGTTGGTAGCTGCCGACTTTCCATTTATTTGAATGGTCCCAATATAGCACAAGAAGTCTCACTACGCCTCTAACTCATTAAGTGATTTTGCTTGCAGATCTAAACGTCGTATATATATTACTCCCAAACAGAAAAGTAAGAAAAAAACAAAAAAAAAATCGCAGATTTTTGAAGATGTCAAACCAATAACAGGGCTACATCGAAGCATGTTGGATTCACCCAAATGTATAAATTGTCTTGAACAAAGTAAATATTTTTTATATTTAGTTCAGCAACCGAAATTAAGATAGCGAAACATCACTATAAAATTTAAAATTTTCCAAAAATTTTAAGATCCGAAGAACCCTTAGGATAGTCTTTTTTTATTTTGTTAAATTATTTTTGTAATCTACCATCAATTATGCAAATTTCAAGAGGTCTTGCGTTAAGGAAACCAAAAAAAATTTATCGGAACACTCTAATGTACAGTGTTGGAAAAAAAAATAAGAACGGCTTAGTTTCTTTGCTTTTTTCAAAATTTTTGTTTATTATTAACTTTTCAAAATAAAAAACTTTTAAACTGTAGTAGTAAGAGCGCTGCAATAGAAGTTGTAATAGATTTTACATTTAGCTTTATAGTACTAAAAATTCAATCACTTTTTTCAAAACAAGCTGGAAAAAATAATAAGAACAAAAACTCTTTCTATAGAAATCGAAACTTTTTTCATAAATTACAAACTATATCTTTGTCCATTCAATACTTTGTTGCACCACATTTTCTTTGAAGTACTTCTTGGCACCTTCGTCGCATAGAATTCACTAAATTCTTGCATACCTCTGAAGAAATAGCATACCAGGATCTTCGAATTCCATTCCATAATTCTTCTCTATTTTTTGCTTTATAGACACCCAGCAGAAAAGTGGACCAAATTTTAAATAATTCTGAACTAGTTCCAAAAAGGACCAGTACTATTTCCACTACAATACCCTTGAACATTGAACGAACTGACGGTTTTTGCGGGTTCATGTCATAGGAAAAGACAATTGTCCCCAGAAACACTCCTTTTGCCCTATATTTTAACTAGTTGCATTAGGAACATTTTTAAACTGGTTGCTTTCGCAGTAGCCTGAAAGTGGTTCTTTTTTAACTAGTTTTAAAGTGAACATATCAAAAGTGTAAGAATTTAGTGCAATGGAAAGGTCCTAAAGATCTCATTTGTACCATCTTTTCCATCCACAATCCAGAAAACATTTTGTCTATAAACATTTTTTTTTTATTATTTTTTCATGTGCGCAGCAAATTTTAAAAAGTAGCCAGAACGCGTTTATTTTTGTCAGCAATACTTTTGAAAACAAAAGCCAAGATAACTGTTCTACACTAAACGCCTTTTGTACTTTTTCAGAGCTACTGCGAACTGCGCTAGAAATGAACTAGTTCACTTTTTCAATTGACTCCAAAATAACTGCTGGGCACCTACTGATTTTTTGAGCACGCCCCACATATGCTCTATTGGGTTTAAGTCTAGAGACTGTGAGGGCTATTGCATTGTGGGCACTTGATTAGATAGAATCCAGGATTTTACCAATTTGGATGAGTGCTTGTGGTCATTGTCCTGCATGAACTGCCATACGAGCGGTATATTTTCTAAGGCGTAAGGTAATATGACTGTCTCAAGAATGTTGACGTAGTCTTCTGCGCGCATATTGTTTTTTATCCAATATATTGGCCAACGCCAGCAGCCAAAAAACAACCACATAACATTATGGATCCGCCGCCATGTTTAACGGTTTTTTTGGTATATTTTTGGGAAAAGGCGAAACGCTTTTCCATTAGAACCGAATATCTTTGTTTCGTCAGACCATAGAACATTATTCCAATTATGACGACTTAAATACTTGTTGGTGTCACCTTGTAACTTTAACTTCGATATGTTTTTCCCAAATCTGGCAACGCCAGATTGTTATTTTCATTCTGCTTTGTTATTTATATCCTCATTTTGAACTTTAAAAAAAGAAGAGTTCAGTTAGTTTTGAATGCGCAGCAATTAAAATTATAATAAAAATCTGTATGTTGGATGAATATAATAAACTCTAATTAAAATAGAGGTCTTATTTACTTGACATAATCAGAAGTGGGATGAGTAACTTAAATATTTTTAATTTAACGCAATCGAGGGAAAAGTGTCGCGAAATGAATCTAAATACAAGCTGTGTAAACGCTGAAGTTGCCTCGCGACTGCTCGCTGCAGTTGTACGTGTCGAAGAGCTTAATGTGGAAGCTGGAGCGTCCAATGATTCTGGAAATGAGTCCGGAGTGTACGAAACTCCTGAACTAGTGTACGGAAGAAAATGGTGTTGGTGAAGACTATCCTGCGCATGACGATGTTGGTGATCTACGACGAATGGTGGAGGCACTAACCATGCAGGTCCAGGCTCTCACAACCAAATTGTCTCGAAATAGTTCACAAATAGATAGGTCTGGCAACAATCACGAAATTCCGTTACCAACTGACACTTTGACGCAGACATCTGCAGAGCTCGCTGCTGAAGCACTGCAACGCAACACGCAGTCTACCAGTACCCACACGAACGTGTGTGCCGCACAATCAACTTATGCTGCCGCATCGCAGCCGTCTAACAGAAATTTATTCTACAGTAATAAATCAACTTACACTGCGTCCCGCAGCCGTACAACGCCGTCAACTTTAAGACAAATTATGCTGCTGCCCCGCACTCGCTGAATACAAACACAGTGCGAGCTACAGCCGATTAACACACACACACGCATGACCGAAAACCGTTAAGACTATAAATTCAAACGCGAGACTGTTGAACATGAACACGCGTGCTTCGTTGTCAAGTGGTTTTATTCACACTTCGCTGCAGTGGACAAATGAAAATGCAAATTTTTCAAGAAATGGTGAAATGTGCAGTGAAAACTTTTTGAGTCCATGTGCACCCATAATGTGCACGATATCATGGCAATTTCGCTTGAATTCGATCCCTGTGCCGGTGAAGTAACATCAAAGCAATTTGTTGAGCTCCTTGGGCAATTGAAAAGTGCATATTTTTGGGAGGACAGAATTGTATTGTCTGCAATTCTCGGTAAATTGTAAGGCTCAGCCAAAGCGTGGGTTGACGCACAACCTGCTTATAGTAGGTGGGTGGATTTTTGTGAAGCATTTATTGCCGATTTCCCATGCAAAGTAAGTGCGGCAGATATTCACATTAAACTTACAAGGTCTCGGATGACTAAAAGTGAAACGTACATTGAATATTATTACAAAATGTTAGCTCTTGGTCGTCGCGGTGGTGTCGATGAAGACTCGTTGATTCGGTACATAATAAACGGACTCAGTGATAATAGTTTGCGCAATACGTTGACCGCAATGTGTTTCACAAGGTGCTCAGAAATTTTGCAATCGCTAGTAAATATTGATCCGTCAGGATCCATGGTCCAAACGTCCATGCAAGCAAGTGCGCGATCCGGAACGGTCTCAAATAATGTAAAAAGTGAAAAACAGAATGGTCCGACTTGTTACAATTGTCGTGCGCACGGTCATATTTCTCTGAATCGTCCACAGCCACAGAAGAAACAAAGGTGTCAAAAATGTAATGCCATTGGACACGATGAAAAAAGTTGTTTTTCGCGAAATGTAGCACGTACTGCATTGGTTAATACAGTTCAGGAAAATGAAGATGTGCACGCAAGTGAAATAAATAATATTGTCGGTGATGAACAAAATAAGTGCAAAAGTGAGCCAATTGTTAAGAAAATAGTTGAAAATAAATAAGGTTGAACGCTTTGATAGATTCGGGAAGTGCACGGTCAATTTTAAAGAAATCCATTTCAGTTTTGTGTTCAGGAACAATCACACTGTGTAAGGACATTTTAGAAGGTTTCGAGGGTGGTAGTGTTTTGTGCCAAGAAAAACTATTGACCAAATTGGAATTCGATGGCAAAATTTATGAATATGACTTGCTTTTAGTGAACGATAAAATGACGCGATACGAAATCATTGTCGGGACTGATATTTTGTCGAAAGCGCGAGTTGTTCTTGAAAATGGTACATTCCAAGTATTTTCTATACACGAAGTAAAGCTGGATGTCGGTGAAAATCTTCCAGTAGACGATTTGCAAAAGCTCAAGATTTTGTTAGACGAATTTAGTTGTTGCCTCAATGAAAATTTAAACGATATTGGTAGGTGTGATCGTGTTAAAATGAAAATTGCATTAAATACACTGAAGCCAATTGTTCAAAAGCCGATACCAAAACAAAAATCTGTGGAAAAAATTATCAAAGAACTCTTAGAACTTGAAATCATACGTGAATCCAAATCATTGTAAGCGTCGCCGATAGTGCTTGTGCAAAAATCGAATGGTGAGTACACACTTTGTGTCGATTATCGCGCACTGAACTCTATTACTGAGAAACAACCTAGGCTTTTACCAACAGTCGATGGAGTTTTGTCAACACTTGCGGGAAAAAACTATTTTTTGACTCTCGATCTTATGTTAGGATATTATCAAATCGAAGTGGACAAAGAAACGCGTCAATATACACCTTTCGTAACGCATAATGGGCACTTTGAATTCAATCGAATGCCCTTCGGACTGCGAAATGCGCCGTGTACATTTCAGCGAATGATGGCAGATATT
This sequence comes from Pherbina coryleti, assembly GCA_943735915.1. NCBI lineage: Eukaryota > Metazoa > Arthropoda > Insecta > Diptera > Sciomyzidae > Pherbina > Pherbina coryleti. Next base: position 90,400,282 of record OX030948.1, read on the forward strand.
ATCAAGTCGACGAAGTGATCGTTGCTTCAAGCAGCATTGAAGAAGGTTTGCAGAACCTGAAGGAGTTCTCCGAGGTCATTAAACAAGAAGGCCTTACCCTTCGACTCTCAAAATGCTCATTTTTGAAAAGAACCGTGACATTCCTGGGACACGACCTCAACGCTAATGGGCTGCGACCAAGTACGATAAAAACAATTGCTATCTCAAAATTTCCTAAGCCAGTGAATCAATTTTTGGGTCTCACTGGTTTCTTCCACAAATTTGTGCCAAACTACGCACATATTTCTGCTTCGCTGACGAAAAAGGATGCAGAATTTGAGTGGAGCGCTGACTGCGACAATGCTTATTGCGAATTAATCAGACTATTGACAGACAAACTGTTGTTATTCGTATATGACGTAAATAAGATACATAAAATTGACACTGTTTCCAGCAGAGTTGGGTGGGCTGCCATTTTGCTACAATTGGAAGATAATGGTGCGTTAAAGCCAATCGCATACTACAGTCGCCTGTGCACAAGCTGTAAACGGAACTACCACAGTTATGAGCTTGAAGTACTGTCAATGGTCGAAGCCTGCCACCGTTTTCGTATATACGTCCTGAGCAAACCTTTTATTATAGTAACTAACTGCCAGGCTGTCGTGAGCATAAAGTTGTCCATTTATACTACATATTGCCCGATGGTTTCTGATATAACTGGAATACCACTATGAAACTGTGTATAGACGAGGAGATCAAATGCAGCATATTGATGCACTCAGTCGTGCGTCAGTTGAGCCAACGATGCAACATCAGTGCACAAATTTTACCAATATATCTTTCAAATACCGACGTGCGGCTATGCAGTAACAAGATCCAGCAATCATATAATAGTGGCAATCATGAAAGGCATCGTTGCATCGAATCAAAAGAAAGCCTATGAAGTGCAATATATGCTGGAATGGAAATGATTGCTTAAAAGGTGTCCAGATAAGAAAATGGTGCTTATGGTACCAAAAGGCGTGCGATGGCGTATTATCAAGTTATGCCATGACGATGCTGGGCATCTGGCAGTAGAGGGTACTATCAAACGAGCTTTCCAGCACTTCTGGTTCCCACGAATGCGTAATTTCGTGAAGAATAATATAAAGTCCTGCATAGAGTGCAGTTTTTTGCGAATTCCGACACGCAAGGAATATGAGTTGTACGGTACGCAGATACCAACGATGCCGTTTGAAGTTTTGCACATGGACCATTTGGGCCCATTCGTAAAGAGTGCACGAGGCAATGAACACATTTTGGTCATTGTAGACGCAATGCCACGCTATGGCATCATTACAGCTGTACGTTCCACCAAGACGAAACCAGTCATCGATTATTGAAGAGTCTAATGTTATATTTTGGCTCACCGCAACGGATTGTGACTGACAGAGGAACTGCCTTCACGTCACACACTTTCGCCGAGTTCTGCGCAACCAACTAAGAGATCTTCAATGAACGATCAACACAAGCATCAATGCAACAACAAAGTTCTCTCCTATCGATCTTGTATTCGATTTTCCGTTGAGAGATCAAAGCGGCAATAAAGTTCTTGTTGCTTTGCATGACGACGAATTGGAGCTCAACCTAAGCAAGAAGAGAGCAAACGCAGTCAAAAACATCGAAGTACGCAAAGCATACCAAGCCTAATGTATGCAGCGAGGGTGATTTGGTCCTAATTGAGTGTCCACCACCATGTACCGGCGAATCACGCAAACTGGAGTTAAGTTACAGTGATCCTTACATGATCTCAAAATTTTTACGTTTTCACCGATATTTAGTCGAGAACATCGATGGAATTCAGCTAAAGCAACGAAAATTCAGTACAGTGGTTAGCAGCGATTAAATTAAACCCTGGTGCGAGCTGTTTCCAGAGATTGACCATTACTACGATGACACAAGTGGAGTCGAGAAAGAAGAAAGCTATACTCGGGACGAGTAGGAGTCAGGATAAGCCGAGCTGTCACCTTTTAACTTTAACTTCGATATGTTTTTCCCAAATCTGGCGACGCCAGATTGTAATTTTCATTCTTCTTTGTTATTTATATCCTCATTTTGAACTTTAAAAAAAAGAAGAGTTCAGTTAGTTTTGAAGTTTCTGCTTATCAACTATCTTTTAAATTTCTCTAGTTATTTCTTTTGCAATTTATATTGTTTTTAGCTACTTGTTTTGTTTTGTTAAAAAATGACAAAAATTATTAGAAGACTTGCCAATGGTGCTATTGATTGTTACAAAGCACTAATTCAAGTGCTCTGTAAACAATACAAGGGTCTTAATGTTATACATTTTAATGCTAGGCGTTTGAACGGACTTAAATTGGACTATGCGAGATACATTTTTGAGAACTCGGATGTAGATATGATATGCGTGTCTGAGACATGGTTTAAATCTAATGCACCTAACGTATTTTAGCTTTGGAGGATATAAAAACTTTTTCGTAGTGACAGGTGTGATAAAAGAGGTGGTGGCGTTGCAATTTATTGTGGGTCTTGTTGTAATGTTCAGTTTGTCAACAAAAGTAATGATGTCTGTGAGTTTTTAAATGTTGAAATCAGTGATAACTGTTCGAAAATATTAATATCTTGTGTTTATAACCCTAATCGTTGTAATACTGTCGAACCGTTTTTCAATGACCTGCTTTATAGAATTACCAATTATTATTTCTTTTAATTTGTTAAAAAATTATGCTTCGTCAACATTCAACATTCGTCGTGGCACCAACACGTACTTTTTCGGCGCTCTCGTTTGAATATTAAAATTAACCCTGAATTAACTAAAAATGCCATGTGTTTGCTTATCAAGAGTCAATCGTCATTTGGACGAAGATAAAAAATAGTCCCGATGCACCGATTATTGTTAAATTCGAATCGCCGTATGCGCGAAATAGTGTACTCAAAGCTATCGCTCAATTTTGTCGCATAGATAAATCTCCACTTCGCCTACAGCATGTGGGGTACGATTCAAACAAACCATTCTATGCAAATGAAAGTCTTACTAAAGCAAACTACACAATTCTACAAAGTGCACTGCAATACAAAAGAAAAAAACAAATTGTTGCAGCTTTTACTCTTCGCGGCCTAGTCTACATAAAGCTTAGAGAAGACGTGAATGCAGATTATGTGGAAAGCATTTATAGCCTGCATTATCTTATTGATTCTGGCCCACATTAATACTTAGCAAATAAAAACAACAACAACAAGAACAACAACAGCAACAACAACAACAAGAACAATAACAACAACATTAGCAGTGAATCAGACATCAAACGCAGAAAATTACAACATCAATAATAACTCGCTTTTTCGTGAGTTGCAGAACTAATGCTCATCAATCTATTCGGATCGTCTACTCAAACCGTCGCTTTATTGTTTTTTGTAACATAAATAAGTATAAATTAATATTTTTTCTCTCATTGTGATTTCTACCTGAATGCTTTTATACTCTTTTTTATTATATATTTAAACTCATTAATGTTTCGATATCATTTGAATGTAATACAATTATTTCATTGCAACTAAAATCTTTGAACTTTGCACACGTTAGGAATAATTTCTGTTTTATTACAAATGTTCACTCTAGATAACAACACTTACAGTTCCGAAGACAATATTTTCAATCTTATTCGTATTCTCTGTAAAGTACGTAACGGACTAAGGGTATGTCACATTAATGCGCAAAGCTTAATTAATAAAATTGACGAATTTAGATATATTTTTGAAGGTTCTGGTATAGACATAATTTGCATATCTGAGACGTGGTTTAATGTTGAGATGCCTAATTCACTATTCAAACTGGATGGCTTTAGTATCTTCCGTGCTGACAGACAGGGTCATGCAGGTGGCGCTGCAATTTATGTGCGAAATAATATCTCATGTCAACTTGTCTGCAAATCTGATATAGGCAGTCCAGTCTTTGTCTTAATTGCGAATGGTAATAATAAAATGCTCGTTGGATGTGTTTATCGACCCAACCGATCTCTGGATTACACGCTATTACTTAGTACAATTGAAAATATATCACTTCCATTTTCGAATATCGTCATTGCAGGTGACTTCAATAGCAACTTACTGTTGGAAAAACACCTAACAGATAACATGGATACCTTAGGCCTCTACTCAGTCAATACCTCCATGCCTACACATTTCACTTACACTAATAATACCTTACTAGATCTTTTCTTCGTAACTGACAAAACCAAAGTCCTCCTCTATGATCAACTAGAAGTACCTGTTTTTTCTAAACATGATCTCATATTCTTTACATATGATTTCCAATTTGATAAAAATTCAACATCATCTAGTTTTCGTAACTTCAAGCAAATCAACTATCCGCAACTTAATCAAAAAGTCAACAATATTAATTGGAGTGTGATCTTTGGTATGCCATCAGTTGAAGATCAGGTAAACTTTTTTGAACATAATCTAAGAATGCTTTTCGATGAATTCGTCTCCTATCAAACTAAAACTATAAAAACGCCACAAAAACAGTGGTTTAACAGCTCAATAAAAAATCTATCGCTGATCGCAACAGTATATACAAACGTTGGAAGCGATTTAAAACTCCTGAACTGTATGCTGAATTCAAACGATTGAGAAAAGAGGTCTGTATGCAAGTAAAACAATCTAAAACTAGATATTACAGCGAAAAATTCGAAAATGCGATTGGAGGTAAGAAAATGTGGCATGAAATTCGTAAAATTGGTATTGGTAAGGAAACTGCAAGTAGTGCCGTTGTTGAGGTCAATGATATGAACGAGAAATTCATAAATATTTCAATGCCCATGGTAACTGGCAACCAGATCTGTACAAGATTGAATCATTTTCAGTTTTCATTCTCTTGTTTAAAAATTCAAAAGCTGAACTCTTTTTTTGTAGCATTCAAAGTGTGAACTCTTTAGGCTTAAGTCTTTAGGCTGATTAAAATTGTTTTCAAGTCATGAATTGCAAAACGTAAAGAATGCACACTGAATTGAAATTTTAACGAGTGCAGCCACCGATGGCTTCAGCCACGATGGCTGCAACCATCGATAGTTGTAGCTGAATTGAAATTTTAGTGAATGCAGACGGCGATGGCTTCAGCCGCAAGGATTTGTTGTTGTCTGAAGTTTTTTTGTGTGTATTTGTGTATGCGTGTGTGACTGTTGGGCATGACTGTGGTGGGTTGCCATTGGCTTGATATCATGTATAGAAAAAGTATTATATACAACAAATTGTAGAAGTTAATTTTTATACATTTTGTTAAAAATATTTATTGTTAATAAGCACTTTATTATTCCAGAAAATGTCAAAGGAAAGAAAAAAGCATGTCACTAAGATCGTGCGTCGAAAACAAATGACAACAAAAATGCAAAATGCTGCTTTATATTTAGTAGTATTTCATGGTAGTAAATAAAATGTCCAGTGTTTCAGAGTTGAAAAGAATGATAAAACTGAGTGCATTCATCGTATTACTTAAGCCTGCAAGAATGGGATTGATATTTTTCATTAGTCCCATTCCTTATAAAGCATTGGGTGTGCATTAGGGCGGTTCGATTTAAAAATCACTCAATGCTCTGTGAAAATCTTCGAAAAGAAACTTCGCCGAAGGAACCATACCTCTAAAACGAATTCTGATGTCCCCCAATTTGGGTCGAACTTTTGGGTAGGGGCAAATTTTGAAAAATCCCACTTTGACCCATTTAGAGTGCTTCAATCGAGTACAAATGTATGACCGACCTCGACTAACTTCGGAGGCTCGACCCACCCATGCCAGTGGCACACCCCCTGGAACCCCCCTGTGGGGTTCCCCATACAAACATTTCAAAAAATCACCATTTTTGGCCTTTACATGAAAAAATCAGCGAATTGGCTATGTTTTTTCTTTATTTTTATTTATTTATTTATAATAATATTTATTATTTATTTATAATAATATCAATTTTTTCTCTTTTGAAATTTATTTAGTCAGAACATATGTAAATGAAAAAATTAATTTAAGTTAGTTATAGAAAAGAAACTAAAAAAATTATTGTTTGAAGTCTTTTTTACTTTCAAGTCTGGGCAATTTCGCACGGCTCTCTAATGTCGTCGCCATAACAGCCTCTACATTTTCCGGTATAACCCGTTTGGAAACGCTAGCTAACAATTGAACATGTCGTTCCGTTCCTTGTATGTGTGATGGAATTTTTGGATTATTAAACGGTGGATCATCTTGATTTAAATATTCTTTCAATGTATCGTACGGAATGCTTCGCGTGAATGGTGGTTCAAATACGTTATTTATGTCATTCATATTGATCATTTCCGTGTAACTTGTGCAATTAAACTTTATATCTGGTTTTTTATAAGCTCTAAGTTGCGTTGGGTCGTCAAAATCTGTTCGATAGCGTAGAATTATGTTGATAGCACAGTCGCGCTTTTTTTGCTATCATCAAACAACATTGATAACAAGATATTTTCCGAATGTGCATAATATGAATTATCTGTAATTACTTGATTGACAATTTTGCGTAAACGAGGTTCTAGAAATCGTGACCAACTAATGAAGTTGAAAAATAATGCACTGCCGTACACGACAGAGCTGTAATACTTGATATTGAAGTTCATTGGCCCATAACATTTAATTATAAATTCAACCAGAATTCTTAAATTTGCATCTGGATTTTCCGTTGTCACATATAATCGTAATAATCTAGCGGTGCTGGTTGATTTATCCAAAGCTTCAAACAAATGCCGAAACGGAAGTTCGTTGAATTGTAGAAGGCAAACGAACCAATGCAATGGTCTTTTTAACAGCAATTCGAATCGTCGTATAATTCCACCGTGTGGGCTAGTGTTTGTTGGCTCACCGTCAGTGCATATTCCAATTAATGCATCCAGTGATATATTCTTATCGTTGAATAAATAATTTAATTTGGTTGTTTTATATTCAGCAGTTTCATGTTCCCGTCTTACGTAACCAATCAATTCAGAATTGGATTCTCTCGAAATAACAAGATGAGGTTCTTTTACCATCCTAGTATGATACTTCTCATCAACTTTAGCTGTCGTTAAAGTATCATCTTTTCTGCCATCGAATGAAAACGCTAACAATTTGGTATGATCTAACCGTTTGCGAACCACTTCTTGTCTGCATTTCTCTTTTTCTCTGCGAACTTTCGATTTATCCATGATGAGAGGTTTGCCATGCTTATCTTTCATTTTAAAATCTTGGAAAGAGCGGTTCCCAATGCCGATACTACTCTATCAGGCACACCAAATCTGTCACATACCAAGGCAAAGTTAAAACAATCGTATCTCTCTGCGTATTGTGAATTTGTGCTTCTATCCATATCTTCTTGAACCGGTGGCGGTGCGTATGTTGAATCATCGGGATCTTGGTATGTTGGCATTGATGACATAGACGTTGCTCCTTGCTCTTCAGTTTCCATCACAACTGCATCCATTGTTAGTCTTCTCTGATTATGTTGATCGTGCATGAACTCTTTGAGGCCATCGGGAACCCAACCGCATGCACATGGAGCTGCCTTCAAATCGCATTTACATGTTCCAATGTAAAAAATTGTTTCCAGAGACTTTACATATTCTGTAAATTGTTGGGTTTGTTTCTTCTCTTGATTTGCTCTTGATACTTGTCAAGCAATTTATTCAATTTATTAAATACACTTTTTTCAGCATTATTTCCATACCAAGTTTTTCCCAAATTCCATTCAACTTATCTTGTACTTGAATAGTGAATGATTTATGGGAAAACTTTTTTGTTCTGTTTTAGCACTGTGACGACCCAAAACCAGCAGTCAATTTTGGGTGCACACGTTTTCCATCATCAAGCAGAAACTGAATTATTTTAGATTAAATTTATTATTATTATTATTATTTGCCTTTGAATAATTGTTATTCTATTATTTAATTGAATTACTGAATAATTAAACTTTGTTAAATCAATTAAATTAGATATTGAATGTAACTAAGCACCCTGTGCCACCATAAACACATAGAATAAGGTATATAAATTTTGTTGGTGTGAGCAGCGGTCAATGCGGCAAAAGTACAGCAAAGCTTATCATACGATTTCAACATTTCAACATAACATTGAGCATCAACCAGGGAAAGAGAGAAACACACGTTGAAAACCAGTATTTCCCCTACCAAGGATCTAACCCTAACACAAACAGTGCGACGCGAGACAAGCAAAAATACAAAAACAACTCGAGTTACCAGCAAGCATAGCTTAACGAGAGGCACATTAAAATACAAATACAACTCGAGTTACCACCAAGCATAGCGAGCATTTAACGAGAAGCACATGAAAATACAAATACAACTCAAATTATCAGCAAGCATAGCACAACGAGAGACGCATGCAAATACAAATACAACTCGAGGTACCAGCAATCATAGTCTAACAAGAGGCTCGACTGAAGCAGTGAATTAATTGAACAGTGAGTAGCTGACGGACCACCAACCGAGGAGGAGCAACACCGAAAAGAGTAGCTGACGGACCACCAACCGAGAAGGAAGTTCATCGAAAAGAGTAGCTGACGGACCACCAACCGAGGAGGAGCAACACCAAGAAGAGTAGCTGACGGACCACCAACCGAGAAGGAAGTTCATCGAAAAGGCTAGCTGACGGACCATCGGAGAAGGAAGACAAATTTCGAGCAAGCAAGTAGCTGAGGACTAGAAACGCAAACACGGAGGATCGAGAAGGATTGACAGCGGAGGCTGAGGACAAATACAAGGTAGATATTTCTTTTGTTGTGGGAAAAGAGCTATTAGATTATTTGCTAAGGCGCACCGTCAGGTCGCACGGGTGGTCAAGAAGTTAGGAAGCGCACCGTCAGGTCGCTTGGTCGAGTCTTAGAGTGGTAGATTATTTGCTAAGGCGCACCGTCAGGTCGCACGGGTGGAAAAGTTCAGGCCAGGAAGCGCACCGTCAGGTCGCAGTGTTCAAGCTAAAGAGCTACTAGATTATTTGCTAAGGCGCACCGTCAGGTCGCACGGGTGGGCAAGTGAAGGCTAGGATGCGCACCGTCAGGTCGCTTGATCGTGGACGAGACTTGACTAGAGTATTTGCTAAGGCGCACCGTCAGGTCGCACGGGTGGGAAAAGACACCTAGAAGGCGCATCGTCAGATCGCCCCAACATAACTCGAGTTTGACGGACAGGGCATAAGTGGGTAGTCAGGAGAAAAGTATAGAAACCGGACTAGCACCACAGACATCAGCCAAAGCGTCAACTCCTGGTTCGCGAAGCGCACAGCCAACTTCTACCAACCGGATATCTCTCGCCGCACCAACACCACATCACTCGCCACACCAACTTACTTTCATCTTCATTGCAAGAAACAGTAACTTAAAAAATTGCTAAATAGACTGTATTTTCAAAACAAATATCCCAAATATAAATTTTTGTGACAAATCCTGGACAGCGGCTGAGCATATCTCAGCTATAGAGCCGGAAGACCGGCAGCTTCGTTACAGCACGTTCGCTTAAGTAAAATTAATATCTCAAGATATCCAGATGGGTTGGTAAATTAAGATCAGTCAAATCAGTAGACACACCAAAAACAGTAACATCGTGCTTGGGTATATGACTCATTGGGTGTTCAATAGTTGTTGATGTTGTTGTTGCTTCATCTTGCGGTGTAGAGGATGGTGGATTCATTGTAAACTTTTTGATTTGGAATGGTCAACTTCACTTATTATTTTTTTTTTTATATATTTTTTTATCTGAAATTAGCACTTCACACTTTGAGTTCTTCACAACGACTTAATGCATTCACAAAAACTGTTGCGTTATATATGGTCTACGAGACGAGGTAATAAGAATGAAATGGTAATTTCAATTCTACCTGCTGTGTCTTGTGGTGGCTTAAAAACGCACACAAGCAATTTTAGGATCTGCAATTGTGTCACAGTGATACCTTAATTTTTTAAAAGGTGCATTCCAGTGATACCTTAATTGTTAAAATGGTTGCATTAAACGCGCACTTCTTAAGAAGGTGCCATAAAATACCCACAAAAAGGGTTGTAAAAACAACCTTAATTTCTTAAGTAGTTGCTATAAAAAAACTACACAAGTAAGTTTACGACATGCAGCTGTGTCTTGTGGTGCCTTAAAAAACGCACACAAGCAATTTTCCGATTTGCAATTGTGTCATAGTGATACCTTCATTTTTTAAAAGGGTTGAATAAATTTCTAAAGAGAAAAAAACTCCAAAAAAAAAAACAATTTAGGCATTTCGCTGATTTTTTCATGTAAAGTGCCAAAACTGGCGATTTTTTTAAATGTTTGTATGGGGAACCCCACAGGGGGTTCCAGGGGGTGTTCCACTGGCATAGGTGGGTCAGGCCTCCAAAGTTAGTGGGGGTCGGTCACACATTTGGACTCAATTGGAGCACTCTAAATGGGTCAAAGTGGGATTGTTCAAAATTTGCCCCTACTCAAAAGTTCGACCCAAATTGGGGGACATCAGAATTCGTTTTAGAGGTATGGTTCCTTCGGAAAGTTTCTTATTTTGATCCCTAGAATACGATTTTCCGTGGCGTCCGTGGCGTAGTTGGTTAAAGTGCGTGGCCGCTACGTCAACGAACTTTGGAGACCCAGGTTCGAACCCCAGGAGCGACAGAAAATTTTTTGAATTAAAATAATTTTTCTGTACGGCCGCCACCTCTCTTGCAGACAATGGCAAACCTCAGAGAGTAATCAAAATGCCATGTAAAGCTTCTTGAGAATAAGAACATTTCGTTCATCGCCGTTCGGAGTCGGCGTTAAGCCTGTAGGTCCATTTCTCGGTCAATTGTGTACAAACTTAATAACACGCACAACACAATTGATCATTAGAAGCTAGGTCAAAGTCCTTTCAAGGGCTGAAATGGCCAGTTATTTATTTATTTATTTAGAATACGATTTTCACAGAGCAATGGGCGATTTTTTTGCCTCCCCACAAATCGACCCGGCCTAGTGTGCATTTTTTTATCTTCAAAGAATGATGAATTGTGCATTTGGTATTCATTTACTCTACAGAAGCATAAGATTGCAATCTGGTTGATGCAGCTTTTGAATGATTTAAGAGTGTGTGCATTCCGAAATGATTCAATCTTTTACAGCTCTGCTGGCAACGTATACTGTAACAGATTTGGTAATCTTAGTAGAAATTTAATTTTTTCGTTTCGTTGCGTTGATCAATGTGAAGTACTTCAGAGCATTCTAGCAATTAAATCTAAATTAAATCTAATGCTACTGGCATTAATGAGATGCACCCTGTACTTCTTAAAATTCTTCTACCCGTGCTTTTGCCTTTCATTACCCACATTTTTAACACCATTCTTACGACATCTATTTTTCCAAGCAGCTGGAAAAAAGCTAAAATAATACCAATACCTGATTCGCCCGATAGCTATTTTACCTTTCCTACCTAAGGCATTAGAAATATTGCTTCACCGTCAAATCAGCTCATATATAAACGAAAATAATCTAATCAGTGATAGACAGTCAGGCTTTAGTGCTCAGCGAAGCTGTGTTACTGCAATTATTGACGTAGCTGAAAACATCCGTGCTAGTTTAGATGAAAACAAAGTAAATTTTTTAGTCCTTTTAGATCATTTAAAGGCATTTGATACTGTCGATCATACTATCCTTTATACTAAACTTTTAAACTATTTCAACTCTTCATCAACTGCAGAAAATTTAATGCAATCGTATCTACTCAAAAGATCGCAGGCGGTATGCACAAATAATCGGACATCTGATTTTTTACTAGTCTTACGTAGTGTCCCACAGGGATCTGTCCTTGGGCCACTTCTGTTCTAGATTTACATAAACGATTTACCTTATATTCTGCAAAGCTGCAACATCCATATGTATGCAGATGATGTTCAGCTGTATGCAAGTTGCAGTCGCAATCTTGAATCTAATTGTGTAGCTAACATCAAATACGATTTGAGTCTCATTAATAACTGGGCACGTGAAAATGGTTTACACCTCAATCCCAAAAAGTTAAAGTGCTTAGTTATGACAAAAAGGATTATAGACATTTCTAATTTTCCAAAAGTAATGCTTAGTAATTGCGCAATACAATATGAAGATTCTGCAAAAAACCTTGGGATTGTTTTTAATAGAACGTTGTCTTGGAGCACGCATATTAGGATTACCGTCGGTAAAGTATACGGAATGTTACGCTCACTGTGGACAACTCAGTCCTTTACTCCACAACGAATTAGATTAGTTCTTGCAAAAGCTTATCTTCTGCCCACTCTCCTCTACAGATGTGAACTATTTGCTAATTGTGATGCTGCTTGCAAAGCAAAACTGTGTGTCCTGTTCAATAACATCAATAGATACGTCTATGGACTGGAACGTCGTGACAGTGTTTCACATTATGCTAAAAAAATCTGCAATATGACCTTTGAAAATTTCGTACTCTGGTGCTGCTGCATAAAGTTATATACTCTGGTGAGCCTTCATATTTACGCGATAGATTGTTTTTTTCGAGTTCAAATAGAACTAGAACCTTGTTCCAAATACGACATTTTTGCTTAACCTCGCAAAGACAATTTTATATCTTCGCAATACGTCTTTGGAACTCCTTATCTACTGAACTAAGATCTACCCATAACGCTGTACCCATAAAAAAAAGCTTTTCATGCAAATAATTTTATAATTTATTTAATTTCATTTTAAGTCATAATTTATGTTATTCTTTAAGTTATATTCATGATTATTATGACATGAAGCTAGTGCTGTAACTATAAGGTTTCTTTATAAATCTTGTTGTACTAGTTGATCAAAATAAATAAATAAAACTTAAAAACTCAAACTCAAACTGAAAATTTTGAATACCATTCCACAACTTGTGGTTTGAGGTTGGCAAACCATAGAATTCCAACAAGATATGCGAACGATTGTAAGCCCAGCTTACTTGGCGTCTGTTTAGCTTCTGATATATCTACCATATCACTTACCATTCAATGTGAACTAACAAAATTTGTAGAAGCTTTTCCACTTTTTACAAAGGCTGCAGGAAGTGTTGAAAAAACAATAGTAGAAAATTTTATACTAAAATATGGTTGTTTTAGAAAGTTAAAAAGAGACAAAGGTACTGAATTTACGAACGAATTACTAGTAAATATTTGCAAAATGATGAATATAAAACCACTTCAACACCATATCATCATGAAATGTTAGGAACAATAGAAAGAAACGTAGAGCTTTAAACGATTTCCTAATTACAATGGACGGAAAAGACAGCTTGGATAAACTGTTATTTTACTATACATATTCATATAATATAACTCCACATAGCATAACGCAATACACACCATTTGAATTAGCATATGGAAAATTATGTACCTTACCATGCAAAATTGCAAATAATGAAGAAAAATTTAATAATTTATATATTTATTTACTTATTTATAAAATAAGTAAAATACGTCAAAGAAGCAAAAAATATATTAATGAAGCTAGTTTTAAAATAGGAGAATAAGAAAAATTTAGATAAACCTTTCAAAGGCCCTTTTAAAATTATGTGTCAAAATGGACAGTAACAGTACCATAACATATTATATATTGAAAGAAAAAGAGGAAAAGAAGTTCATAATAACAACTGAATAAAAGCTAGAAATATGTAAAATATATATGAAATCATTTATCATAAAATAATTTTGTCATTTAAGGGCCTACTAAAATTGTTTAAGCTAAAAAAAAGCCTTTATTAAAAGTAAATATTAAAGTAGTAGGTAAATATTTTTTAACATTATACTTATATATGTTTTGAAGAAAATTTTTTGAATTTTTGGATAACAAATATTAAGCCATATAGCAGGAACCCGTAGTTTAGTAAAGTACCTTAAATATGCGGTGGACACGATTTTTCAGAGCTTGTTTATCTAAGACAAAAAAATACAAATGATTAAATGATACATATACTTCGATGATATCTAGTAACGAGTAGACGTGTTTTTTAACGTCCGCAACTAATTCGCGATTTTATTTATTAATACCTTGTATATTAAAACTCCAATTTTGTATCCACGCGAAATTGAAAGCATACTCTTGCTTGCTGTGTCTGTATATCTTTAGTCACTTAATCGAAATTTTTGCGCTTAATTTTGTTTTGATTCCATTAAAATAATGTTGACAAAAATCACCAGAAGTGTTGTTGCTGCTCGCAACATTGTTCCTACTCGCAACATTATTGCACCGAAGACTCCACTTGCTGACAACAACTTGCGAATGGATGAGTCAGCTTCGACCATGGTATAATAATACAAGGTAGTATTGACAGTTGCTTAGGAAACTAGCATCTGTCAAAAAAAACTTCAAGAAAGAGAGCGTTCAATTATTGCTTATGTTCTCGCCATTGTTTATGTTTCAGCGCTTGCAAATAACCAAACATTTGCTTACAAAATATTGCCTATTTTATTTAATCAATAGTGAATTATTATTACTACAACGAAGATAACTTGTGAACTTTGTGTTATTAAGTGCAAACATAAAAAAATGTTGAAAACGTTCAAATGCAGCAGCCTCAGCAGCTGCAGATGCATATGGATGAAATTAAAGAAGTTTTCAATTAAAATTAAAACACCACGGCTGGAAAACGTTAAACACATATTACACATAATTTTTTCACAACTTTCATTATTATAATTGTTTATTTAACGTACATATTTCGTGGAATTTATTTATTTTTACATTCGTTTAATTTTTGTGCACGAACAACTGTTTTTGACAGATGCTGATTTTCTTGTTGCTGAGAAAATCAATACTTGTCAATGCTACCTGTATAATTGTATCATGAGCTAAGACAACACCTTCGTCTTCCGATGTGAGCCTTAACACTAAATTGAGTTGTATCAGGGAGAGCATAGTAACGCAACTTACTAATGTTATAACGGAATCGGAGAGCAGAGTGATGGAGAGGATTGGTGAGGTTTCAGCTGAGCTCGCCAACATGAAATGTACTTTGCGCAGCGTGATCGAAAGAGTGACTGTGGTGGAAAAAAATGCAAGGAGCTTAGCACGCTGAGTGAGAAGGTAAACAAGCTGAAACAGGCATTTGAAACCCTCACTGTCGCCCCTACTGAGTCACCGCCTAACGAATATGTTAATGCGCTCAAACCTCAGTTGATGAAATTGGAGAACGAAGCTGCCTCTGCCGATATAATCATTAATGGCGTTCCCTTTTGTGACAACGAGAACCTTATAAGTGTGTTTGACCAAATTTGCACTGCTATCAAACACAAGGCTCCACGACTTATAAATATATTTAGAGTGAGGGCGACCAAAGGCAAAGCAGACTTAGCGATCATTGCTAAGCTCTCTTCTGCATATGAGGCAACTCTCTGTTTAAGTCTGTTGCAAAAAACACAAAAACACGTCTGCTCGTGAATACACGCAAAGTACAACTGTCAAAGCTGAGTAGATAAAAGATCGTCGATAAATACACAAATTGTCGATTGTTTCAATTAGAAAGCTTCTTTCAATTCTGAGATAAGGTGGTGTGGCAAATGTGCCCCAGTGGCGAATCCTCCCCCTTCTACCTTACCTGATTATTATTATAGCTTTCGATGATATAAACTTTTTCATAGTGACAGGTGTGATAAAAGAGGTGGTGGCGTTGCAATTTATTGTCGGTCTTGTTTTAATGTTCAGTTTGTCAACAAAAGTAATGATGTCTGTGAGTTTTTAAATGTTGAAATCAGTGATAACTGTTCGAAAATATTAATATCTTGTGTTTATAACCCTAATCGTTGTAATACTGTCGAACCGTTCTTCAATGACCTGCTTAATAGAATTACCAATTATTATTTCTTTTAATTTGTTAAAAAATTATGCTTCGTCAACATTCAACATTCGTCGTGGCACCAACACGTACTTTTTCGGCGCTCTCGTTTGAATATTAAAATAAACCCTAAATTAACTAAAAATGCCATGTGTTCGCTTATCAAGAGTCAATCGTCATTTGGACGAAGATAAAAAATAGTCCCGATGCACCGATTATTGTTAAATTCGAATCGCCGTATGCGCGAAATAGTGTACTCAAAGCTATCGCTCAATTTTGTCGCATAAATAAATCTCCACTTCGCCTACAGCATGTGGGGTATGATTCAAACAAACCATTCTATGCAAATGAAAGTCTTACTAAAGCAAACTACACAATTCTACAAAGTGCACTGCAATACAAAAGAAAAAAACAAATTGTTGCAGCTTTTACTCTTCGCGGCCTAGTCTACATAAAGCTTAGAGAAGACGTGAATGCAGATTATGTGGAAAGCATTTATAGCCTGCATTATCTTATTGATTCTGGCCCACATTAATACTTAGCAAATAAAAACAACAACAACAAGAACAACAACAGCAACAACAACAACAAGAACAATAACAACAACATTAGCAGTGAATCAGACATCAAACGCAGAAAATTACAACATCAATAATAACTCGCTTTTTCGTGAGTTGCAGAACTAATGCTCATCAATCTATTCGGATCGTCTACTCAAACCGTCGCTTTATTGTTTTTTGTAACATAAATAAGTATAAATTAATATTTTTTCTCTCATTGTGATTTCTACCTGAATGCTTTTATACTCTTTTTTATTATATATTTAAACTCATTAATGTTTCGATATCATTTGAATGTAATACAATTATTTCATTGCAACTAAAATCTTTGAACTTTGCACACGTTAGGAATAATTTCTGTTTTATTACAAATGTTCACTCTAGATAACAACACTTACAGTTCCGAAGACAATATTTTCAATCTTATTCGTATTCTCTGTAAAGTACGTAACGGACTAAGGGTATGTCACATTAATGCGCAAAGCTTAATTAATAAAATTGACGAATTTAGATATATTTTTGAAGGTTCTGGTATAGACATAATTTGCATATCTGAGACGTGGTTTAATGTTGAGATGCCTAATTCACTATTCAAACTGGATGGCTTTAGTATCTTCCGTGCTGACAGACAGGGTCATGCAGGTGGCGCTGCAATTTATGTGCGAAATAATATCTCATGTCAACTTGTCTGCAAATCTGATATAGGCAGTCCAGTCTTTGTCTTAATTGCGAATGGTAATAATAAAATGCTCGTTGGATGTGTTTATCGACCCAACCGATCTCTGGATTACACGCTATTACTTAGTACAATTGAAAATATATCACTTCCGTTTTCGAATATCGTCATTGCAGGTGACTTCAATAGCAACTTACTGTTGGAAAAACACCTAACAGATAACATGGATACCTTAGGCCTCTACTCAGTCAATACCTCCATGCCTACACATTTCACTTACACTAATAATACCTTACTAGATCTTTTCTTCGTAACTGACAAAACCAAAGTCCTCCTCTATGATCAACTAGAAGTACCTGTTTTTTCTAAACATGATCTCATATTCTTTACATATGATTTCCAATTTGATAAAAATTCAACATCATCTAGTTTTCGTAACTTCAAGCAAATCAACTATCCGCAACTTAATCAAAAAGTCAACAATATTAATTGTAGTGCGATCTTTGGTATGCCATCAGTTGAAGATCAGGTAAACTTTTTTGAACATAATCTAAGAATGCTTTTCGATGAATTCGTCTCCCATCAAACTAAAACTATAAAAACGCAACAAAAACAGTGGTTTAACAGCTCAATAAAAAATCTATCGCTGATCGCAACAGTATATACAAACGTTGGAAGCGATTTAAAACTCCTGAACTGTATGCTGAATTCAAACGATTGAGAAAAGAGGTCTGTATGCAAGTAAAACAATCTAAAACTAGATATTACAGCGAAAAATTCGAAAATGCGATTGGAGGTAAGAAAATGTGGCATGAAATTCGTAAAATTGGTATTGGTAAGGAAACTGCAAGTAGTGCCGTTGTTGAGGTCAATGATATGAACGAGAAATTCATAAATATTTCAATGCCCATGGTAACTGGCAACCAGATCTGTACAAGATTGAATCATTTTCAGTTTTCATTCTCTTTTTTTGTAGCATTCAAAGTGTGAACTCTTTAGGCTTAAGTCTTTAGGCTGATTAAAATTGTTTTCAAGTCATGAATTGCAAAAAGTAAAGAATGCACACTGAATTGAAATTTTAACGAGTGCAGCCACCGATGGCTTCAGCCACGATGGCTGCAACCATCGATAGTTGTAGCTGAATTGAAATTTTAGTGAATACAGACGGCGATGGCTTCAGCCGCAAGGATTTGTTGTTGTCTGAAGTTTTTTTGTGTGTATTTGTGTATGCGTGTGTGACTGTTGCATGTGGTGATTTCAACATTATTTTGTTAAAAAATGATATTTCTTTCTGACCATGATTTGATATTCTGTTCTGTTAATGTTAGTTTTAACCGCACTACTCAGTCCTGTTTTACATTTCGTGATTATAAATTTGGTGCTGTTGGGTGCGTCTATATTTTTATATTAGAGTTTCAAACCACAATTTTCATTGAACACGAACAACATATATTTTTTATTTACAAATTTATTTTTTACAATCTTCAAGTTTTGATATCGTTTTTAATAATTTTGTTTTTTTTTAATAAAAATTGACATCAACAAAAAAAAATATTTTTAAAATTCAAATTTATAAAAGTAAAGTATTTTGTTTTGTGTGACTTATGTATGTGTATCGTGTGTATGTGATATGCAGACACCACATTATTCCCCCCCCCCATAGGTTTTTGTTGTGTTCGCTAGTAAATTAAAGTGTACTTTCTTTTTTGGCTTGTGTGTGGAAGAGAGTGTCTGTGTAGTTTCTGAATATAAGAATGCTGGTTTAAGTCTGTCTATGTGAACTGTAATAGTAGTGTTTCCTTTTAAAATTGTGAAATATTTTGGTGTTCTGTCTACCACTTCGAAAGGGCCATCGTACGGATTTTGAAGCGTGTGTCTGATGGAATCGTTACGAATGAATACGAATTTACAACTCTTCAACGCCTGGGGTATGTACTCTTGATTTGATCTTATATGAAACTTGCTATCTGACTGAATGTTTTTAGTCTTCTCTTTAAGCGCTGACAAAATTTCTGATGAGCTGCCCGTTGGAACACTATGTACTAGTAACTGCCGCGGCAGTCTCAGACTTTGTCCAAAAACCATTTCGGCAGGAGATGTTTTGATATCTTCCTTAACCGTGGATCTTAGACCTAACAAAACTAGGGGAATTTCTGAATACCAGTTCTTCTGGTTGTTACTTGTCATAAGTGAGGCTTTTAATTGCCTGTGAAAGCGTTCAAAAATTCCATTGGCTTGTGGATGGTATGGGGAGGTCATTATATGATGGCTACCTATGCTCTTAATAAATTGCTTAAACGTATTGGAAGTGAATTGAGTACCGCGATCTATAGTAATTTCGCGCGGAACACCAAAGCGTGAAATGAATTCTCTATTGAAAGTCTCTATAATTGTTTTAGTCTCTGTGTTTTTTAGTGGGTAAACCTCAGGCCAACGTGTATTTCTATCGATAGTGGTTAATAGGTATCTGTATCCATTCGATATTGGTAGTGGACCAACTAAAACGATGTGTATATGTTCAAAACGACCGTGTGGAATGTGTATTTTCTGAGGTTGTGTTTTGGTGTGTCGTTGTACCTTTGCTTTCTGACAGTTCATGCATTCTTGTGACCATTTATTATTGTGTGTGTCCATACTGGGCCAGAAGTAACGTTGTGTGATAAGACGTCTGGAAGGTCTTGTTCCGGGATGTGAGATGTTGTGTAGCTGTTCGAATATCTTTTTACGTAAGGTCTGTGGAATGTATGGCCATATATTGTCTGTGGAATTTTCGCACCAGATACTAATGTTTAAAAATGGAATGTCAATGAGTTCAAATTTGTATATTTTGTTGTCTGTGATGTTCTTTAACTCTGTATCGTTTTTTTGTTCTTTGTGTAAATGTTTCAGGTCGATATCGGGTGTTTTTAATTCTTCGACTTCGCATCTCGATAGTGCATCGGCTACTATGTTGTCTGTACCTTTGATGTGTGTTATCGTGTTAGTAAATTGTGCAATGTATTCAAGGTGTCGCTTTGTCTAGGACTGCGTTCTGTTTTTGAGTGGACTGCATTTGTTAATGGTTTGTGATCCGTGTAAACTGTAAATGGATTGCCTTCTAAATGATGTCTGAAATGTTTGATTGTTAGATAGATTGCTAGTAATTCGCGGTCGAATGTACTATATTTTGTTTCTGTTTGTGTTAATTTCTTAGAAAAAAATGCTAAGGGTTCAAGTATTCCATTGTATTCTTGTTGTAAGACTCCGCCCACTGCGGTGTTAGATGCATCTACAGCAACTGATAGTTTTGCTTTACTATTAATGTGATTAATTAGTGTTTGCTTAGCAAAACTATCTTTTATTGTTGTAAATGCATGTAATGTTGTGTCTGTCCATTGTAAGTTTTTGTCTTTGGTTTTTGATGCGCTTGTCACCATGTCATAAATGGGACCTAACATGTGTGCGAGTCGTGGAATGCACCGGTGGTAAGAATTTGTCATACCTATAAATTTTTGCATCTGTTTAACTGTTATTGGTTGTGGGTAGTCTTGTATACATCGTGTTCGTTCTTCGGATGGTCTGATACCATGTTTAGAGATGTTGTAACTGAGGAAATCTATGTCGTCTACTCCAAATATGCATTTATTTGGTTTGATATTTAAACCGTATTTGTCGAGTCGTTGGAAAATTTGTGTTAAGTGTTCAAAGTGTTGTTCTTCATTGTTACTGGCCACAAGAATGTCGTCTAAATAAACGAAAATGAAGTCTAGATCGTGTAGTACTTCATGTATGAACCTTTGGAATGTTTGCGCTGAGTTTCTCAGCTCCAAAGGCATTCGGAGAAACTCAAACATTCCAAAAAGTGTAGTGATTGCTGTTTTGTGTATATCCTCAGGGGCCATGAGAATTTGGTGATAGGCCCTGACTAAATCAAGTTTTGAGTAGATATGTGTATTGTGTAAGTTGATAGAGAAATCGTGTATATGTGGTAACGGGTAGCGGTCTGGTACTGTTATTGTGTTCAGTCTTCTGTAGTCTCCGCATGGTCTCCAGTCGTTCGGTTCGCGTTTAGGTACTAGGTGAAGTGGAGAAGATGTTTTTGAGTTCGACGGTCTACAAATGCCAGATTTAACTAAATAGTCGAATTCATGTTTAGCTATTTTCAATTTTGGCAAGTCTAGACGTCGCGGTTTTGTAAATGGTAACTGTCCTTCAGTGAAAATGTGATGTACTGTTTGATGTTTGACAGGTGCAGTGTAGTCGGGTTCTGTTGTTAGTGATGGAAATCTGTTTAGTAGTTCTGTGTATTTGTTGTCGACTGAAAATAATTTTGTTAACGTGGTTTCAGTAAATGTTGAGTGATAAGTTTGTTAATGGATCGATGAGTCGTTTAAGTTTTAGATCTATTAGTAGTCCGTATTTTGTTAAAAAGTCTGCACCTAAAATTGGCCTGGAAATGTCAGCAATGATGAAAGTAAAAGGTAATTCACGTCGTAATTTTAAGTCAAGTGTAAGTAGTTTTTTTCCAAAAGTCGAAATAGAAGTGCCATTGGCCGCTGTTAAAGTGAGATCTGATTTCTGTTTTGAAATTTGGAATTTGGAGGAAGGGAGTACTGAAACTTCTGCTCCGCTGTCTACTAAAAAGTTCAATTTATTTGTCGGGTCGTAAATAAAGAGACGACGTGTCAGTGTGACAGGTCCATTGTCAGTCGTCGCGACAATGGAGTCGTTTAGTTTGTTGTGTTATATTGTTTTGAGTTGTGTTGTGTTGTGTTGTCGTTTTGCGCATATGCACACGGTTGTTCGCATTTACGTGCTTCTCTACCGAATTTGTAGTGGTATCGGCATAACCAGTTTGGTCTACGTGTGCGTGATGTCTGTCTTGAGTTTGACCTATGTCTTGCTGGTGACCGTGATCTGAAATTATTTTGTGATTTAAGGACCTCAACTTCTAGTGACAATTTGTTAAAAGCGGTTAATATGTTCGTCGTAGATACCGCTAGCTTTTGTACCATACTCGCTAGTTCGTTATTATTGGAACCATGGCTTGTTTGTAAAACTGAAACTTCATTCTCACTTATGACTTCCCATAGCTTGTCGGCCATTTTCAAAAGCTATTCTAGCTCTGTATGGCCTGACCCGGTTTAAGCTATGTTCAGTGCTTTAGGAAGTTTCCTGAGCCAAAGCTTTTGGAGAAAGTCTGGGTCTACCGCGGAACCAGCCAATAGCAATAGTGACCTATAGTATTGGGAAGGTTTCCTATCTCCCATCTCTGTGTCAGCTAGTATTTTGTCAATACGTTTATTTTCGCTGAGAGAGTGACGTTCAATCAGTATTTTCTTCAAGTTTTCGTAAAGATGCTTGAAGAAGGTTTCTGAATAAAATCGAGTACCGTCATGATTACTTCTTGCGGGAGAGCTGTAATCAGGTATTCATATTTTGTTTTATCCATCGTAATGGATCTAGACTGAAATTGGATTTCAGCATGTATAAACCACGCCTCTGGACAACTAGTCCAAAACTGGGGTAGTTTTACCGATGTCGCGTGAATTTCCGTACGTTCGGACCTCTCGAATGGGTTGATCAGATCAGACTCTAAAACTATTAACCTATTTATGTGCACATTTGCGTGTTGAGATGGTTGAGGTGAGAGTAAGAGGGGGTGAGTGGGGTGAGGGGGTGTGTGAATAGTACTCATTGTTGTTTAAATGTTAAGATAGTAGTAAAATAATTATATAATTTAAGTGTTCCTATAAGTGTACCTAGGTGTGGTGTAGTGCCTACGGAGTAAAACGATCGGTTTCTTCCGACCCGATCGTTTGCCAACCGTGTAAGAAGCTAAGTGTGTAGTGTGGTGTATATTACCGTTTGTTCCTGTTGTTGTTGTTGCTCTTGTTGTTATTCTTGATGTTGTTGCTGTGGTTTTTGTTGTTGTTGTTATTGTTGTTAATTCTGCTGCTGCTGTTGTTATTTCTCCTTTGTTGTTATTAATTCTGCTGTTGTTGTCGTTGTTAATGTTGCTGCTGCTGTTGTTACCTTTCAGTTGTTGTTGTTACTAATGTTGCTATTGCCTGCGTCACCTTACCGGCAGGTGTAGGGTTTTGCAACTACTGTTGTTGGTCGATGGTGTTGTTGTTGGTACTGTTGGTAGTGCCGCTGGTGTGTAGTTATTGTTGCTTGGTTTTGGCGGTAACGGTGGCAGCGGCGCCTTTCGCACTGACTTTGTTGGTTTTATGCGACTTGCACTGACCAGGAACAGCTGATATATCGATGGTGAAACTCTTTTGACTATTGCTGCCAGCGTTATTAGACGAAGGCGAGACAAGACAATCACGCGTGTATGGCAGCTCCAGTTGTACGTTGATAACCGATCGGTGTCGTATTGGCGACTTTAGCTGATGGAGCTTGTGGAAGGTTTAGATTTAAAGTAGTTGGGCGCGTACGTTGAGGTGGTTGTTGTTGTTCCCTTTCGTCGATTAGGCAGGATCGCCAGTTTGGTGCTGTTGGGTGCGTCTATATTTTTATATTAGAGTTTCAAACCACAATTTTCATTGAACACGAACAACATATATTTTTTATTTACAAATTTATTTTTTACAATCTTCAAGTTTTGATATCGTTTTTAATAATTTTGTTTTTATAAATAAAAATTGACATCAACAAAAAAAAACATTTTTAAAATTCAAATTTATAAAAGTAAAGTAAATATTTTGTTTTGTGTGACTTATGTATGTGAATCGTGTGTATGTGATATGCAGACACCACATAAATCTTTAAATATAAATGATCTTTGTGATGATTTGTCTTGGATTTGGATGTTTTTTGTATGACTCAGTGGATGAGAAACTTGGTATTTTCATGGATAAATTAAATGTTGTTTTTGATCGAAATGTTCCTGTACGTTCTGTGACTGTCTCTAATAACCACTGTCCTTGGTTTACTAATCGTGTTTTAGATGCTATTAGGTTAAGAAACAGACTTCATTCTAAATGGAAAAACAATCGCTCTAGCCTGTATCGTGTGTATGGGATATGCAGACACCACATAAATCTTTAAATAAAAATGATCTTTGTGATGATTTGTCTTGGATTTGGATGTTTTTTGTATGACTCAGTGGATGAGAAACTTGGTATTTTCATGGATAAATTAAATGTTGTTTTTGATCGAAATGTTCCTGTACGTTCTGTGACTGTCTCTGATAACCGCTGTCCTTGGTTTACTTATCGTGTTTTAGGTGCTATTAGGTTAAGAAACAGACTACATTCTAAATGGAAAAACAATCGCTCTAGCCAAAACTGGGAAAGTTATAGAATATGTCGTAACAATGCTTCAGCAATAATTAAACAAAAAAAGATTAATTTCTATAATTCAAAACTTAATCCAAATTTGGACTCAAAACAACTTTGGAAGAATCTCAGAGTGTTTGGGAAAGAGTCAAATGAATGCGACTTAGATCCTGATCTTCTAAATGATTTTTTCTTGAGTAGCCCAAATACAAATACCAGTTACGATAACTCACCTTCTATTCAAAATGATTTTATTTTTCCTTCGTTTGAATTCACTCCTGTTGACGTTGACCTTGTTACGAAGTGTGTAATGCAGATCAAATCCAATTCAGTTGGCGTCGATGGGAAGCCTATTAAGTTTGTTAAAATTGTTCTTCCTTTTATAATTGAGGCCCTGACACACATTATAAATTATAGCTTAACTAGTTCGCGATACCCTAACATGTGGAAAGCTGCCACAGTGACTCCTGTACCAAAAACTGCTAATGCTTCTGACTGTAAGGACTATAGACCAATAAGCATACTTCTAGCCTTAGGAAAGGTGCTCGAAAAAATAATGTCTGAACAAATTTCTCAATTTCTTAATGAAAACAGTCTGCTATCGCCTTTTCAGTCAGGGTTGCGAACTGGACACAGATGTTCGACAGCGTTATTAAAAATAACTGATGATATCAGGATTGAATATGACAAAAACTTCATAACATTGCTGTGCATTGTTATTGATTTTTCGAAAGCGTTTGATTCTGTAAATAATTTCCTGCTCTGTCACAAACTAACAGAATATTTTCATTTGAGTCAAAACGCAACTAGTTTAATTAGACATTATTTAGAGGGTAGAACGCAAAGAGTTAGGGTAGGCAATAATTTTTCTTCTTTCAAAAACATTAAAACTGGTGTTCCACAGGGATCCATACTAAGCCCCCTCTTGTTTGCCATATTTTTAAAGCATATAAATATGCTTCTATTCATGCATATGCTGATGACATACAGCTATACCTGTCTCGCCCTGTTGGTCTTTTAGAAGACCTAAGTTTCAGTCTAAGCTCTGATTTATCATCCTTAAATAATTGGGCTGTGGCGAACTCACTTGTTATAATCTCATTAAAATCCAAAGTTATGGCAATTTCTAGAAATTTTATTTTTTTTTTTTTTTTTTATTTATTTATTTCAAAAAAACAAAAAATTAGTACATACGATCATGTTCGTTTACGTACAAATATGGATACAGATATACATCTCAAACTGACAATTGTAATTGTACTAGCTTTGCGGACATTCAACCACTAGGGGTATTTACGGGTTGATGCGAAACACAGTTGCGACGATGCGAAAATGCAAGATTGCGATTTGAATTTTCGCTTCATTCCAACAACAAACACATTAGAAGCAATTTTGCAACTCTTCTTGAATTACGCACTGCTCAAACCTATTGCGAAAGCGCACAAACAGTGATGCGAAACAGCTGATTCATGTTTTGGTTGTTTTCAAGCATAGTTGCCATCTGGGTAAAACTTTAAAAAGGCTAAGTTTGTACGTTGATTTAAATAAGTTTTTGTTATTTTGAAATAAGGTGGCAATATATATCTTTCAGCTATCGTAAAGTTACAATATTGATGTTCACGCGTTAGTGCGAAAAATATGTTGCATTTTCGCATTCTTGCAATTCGCATCAACCCGTGAATACCCCCACTGTTGGATGTAACCAATTAAAAATTATTTAAAAAGTTAAGAACCTGGGGTTTTTAATGAACTCGAAGCTTACTTGTACTGATCATATAAATAGTACTGTCGGGAAAATATATGGTACCCTTAGAAACTTACGACTCTCCTTTGCCTATACGCCAGTTGAAACTCGTCGTAGGCTTGTTGTGCAACTTATAATGCCATTTATATCTTCCGCTGAAACTGTTTATTGTCGACTTGACTCACATTCATTACACAAACTATTAGTAGCGTTTAACAGTGCAGCAAGATATGTCTATGGTATTCATCGGTATGATCATATTTCTGCTAAAAGTAAAGATATCTTAGCATGTGATTTAGTAAGCTATCTAAATATTCGTAACCTCATTTTTTTGCATAGACTTATGTATACCAAATGCCCTGAATATCTTTATGATAATCTAAACTTTTTTCAGTCCGTGAGATGTATGAACTTTATTATTCCTAGGTACTTTATTATAAGGTATTTATACCTATTATTGCATGTACTTTTTACCGAACGTAGAGGTCGCGCATTGAAATATAACTTCATATCTCTGGTGTTTACAGTCGGATTTTAAAGTTTGGTATATCAATGTTTTTGTCTCAAGGAGATCAATATGACCTCTATAGAGGTCATTGCTCCAGGTGTACCGTTCTAGTACTTATCCTCCAGATCTCAGTTTCTACAATCCTAATGTGCCACCCTCATTAATCTTTTGCTCAGAAAGCATATCGATTTGAAAATTTTATGCCGAACGTAGGGCTCCCTTTTTTAATTTTTTGTCTGAAAGAGACCAATTATTTTTTCTCCAAAATAAAAAAAAAATATTCCTACAAGTCCTTGGAAGGCCTTAAATTGATTTTGAGGTATTTTAAAGCTCGTAAAAGAATAAAATATTGCGAGTGACTTAAATAATAGCAAATTACCAACGCAGTATGATGTTATAACTTTTTTATTGTATCTGCAGCATAACAGTGATAAAAGTCGAAAGTTGGATGTTTTTAAACAAGAAGCTGTTAGAAATGTAATCGTTTTTTGGTAATGCGCCGGGATACCAATTAAAACCCTAGCGGCGGTTCGGAAACGTGTTGATGTACTTGTGAATAACTATTATACAATTTAAAAAATCGCTTGAGATATAACGTGAATGCTTGAAATAAATTGTTTAAAATTTCACGTTGTAAGTGTGGCATTGGTGGCGTCCGTGGCGTAGTTGGTTAAAGTGCGTGGCCGCTATGTCACACGATCTTTGGAGACCCAGGTTCGAACCCCAGAAGCGACAGAAAATTATTTGAATTAAAATAATTTTTCTGTACGGCCGCCACCTCTCTGCAGACAATGGAAAACCTCAGAGAGTAATCAAAATGCCATGTGAAGCTTCTTGAGAACAAGAACATTCCGTTCATCGCCGTTCGGAGTCGGCGTCAAGCCTGTAGGTCCGGTTCTCGGTCAATTGTGTACAAAACTTAATAACACGCACAACACAATTGATAATAAGAAGTTAGGTCAAAGTCCTTTCAAAGGCTGAAATGGCCAGTTATTTATTTTTTTTTATTTAAGTGTGGCATTGAAAGCAACAATCCGTGTAGTTGCAATACCTCAAATAAAATTCCAGACGCCGCAAAAATTTTCTTTATTGATCAGTGCGGTCCAAGATCAATGGCATTAGATGATGTCTATGAAACAGTATCGATCAGAACTGCCACTGTAGAAGTAAGGTCAGTTGCTGCAACATCGAATGCGAATGTTGGGTACGAGCCAGATAGCGAGGACGAAGAGGAATTTGAACAAAACGTAAGCGAATCACAGACCATACAAAAAAAATTTTGCAGTGGCAGACATATCACTGCGAAATTATAGTCCTGCTTTGGATCGCAGCGACACATCAGTTCGCTTCGGTGCACAGCATGCGACCATGTTAATAAAAGATTTACAATTGTCGATTGCTGCAAAATCTGAAGTGGACTTATCTGCCTAAACAGCAGAAAAAAAAACTCAATTCATGGATGAAATTACAAAAAATAAAGTATTCAGAGTCAAATTTCGAAAAGAGGCTTTAGCAGCAGCTAAGTGTGATGATTTGCTAACATGTATTTCGTTTGATGGGAAAAAAGAGCCAACTTTAAAAAGAGTCACGGAGGCAAATGTAACGCGTAACGTTGTTGTGAATGAAGAACATGTCACCATTGTGAAAGAGCCAAATTCAAAATTCATCGGATATGCTACGCCCGCTGACAGCACTGCAGGAGGTGTCCAGAAGAGCATCGTGAAATATTTGAATAAAGAAAATTATAGCATGGATCACTAAATTGCAATTAGTTGCGACGGAACACCTACCAATACCGTCTACAAAGGAGGAGTTATTCCAAGAATGTGAAAAAGTAAAATAATAATACATTGCATATTTAATAAATCACAACAAAAATAGTGTAGATACCTCTTTTAGCATTGGCGTTACAGATTTTTTATTCTTTTACGAGCTTCAAAATTCCTCAAAACCAATTTAAGACCTTCCAAGAACTTGTAGGAATATTTTTTTTTATTTTTGAGAAAAATAATTGGTCTCTTTCAGACAAAAACATCGATATGTCATTCAATATAATCAGACTTTTAATACCGATGATATGATGAAAATTAAAAAAGGGAGTCCTACGTTCGGCATAAAATTTTCAAAAAATTTTTAAAAATACTTCTGCTGAAAATATCGATATAGTTCCTGAGCAAAAGATTAATGATATTTTAAGAGCTTTATTTTTTTAATATTAGGGTGGTACATTAGGATGGTAGAAACTGAGATCTGGAGGATAAGTACTAGAACGGTACAGCTGAGGTCAATGACCTCTATAGAGGTCATATTGATCTTGAGACAAAAACATCAACAAAAAAATTGATACCGAACTTTAAAATCCGACTGTAAACACCAGATATATGAAGTTATATTTCAATGCCCGACCCCTACGTTCGATCAAAAAAAATTTTTTTCGTAATTGTCTTGCAAAAATACGTCATATTCGCAGGTATACGGCGAACTTTTTTTTTGAGGTACGGTCTAATGTCCACTGATGTACTATAAAAGATCAAGTCTTATTGTACAAAATAAATTCAACTAATAATAGTAATATACACATAAAAATAAAACACAACAATTAAAAGACTTTAACAATAAGGGCAATATAAAAAAGTGCTATGTTAGCAGCATACGTAAAAATCGAAACAGTACTATTTAAAATTGAATTTGCAAGAAGTTATTCTCATATTACCAAAAATAAAGAATTAAATTTTATAAATCACACTACTTCATCAAAACGTGAATACAAAAACGTGCTAAGTTAGCAGCATGCGTAAATATCGAAAACAGTTTCACATAAGTTAATGCTCAAGTTACCAACATAAAAAAATTCAATTTTTAAATTAAAATATTCTACTGTACAGTTCTAAAGCTGTTCTAAAAATTTTTTTTCGAAATTTAATTCACACTGCTTGGAAAAACTTTATTCAAATTTTAAATTTGAATTAAAATAATTTTTCTGTACGGCCGACAATGGCACTTCACCTCTCTGCAGACAATGGCAAACCTCAGAGAGTAATCAAAATGCCATGAAAAGCTTCTTGAGAACAATAACATTCCGTTCATCGCCGTTCGGAATTGGCGTTAAACCTGTAGGTCCGGTTCTCGGTTGTGTAAATTGTGTTAAATTGAGTAAAAACTTATGCTCCTATTATGTATGACAACTATGTTTTGTGTTTTGTATGTAATTTCAAAATCGTTATTATCGATGACAACTTTAAGGTTAACAGATGCCTGTCAGTTGAAAACTATGGCCCCTATTAGATACGACAACTCAACTTAAGTTGAGTGTGTAATTTGTAAATTTGTATTGGCTCATTCCACCAGTTTTCGCCCAAAAAAAGTCGCAAAATGTTCTAGAAAAAAATTGACAAAATTATATGTTGTTTTTGTGTTAAAGTAGGTAACAAAAAATATTTTTTTAATTTTTTATTTTCAACCGTTAACCAGTGGTGGCGCTCGAAAAATTTTTGGCGGGCGCAAAAATCACGATTTAATAGTTTACGGTTTCATTTATATCTCCGCTCCTGTAATTGGTATTGACTTAATTTAAAAACTATTTGACAGATAACAAATTGACGCAACTTCTAATATAAAATTTAAGTTCGTAAACTTATTTTTAATAAACAATAAAATGGGTTTTTTTCGATTTTCATCACCCTGTTTCAACAACTTACAAGGTTGCCAGACCTAAAATTTTTTTACAGTTTCTTCTTCTACTACCTTTTAACAAGATAAGTTGAAAATTAATGAAAATGTGTATATATTTTTAATTTTACTGCTTTGAAAGTATGGATTTATGAGAAATGGCACAACTTCAGGACCCTGTATCGGCAAAAGTGCACATTTTAAAATTAAAATTTTTTTTTCTATTTTAATTTCATGTATTGACAACACACTGAAAAAAAAAATTGGGAGGGTGTTTTGCCTTGTTTTTGACAAATGATTTTTAAAATTATGGCATAACTCAAATAATTGAAAAAAGCAAGATGTTTAGGTGCCTCCATATCAAATAGTACACAAGCAAAAGTTTTATAAATCAACGTAGATATTGTTGAACTCAAATTTAAAATAGTCCTCCAATTTGGAGAGACTGCTTTAATATATGTTGGACTTATGAAGTTTTAAAATAGGGGTTTAAATTTAAATTGAAGAAAATGTCTTCCATTTTGACCCCGTATCTCAAAAAATGCACATTTAAAAGTAATGAAAATCAACACAAATATTGTATAGATGTATTGTTGTAATAATTTTACTAATTTCGAGAGGGTGTTCTAGTTGTTTTTCAGGAAAAATACGTTTATATAAACTTTGTTATAAATGAAATAAAAAATAATTTTAAGAAAATGCATGCTTATAATGCATGCATGGTGATTCGATATCATTCGTTCTACTGTTCGGACGTGTTTTCGCTTTTTTAAACGTTTTTTCCGCAAGTTGAAGAAATTTTAACAAAATTAAATAATAATTAAATAAAGCAGTTCTTCGTGTGCGCTCTTTGCGATCGGTCAACGCTTTTGACTGCTCACTTCTCGAACTATTTTCGTGGTCTCACTTTGCAATTATAAATACATAATAAATTTATCTCTAACAAACAAATAAGTGAATATTTTATAAAGAGTTACATTTAATTATTAAGGCGGATACGATGAATCGTCCACCTGACTTACCGAAACGTAACCTAACACAGTCGCTTATAACGATTGATAAAATGAAAACTTTAAAAACAATTTCGCAAGGTCCGAAATATTTAATTATGTCTCGCGTTAAAAGTGCCGACTCACTAACTGATGTGTCTCCCTTCTTAATTAAAAAAGTGGTTGACTACACGTGTGGGGGAGAAATAGAAACATGCAAAAAATTAAGAAACGGTACCATACTAATAAAAACTAAAAACTACCTCCAAGCAACAAAATTGATACAGTTAACATCTCTCTCACCTTCTATACAAGTTGAACTGTCAGAGCACAATTCTCTTAACCATTCAAAAGGCATAATATACTGCAACCAACTGAGTGGCATGGAAGAAGAGGAGATACAAAGAGAACTTAAACCTCAAAACGTAAGCGAAGTAAAGAAAATAATGAAAAAGACAGAAGGAAACTTAAGAAAAACAGGCTTGATCATCATTACATTCGCAAAAACAACTCTTCCTAGTGAATTATCGATAGGCTACGAAAAATTAAGAGTCCGCCCTTATATTCCATTGCCACTCCGATGCATCAACTGTCGGTCACATTGCAAAAATTTGTCGGTCTGCAAAAATCTGCCCGAGGTGCTCCAACGACTTTCACACCAATTACGAAGAAAATGAAGAGTGCACTTTTTCAACTAATTGCATTAATTGCAAAGAAAACAACAACGATAACACCGAACATATGACAACAGACAAAAAATGTCCAATTTTTTTGAAAGAAAAGGAAATACAAGCCATCATAACACTGGAAAAAAATTGACAGAAAAAACGCTATCAAAACATATAAAGAACGTCATCAACATCTCTCCCCAACATATGCAACAGTGACAATTAACAACTCAACCAACTCGAACTCGAACAAATCAAAGTCAGAACGATCAACAAACTAGCTTCAGAGATTTACACAGAAATGAAAAATTCACAACTTTGGAAAAAACTAATCACCAACGCTCGATTATAGACTACTCTGGATTCCCTCATGACAGCGATTTATGCCCAACTGCCCACTCATCCAAGAATATGCAAGATAATAAATTAGCCACATTTGACTCCGAACCTGAAACGAAAGCTGGACCATCCTATGCGCCCCTCCACGCGAGCAAGAACGTTACTATACTACCTAAGAATTCCTCCAACAAGCTAAGACAAACTCTTAGGTTAGGTAAGGTTGACGTGGCTGTCTCCTATGAGACACACTTAGGCCAGTTTGGCCCGTTGTGATACCAGGGGTTAATTATTTCCACCCTATTTGAACCAGTTGGAGCTATTTATGAAGCTTTGTATTCGGTAGACCGAAGTTTTTGAGAGTTCGTCTAGGTCACTGTAGAACCAGTTACCTAGGAAGAGATGGCGCTTTCTGGCCAGCGCTGGGCATGTGCAGAGAAGGTGTGTTGTGGATTCAACTTGCTCTTCATCTCTGCAGCTTCTGCAGAAGTCGTTATGGGGAATATTCAGTCTTTGAGCGTGGTTTCCAATCAGGCAGTGTCCTGTTAGGAAGCCTATTGCAATACTTATTTGGTCCCTTCTAAGGGATATTAGTTCTTTTGAGCGTCTTAAGTTCAGTGTTGGCCAAACTTGACGCGATATGCTGCATGTACTACCCGTTGACCACCTGATGTTGGTGTTTTCAAGGGATAGTTCATTTATCAGTAGCTTACATGTTGCGAGAGGTATTCCAATTTGTTCCTTATCTGTCGATAAGGGTTTTATGGTACCGTTTCTAGCGAGTTCGTCTGCTTTGCAGTTACCTTGGAAGTCTCTATGTCCAGGGATCCAGCATAGGAATATATTGAGCTGCTCTGCCATCTCATTTAGAGATCTGCGACAGCTTAGGACTGTTTTTGATGTTATTTCTACAGATTCCAGGGCTTTCAAAGCGGCTTGACTATCAGATAGAATACAAATATCTTTTGCTAATATTTCGTTCATCTGTAGCCAAGTAGCGGCTTCATGTATGGCAGTGACTTCCGCTTGGAAGACACTGCAGTGGTCGGGGAGCCTAAAGGCATGGTTAATGTTTAGGGATTCAGAGTAGACTCCTCCCCCAACTGTGCCATCTAGTTTTGATCCATCAGTGTAGATTCTAGTGACATTGTTTGGTGGAGGGCTTCCAATATCCCATTCGTATCTGGAGGGGATTGATACATCAAACTTTTTGTGGAATAAAAGTTTTTGAGTGATGTTGTCTATATTCTTGGGTATTTGAGGAGTGAGTTTCCTGGTGTCAGAGTGTCCTATTGTGCCCTCTTTCCATTGGGAAGTGGCTTCTAAATGGATTGCTGTGTTTGCAGCTATTCGTTTTTTTAGGATATCTAGTGGAGTTAGATGGAGCAAAGTATCGAGTGCGTCAGTAGGAGTGGTTCTTAGCGCTCCACTGATGCACAGCTCTGCTGACCGTTGAACTTTGCGAAGTATATTGAGGTGTGTTTGTTTGCTTAGTGCTGGCCACCAGACTATAGCACCGTATAACAATATTGGCCTAATAACAGCTGTATAAAGCCAGTGAGTTACCCTAGGTTGTAATCCCCATTTGCTACCCACTGCTTTCTTACATGTGTATAGGGCTATATTGGCTTTTTTGGCTCTCTCGAGCAGGTTGGGTGTTTAAAATTTAGTTTCGTATCTAAAATGAGACCCAGGTATTTTGCTTGTTCTGAGAAGTTTAGTCTTGTATTTCCCAGTTTTGGAG
The DNA here is from genome assembly GCA_943735915.1 of Pherbina coryleti. Classification (NCBI taxonomy): domain Eukaryota; kingdom Metazoa; phylum Arthropoda; class Insecta; order Diptera; family Sciomyzidae; genus Pherbina; species Pherbina coryleti. Next base: position 90,434,228 of record OX030948.1, read on the forward strand.
GACTGATAGTGGGTAAGTTGTGTTGTCTGGTAAAGATCACTAACTCGGTTTTATCGGGGTTAACGCTAAGTCCACAGCCGGTAACCCAGTTTACGAGAGTGTTAAGACAATTTTGCATAATATCTCGGAGGGTGGACACATATTTACCTGAGGTGACGATAGCAACATCGTCGGCGTAGGCTATCACCCTGCACCCCTCTTGTTCTAGTTTACCCAGTAGTTCATTCACCGCTAGGTTCCAGAGTAGAGGCGAGAGAACTCCTCCCTGAGGTGTTCCCCTTGGTACAGATCTTAGCGTGGATGCTGCTCCGAGACTCGCGCTTATAATCCTGCCTACTAACATTTGATTTATAAGTGCTATCAGCGCAGAATCCATCCTAAGCTCCGTCAGCGCATTTGTGATAGCCTCCGCCTTGACGTTGTTAAAGGCACCTTTTATGTCAATGAAGGCTATCATTGTATATTCCTTCTGATGAAGGGACTTTTCAATGATAGATACTATGGAGTGGAGAGCCGTTTCCACAGATTTGCTTTTGGTGTAGGCGTGTTGTGCTGGTGAGATAGGATTTACTTCTATTTTTTGTCTCAAGTAGATGTCTATTAGTCTCTCGAGAGTTTTAAGAAGAAAAGATGAGAGACTGATTGGTCGAAGGTCTTTTGGGTTTACGTGCGAGCTTCTTCCTGCCTTAGGTATAAAGACTACCTTCACGTGGCTCCATTGTTTTGGGATGTGATTTAGGTCAAGACAGCTTTGATAGATTATCATAAGCCATTGGCTTATGATGTCGTAAGTTTTTTGAATTTCAATTGGGGCTATGCCGTCAAGTCCTGGAGACTTAAACGGTTTGAAGCTTTCTATGGCCCATTTTAGCTTCGATTGTGTAATTATTTGTAGAGAGTTGTCAATGGATGGAAAATGCACCTCTTGTGTTGGAGCATTCCCTATCTTTGCACAGCCCGGGAAGTGAGTTTCTACCAAGATATTAAGAGATTCTTCACTGTTGGTGGTCCAGGTTCCGTCTTCTTTTTTCATGAAGCTCGGGTTAGGTGGACTAGATGCTAGAATTTTCCTAAGTCTCGACGCCTCGGAGGTTTGTGATATTTCTTCACAGAAATTTCTTCAGGATTGTCGTTGAGCTTTGCGTAATTCTTTTTTATACTCGTTTAGAGCCATTTTGTAGATTGTCCACGCATCTGTGGATCTAGTGGCTTTTGCCTTATTGAAGAGTTTTCTGCTCTTCATTCGGAGCTCTTCTAGTTGAGTGCCCCACCAAGGTGGCTTTTTCCTTCCTTTTGGTGTTTTGAGCGGGCACGCAGTGTCAAGAGCTTTATTCATAGACGCAGTGAGTTTGTCTACTAAGTCATCTAAGGAGTTTTTACAAGTGGGGAGACAAGGTGGTCCGTTAGGAAGTTCTGTCATAAGTGTTTCTGTATAGAGATCCCAGTTGACTTGCTTGAGATTACGATAACTACGGGATCTCGGGGCAAAGTCATCTATGTCAAAAAGAATATATCTATGGTCAGAGAAGGAGTGTTCTTTTGAAACTCTCCAATTCTTGATTCTATTAGATATATTATCGGAGGCAAGAGTAATATCTAAAACTTCCTGCTTATTGCTAATAATAAATGAAGGTTCACAACCAACGTTACTTATGATAAGGTTAGTAGTGAGGATGTAATCAAAAAGAGACTCACCCCGTTTGTTGGTACCTGAGCTTCCCCAGATCTCATGGTTAGCATCGCACCCGATGATCAGGTCCTTGTTTTCAGCTGCCGCTTTGGAGACCAGGTCTTTTATGACGTCTTCTGGGAGGACTTCGTGGTCGTGGGCCAAGTATGCCGATACAAGCCACAAGCTGTTATGGCCCGTCTCGACACTTATGGCCACACTGTCCTTGTTGCTGAAATTAGAGAGAGTAAAAGCACTCAGATTATTTTTAATAAGAATACACGCCCTCGGTTTACCTTGCGCTTTGGTGTAAATCAGCGTGTATGAAGGGGTCCTGAGTCCGCATACCAGGCCGCAGACTACCCACGGCTCCTGGATCAGGACAATATCTTCTCCGCCCTTGGTAAGACGGAGAGTTAGACTGGCGGACGCAGCCTTTGAGTGGTGGAGGTTAATCTGTACTACTCTCAGCATTAGCGCTGCTAGTAGTGGGACTAACCTCCACGACAGTAATGTTGGACTCATCGTCCGATTTGAGGAGGTCATCCTCTAATGAGGATAACCGGAGAGATCGTGCTAGCTCTGTATCAGAGCTAGCCTCATCTGGTGCAGGAGTGCAGGATTGAGGAGATGAGACGTTCTTAATTGAACTGGAAGCCTGCTCTTCCTCCAATAACGCCTCATCTTTTTTGAAGACCCTCATTTCTATGGAGGTGAAACCATAGTATACCACGTAACTTTTGGATGACAAGATAGCCAGGGACTCCTGATTGATGAAAAATGTTGCCGATCTGAAGTCCCCTTTTGGCTCTTCCACCTTTGTCACCTTCCAGTTACCTGTAGGCAGATCATGGTTTCCCAAGCGAATTAGCTCCAGGATTGTTTGAGGGTCAGAAGGTTCGGCAGGGATCCGGGAACGCGCTCTTGGCCGGTTAGGGATCTGATCCCTTCCAACAACCTCGAGTTTAGCGCCCGGCCATACCTCCCCTATCCTGGAGATCGCAATCTTGTAGAGGTCGACTGACCTCTGGTCGGCGCAAGCGATCAGCTTCACGTGGCCCTGATGCCATCCACTGTCGCGACAAGAAGGGGCTTTGCCCGGAAATTCCTTCATAATTGGAATGAAGATAGTAGCCATTTTGACTACTACCTTCCTCCATCTTTCAGGCGAAATGCTGCCGTCCGGATCGCTTTTGTCGATGACCGCAATGGTTATATGCCCAGCTAAGACATCGCTGAAAGGCTTTGGAGTGGTTGTGTTACCACAAACTTTTTTAGCCATCGGCTGAGAGACATCCTCAAGAGATCTCTGTCGCTTTGCAGGCGTTGGTTTTGGGGGAGCCTTGACTTCTCCTGTGATGCCTACCGCCCACTTCAAGGAAGATTTCTGCTCCACGGTACGCTGGTTTTCCGGTATGCGCAAAACGCGGTCCCGTACTCTTAGCGCTGCTTTCCGTGCAGCTTTGTCTGTCCTCTTCGTGGGTGGCGCGCTTTTAGCCGAGGCAGACTTGCTACTTCCACTGGAGCCCGGCTTGGTGGCCAGAGCAGCAGTTTCCGTCGCAGGTTTTTGTGTAGGAGCGTTTAAAGACTGCGTGTCTGATGCAGCTGGAGGCTGCATCTCGTTGGCATTTTGAGACTGCCCATCTTGTATTTTTGTTTTATTTAAGGTACTCATCTGGTGACAGGCGAAGAGAGGTCATAGGCGAAGAGAGTTAAAATGACAGGCCCGCATTCAAAAGCAATGCAGCCTTCGCGTGGAGCCCCGATCCAGCCCGAGACTCGGTTTAGGGTCTGCCATTACAGTGGTCAGTAAATAGTGGGGAAAAGATGTCCACCGCGCCCTAGCCCCAATGCCGCGGTAAGGCCACAGTTACTCCCTGAGGCGGCCAGGTATCAGAGAGGCTCCGTAAAAATACAGGCAGTTTTATACTCCCTGCCTGCAAACTATCCAATGGGCACGGAAACGCATAACACCCTGGATTAGGGAGTAGGTCGGATAGCTCTTTGTTCATTGCTCTTCAACAGCCTGTATGACATGGGTGACCCTACCAGGAACCGAAGCTCCAGTCATCATAGCCCGTTGAGTCTTTGCAACCTAAGCCCCTACACCACAACAAGGTGGCTATCCAGCGCAGAGGAAGACAAACTCTTAAGAAAACATTAATTAAAGCTAAAAAGATCAACACAACACAAACTTCACCAAGCAGCCTTAACCACGATTGCGCAGAGTCCATATCTATTGATTCAGATTCAGAGATGCACTAGCTATCAATTAATCAAATATCCATATATACATATATATATTTATGCATTTAATATTATTTAAACATATATATTTTATACATATTTAATATAGATAACTAACATTTACTATTGGTACTATATACTAATTCATTTAAAAAAAACAAACACACATACACACTATATTTGTATACGCATGCAATGACATTAAAAATAATACAATGGAATATACGAGGTTATCTAAATAATTATAACCATCTCTTAGTTCTTATTAAAACACACAATCCAAAGGTGATTTCTTTACAAGAAACTCACATCCACACTAGTGCAAATATTCCTATCCCTATCAACTACTCCTTTTACAATCTTAATACTTTATCGACCAGATACGGAGGTGTAGGATTATTAATACACAACTCTATTCAACACAAAGAGCTTATATTAAACAAAGATTTTGATGCTATTGCTGTTGAATTGAAGTCTAAAATTAAATTCAATATAATATCAGCTAACATTCCCCCCCAAAATAGTTTCAATCAATCCAATTTAAGAAATGTATTCAATACTCTCAATAGCCCGTGTCTTATAACTGGAGATTTTAACAGCTGGCACTCAGACTGGGGTTCAACAAGTAATAATCGAAAAGGACTTTTATTATCAACATATATTAATCAATCCAATCTCATCCTTCTCAATAACGGCTGCGCAACTCATTTCAGCTCACACAACTCCTTTAGTTGTATTGACCTATCCTTTTGTTCTCCAATTATTAAAACTCTAGCAGAATGGTATATTGAATCAGATCTTTCTGGTAGTGATCATTTCCCCATAATTATCAACTTATTCCCAATTCAGCCTCAATCAGGTGTATCCATCAAACCAAAATTTTTAACAGATATTGCAGATTGGCCTCGTTTTACCAGCAAATGTGCACAATTTAGTTCTATCCGCCCAATTAGCGAAAATATAAATAAAGAAGCCGCAAATCTATGTAAAATACTTGTTCAGTCAGCTAACGAAGCCATACCTCAAACCAGAATTCAATATAATCCGCGCAAAGTTCCCTGGTGGAACCAAAACTTAGAAATGCTAAAAAAACAAAAAAATAAACTCCGGCACACGTTCAAAAGGAATATTACTCAAACAAATATGTTAAACTATAAAAAAGCGAATGCTAAACTCAGACGTGAAATAAATTTAGCCAAAACTGCTGCAATAACAAAATTCAGTTCTAACATTAATCCCTCTACTCCCATCAGTAAAATCTGGTCTCATATCAGACGTTACTCGGGATACAAATCCTCTTTCGGAATTGACTCCATTTTATCCTGTAAGGCTCCATTCACTTGTTTAATAGACAGGAAAGAAATAGTAAACGAATTCTGTGAATTTTGGTCAGAAAACTCTGATGATAGTAAATTCTCTCAGAACTTTCAAACTAGGAAAAACTTAATCCTTAGCCAAAGCTACAACACCGTTCCATGCCCAGATGCAGCTTCAATAGAAACAAACATTAATTACTTAGAATTAGTTTCAGCATTATCATCACTCAAAGGCAAGACACCAGGAATCGATCGTATTTCATACCCCATGATTAAGAACTTGCCCTATGAAACAAAACTAAGACTATTGAAATTCTACACCAAAGCCTTCAATGTTTACACCCCTCAGCAATTCAAAATGGGAATAATTATCCCAATACTAAAGACAAACTCGGATAGAACACTAATTAAATCGTACAGGCCAATATCCCTTAACCCATGCTTGGGAAAAGTATTGGAAAAGATAATGGCAAATAGACTTTGGTGGTTCCTAACCAAAAAAAAGTTAATTGATTTCCATCAGCTTGGTTTCAGGAAAGGTAAATCAACTATTGATTCTCTACTATATGTGGATTATCAGTTAGCAAATTCCCTTAAGAAACATCTCACTATCATCTCCCTAGACTTCGAAAAGGCATTTGAAAAGATAGGATTGCATACAATTATTGACCAACTTTCCGAGTGGAAAATTGGACCCAAGATTGCTAATTTCATAATAAATTTTATGTCTAACAGGAAAATATCAATTCGATCTGGTTCCTTTTACTCGAATATCCGGCCTTTAAGCCGGTATACCACAAGGCTCGCCTTTGTCGGTGATATTATTTCTTATAGCCTATAATAAATTATGTGGCATCATAGCCTTGCATAAACAAATTGATTTTGCAGCATATGCAGATGACTTTAATTTAATTGTTAAATCAAATAGGGATAAGAACCCTATACTTACCCTCAACCAACTCTTCATTGACATCACATGGTGCAGTTACTCTGGTGCCGTACTAGCATCTACTAAATGCAAGTATATGCAGATATGTAGAAAAAAAAATTGCACATGCCACATCCTCTCAAATAATATTGTTCTCGCTGAAATTGACCACCTTACTATCCTTGGAGTAACTTTTAATGAAACAGCTACTTGGAATACACACATTGAAAATTTAAAATCTAAATTATCGAAACCGATTAACGTTATTAAATGCCTCTCCAGTCACAAACTCAATTGTAACTCTTTTATTCTGATAAACGTTACAAAAGCGCTCATACTATCGAAAATTAACTATGCATTAGTCATTTACGGCCACTGTTCTAAAACTATTTTAAACAAACTCAAAACAACAATAAATTCAGCTGTAAGATTCTCCTTGGGAGCATTCTGCTGTACACGAATAAACAACTTGTTATTTGAAGCCAATATATTACAACTGGAAGAACAAAGAAATTTACTCACAGCCAAACTTTTTAAGCCCTTACTACACAGTCAAGACACTCCCCTATTTACCATAACCAAAAAGATCAGCAGGGCAAATAGAATACCTAAAATACCCTCTGCAATTTACAGAGCAATCATTATTGGCAAAGAACTAGGGATACCATATCTTCCAATACATTTCCCAAAACAATCTAAGCCCTGCTGGAAATGGAATGATCTAACATGTAATACTTCCCTACAAAAATATGTCAAAAACTCCACACCGACTGAACTATACCATTCTAGTTTCTCAGAACTCAAAAACACATTAAAAAGACACACCTTTATATTTACGGATGGCTCAAAGAGTAACGATAATACGAGTTACAGTATCACCACTGTTGATAAAATTATAAAAAATTCATCTTTGCCAAATTATAGCACTGTATTTTCCGCTGAGGCCATTGCCGTGAATGAAGCTATTAAATATGCCAAATGTAGTAAAGGCAAATTCGCAATATGCTCCGACTCGCTATCTACACTTACAGCCGTTAAGAATATAAACAATAATAACTTTTATATTTCACAAATAAGAAATGAACTGATTGCACTATACCCCAAAATAATAATTATTTGGGTTCCTGGTCACTCTCAAATTTCAGGTAATGAATTCGCAGACAACACGGCAAAACACGCCAATAAGGCTCCTCTACTAACAACACCAAACTTTAACATCAGAGACATAAATAATTTCCTTAAGTCACACTTTTCAAATAGACAGAATCAACTTTTCCTATCAACCTCCTCCTGGTATCAACAGGTTAACTACAATAAACTCACAATCAAAGAAATCCAGAAGTTTAATATAAAGAACAACTTTCATAGCAAAGATATAATAAAATTTCAACGACTTAGACTCGGTTACTCACGTCTATCACATGAATATCTGATAAACAACGATTACAGATTGCAATGTTCCTGTCCGCTTCATACCCAAGACACACATTATAATTACCACATCCTAACCTCTTGTCCATATTTTCATAATGCTAGACTACAAACTTTTACCGCAACAGATGCTATAACTTGCCTCTCAAATCCATCCCCCATTATTATTTACAAAATTATAAAATTCCTTAAGATAAGCAATTTATATAACATTGTTTAATAATATTGTAGTGTGCATATAGGTAACATGTAATTCATAATGTATAAATGCTTTTCAACTGCAGCTAACATATGCTGACTAACCAAGACCGTCGCTTATAGTTATGACACACTAGCAGCGTCAACCTTAAATGTGACGAATTGCAATTTGAGCTGAATACAGCAGAATTGGTATGTGGCTCAATGACTGTCTTTTTGTTTGATGTAATGTTTTGTTTACATTGCATCTATTTGTAAATATCGTTCAACTGCAGTAATTTAAAATATCGGTCAACGATGGTCGATTTACACATGTCACACTTTTCCATATTTTATAATAAGATATTTATATGTATTAAGAATTATAGATATGTATTATTAACTAGAGTAAGAACAAGAATGCCAAAAATCTTGGTATAAATACCAGTACTTTTTAATAAAGAATTCAGACTTGACTTAAACCTAAAATTATGCGCTAGTCGCTGTTGATTTATTTCAAGTTCTCAAGTGGGGCATTCTGATGCTCTGAATTGTCGGCAAAGCCTTGCTGCGCTAAATAAATAAGGCAAATTTTCCAACCCTCTTATAAACATAGCACATGGCGATCCTGCCAAATCGGCACAGGGACCAATAGAAATAAAATTTAACACAGGGACCAATAAAAATTAAAAAATAAAACAAAAAAAGAAATGTACAAATATGACAAAGAAGAGCTGGATCTAATATTTGAAGAATTAAACCAGCCTATGAAGATAGAAGAATACGAGCCAACACAATCCATTAAAGCAGCTACACCACCGGTGTACGTTCCAACGCCTCTAACAGCTGGTCCGAAGCCAATTTCTTTAGAAGAATACATCAAAAGGACAAAAAAATCTACACCAACAACTGCTGCACCGACTCAAGCAGAAACTTATAAGCCTAAGAAGCGTGGAGGAAAGCAGAGAAGACTGAAAAATCAGCTTGCTGAACTCCGAAGATTAGCTGGAATAGCTTTTGGTGAAAACAAAAAGAAACTACAAGCGGAAATCAAGTTAACCAGACAACAGATAAAAAGCTAAGGAATGGTATGGACAATTGTGCTCCTAAAGGCAAAACAAACAATAATGAGTACCACCAACAACAACAACAACAACAATAACAACGGCAGCAGCAGTAACAGCGCTGATATAAACACTTTGATAGGAATAATTTGTATAATTTTTATGTTACTTATTATAATAAAGTGGATAATAACATATTTTAAGAACTATCTCAAAAAACAATTAACTAGAAGTATTACCAACACTGTCTAAAAAAAAAAAAAAAAAAAAAACAAATAAAAACAATTTTTAAATATGATTAAATTTGGAACTAATGCAAAGTACCAGGGATGTTATGGTCCATTGTTCAGCGAAAATTGCGCTTACTGTAAGAAAAAATAATAGATATAGGAAAAGTATTTTATATTAAGTATATATATTAAGAAAAGCTGGCATTCACAGTGTGTTAAATGTAGCAATTGCAATTGTAATTTAGTAAAAACAGGTTTCTTAATTGAGGAGCCGGAATTAAAATGTAAGTTTTGTGCATAATGAGTAACGAAATAATAAAATTAAAAGAAATATTAACTACTTTAAAAAAGAGTCCAAATAGAACTAACACAAATGAATATATAAACAAAATCAGACTAATACTACAAAACAGTTTAAAAACAATAGAAGAAGAAACTAGCATCAAAAGCCTGAAAGAGGACATAATAACCTTTTATAATATAGAAAAAGAAATACTAAGATTTTTGAAAGTAAAAGAAACCGCAATGGCAAACTTTGATTTATTAACCGCGGTAAAGTTAATACCCGAATTTGACGGAGAACAGAAAAATCTATCAAAATTTTTAAATTTGGTAGAATTCTACGGAGATTCGCTTAAGGATGATAACGAAAAGGCTAAATTGGTTAAATTTGTTTTGTCAACAAAACTAACAGACAAAGTTAAGAATAAATTACTTACAGATTCCAAACCTGAACATATTGCAAGTTTGAAAGCAATCTTGAGTAAGAATTACAAATCTAATAAAAATGCATTAAACATTCACGTTGAATTATCAAGAGTATATCAAGGGAACGCAGGGAAATGTTTTTGTTGAAAGAATAGAATCTTTAATAGCCACTTTAAATCAAATTCAGATAGAAGAACAGGGTGAAATAAATAGAGAGCTAATAGTAATTTTAAATGACCAACTCACTCTGAGTGCATTTAAAAAACGGACTGAATGACCATATTAAATCGGTTGTTCTAGCTTCACGAGCCACAAAGTTTAATGAAGCAGTACAAATTGCTACAGCAGCAGAAACAAGGCCAACACAGAATAATGTACATTTAGCCACACGATACAGACCGAACTCTAACAGAAATAATAACAGAGTCAATAGCTTTAACAGTTACCGATTTAATAATAATAATAATAATTTCCAAAAAAACAATAATTATCAGCTGCAAAACACAAATTACAGGAATAATTACAACAATAACAGGTTTAATAACACACAGAATAGGGGGAATAGACAATACAATGGCCAAAGATTTGGACATAATAGCGGAGAAAGGGTTGGACAAAACCAATCGGGAAACGCAAGTTTCCCCGGTCAAGCGAACCGGGGCAATTTCGTGCGGCAAAGACGGTAAATTTAGCACGCACATTGTGCACAACAAATTTTGTGACACTTCAAATAAAAGACGAAAAAGGAACATTCACTTTTCTGATAGACACCGGAGCAGACATTTCGATTTTAAAGAATTATTCAAAGAAAATAGATTATAATAATACATGTAGAATAAATGGGTTTACAGATAAAGCTATCTATTCCAAAGGAACGTCTAAGATAGACTTAGTAATAGGTGAAAAAATAATAAACCATGAATTTCAGGTCATTGATGACAATTTCAATTTATCAACTAATGGTATATTAGTGCGAGATTTCTTGCAATTATACAGCTGTAAAATTGACTATGAAACTTATGTTTTAATCATTAGCTATAACGAAGATGAGATAATACTACCAATGAACATGAATACAAAGAACATTGGAAGCATTACAATACCTCCAAGAACAGAAACCATACAAGCTGTGGAATTTCAATTAGAACGTGACAGTGTTGTGGTTAGCAAAGAAATAAGCAAAGGAGTATTTTTAGCAAACTCAATTGTTCCTTCCAACGGTATTAAACATGTTAAAATACTAAACACTAGGGACACTGAAATTTCAATTGACAATATTATTATAGGAATACAACCGCTCAGAGACTTTGAAATATTCACATACTCAATCAAACAAAATCATGAAGAAAGACGACGGGATCTAATAAAAGAATTAAGTGTTGAAAGTCTAGATAAAAAAGCAAAAGAAGACATATTAAGATTATGTGAACAGTTCCAAGAAATATTTCATTTAGAAGGAGAAATTTTAATAAATAATAATTTTTATAAGCAAAAAATAGATATAAATGACACAACTCCAGTATACATAAAAAACTATAGATTACCACACACACAGTTAGAAGAGATAGATAAACAAGTCTCAAATTTGCTTGAAGAAGACATAATAGAACCATCAACTAGTCCATATAATTCCCCATTACTTATACTACCAAAGAAAGGCAAAGAAGGTAAATCTAAGTGGAGGCTAGTTGTAGATTTCAGATCTTTAAACAAAAAAATAGTTGACGACAAATTCCCGCTAACAAGACTGGATGACGTACTGGACAAACTAGGAAATGCAAAATATTTCTCCACTTTTGATATGACCAGCACATTCCACCAAATACCACTAAGTACAGAATCTCGACACGTAACAGCTTTTTCAACAAATCAAGGACATTATCAGTTTAAAAGACTAACATTTGGTTTAAAAATTTCAACAAACAGTTTTCAAAGAATGTTATCAATAGCATTAAGTGGTTTGCAAGCATCAGCTTTTCTATATGTAGATGATGTAATTGTTTTTGGCTCAAATCTAAGAGAGCACAATGAAAATTTATTAAGGGTTTTTCAACGTCTACGCAGATATAATCTGAAACTCAATCCAGGGAAATGTAATTTTTTAAAACCAGAAGTTGTATATCTCGGTCATCTTATTACCTCAGAAGGAGTACGTACAGACCCAGCAAAATATGAAGTAATAAAAAATTATCCAGTACCTGAAAATGCAGATGAAACTAGAAGATTTGTTGCATTTTGCAATTACTACCGAAGGTTCATTCAAGACTTTGCAGATATTGCTAAACCATTGAATCAGTTACTAAAGAAAAAACAGATTTTTAACTGGACAGCAGAATGCTCTAGAGCTTTTAACACATTAAGAGAAAAACTCATGAGCCCTCCCATTCTCAGTTATCCAAATTTTTCCAAACCGTTCATTTTAACAACAGACGCATCAAATCATGCTATAGGAGCGGTGTTGTCCCAAGGAGAAATAGGGACAGACAAACCAATAGCATATGCGAGCAAATCCTTTAATAAACATGAATTAAATAAACCGATAATAGAAAAAGAGTTATTAGCAATTCATTGGGGAATAAACTTTTTTTCCCTAATGGTAGAAAGTTTATAGTTTACACTACCTATTTGGTAGAAAGTTTATAGTTTACACTGACCATAGACCACTAGTAAGTCTTTTTACGCATAAGAACCCTTCATCAAAATTAACCAGAATACGGGTTGACCTAATGGACTATGACTTTGAGATAATATTCAAGCAAGGAAAAATGAACACAAACGCGGACGCACTTTCCAGAATACAATTAGATTCCAGTAAACTTAGAGAAATGATACCAAAACATGATGTTAATGTTATTACGCGCGCAATAAAAAAAATTTTTGAAGAGAACAAAAAAGAAAAAAATGAAGAAATAAATGAAAACCGTGCAATTGCCTTAGACTCAAATGTGGGGATTGATCACCTTCACATCTGGGACTGTGTATCAATATCAGACACTAGGCGAGTGAAGAAATTAGAATTCAAGAAAAATGTAAAAAGATATAAGGGTACCAAAAGTATTATAATAAATATAGCAGCAAACACTGTACTTGTGGAATTTGACGATAAGTCTCTATCAGACGTAAAATTGATTTTGAAGAAGTTAATATTCATGACAAACAGTGCAGATGTAAAAAAGGTAGCGCTTCCAAGAGATAGTAAACTTTTTGAAAATGTGAACATAAGTGAGTTCAAAGATATATTTAATAAGCTGCAAAAGAATAAGAGAGATAATGAATGTTTAAAAATAATGTTATATGAACCTCCAAGGCAGGTTAAAAGTGAACTAGAAATGCACAGGTTAATAAGAGAACATCATAATTCAAAGTTAGGAGGACATTGTGGTATCAGAAAGTGTATAGGAAAATTAAAACAAAAGTTTGTCTGGAAAAATATGAACAAAATGGTTAAGAAATTTATTAACAATTGTGAAATCTGTAATAAAGTAAAAATAACTAAATACACTAAAGAAAATTTCGAATTAACGGATACTCCAAACACGTCATTTGAAACAATCTCGATTGACACTGTAGGCCCTCTAAGACCATCCAAAGGTTACAGATATATATTGACACTTCAATGCGAATTAACAAAATTCGTGGAAGCATTTCCATTGGAAAGCAAAGATGCTATAACAGTCGCAAAAGCAATAGTAGAAAAATTTATTCTTAAATATGGATGTTTCAGAAAACTGTTGACAGACAAAGGAACTGAATTTACTAACGAGTTATTAAAGAATATATGTAAATTATTGAATATAGATAAATTTTTTTCGACACCTTTCCATCATGAAACGTTAGGCTCAATAGAAAGAAATCATAGAGTACTAAACGATTACTTGATGACAGTAGGTGATAAAGATAATTGGGACGATTGGGTACCATATTATACGTATTGCTATAATTCGATGCCGCATAGCAGCACAAATTACTCACCATTTGAATTAGTTTTTGGAAAATTATGCGCATTACCATGCGAAGTAATGACAAACAAGGAACAAATTTATGACTTAGACAATTATCTGAATGAATTAAAATGTAAATTAAGATATTCACACGAACAAGCTAGAAATAACCTCATAGAAACTAAGAATATAAGATGTAATAATCAAAAACATATACATAAATCGAATTTTATACTATGTTCAGACTGAGTTTTAAATGCGCATTTAGAAGTTCGAAAATTCTTACAAATGTCAAGTGTTCAAACTATGAAGAAGCCCTTAATTCGCATTACATTCGCATTGACAGATTTCTTAATATTATTTCTGTTGTGAAAATGCTGACATTTTAACAAAAATATGATTGCAGGAACGAACTAGAAAGTTTTCGGAAAATTGTAAACATTTATTATTTTGTTTGAATATATATAAGTAATAAAAAATTATCCAGTACCTGAAAATGCAGATGAAACTAGAAGATTTGTTGCATTTTGCAATTGCTACCGAAGGTTCATTCAAGACTTTGCAGATATTGCTAAACCATTGAATCAGTTACTAAAGAAAAAACAGATTTTTAACTGGACAGCAGAATGCTCTAGAGCTTTTAACACATTAAGAGAAAAACTCATGAGCCCTCCCATTCTCAGTTATCCAAATTTTTCCAAACCGTTCATTTTAACAACAGACGCATCAAATCATGCTATAGGAGCGGTGTTGTCCCAAGGAGAAATAGGGACAGACAAACCAATAGCATATGCGAGCAAATCCTTTAATAAACATGAATTAAATAAACCGATAATAGAAAAAGAGTTATTAGCAATTCATTGGGGAATAAACTTTTTTTCCCTAATGGTAGAAAGTTTATAGTTTACACTACCTATTTGGTAGAAAGTTTATAGTTTACACTGACCATAGACCACTAGTAAGTCTTTTTACGCATAAGAACCCTTCATCAAAATTAACCAGAATACGGGTTGACCTAATGGACTATGACTTTGAGATAATATTCAAGCAAGGAAAAATGAACACAAACGCGGACGCACTTTCCAGAATACAATTAGATTCCAGTAAACTTAGAGAAATGATACCAAAACATGATGTTAATGTTATTACGCGCGCAATAAAAAAAATTTTTGAAGAGAACAAAAAAGAAAAAAATGAAGAAATAAATGAAAACCGTGCAATTGCCTTAGACTCAAATGTGGGGATTGATCACCTTCACATCTGGGACTGTGTATCAATATCAGACACTAGGCGAGTGAAGAAATTAGAATTCAAGAAAAATGTAAAAAGATATAAGGGTACCAAAAGTATTATAATAAATATAGCAGCAAACACTGTACTTGTGGAATTTGACGATAAGTCTCTATCAGACGTAAAATTGATTTTGAAGAAGTTAATATTCATGACAAACAGTGCAGATGTAAAAAAGGTAGCGCTTCCAAGAGATAGTAAACTTTTTGAAAATGTGAACATAAGTGAGTTCAAAGATATATTTAATAAGCTGCAAAAGAATAAGAGAGATAATGAATGTTTAAAAATAATGTTATATGAACCTCCAAGGCAGGTTAAAAGTGAACTAGAAATGCACAGGTTAATAAGAGAACATCATAATTCAAAGTTAGGAGGACATTGTGGTATCAGAAAGTGTATAGGAAAATTAAAACAAAAGTTTGTCTGGAAAAATATGAACAAAATGGTTAAGAAATTTATTAACAATTGTGAAATCTGTAATAAAGTAAAAATAACTAAATACACTAAAGAAAATTTCGAATTAACGGATACTCCAAACACGTCATTTGAAACAATCTCGATTGACACTGTAGGCCCTCTAAGACCATCCAAAGGTTACAGATATATATTGACACTTCAATGCGAATTAACAAAATTCGTGGAAGCATTTCCATTGGAAAGCAAAGATGCTATAACAGTCGCAAAAGCAATAGTAGAAAAATTTATTCTTAAATATGGATGTTTCAGAAAACTGTTGACAGACAAAGGAACTGAATTTACTAACGAGTTATTAAAGAATATATGTAAATTATTGAATATAGATAAATTTTTTTCGACACCTTTCCATCATGAAACGTTAGGCTCAATAGAAAGAAATCATAGAGTACTAAACGATTACTTGATGACAGTAGGTGATAAAGATAATTGGGACGATTGGGTACCATATTATACGTATTGCTATAATTCGATGCCGCATAGCAGCACAAATTAATCACCATTTGAATTAGTTTTTGGAAAATTATGCGCATTACCATGCGAAGTAATGACAAACAAGGAACAAATTTATGACTTAGACAATTATCTGAATGAATTAAAATGTAAATTAAGATATTCACACGAACAAGCTAGAAATAACCTCATAGAAACTAAGAATATAAGATGTAATAATCAAAAACATATACATAAATCGAATTTTATACTATGTTCAGACTGAGTTTTAAATGCGCATTTAGAAGTTCGAAAATTCTTACAAATGTCAAGTGTTCAAACTATGAAGAAGCCCTTAATTCGCATTACATTCGCATTGACAGATTTCTTAATATTATTTCTGTTGTGAAAATGCTGACATTTTAACAAAAATATGATTGCAGGAACGAACTAGAAAGTTTTCGGAAAATTGTAAACATTTATTATTTTGTTTGAATATATTTATAAACAACTTTATTAATAATTAAACAAATGTATCATTGACAAATTAAATAAAACTCACAATTAACCCAAACGATTTTTTTTATATGATTTGCAATTAGCTTGAGTATGCGAGCCTGCGCAGGTGTTAATACTTTTCCTTCTACGCACACGGTATAGTCACTATAGAACGCTAGAATTCCCTTTGCAATTTGGTAGGCATACACAGTGAAAGCAAATGTGGTTCCAGTTATTTTGCACCTGAAAGACAAGGATGAGAGGATGTTTTCCCACGCAGCGGCGCACGTCTTCTATAATTTGTTGTTTTCAGGCCAGTCCTCTGTAATCGGTTTTCACCAACGGAATCTTCTTATTTATTTTTGAACAGGACTTTTTTTGTGTATTTAATTAATAAAATTAAGAAAACGAAAAACAAAAACTGTTCAAGTTTATCAATCGAATGGCGAACAGCTGATTGAATTTAATAACGAGTACTGTCAAAACAAACGAGTAAAATGTATTCGAACTTCGAAACAGGGTCGCAAACTGCTAAATGCTCATTTGAAGTAGAATTTATGTGAATTTACTTGACAGAAATTTATATGGGTAAATTCGCATTTAGAGAAGCATTAAGGAAATAAATGCGAATTAAGCTCTAAATGCGCATTTAGCTCCCAGTCTGAAAATAGTATTAATGTAGGTGATTATGTTTATTTAAAAGTACAAAATAAGAAAGAATTTGATAAGCCATATAAAGGCCCATATAAAATAATTTCTCAAAATAAATGTAATAGCGTTATAAAACTAGATGATAAGTTATATGAAATACACAATAATAATTTAGTAAGATCTAGACAAGAACATTAGATATTTTAAGAGACATAGTTATAAACAGCGCTATAGATTAAAAATAGATAGCAAATGACATTTATTTAAATTTTAAGAAATGTAAACAAATATCATTATTTTTTTTGGGGGAAGGATGTAGTGTGCATATAGGTAACATGTAATTCATAATGTATAAATGCTTTTCAACTGCAGCTAACATATGCTGACTAACCAAGACCGTCGCTTATAGTTATGACACACTAGCAGCGTCAACCTTAAATGTGACGAATTTCAATTTGAGCTGAATACAGCAGAATTGGTATGTGGCTCAATGACTGTCTTTTTGTTTGATGTAATGTTTTGTTTACATTGCATATATTTGTAAATATCGGTCAACTGCAGTAATTTAAAATATCGGTCAACGATGGTCGATTTACACATGTCACACTTTTCCATATTTTATAATAATATATTTATATGTATTAAAAATTATAGATATGTATCATTAACTAGAGTAAGAACAAGAATGCCAAAAATCTTGGTATAAATACCAGTACTTTTTAATAAAGAATTCAGACTTGACTTAAACCTAAAATTATGCGCTAGTCGCTGTTGATTTATTTCAAGTTCTCAAGTGGGGCATTCTGATGCTCTGAATTGTCAGCAAAGCCTTGCTGCGCTAAATAAATAAGGCAAATTTTCCAACCCTCTTATAAACATAGCACAATATTATCTAATTTTATTTATTTATATATGTATGTATATCTAATAGAACTGAAGTAGAAACGTACAGTAAATAAAAACAAAATTGAATTATTATAATACATGTGACACAAAACACTTTGTATAAGCTGAGGGTCTTTGCTTTTATTCAATTGCTTTTATGTATTGAGTTAATATATTTATAAATTAAGTTCAATAAATTCCAAAAAAAAAAAATTAAATAAAGAAAGCTGAACTGCAACATAATTTTGCCGATCAACGCTGGAAATATTTCTGGAACCGAGTGTTTATCCTTTTCAACAATTAAAATTTCATTTTTGTTTCAATACATATAAATTTCTTTGTTTTCTTTTGTTTTATTTTGTAGCAAAAAACTGGTTTTGGCATCAAGTGTGTGAGAGCGAATTATCATTTTCTTGTTGCTCATTTGTTTTGACGCTACTACGAACATTCAGTTCTTCTCAATTTTCCTTTCTTCTGTTTCCATATAAACAGGGCTGCAGAGTAGCTACACTCCAGTGCTTCTCTAAGAAAAAAACTGTTTTTATATAAATACCATATAAGTGCGTTTTTCAGTTTTTTTGTTTTTTTTTTTTATTCTATTCAAACCTCTTTCTAATCGCAAAATGTTCTGCAAATTTCGCAATTGCGCTGTTAAAGGTGAATCCGACCGTGTAGTAAATTGTTGGTTGTGCGATTCCTTTTTTCACATTAAGTGTGCAGCGCTTAATGCGAGAGTTTTCGATGCTATCAACGAAAACAAGGGCTTACGTTGGTCATGTGAAGACTGCAGATCTACCGACGCAGATATATTGAAATTAATAAGGCAATCCAGGAGAGGTTTTACGGAAGTATCTAAAGATCTTGATGCGGCCCAGGCTAGATTAGCGGAGTTTGAGAATTTGTTTTAAACTTTTAAGGTTATGGATGAAGCATGCGTCTCTCCTAAACGAAAACGTATAAACAAAAATCTTCGTAGCAACGCTAAGTCTTCAGCAAAAACCGTCTTACCGTCTACAAATATTGCCCCTGTACCTTCTGTTGAACCAATTTCTCCTAATCTAAATTTGTTATTAGATCCTTTGCTTCAAATGCGCACCAATGCCAAATTAGGAGACTCCGTTACTCATGATCAAATTACTGATTATATTGAACATGCAAATGTTCCTGCATCAGTTGATCAAGAAGTAATTGCTGCCCCCAAATTCGTCAGGCTTAATTTCTAAAAATACTTATGCTGAGGCTTGTGCTGTTAAGTTAACGTGTACTGCAACTAATACTGGAGCTATACCTAAGCAAATATTAACAAGTACCAACAATCGCCCCACACATAAAGAACTGGTGGTTGTTCAACCAGCTAAAGCTATTTTTGTGTCTCGATTTGCCCCGGATACGTCTGAAAATGACGTTCTATACTATATAAACTCAAAATTAAATCTTGCTAATAGAAATATTTCTGTTAGTAAATTTAGATTTTCTTATGAGCGCGTTACTTCTTCTTTCAGAGTTAATCTCCCTGCCGATCTCTATGAAAAAGTATTGGAAGAAAGTTTTTGGCCGAATAATGCAATGGTACGGGAGTTTGTTTTTCGACCAAAACCCAATCCACATACTATTGCTACTTTACCTACACAAAATATCAACAAAAAAAACTGGATTGCTGCCGTCAGTTCTATATAATTTACCAAAATGTTCGAGGTTTAAATACTAAGTTAAAAGATTTATACATTTTAAGCCAAAACCTGCACTTTGACATAATTGTTTTCAGTGAAACCTGGCTCAAACCAAATGTACTTAATACTGAAATTCTGTCTAACAACTTTAATATTTACCGCAAAGACAGAAACTCTATTGCTGATAATTTTTCTAATGGGGGTGGCGTTTTAATTGCCATCAGGTCATCACACTACTCAAATGAAATAATAATTCCAGAATCCTTAGATATTGAATTTTGTTGTGTTCATGTTAAGTATGGTTCTTTAGGTATTTACGTTACTTACTTACTTACTTATCTGGCGCTTACAACCGTAAGTCGGTTTTGGCCTCGTATAAGAAATTGCGCCAGCCATTTCTGTTCTGCGCTTGCTGGCGCCAGTTGGAAACACCAAGTGTAGTCAGGTTGTCCAACACCTGATCCTTCCAACGAAGATGTGGGCGTCCTCTTCTGCGTTGACCACCACCGGGCACCGAATCGAATATTTTTTTCGCTGGAGCGTCGTTTTCCATTCGCTCAACATGACCTAGCCAGCGGAGCCGCTCGATTTTGATACGCTTAACTATGTCGATGTCAGCGTACAGCTCATACAGCTCGTGGTTCCATCGAATTCGGTACTCGCCATTGACGCAGATTGGACCGAAGATCTTACGAAGGATCTTTCTCTCGAAGGCTCCCAAAGTCTTTTCATCAGAACTGCTCAACGTCCAGGTTTGTGCTGCATATAATAGGACGGGCATGATTAGTGACTTATAGAGCGTGAGTTTTGTTCGTCGAGAGAGGGCTCTGCTTCTCAATTGCCTACTCAGCCCAAAGTAACACCTGTTGGCAAGAGTTATCCTTCGCTTTATCTCAATACTGACATCGTTGAAAAAGTTTACGCTGGATCCCAGGTAGACGAAGTCCTTAACAATCTCGAAGGAGATGTTGTCAACAGTGACGTGGTTTCCAAGACGCTGGGACTGTTTATTTGTTGACACTAGGTATTTCGTCTTATCTGCGTTCACTACAAGACCCATTCGACTCGACTCTTTCGCTAACCTGGAGAATGCTGCGCTGACTTCGCGCGTATTATGGCCAATGATATCGATATCATCAGCATACGCCAGTAGCATAATACTTTTGTAGAATATCGTGCCGCTGCGTCTCAAATGAGCAGCTCGGATGATCTTCTCCATCATCAGGTTGAAAAAGTCGCACGATAAGGAATCACCTTGTCTGAAACCTCGTTTGGTATCGAATGGAGGAGTGAGGTCCTTTCCAATTTTAACTGTGCTGCTGGTGTTGCTCAGTGTCATTCTGCAAAGGCGGATGAGCTTTGCAGGAATACCAAATTCAGACATGGTGGAATATAGATGATTCCTTATTGGACTGTCGAAGGCGGCTTTGTAATCGACAAAAAGATGGTGTGTGTCGATTTGTTTTTCTAGGGTCTTCTCCAAGATTTGTCGTAGCGTAAATATCTGGTCTATGGTGGATTTGCCAGGTCTGAAGCCACACTGATAAGGTCCAATCAGCTGGTTTACGATGGGCTTCAGTCTTTCACATAGTACGCTCGACAGGACCTTATATGCGATATTCAGAAGGCTTATCCCACGGTAGTTGGCGCAAATTGTGGGATCGCCTTTATTGTGGATTGGGCAGAGCACACTGAGGTTCCAATCGTTTGGAATGCATTCTTCCGACCATATTCTGCATAGAAGCTCATGAATGCATTTAAATAGAGCTTCGCCTCCATTCTTGAAGAGCTCAGCAGGTAAGCCATCGGCTCCTGCGGCTTTGTTGTTTTTAAGCCGAGCTATAGCTTTCAAGACTTCACTATGGTCGGGCAGCGGAACTTCAACGCTGTCGTCCAAAATTGGGGATTCCGGAATATCATCTCTATTGGCGGGATTGTTGTCGTCGTCGCCATTCAGAAGCCTAGAGAAGTGTTCCACATCATCAGTGTACTCTGGATATCTGTCACTAGATTCCCATTTTCATCCTTGCAGGAAGAGGCCCCGGTCTTGAAACCATCGGCCAGGCGTCTTATTTTTTCGAAAAATTTTCGGACCTCATTCCTGTCACCATGCATCTCAATTTTCTCGCACTCACGCATTTCCGCTTCCCTTTTCTTTCGCCTGAAAATGCGTCTCTCTTCCCTCCTCTTCTCTTTGTATCGCTCCTTAGCAGCACGCATTACAACCGACTGCAGGGTGGCTTTGTAGGCGGCATCTTTTTCTGCAGTGGCGTCGCGACACTCTTGGTCGTGCCACTGGTTTCGGCGAGGGCGGTGATAGCCAATCACCTCTTCGGCAGCCGTACGCATAGAGTGGGAAATGTGATTCCACTGCGCGCATATATCGTCGATCGGAGGAGTGCTTTCTTGAAGCAGGAGTGAGAGTCGAGTAGCGAAGTCTTCGGCTGTTTGCTTTGATTGCAGCTTTTCGACGTCTAGCTTTCTTTGTGCTGGATTGCGCGCATTCTTGGTTGCGCACAGGCGTGTACGGATCTTGGCTGCGACAAGATAATGATCCGAGTCTATATTGGCACCACGGATCGTGCGTACATCTAAAACACTAGAAGAGTGCCTTCCGTCAATCAAAACGTGATCAATTTGGTTGCGCGTCTTTTGATCAGGAGACAGCCAAGTTGCTTTATGAATATTGAGATGCTTGAATCTAGTGCTACTAACGACCATGTTTCGCGCTGCGGCAAAGTCAATCAGCCTCATTCCGTTATCGGAGGTATTGTCGTGGAGGCTGAACTTTCCGACTGTTGGACTTAAGATATTTTCTTTTCCCACCTTGGCGTTGAAGTCACCAAGCACGATTTTTATGTCGTGGCGGGGGCTGCGCTCATAGGCCTCTTCAAGGCGCTCGTAGAAGCTGTCTTTGGTCTCATCGTCCTTATCTTCTGTCGGAGCGTGCGCACAAATCAGGCTTATGTTGAAAAATCTTGCCTTGACACGGATTATGGCAAGTCGTTCGTTCACAGGTGTGAATCGCAGAACATGATGTCGTAGTCGCTTGCCAACCACGAATCCGCATCCAAATTCGTGCTTCTCCGCATGGCCGCTGTAGTAGATATCACAGGATGCTTGCCGTGAGCAACCCTGTCCCTTCCATCGCATTTCTTGGATTGCAGTGATATCAGCTTTGTATCTTTCTAAGATATCTATCAGTTGGATAGAGGCACCATCCCAATTAAGGGTTCGGACGTTCCAGGTGCATATCCGTAAATCATTGTCAGTTTTTCGTTTGCGGTAGTCGTCATCAGATTTGGGGATCATTTTTATCTTATTTCTTTGTCGTTTCATTGAAATTTGTTTTTACGTGGTGGGCATCAAACCCAACGCACAACCCTTTAAAGGCAGGGGGAGCCCGCCGCTCAGATTAGCCGTCAAACTAACGGTTGCCAGTTTGCCGTTTCTAGAGGACACCACGCAGAGGTTTGAGTCGACTTGAGACGAGTTCGACATGGATAATGCTGGCCTCACCAGGTTGAGGCAGTCAGACACGTTGCCATGTGAAGATCGCCCCCTTGACCCTCACGCGTTGCCTTGTGAGGATCGTCCTCCAGGTATTTACGTTACTTGTTCATATATTCCACCAAGCTCAAACGCTGAAGTTTATAACAAGCATTTAAATTCTATTAATAAAGTGTGCTTATTACTTCAGACTCATGACCACATTTTAATAACGGGTGATTTCAATTTCCCAAATATCATGTGGAATCGCTGCACTGAAAACCCTGCAACTTTCTTACCTTCTTCAGAATGTTCATCCGATAACTATTTCTTAAACGAGCTATCAAGTCAAGGACTTTTCCAGGTTAACTGTCACTATAACAAAAATAATCGTTTGCTTGATCTTATATATTTTGATGATAGTAACATTATTTCAGTTTCTAGGTCTGATCCATTAGTGATCCCTGAGGATGCACATCATCCGACTTTAGAAATTACTCTCAATTTTCCAAAACCATCTACACAGAACCATATTAGTCAAACTCCTATTGAGTTTAATTTAAAAAAAACGAATTATGTCATTTTAAAAGCCAACTTGTTCAACATCAACTGGTCCTCCATTATAGTGACATAGTGATGTTGACTTGTTCAACATCAACTGGTCCAAATGCAAATAATATAAGCTCTTCTTCACTGAACTTCGATAATGCGGTCTGTGCTTTTAATGATACACTAAATCAGTGCTTTGAATTATCTGTCCCACATAGAAAAGCTTTTATTTCGTTTGGACCGGTATGGTATACCAACGAACTAAGGAAATTAAGAAACTTAAAATCAAAATGCTATAAAAAGTATCAAAAAACGCATAGTGTTTGTGATTACGCTAATTATATTTCAATTAAATACAATTACAGTTATGTAAGCAGTCCTATAACATCTACTTAACGAAAGTTAAATCGAACATCAAGTCTGATGCAAAATCTTTCTGGAGCTTTGCCAATACTACGCGCAAGATCAATTCCTTTCCTTCTTTTATGAAATACAAAACATTTGTGTCTGATAACGATTTTTCTATATGTAACTTTTTTGTTGACTTTTTTAAGTCTACTTATTCATCAGCTTCGTATAATTTCCTAAGCTATCCTATAACAGTGCAGCCAGGCGAAATCTATCTCCCAATTATTGATGTAAATACTGTATTGTCTTACTTAAAAAATCTAAAGTCATCTTACAAAAGTGGGCCTGATAACATTCCTTCATGCATACTAAAATATTGTTGTGAAGAGCTTGCAGTTCTAATCACTTTACTCTTTACGACCTCATTAAAATGCTGTTATTTTCCAGCTGCCTGGAAATCTTCATATATTATTCCGTTGCATAAATCTGGCAACAGGTCTTTAATTGAAAACTATAGAGGAATTGCAAAATTAAGCGCTTTACCTAAACTTTTGGAGGCAATTGTAACTTCACAGTTATCTCATAGCGTTAAATCTTTAATGTCTCCTTCCCAACATGGATTCTTAACTGGAAAATCGACGGTTACAAACCTATTAGAATTTTCATCTAAGACAATAGAGAATTTTGGAAAGGGGCTGCAAACTGATGTTATTTACACTGATTTTAGCAAAGCTTTTGATGTTGTTAATCATAGCCTCCTAATTTTAAAATTGTCTCTCCTTGGGTTCCCCACACAACTTGTTAAGTGGATTCAGTCTTATTTAAGCAAGAGATCACAATGTGTTATCTACAAACTTGTCAAGTCACATGAATTTCCAGTAACTTCTGGGGTCCCTCAAGGAAGCCACCTCGGGCCTTTACTGTTTTTACTCTATATAAATGATCTACCATTAGTGATAAAACATAGCGATATTTTAATGTATGCCGATGATGTAAAACTATTTCTTTCCTTTAAAAATGAACAAGACGCTCTGTTCTTACAGAATGATCTTGGCCATCTACATAATTGGTGTAAATAAAATTGTATGAATCTCAACATGAAGAAATGCAAGCAGATGACATTTGCGCGAACGCATCCATTTCGAAATATTTACAAAATTGGTGAATATACCCTAGAGTTTTTAAATGTTTTTGATGATCTCGGTGTAACGATGGATCTAAAACTTCGTTTTCATGTTCACATTAATAAAATAATATATAAAGCTAATAGTATCTTAGGTTTTATTAAACGATGGGCAAAAGAATTTAATGACCCTTATATAACAAAAACTTTATTCATATCTCTAGTGCGCCCTATCTTGGAATATGGGTCAATTGTGTGGTGCCCTCGATACGGTTGCTACATTGATGACATTGAATCGGTTCAAAAAAATTTCTTTTGTTCTGTTTACGTAATCTTTGCATATACAATACTAATTTTCAATTACCACCGTATGAGTATCGGTTGCAGCTTATAAATCTTCCAACTTTAGAAAATCGCAGAAAAATGCTTAATGTTTGTTGGGTTGTTAAACTTTTATATGAATATGTAAATAGCCCTTACTTATTGAGTAAAGTATACTTTAACGTTCCTCTTCGTCCAAGAAGAAGTTTTGAGCTACTATATATGAATTTTTGTAGAACAAACTATTTGCAAAACGAACCACTAAGAAGTGCATGTGGTGACTTTAATGCTGTATTCGAAGATACCGCTATTGATGTTGGTCATGCTTTCTATATATGGATACTCAATTAAACATACGATCCAAGATTATCTCCAGTACCGCAGCGGATGTGAATTATTCTCTCCCAAGGATTTTTATTTTTCTCCTGGCGGTGTTGGCAATATATTACTTCCATATATGAATTCAATTAAACATGATTATCCAGAGCGAGACCCCGTCCGTCTCGCCTGGCATATGCCGGAGCTAGACCCAGTCCGTTTCGCCTTGCATGTGTAAGCTTTGCTCTAATCATTGTTTGCAGAAATCTAACTACAACTGAATAGAACTTGATTATCCAGAGCAAGACCTCGTCCGTCTGGCCTGGCATATGAGGGAGCTCGACCTCGCCCGTCTAGCCGTTCATATGTGAGCTTGGCTCTAATCAATCGATCTATTAACTATCAAGATTACATCTGGAATATGCGTACAATTTTTAGCATCTACCTGGCAATTTGTTTTTAATTTTATGAACTTATTACTAAGTAAACTAAGTTAATAATAATTTGTTGTATTTGAAACTAAGTTAATAATAATTTGCTGTATTTGAAATTGCTACGAATTAACATTTAAAATGCTATATTGTAAATTAAATGAAAAACAATGAATTTTTAAATTTTTAAATATACTATCAAGCCTCAGGGCTTAGCATTCAATAAATAAATAAATAAATAAGTTTTTCCTTAGAAGTTGTTTATATTCGTTTTCCATCATTTTAGTTTATTTTATGATATTCCTTCTTTGCTAGGCCGGCTTAAAATAGATTCAACTTCCCATATATTTGAACCTGATATGAATCTAGTCTGAATTGTTGATGTTCTGACTGGTATAAAGCTATGTTTTTGTCTGGTTTTTGGAACCGTTCGAGCGTCCATGAACCTTTGTGCTAAATCGGCTTCCGTGTTTCGTATTTCTTCGCCATCGACATAAATAAATGTGATTCCGGGAATATGGGTTATACAAAAATTTAACATTTGCGGGACAGTTTGAATGTCATTATATTGCAAACTTGCTTTAGCAACAAGCCTTTTTACTGTACCACCTACTCCATCGCATGGTCCCTTTCCATGGGATGTTGGCAAAAAAAAAAAAAAAATGCCATTCGGCATCAAGATCAAAATCTTTTTTGTGGTTGCATAGATTACTAAAGTTTTTTCAGTTTTTATAATGCCCTGCAGCTCCATGGGAAAAGTAAACCAATTTTGTAACATCTGGAAAGAGCTCCTTAATTTTAGTAATAAGTTTCTTTTGAAATGTGCATACAGCTGAAGTATCATACTAATACTATCTGATAAGATGCAAAAACTTTTGGATTTAATGTAAGTATCTTCCTTGTAGTATACTACGAATGGATGAAGAGTTGCCTGTTTGTTCACCCAGTGATAACTTAATTGTAAAATTAATTGTAAAAAAATATGGAAATGCTGATTGTAAGTTCTATAAAACTGTAAGTCAAAGTTATCACTGGGTGAACAAACAGGCAACTCTTGGTTCCCTATGACAGTCTCAAAAACTTTTCCCAGAGCAGGCAATATACTGATAGGCCTGTAGTCATTTTGTACAGAGGCAGATGAAGTTTTAACCACAGGTAGCACTGTGGCAGCCACAAATCAGGGAATTGGGAACATGTTAAGCAGTGGTTTATGATGTGAGTAATAGGCGAAATTATGAATGGTAATACTAATTTTATGAACTTAATTGGCATACCATCGATACCAACAGCATTAGATTTGATATTCATTAAGCATTTAGTAACGTATTCCTACCTTACAGAAGTGAATTCAAAGGCAAGAAACATAAAATTACTAGTAAATTCTGGCAACTCACCACTGTTTATACTAATTGCTGAGATATGGCTTCCACTTCCTAAGAAGAAATTATTTAGCTCATCCGGATTTAAGTTGCACTCACTGGTATTTTTATTAAACACTCTATACCTTTTGATATTCTGCCATAATACTTTGGAATCTAAGTTAGGATTTAGCTTGGAATTAAAGAAATTGATCTTTGCTTGTCGGATCATGGCAGTGGCAGTGTTACGAGCCCTTCTAAATTCTTCCCAATTAGCGCTTGATGGATTAATTTTCCATTTAGAGTGAAGTTTGTTTCTTAGTCTAACAGAAGCTAACACACGACGCGTAAACCACGGACGACAATTATTTGAGACTTGAACATTACGTAATGGGACATGATGTGAAAATATAACATTTAACTTCTCCATGAATACATTTAGTTTGTCATCTACCAAGTCATAAAACCAGCAATCATTCCATTGCAAGCCAGCTAAGTTTTGAAATAAGGCAGTCAAGTCTATTGATTTAAAGTCATCGTAAGAGAAACTAACAGGAGAGATTCTACCTAGATTAATGTTAAGACAACAGAAAAGTAAATCATGATCTGACAGGAAGGTAATTTGGTCAAATTTACGAAGTACAGAGATATCAGAGACTAAACAAACATCAAGAAGACTAGGTGCACATCCATGCATATATCGAGTAGGAGTATGATTATTCACAATTTTCAATCACAAACAAATGATTATTCACAAACAAATTAACATTGAAGTCACCACAGACAAAAAAGAAATCATAATCAATAATTTTACTTGTTATATCAGAAAAAAATTGTTCTATGCTATGAGGATTATAAACACATGATATTAATATTTTACAGCTATTATCAAAAATTTCAACATTAAGGAACTCACAGGCATCAACAGACATATTTTTACTGACAAATTTAACATTAAGATTGGACTTACAAAAAAACAGCCACACCACCACCTCTTCTACCACACCTATCATTGCGAAACATTTTAAATCCGTTTAAACTATTAAACTATAGTGGCAGTCAGGAAATTCGCTCTTGAACCAAGTTTCTGAGACACAGATTACGTCCACAGACGTATTATCAAAAATATATCTAAAGCTGTCAAGCTTAAGCCAATTTAAGCTCCTAGCATTAAAGTAGACAACATTTAAGCCAATGAACTGCCTACACAAAACATTGATAAGAGCCTTATGATTATCTACAGCACCATTAGATATTGCATCAGAATGTATCAAAACAAACATACAGCGAACCAACTACAAACATGAAATCACTAAGTAGAGAAAAATAGATTAAATTAAAGACATATAGGTTTAAACAGCAAGCGTTAAACAATACAGCGAGATATTTAAATAGAGAAGTATAGTAAAGAGAGAGAAAATAATTTATTTATTTATTTATTTATTTATTTGCATTTCATCAATGGAATTGTTTCCTTACTGACTACAATTAACATAAAGAGAAAAAATTAAATCTAAATTAAATTAAATATAAAAAAAGATAGTAATAAAGCAATACATTACAATTAAATAAAAAAGAAAAATTAACGATAAAAGCTGTTTAGCAAATTTTTTAGAATCAATTTTGAGCATGAAAAATCAATATCAATTTCTTTAGATAGCTTGTTAAATTCAATCAAGGCACGATTTAAAGGAGCGTTTATTGCGTAGTTAGTTTTTATCATTCCGACGTAAAATAAATCATAAAACCGGAGATTTCTAATTGGAATATTAAAATTAATCGCCCCTAGAAGACGCGGGCAATCAATAGTACCACTAACAAGGTCAAAAATGAACATTAGAGAAAGTATTGTTCTTCTACTTTGCAATGTTTTTAAATCTATAAGTAAGCACCGAACATTATATGAAGGAAGAGGTTCACTAGGGTATAAAGATCGTAAAGCATAACGCGTAAAGACTATTTGTAAACGTTCAAAGCGATTAATATGGACAGCATAATATGGGTTCCAGATCATAGAGGCATACTCAAGTCTAGATCTGACCAAAGAAGTATAAAGAGTTTTATGCGTGTATGGGTCTAAAAAGGCCGTACTATTTCGTCGCACAAAAGCCAGCATAGCATAAGCTTTCGAGATTATAAAATCAAAATGATTATAGAATGTAAATTTGGTATCAAAAATTACACCTAAGTCTGAAATTTTATCAACTTTCATCAATACAGAGGTACCGATATGATATGACGTATTGAAAATATTTTGTGACTTGGAGAACGTTAATTGAAAGCATTTATTAATATTTAGCGAAAGACGATTTTTGTGGCACCAGGCATTAACATTAGACAGTTCAACCTGTAGATAGTCAGAGTCCGATAAACTTTTAATTGGTGTGTATACTTTAAGATCATCTGCGTATAAAAGATAATTAGCTTTAGCAAAACAAGAACTTATATCGTTTATAAACAATATAAATAACAACGGTCCCAAAATACTCCCTTGAGGAACCCCCGATGTAGCAAAGAAAGGGGCTGATTTACCATTATCGACAACAACAGTACAAGATCTATTTGTTAAATAGGACCGTAGCCATTGCAAAAGATTTGAATGAAATCCCAATTTAGCTAATTTTAGTAATAAAATATTGTGCGATACTTTGTCGAATGCCTTAGAAAAGTCGGTATAAATTGTATCTACTTGATACCCACTCCGAAACGCCGAAATACAATCTTCAGAAAAAATAGCCAGATTAGATACAGTTGAGCGTCCAGCAACAAATCCATGTTGATTAGGACAGATCAAGCGTTTAGTTACATAGTAAAACTTGTCCTTAATGATGCCTTCAAAGAGTTTCGAGAAAGTAGATAGTTTCGAAATGGGCCTATAGTTAGATATATCATTTTTGTTGCCGTTTTTAAAAATTGGCGTTATTAAAGCTATTTTCCAGTCATCAACAAATTTCCCTGAAGCTAGAGATTTATTAAGAATAGCTTTAATGGGTTCCACTAGTCCTAAACAATTTTTTAACAAAAAAGCAGATATACCATCGATATCTGTCTTCATTGACGGTTTTAAACTTTGAATACCTTTTATGACATCATCGGAGGATAATATCAACGAACCAAAATCGAAATAAGACTGAATATTTATGAGGAAGTCATCACAAACATCAACATCATTAGCAGATTCAAAGTTTGACTGAAAAAATTCAGCAAAAAGATCTGCCGCTTCATTCGCACTATTTGCTATTTTTCCTTTGTAGAAGACGGATGATGGTATACTAGCATTATTTTTTTTCGATTTGACAAATCGCCAAAAAGCTTTAGGGTTAGATTTTATATTAATCTCAAATCCCAGTATGTATTGGTTATACAAAAATTTATTTAAAAAATTAAATTCCCTCATGTAATGCTTGTACTTATCAAAAAATTCTGAATTGTTGCTTAACTTGTATTTCTTAAAAAACTTGTTCCTTAGGTTTTTTAGTTTTTTAAGACCCTTTGTAAACCAAGGAAGCTTAGTAGACGTGGATTGAATCTGAGGAATGTTTTTATCACAAATCTCATTTACATTGGCCTTAAATTGAAGAAAACATTCTGAGACATCAGTACCGTTAAACATAGAGACCCAATCAAAATTAATAAAAATATCATTTAAACGACTAAAATCACATAGTTTATAATTGAAAGCTTTAACATTATCGGTTTTGTTCATTTGTGAAAATACATAAAATTCGAGTTCTATGGCCAACGGAACGTGGTGCATGTCAGAAGCAGTAAAAGGAAATGGATTTTCAGCGATCTTAAAATTGATATTATTGCTTATAAAAACTAAATCTGGAATTCTATTAAGCTTGTTTGCAATGTTATTAATTTGGACTAAATCACAACTTAAAAAGTTGTCAACAAGATAGATTTCATTACAACTATTTACATTAGACGGAGTAAGAATAATTTCGTCATCAATATACGACCAGGTCAATTTATTTAGGTTGAAATCACCTAATACACATAAGCAGCAATCCACATTATTTGATGATAATCCAACGATGTTATTAACATGATCCATATAAAGAGTATCTGCGGAATTCGGAGGAATGTAAGATACGCAAATAAGCATCGCTCCCGAAGTACACTGGAGTTTAACACACAGCTGATCCAAAATAGAATCCGAATTTTGAAGCAGAACAACAGAAGCATTAAATCTACGATTAACAGCAATCAGCACACCACCACCTCTTATACAGCCAGTTTTTAACGAATCCCGATCTTTACGAAACGTATTATAGAAATTTGAATCAAAGAACTCCTCATCAAAAAAGTGCGAATTTAGCCACGTCTCAGTGGGAACAACAACATCAAATTCAGCAAGTGAACTATACTGTAATATTTGATTAGATTTAGTTCTAATACCGGAAATATTCTGATAATAGATATTAATAGCATTAGATTTATCTAAGAGTGCGTTATCAGCAGCTAAGCAATTAATTCCGATATTTGCAGTTTTTGGCAAAAACGGTGTTGTTGTAGTTGGTGTTGTTATTGCAATAGAATTTGTTGAAGCAGTGTTGCACTTATGTAGAGTGACTTCTTTGTGTGCTAACGAATCATGAGATTCACTCCCTCTTTTGGTAAAAAAGAAGAGAATTGCCGAACACGTACATTTGCGGGCCATAACGCAGAGTTGAATACTTTCTCATAGTCATTGCTTGATATCGCTAATTTAAAGTTTACTCTTTTTAATGTGGTTTCATCCACCCCTCTCTTCACGAGGCGAAAACACTTAATACTACTCTTATTTATATCAGTATGCGATGCAATATAATCAATCATCCTCTCAGTAGTGACCGATGGCTTAAATGAAGAGATGTGCAAAAGCTTCATAGGCGCAGCCACATCAAGCTCATTATTTACATTATTTCCAACTATTCCAATATCACTATTATGATTTATGTCGTTAAATTTCTTTTTATTATAACGCATAGTAATCCACTCATTTGTAGGAGGCCTTAGAGTAGAAAGAGAAGACACAGAATCACCAGCAGCAGCAGCAGCAGCAGCAGCAGCATATGACAGCGCCATGCGAGAAGAGGCAGATGGACTGGAATCACGGGCAGCAGTTGTCGAGAGAGGCAGAGATTGAGGAGCAGCATCCAGAGTACAAGAATCTAATGCATTTGATGTCTCAAAACCGGTTTTCAAAGCAGATTCAGGAGCAGCAACGTTTTTGTTTGTGCTACTTGCGCTGTCTGTATGTAAAGAGCATAACTTAGTCCCTATATTCTTTGGTTTAGCAGCTAATATTTGGTCGCCACAATTGTGTGAGCGCTTAGTTTGATCTAATTGAAATGCATTAGAATTGACATTGAAGGCTTCATGAATAGTGCCACGCAGTTCGTTGACCTCAGTAGCAAGTGTGGAGAGAGTAGCAGTAGCATCATTTTCGACCAATTTAAGCTTTAAGAAATTCAACTCCGACTGCAGGTTATCTACTTTTTGCATTAGGAGAACCTTGTCCTCTTGTAAAGAGTTAATTAACACGAGCGCTCGTTCACTAGTAGATTTTAGGGCAATAAGCTCATTAAGCACTGTTTGCAGATTGATATTCAATTTATTATCATAATCACTTTTCGATATCAGCTGTTGTTGAATCTTTTGGCTGTGACACTGTGCTTGTTTTTGTTGCTGGGCTAGAAAGATATCTGTTGTTATTGCTGTATCTGAAGAAAGCTGTTGGTTAATTGAATGTTCATCGATTAAAGCGGCAGTTGCAATTGGCATATTAATGTTGTTGTTGGCATGTGAAACGTCACCACCCAAATTAGTTGACGGCGGAGGCGAACGAAAATAATCGCGGCGCTTAGTCGCACAAGACTTACAACGATATGGAGTGTTAGTATTTTGCATGTATTCAACATCAGTTGGCAAGACATTGACACAGGGTAAATGAAATAAATCATTGCACTTTGCACAAATAACTTTAGGCTGACCGCGCTCAACCTTATGACCACAAACACAAGGCATGATGGTAGAGAAAGTAAAAGCTGGCAACTATCAATTTTTAGTGTCCAAGCCTAGCGAAAACGATTGCATACGAAACGAATTACTAAGCTCTCGCACACGTTTGGTAAAATTATACTTCTTGAAACAAAGAGACTTAAGCAGCAAGAAAAAAAAAACACGACCGCTCTCGACGAGATCAAAAGAACGACTGAAAATAATGTGGAGTAATGCAACAGGAGATACAAATTAACGCAAGTATTTTTAGAAAAACACTAATCATAACTTTAATATATCTTAACTGAGGGTTCCGCCGACGCGGTCCACGCTTTCTTTGTTGTTGACTAATTCAGTCTCACCATCACGAGATGCTCTTACAAATACTCGCCCACGCAAAGAGAAAGCAGAAACAAGTTTCTTCTCCCCCTTTAACTGACCAGCATAGAGCATTATTTCGCGGTTTGTTTTGGTTAAACTTTCGTTTATGGAAAACCGTTCACCCCCACCACACCCGATGTCACTGAGTGAGAGGTGGCGCTTATTAGTCTTACGAAATGCTGCAAGAGCTTTAAACATGCAGTTGCGCTCATAAGTAGATCCAAGCTTAGCAATAATCACTGCATTTCTGTTGTTGTTTTTGCTACGCACTCTAAAAATGTCACGTAGTCTCAGAGAGTCACATTTAATTAGTGAGCAGACTCTACTAAAAATGCCGCTAAGGTTCTCATCAGAAGCAGGGGGATTCCGTTGATGATGACATCCATGGAAATGGCATCACTCTCAAAAGTTTCAAGTTGAGACTTCAGCGCTCTCACTTCACCATCAAGAACAGCAGATTGCGGAGTTTTAGTCGCATTATTTACTTTGTAATTTTTCAGTTCCTTATTTATGTCTACTATGCTCTCTTTCAACATACCAATTTCAGCACATGCAGTTCCAACAAAAGAAACTCTTTCTCCCAAATTGCTCTTTCTCCCAAATTGCGCACTTCCCCAATCCTCTGCATCACCCTCTCCTCAGACGCCGCTATCGCTTCAGAAAGCTGATCAACAATGCTCTCACGTATATTGATCAGCTGCATATTCCAGCTTGCTTCCGAAGTTAACAACATATAATTTTGTAAATTTTTTTCTAGAACATGTTGCGACTTTTTTTTTTAAATTGGGCGAAAACTGGTGGAATAAGCCTATTGTCTATTACACATTTGAGGTACATACGTGTCTGTCGTCTGACAAGTATGTATCTCAGAGATGTGTATGTATTTTTTGTGGTATTATGTTTAACAATGCAACTCTGTGTCCAGTGTAAAGACTGTCAAAAACTCTATTCTATTCTATTTCATACGAACTTTTTATTTGTTTATTGTTTTTTGTTAATTGAGTGAAAATGGATAAAAATACGTAAGTAAAATAAAGTATAAATACATATATTATGTATGTGCATATATTATTATCCATATCATGTATATATTATATTATTACCCAGCGGGAAAATAAAAAGCGCTCCTAGAAATAGCGCATTTTATGCGCTTATTTTGCGGATGCGCTTTTCAGAGTTCAGAGTTGTGAATTTTTTAGCTGAACTTAAGAAGCGGATCCATCCTAGGACATCCAATGTAAATTTTAATATGAATTTGGTTTACTTAAAAAGCGCTCCAGATGTGTGAAACGCTATGGCAGATGCGCTTGCTAGGATAGAAGCGCTTCTTAAGTGCATCTAAAAAATCGTTTAAAAAGCACTTCAACAAATAGTTAAAAAAGCTCTTTTTTGTTTTAGTCCAAGGAGCGCTGTGTTCTCAAGACGAAGTAAACGAATTAAAAAAAAGAGTAATGTTTCTGGATCAAAAAAGAAGAGAAAAATGGTTAGAAATTGTTGGTATTCCGGAGGTCAATAATTCTAATGCTCTTAACAGTGCGTTGAAGATTTTTTCAGAAGGCATGAAAGAAAAAATTAATCCAGAGATGATCGATGACTGCTTTGTAAAACATATTAAAAAGGCCAGCGGTTCCCCACCGCTTGATGTATTATGTATTAAGTTTGCATGTATTATGTATCAATTAAAAGAAATATTTTGAGGAAAAAGTTTGAGAATTGAAAGAAATTAAGCACAGGGTTATTTGGTTGTAATAAAAAAACTAATATTTATGTCAATGACTCTTTGAGCGGCTTTACCAGATCCATTCTTAAAGAGGCTCAGCAGGTTAAGAAGCATTTAAATTTTAAGTATGTTTGGATTGGTAATGGTAGGGTACTAATGCGCAAACGGGAGGGTGAAAAGGTTTTTGTTTTTAATTCCCTTGAGGATCTTAAACATCTTTCTTAATTCACCATGTCTGTTGACAATTTAGATACGAACACAGACTTTTTCAATATCCCATATGCTAATTGTAAAACAACTTGCTTTGACAGTATTGCTTACAACAATGCTAAAATTTCTGGTTTTTATGTGACTCAACAAAATATTCGCAGCATGCGTAAAAATTTTGATAATTTTATTTTGCACTTAAATTCTTTCACTAATAAACCTGATTTGATATTTTTAACTGAAACGTGGATTTACGACGAAGAAATCACCCTGTACGATATTTCAGGCTATCAACTTTTTGCAAACTGCAATCAGCAATATGCAGCAGGAGGTGTTGCTGCCTTTGTCTCAATAGATATTAACTGTAATTTCTTGAACTATAATACTAAGAGTTATGATGGTCTGATGATTGATTGTGTGTTGGATAGTCAAAAATTCCCTTTCTTATCCATTTATAGATTCCATACAGGCAGTGCAACATTTATTAATGACTAGAGGACCCGGCAAACTTCGTCCCGCCCTGAATTAATTTTTTTATTGAAATAATTCCGAGCAATCACGATCCCACCCGAAATTAATTTTTTATCGAACATTCCCGATCGATAACAAATGGTGCCAATCGAATTTCAATTGGTGATTGAATGAAACACTCTAATATCCCTTATTTACACGGAATGTAAGGAGGTTGAGGGAATTACATGTCAGATCAATTCAATGCTTTTTGATAGACAACATTAGCAAAAGTAAACAAAGATGAAGGCTTTCCAACACGCGAACATGTCATATAGTGTAAGCCATGCAAGAAGCTTAGGAATTCAAGATAAATAGCTATAGACATATTATACATGCATTTTTTACAAATAATTTCAAACACATTGTTTTGCACTAACATTTATTTGAGCAACATTTATATTGTTTCCATATAATTTTGTGAGCGGAACTTCCGTCCGCTTATTAATATCTAAAAAACTGAATGCACCTCCATGCTGCAGGTGTAAAATAAGCTGCATTTGCATAGTCTACTTCCTCTCTCTCTTTATATGAT
The DNA here is from genome assembly GCA_943735915.1 of Pherbina coryleti. Lineage (NCBI taxonomy): Eukaryota > Metazoa > Arthropoda > Insecta > Diptera > Sciomyzidae > Pherbina > Pherbina coryleti. The sequence goes on from OX030948.1 coordinate 90,471,117, forward strand.
CGTACGGCTTTGCGCTCCATTATCTTTATATACATTATATATTATGTTATTACTCGTATGTTCTCTTTATTCTTAAGGTATAAAATAAGTTTAGATTTGATTTAATCCAGCACACAGTGACATAATTAATTCGAAAGATTGTCGTTGTGATTCATTGATTGAATTCTTGGAATGTGCACTTCCTCGCCCTTGAATTGGCCTACGCAAATGCGTTCATCTTTGCTTAAAAAAAAAAAAAAAAAAAAATAACTGGCCATTTCGGTTGTGCGTGTTATTAAGTTTGTACACAATTGACCGAGAAATGGACCTACAGGCTTAACGCCGACTCCGAACGGCGATGAACGAAATGTTCTTATTCTCAAGAAGCTTTACATGGCATTTTGATTACTCTCTGAGGTTTGCCATTGTCTGCAGAGAGGTGGCGTCCGTACAGAAAAATTATTTTAATTCAAATAATTTTCTGTCGCTGCTGGGGTTCGAACCTGGGTCTCCAGGTGCATTGACATAGCGGCCACGTACTTTAACCAACTACGCCACGGACGCCACCTTTGTCTTTGCTTGAAAAACATTATTCTTGAGTAACTTCACGACCAATTTTTTTCCCTTGCAGAATTTGGATTGATTGAGGCTCCGAAGCATGATAATAACAGATCAACCTTCAGTGGTACATTATGTGGTCGTAATCCTTGCAAACCAATGAATTCAGCAACACTATTCGATAATTGGTTGCTTCGTCTGGACACAAACAACTGATTTGAACGAATGTAATTGTGCAGAAATTGCATTTTGAATTATGAAATTAAAATCGAGTTTTTTTTATTTTTTATTTTTCCATACAAAATGTATGGAACATCGATTTTTCCGAGAAAATTCCAATTTTTTACTGTTAAAAGCTACCTTGTGCGGAAACGAACAAAAAAAGGGTTCTTATGTATGCCACTCTGTTTTTTTTATATATGACACTTATTCGGACATGACAATCTAATTGTTTTCATTATCCGTCACTCGCTGCTGTGTGGCTTACACGTGTATTAGCTAGCCGAGCATTTGACTGATTTCGTAGACCTATGTCAGGCTCGTCCCCTCCTTGGAGTTGTAATGAACACTGTACGACACGGAAAATTACCAATTTCAATTCTTTCGATTCTTTTCCTTCCTTCCTTATTTTCTTTTTGCCTACACCACATCAGTATTGTGGCGAACAAAAAAAAAAATTATTAAATCGGCCGAGCCATTTCCGAGTTTTAGCAAGACCAACGCACGGCAATTGATAATTAAATATTCAGAGAATAGTAGATAAAAACACGATTGGTTTTAGTCTTAGAAAAATATAATAGGCTGCTATAATTCGATTTCAGAAGATTGTGCTGTCATATCATTTTATTGCAAATTCTATAAGGAAATTTTTGTAGTACATTTCAATTTGAATAAAAAAAGACAGCTCAACCGTCAGTTTTGAAGCCATGAGGTGGTCTAAGGCTCCATCCTCACAATGGGCAAACAAATAATATTTTTTTTAAAATTTTTTTTTATTTATTGAAATGACAGCTTTTGTGTTCTTTTTGGAGTAAAAAGTGAATATGTTGGAGCTTTCTTCAAATAGGGGTTTATTAAGTGCTTAAATTAAATTTATCAACGAAAAGAAATTGAATGAAATATATTCAAAAACAACGGAGTTATTTTCATCGAAAGTAGGAATTATGAATTTCTGATAGTTTTTTGTTATTCTAAGGAAACGATGTTATTAGAAAAAGACGCTGTACTAAATTGTTGTGCAATTTTGAAGATATGTGAATGCTTTTGGTGATACAATAAGAGAATTTTCTTTTGATTATTTAGACGAACAGTTTCGCTAATAAAAGTACGTTAGTAGGATAATTTGCGATTCTTGTAAAGGGGCGGAAGAAGGGGCGTGGTCAAAACAAAGTATGCTGTAACCTTATCTAAGATTCAAGTAATGTGTGTGCAAAATTTGAGTTAAATCCGTTCAGCCGTTAAGATTTGTTGGCTATTAAAAGTAGTCTGATGTGGCAATTCCCATACAAAATCACCAATTTCGATTTTTTTCGATTTTTCCGCTGCTCCTTCGAGTTTTTTGTAATTTTCTTTTTTTCTAAACCACATCTGTATTAAGGCAAACAATACAAAAAAAGAATTATTAAAATCGGCCAAGCCGTTTCTGAGCCTTAGCAAGACTAACGCACACGTATTTCATTTTTATATATAAGAAGATTTAAGTCAGATATTATCAGTCATTGGTGCCGATAATTTTATTTTGCTAGGGGATATTAACATAAATATTCTGCAGTGTTCCACCTTATGTGATAATTATCTAATGTTGTTGTCCTCTTTTGGTCTTGAATCCTGTATCAATGTACCTACCCGTGTGTCAAATGTATCTCAAACTTGTATCGATCACATTTTTGTTCGGCTTCGTCGATGTAGTGATGTTACTATTAGTAGTTCTGTTTCCGATATTAATATTTCTGACCATAATCTAACTTGCCTCTATTTTGAAAAAATTCATGTAGATAAATCCAACAATTCGTCCATCAATACTTCTATTTTTAAAACTGATTACAGGGCCTCAAACAATTTTCTTTTAGCAGAAACTTGGGAACCAGTTTATAATGAACCTGATCCGTCCATTGCATACGATCACTTTATAAAAATCTTAACGGAACATACAAGCAATTGCTCTATCAGTAACGCAAAAGTTCGACGGAATAATAAAAAACTAAAACCATGGATGTCAAACGAATTACTAAGCAAGATTCACTTAAAAAATTCTCTTTATAAAAAAATTAAGAAATATCCATCAAACTTAATATTAAAAAATCGTTACAAATTACTCAGCAAACAAATTATTAAGGATACAACATCCTGCAAAAGAATTATTATTTAAATAAATTCTTCAAAGTTAAGGGTGATTCTAAAAAAGAATGGAATCTGGACAACAAAATTTTAAATAGGACACATTTCAAAGAAGATATTATTATGCTCAGGACAGATAATGTAATTACTTCCAACCCTAATGAAATAGCTAATGAATTTAATAAGTTTTTTTCTAGTATCGGAACAGAAATCGTCTCCACCCATGGGCTCAATAACACTTTGTGTAATTGTATAATAAATGAATACAATAATCCGTACAGTATATTTATAGAGCCGATATCGTCCTTTGAAGTTTTTAAAATTATAATGTCTCTTAAAAACTCAAATTCCACTACTGAAAATAGCTTTTCTTCAAATTTTATCAAAAATATTGTCTTTAATATATCGGACATCCTTTGTCACATTTTTAATAAAAGCTTGGATAGGGGTATCTTTCCTATTGCCCTTAAATCAGCTGAAGTTATTCCTTTATTTAAAAAAGGTGATAAAAATATTTTGAATAAATATAGACCTATATCTATTCTACCTTCTTTCTCAAAAATTTTTGAAAAAGCAGTCAAAACTAGAATGATTAATTTCTTAAATAGGAATAATTTTTTTCTATAACTGTCAGTTTGGTTTTAGGCAGGGATTGTCAACTGAAGATGCTCTCCTGAAATTTTGTACAAACATCTATAATTCCATAAACAAAAAAAAAGGTATCTGCACGCTGTTTGTAGACATTACAAAAGCGTTTGATACAGTTGACCATAACATACTATTAAGGAAATTGGAAGAAAGTGGTTTTAGAGGCAATATTTATAATTGGCTTTCCTCATATCTTTCTAACAGAATGCAAAGAGTTAAAGTGAAAAATCAGTTCAGCAGTTCCATTAATATTAATATAGGTGTCCCACAAGGATCGGTACTAGGTCCAATTTTGTTTTTAATATATATAAATTCGTTGTTTTCACAGAATCTGAGTAGTAATTCTATTGCTTTTGCGGACGATATGGCTTGCACCTATTCATGTGATACTCTCCTTAACCTAACTATAGCTATAAATCATAATCTTGGAGTGCTTAGACACTGGTTTATAACGCATAAGTTGGTTTTAAGTGAGAAAACAAAAATTATGCTTTATAATATAGCCGGTAAAGACTAAAATATAGAAAACTTTAACTATCATAGTGCGAATTGTGAAAAATACTTAATTGGAAATGATATTTGTACTTCGTCAAACTATTATCAGACCTATGTTAATTCTAATACCTGTTCCTCTGACTGTCTTTCTATTTCATGCGTTAATTCTTTTAAATATTTAGGACTCTTACTTGACTCCAAAATGAGCTGGCTTGATCACACTACTGCACTAAAAAAATATTTGATGGTTGTTATAAGGCAGTTTTATCATTTGAGGCGATTTTGCTCGCTTAAGCTTTTAACTCGCATCTACTTTGGCCTCTTTCATTCTAAACTTGAGTATGGCTTGACATGTTGGGGTGGTACACACAAAAATAAAATCCTGCCGTTACTTACTACCCAAAAACACTCTATTAGAATTATTTGTAATTGTACAATTGTACAGACATACATAAATAATACTACACAAATTGTACCATCAACAAACAAACATTTATTTAAAGTTGAGCTACCTGCAAAAGTGCTAAATTGCTTATTTCCTTTTAATGCAAAGAATGATTAATTCGCATGTTTTGATTTTAAGTTCAATCACCGTTTATGGTCGTTTTAGCTTATTTAGGTAAATGTTTGTATGTTGCACTTTTTTTTGCTTTTAATTTCTTTTGTTTACGATTGTTGTAAAATTGCTCAATTAACTTAATGTTTATGCTTGTAATTTATTTTTTGTTAACGTTGTTATTATATTAGTATTTAATCACCGAATTTTAATTAATAAAATTGATAATTATTTTGATATCCAAACCAAGTGGTTGTCAACTTATTTTCCTTCATCAACCTTTGAGTTCAAGTGCTCAAAGGACCAAATATAATCCATCAACCTATGAGTTAAAGTGCTCAAAGGACCAAATATAATTCAACAACCTTTGAGTTAAAGTGCTCAAAGGCCCATTCGCTGCTCAAGGCATAGAGTCTTGAACATTTGGTGACCCCGACGTGATTACATAAGATCACGTTATTCATATAACTCAAGGCAAGGATACTTGAGTAATTCAACACATTTTATCAAGGTGCTGCAGGAAGCCATCTACATCATGGATGCCTTGTACACCAAACAATCGGAGCTAGGAAGTTCGATTCAACGAATCATCACTAACTTCAGAAAAGATTCAACCGATCGCAAGACACAGCCCTATTATGAACAAAGACTCCGTGATTTGAATTCCTTGTGGAATCAATTCGACACAAATGATTCGGAGATTCGAGAAAAGGACACTCTAGATTCGGGACATGAATATTTCACGAAGGATTATTACGTTGTGATTCGAGACCTATTCGAAAAATATAGCAAAATATTTCAGGAAAATATCGATGCATTAAGCACCACATCAACAGCTAACCTACAAACTCATTCAAAGCCAATACCCAATTCAGTGCAGCCTGCTGAAATAACCAGGGTAATACGAAAGCAGCATGCCACTATTTTATCGCTAGAACGACTGATAACAACATTATCAAGGGAAGATGAAATACAAGCTCCACAATACTACAAGGTGAATCTTAACAAACTAACCAAGTTGTGGGAAGAAATTGAATCACTTAATTACCAAGTTTGGGAATTGTATGATGATCCCCAAAGCAATGGATACAATGTTGAGGAATATCTTTTGCTGGAAGAAACAGTACAAAAATTAACAATAAAATTGTCATGTGTTCCTTCAATGCAACAAGTCAACAACAACGTCCCACGGGAAGAATCTATTAGAATACCAGAAGTTCAAATTCCTAAATTCGATGGAGATTATCTATCTTGGAAACCATTCTACGACCTATTTAATGAAATGATTCACAAAAGAACAATTCCGAATGTGCAAAAAATATGGTACCTGAAGTCTTCATTGAGTGGAGAAGCAGCAAAATTAATTCAACATTTCTCTTTGAGTTCAGAGAACTATGAGGCTGCTTGGAAAATGCTCCAAGACCGATACAACAATTTACGTCTGCTAACATCAACACTTATCCAAAAAATCCTAAGTCAACCAAATCACTCTGCTGACACACCAAGCGCCAGCACAATAAAGGCATTGCACGACGTTTCTCATGAGAGTCTCCTTGCGTTACAAAATTTGGGAATCGACACTTCAAGCTGGGACCCGCTATTGTTGCACCTTTTGCTTAAAAAACTGGATAAGCAAACACATATGTTATACGAACAATCATTAGAAAAACCAAGAGAATTGCAGACGATATCTCACTTCTTTGAATTTCTGGAACACAGGTTCCAATCACTTGAGGCATTGGGGAGCAAGGATAAAAAGGCACCCAGTAAAAAAGTTTCTTCCGTTGTAACACGAGAAAAGAGGCATTGGGGAGCAAGGATAAAAAGGCACCCAGTAAAAAAGTTTCTTCCGTTGTAACACGAGAAAAGACAAATATTTGTGCAGTATGTAAGAATGGTCAGCACCCATTATACAGCTGCAACCAATTTTTGCAATTAAACACCAAGGATAAGATTCACCAAGTAAAATCCAAGAATTTGTGCATGAATTGTCTCAAGGCAGGACACACATCTCAAGAATGCAAATCACGCACTTGTACTAAATGCAATAAGAAACACAACACACTACTGCATGTGGAATCATCGAATCTAAAAGGACAAGAGCATACATCAAAACAACCTGGAAGTAACTCGGTCTCACTGTCAGCCAGTGTTCCCAGATTAGGGGATTTTCCCCTAGATTTAGGGGTTTTTTTCGGTTTAGTAGAAAATTTAGGGGTCAAAAATCTTTAGGGGAAAACTTTAGGGGATTTTAATTTTCTGTTAGGGTTTTTTGAGAATTTTTAGTGGTTTCTAAAAGAAGCGGCATCATCAACTATGAACTGTATTTTTTTGCATTTGATGCACCCTTTTGTGTTATATTTTTCATTTTGTTTTAGATCTTACAAGGTTTATTTTGTCAAAGTGAGTCAAAACAATTGCGTACTATCGAAACAATACTGTTTCGCAGCTGATTGTTTGTCGAATGAGCGAAATAGCACCAGAATATGTGAGAAATGAGAAGCTGTTTTAAATTCTCACGAGGAAGCATATATTTAAATTTGTTTTTATTTTTTTTTTGTAGTTTTTAATTGATTAACAAAAAAAAAAATAAAGGAAAAAATTGTTAAAAAGCAAAAATTAAAAAAGACGTGAAAGTGTGTTTCTAAATATATTAAGCCGTTTTTCTTTTACTAAAATTAAGTAGAAAAAATCTAAATAGTTCAACCTAATTACAACCGAAAAATAATACTTTCATAAAATATGGTATATCTGCCTTATGTTTCTTAAACAAATGGCTGCGCAAAGTTGCGCATAAGATAAAACACTTCATTTAAAAAAACGCTTAAAAAACAAGTTTTTCTCAAAACGCACCAATTTTCAAGACAAATTCTGTTAAACTAAAAGATGTGTTTGTGTTAATCAATAAAGGTACTTAAAATTAGTAAGATATATTTTTGTTTTCTCTCCCGTATTGCCATGTTCCCGTCTGTCCGATTGTCTGTCTGTCCGTCTGTTATGGCGGTTATTGCTCTTATATTGAAGCGATCTTAATGAAATTCATAATATGTAATTTCTTTATTACTTGAGTTTGTGTTTTTTTAAGTTCCGCAATGAATTACTATGTACAAAAATACAAATCAATTAAACAGAACATTCAATAAATTAACTCAACAAAATTTTAGGGTTTTTTTTTTATTTTTAGGGGAAAATTCAGCAAATTTTTTCAGATTTAGGGGAAAGTAGCTCAACCTATCTGGCAACACTGCTGTCAGCATTAAACAGTAACAAGAAACAGTCATATGTTTTACTAGGCACAGCAAAAATTATCCTGATGGCTTCCAATGGCATGACCATAGAATGCAAGGCCATTTTAGATTCGGGATCGCAAGTAAACATAGTCACATCAAGAGTTGTAAAGAAATTAGGATTGTCTCCTAAATCAACATCAGTTCACTTGGAAGGCATTGGAAAGGGAAAACAAAACAGCCATCATCGCATTCATATCACTATGAAATCTAAAACAAATAACTACACATCGCCACTAGAGGCTGTTGTTTTAAAACAAATTGTATCACCACAACCATCGACGGCATTGGATACTTCTAAATGGGCAATTCCCGACAATATACCACTAGCAGATCCAACCTTCAGCCAGCCAACAGAAATTGATGTGTTGATTGGAGCCGAATTCTACCATCAAGTCTTGTCTGTAGGAAAAATTAAAATTGATGACAACATGCCAATATTACAAAACACCGTCTTTGGATGGGTCTTCTCTGGCAAGATGACTCAGTCATGCGTCAACACAGTTGTATGTGGAGTTCTCACTGGTGAAGACGAAACCAATACTCTAATTGAAAGATTTTGGAAACTCGAAGAACTAAATGAGACTGAACCAGCACTATCCGAAGTTGAACGACAATGTGAAAATCACTTCACACAAAATACAAAACGCGGTAATGACGGCAGATTCATTGTCAGGCTTCCATTATCCAGAAAACCAACAGAATTGGGAATGTCTAAAAATACAGCTTATAATCGATTTATGGCACTAGAACGGCGGCTCACCAAAAACCCAGACCTCAAGACACAATACATCAATTTTATGCGCGAATATGAAGGTTTGGGCCACATGACAAAGATAAACCTGGATAATGTTTTGTTTCCAAATTACTTTATTCCTCACCATTGTATACTTAAACCTGATAGCAGCACAACAAAACTTCGGGTAGTATTTGACGCATCGTGCAAGACGTCTTCGGGATTATCACTCAACGACTTACAGCTCAACGGCCCCACAGTTCAAAGTGAACTGTTCTCAATACTACTTCGCTTCAGGACACCTAAATTCGTTTTTACAACCGATATTCAAAAAATGTATCGACAAATCAACATGCATAGTGGAGATCGAAGATACCAACTCATATGGTGGAGAGAACATTCTTCAGAACCCCTCAACTGTTACCAGCTTAACACAGTTACCTACGGTACGAGAGCAGCACCTATTTGGCAACGAAATGCTTACAAATGCTTGCAATGAGTAATCAAGATAAACGACCATTCGGGGCAACAACATTAAAAAACGACTTCTATGTAGATGATGGTTTGACTGGCTCCAATAGTTTGACGGAGGCAATCGAAAAACAAAGGCAGCTCACTGAAATTCTGTATGAATCAGGATTTACCTTAAGAAAATGGTGCGCCAACCACCCAAGACTGTTAAAAGAAATTCCAGAAGAAGACCAAGAAGTTAACTTGGATCTCGACGATGATGGTACACAAGCCATAAAAACGCTCGGCTTGACATGGTTGCCAAAAACTGATCAATTCTGCGTCAAGGCCAACTTGAATAAAAACACCATACTAACAAAACGCGTAGTTGCATCAGATCTGGCAAAAATCTTTGATCCATTGGGTATTCTCGCACCTGTTGTAGTAAAGGCAAAAATTTTTCTTCAACAGATGTGGCTACAAAAAATATCGTGGGATGATCCACTATCGACTGAGTCACAAACAACATGGAGTAACTTCAGGCGAGAGATGGAAGAGTTAAACAACTTCAAGATCAATCGACACATATTTTCATCTTATGTACCCAAGGAAATACAAGTTCACACCTTCGTTGATGCATCAGAAAAGGCATATGGTGCAGCAGTTTATATTCGATTTGTTTTAACCAGTGGTGAAATTCTTGTTAGGTTATTGTGCGCAAAATCTCGAGTTGCTCCAATAAAAAAGACTACAATACCAAGGTTAGAATTGTGCGCAGCCGTATTGGGAGCTCAGCTAACAACCAGAGTTAAGGAAGATTTGCAATATAATAGCTACAAAACATATTACTGGTCAGACTCGCAAATTGTATTAGCTTGGTTAAACTCTGATACGGCACAATACCAAGTTTTTGTTGCTCACAGAATAACAAAAATACGCGAACTAAGCCTACCAGAACAATGGAGACATGTAAGCACACGTCATAACCCTGCTGATTTGGTTTCAAGAGGAATACCTCCAAAAGATTTTGCTAAATGTAACTTATGGCACTTCGGTCCAATATTTTTACATGCAACAAAAGATAATTGGCCAACTAAGTTTTCGAAGAGCTTAATGATAGAAACTGAAGAAGAACGAAAGAAAAAACCACTACCACCAGTTTTAACTACGCTTGAAAATAAAGACCTATTCTATACAATTAACCATGGAAATTCTTTTAAAAAATTTCAACGTGTCGTGGGATATGTTCGTCGTTTCATTAATCACAGCAAATGCGGCAACCTTTCGCGTCAACATGAAATTATTTTGACACCACAAGAATTAGATGAAGCCTTGATATCTATAGTTCGTGCCATGCAAAGATATGACTTTAGCGATGAAATAAATCAATTAACCAAAGGAACGGAAATCAGAAAAACCAGTACGCTCATCGGTCTAACGCCATTCATTGACGATGCTGGAATTCTACGCGTAGGCGGTCGTTTAAAAAACTCAGCATTACCATATGATGCAAAACACCAAATGCTACTGCCTTACAATGATGTTATAACTAAACTAATTATGCAAATGTTTCACAAGGATAACATGCACTGTGGACCAACAACACTTTTAGCGATCACTCGGCAAAGATTCTGGCCCATCAAGGGCAAATCAATGGCACGATCTATTGTACAGAATTGCATAGTTTGCGCAAGAGCAAGGCCAAAATTGCTTCATCAAATAATGGGAAATCTGCCAGCAACAAGAGTAACTCCTGCGTGACCATTTATCAACACAGGAGTGGACTTTTGTGGACCATTTTGGATTCACTACAAACTGAGGGGCAAACGACCGCATAAGGCTTATATTGCTCTATTTTGCTGTTTTGCCACCAAGGCAATTCACATGGAATTGGTAAGTGACCTAACAACAGAAACATTCATCGGAGCATTAAAACGCTTCATCGGACGACGTGGTCATTGCCAAAATTTATATTGTGACAATGCCACCAACTTTGTGGGAGCAAAGAATAAGCTAGCGGAGTTAGAAACAACTATTTTCAAATCAAAGGCACAAGAAATTATTTTGTCAACATGCAGTCAGCGTGGTATAAACTTTAAATTCATTCCACCACGTGCCCCTCATTTTGGGGGTTTATGGGAAGCGGCGGTGAAGTCAGCAAAACATCTACTACTAAAAAACGTTTCAACAGAATCGCTGACATACGAAGAACTGGAGACGATAATCATTGAGACTGAAGCAATACTCAACTCCAGACCAATTTCTCCAATGTCAAACGACCCAACTGATCTAACTGCCTTAACTCCAGGTCATTTCTTGATTGGAGAGCCGATGAATGCACAAATTGACACAAAGGCGCTACCTATAAATACCAGTAGACTAGATAGATGGAGATTAGTATCCCAACTAAAACATGAATTTTGGTACCGATGGTCAAGAGAATATCTTAACGAACTGCAGTACAAAAACAAATGGAACCATAAATCAGCAAATATCAAGAAAGGCACTATGGTACTTATAAAAGAAGACAACCTGCCAGTTCAGCAATGGCCTCTAGGAAGAATCATCGATACATACACTGGTAATGATGGTTTTATTCGAGTTGCGGACGTGAAAACATCTTCAGGGATATTAAAAAGACCAATCCACCGTCTAGCGCCACTTCCAATTAACACTGAGTCCACTGAAGAGTAGAAAACACAAGTGTCTCAACAACTTCAAATCAGGCTGATGAAGATACAGGAAGACCAACATCGAAAAAACGTCGAACATCAGTAACTAGCTACATTACCACATCCATGCTCGTAATTTTACTATTACCACTTGTTTATGCAGACAAAATTAAAGTAACCAGATTCAGACCGCACTTGGGCATCCATTTTGAAGATATAAGTACATTAAACATAGCATCAAGTCAATGGAACTTCCTTGTATATTATGATCTTGAGCCGTTAAGGGCAGAACTATCAGCATTATCGAATGGAACTCGTATAGCACAACAGTTATGTGAGGAAATGCAGCAAAAGATGGGTTGCGACGAAACTATACACAATTTTCAGTTCACCATGGAATCCCTCCGCCTCGATGACACACTACTATCCAAACGAGCTAAAAGAGGAGCCATGAATATAGTTGGAAACATTGCTGGATCATTGTTTGGAGTTTTGGACAATGAATACGCCATGAAGATGTCTCAAACGATTGATGAAATCCGAAATAATGAGGACCATCTTATGAACTTATTGCGTAATCAAACTTCAGTGATTGACTCAACTATTAATCTCCTGCGAATTGACACTATTGCTACAAAGTTGCGTTTTAAACAAATAGACTCACAGTTAAACAACCTGGCAAAACAACTCAATCATGTTAGTACTGATGAATTTCAAATCAAACTGCACCAAATGTTTCTATCAATCTCAGCTCAACTTACGTTACTAATGGTTAATATGCAACGAGTTCAAGGGGCATTACTCGATGTGCTAGCCGATACACACCATGGTAGAATAAACTCTTTGCTATTGTCTACGAATCAACTAAAGGAGGAATTAAAAACAATAAGAGCTCATTTACCACCTCTTTTAGAGTTACCTGTAGACAGCGACGATTTTCTGCAACTCTACAAGCTAATGACACTCAAGGGAGGTCTAGGTCCTCATAATGCTGTGTTTCAGATAACAATTCCTCTCATCAATCCAGAACAGTTCGAGATCTTCAAAATGATTCCTGTTCCAACATATATAAATGACACCATGATTACTATTAAACCATGTGCCTCAGCATTGGCAGTAGGGCCTCACAGGGATCAGTACATACCGTTGAATACAGCTGATTTACAGCAATGCACAGTTATATCTCCTGATCGGCGACTTTGCTTCAACCTCCAAGCCAAATACCAGAAAAATGCTGAATCATGCGCCTGCTTCTTGGAAAGAGCTCGAACAAATTCCACATGGATTCAATTAGAGAAAAAGAACCAATGGATATTTGCACTACGAACACCAACTCGAATTACCACCGTATGTGATCAAGATTCTTCACAGCGGACGCTAGAAGGAACTGGCTTGTTAACTCTGGAACCAGAATGTACCATAAAAGGAGAATCAATTAGTATCACGGGATTCCAAACATTCTCAACCACCTTAAGAACAGCATTTGCAAGCTTTGGTAATGCTTCACAGCTGGCTAGGCCGACACAAATAAAACAGCTACTTTCTAACTTCAGTACAGCAGACTACGCAGAAAAAATCCAGAACCTAACAACACTTCAAACAATGCTTGATAAACTTGACATAAGGTCTCTACCTCATCATTTTCAAATGCAATATCATGTCACCACTTCGTTATCAAGTATAGCGCTCATATGCTGCGGACTGTTTGTAATCATTGGAATATGGCGCTGGAGATCCAAGACAAGAAGAACTTCAGACATGAAACCCGACCCTGCACCCAGGAGAAGAACAGCAGCAGACTTTTCTGTACACATATAGCGCCGTTGATGGGCAACATCATTTTTGAACTGCGTTCAACCCGGGCAGAATGTACAATTGTACAGACATACATAAATAATACTACACAAATTGTACCATCAACAAACAAACATTTATTTAAAGTTGAGCTACCTGCAAAAGTGCTAAATTGCTTATTTCCTTTTAATGCAAAGAATGATTAATTCGCATGTTTTGATTTTAAGTTCAATCACCGTTTATGGTCGTTTTAGCTTATTTAGGTAAATGTTTGTATGTTGCACTTTTTTTTGCTTTTAATTTCTTTTGTTTACGATTGTTGTAAAATTGCTCAATTAACTTAATGTTTATGCTTGTAATTTATTTTTTGTTAACGTTGTTATTATATTAGTATTTAATCACCGAATTTTAATTAATAAAATTGATAATTATTTTGATATCCAAACCAAGTGGTTGTCAACTTATTTTCCTTCATCAACCTTTGAGTTCAAGTGCTCAAAGGACCAAATATAATCCATCAACCTATGAGTTAAAGTGCTCAAAGGATCAAATATAATTCAACAACCTTTGAGTTAAAGTGCTCAAAGGCCCATTCGCTGCTCAAGGCATAGAGTCTTGAACAGTAATCGTACTCGCACTGTAAGCAGCCTTCCTCTATTCAAAGAACTAAAAATATTGCCTCTTCAACATTTATATAGCTTTCGAGTATTAAAAATGTTCTTCCATAGATCTGAGCAACTGATTAATAGAAGTGATTTGAATTACGAGTTAAGGTCTTCTAATCGGAATCTCTCGTCAATCCCACCACATAGTCTGCAAGACTTTCTGCGGTTCTATTCTCCGATTGCCCCTAGGTTGTTCAACAATTTACCGTATGACATCAGATGTAGACGCATTAAATCTGGTTTCCTTACAGATGTAAAATCTTGGCTATTTAATTTAAGTTACTGCGACATAAATGTAATGCTTTATGTTACGCAAGTGTAATAATTATTAATTTTTACTTTTACCATCCATTACCAGTATAAAATTTTTTGTACCTCTATTCTCATATTTCTTCCTCAATATTTTATCAATTAAAAAAACAAAAAACAAAAAAAAAAATTTGTGCTCCTATTACATATTTTATACTTTATTATTTACTATGAATTAAACCATTTATTTTTTATTTATAATTTGTTATCAGAATTTATTTTAACTTTTATATTTTCTTTTTATAAATTTAATGAACTTAAGTTTGTTAGTATAATAATTAACGTTTATCCTTATATTTCTAAGAGACCCCATGAACTTTCTTTAATTGAATTTTTCTTTAAATTGTTGATTAGTATGAGGATATATGCTCGATACTAGTTCTTTTTGAACTACAGCGCATATTAGCATTAATCATCCTAAATTTATTTATGATTTTGCGTTGTATAAATTTTAATTTTAATAATGTTTTGAGTTTCATTATCGATTTGTAACTCAACTAGATTACAATACACCTTTATACTTTATATTAGTCTTATACCAGGGATTAATGATGATTAATAAAAAATTCTATTCTATTCTATTCTATGCTGGCATTACAGTCAAATGTCTTACCGCTCAGCTATTTCCTTGCTTGATTACTTGTGAACAAAATACATATACACAAAAATTGAAATTAATGCGAACAGCTGATTCATTTCAATGAAAGTGTCAAAATTTCGGTGTAATCATGCTCCAATAGAAAAAGAAATTTTACACCACAGCTCAACTGAAAATGTATGTTATATGCTATATGGCAAAAAAGTTCAGTTGAGGTGTCTTAAGTCACGTCAACTTAAGTTGAGTTGTCGTACCTAATAGGGGCCTATGTAAATCAAAGTTGTGTGTGTTTTTTGTCGGCATTGTGTATAACATAGCAACTCTGTGTCGGTTGAGTAAACTGTTAAAAGTAAACTGCTTTTTATCAGTTGAATATTTGTGTTGGCGAAATTGTTCGATAATTTTTGAAAATGGAAAACAGTTTGTGAGTTTGAAGTAAACTTTTTTTATTTTGTGGTAATAACAATTAATTTTTTTAGAAAAATAAAAAAAAACAAATAAAAAGTAGTTTGAGCGACTTAATTCTCTACTAGAGCAGCATCCGGAAGTTGCCAGAGGATTAGGACGTTTTGGTTCCAGTAAGCAAACATCTAAGGAGCTTTGGGATAAATTTACAGTGGAACTCAATAGCTTTGGACCACCCAGTTGAACTTCGGCGGAAAGGCAGAGGGTAGGCAATCTGAAGCAAAAAATGGCCAACAACAAGAAAAATGTCTCTGCGACTGGTGGAGGCCCATCCACTGAAATAAGCTTAACAGCAATGGAAGAAAGTGTGGCGAGCTTGTTGAATTTCCATCACAACAACAATCCGCAGGAGATGCTTTCGGCTTAGACATTACGGTCTCTTAGAATAATGCAAGTGTATCCAATGAAGTGGACCACGAAGAATGCGAAACCAATGTTCAGGTTACTCCAGCTCGACCAAGAGTGGCTTCTACAAAAAAATCTGTAGAACAAGAAAGACTTGACGCAATAAAATTGCAAACATCGAATCAGCAGGCAATACTCAGAGTTTTAAAAAGTATAGAAAAAACTAACTACAAGAACTATGACATTAATAAAAAAATGTTCGCGTTAAAAAAAGAAAAGTTTGCTATGCTATCAAAAAGTCAATGTTTGGACGATGAATTAAAAAGAAAAAAAAATTGCACTATTAGATGCTCAGTTAACCGTTTAGCAAAAATAAAAAAGTTTTCATTATAAATAATAAATAAATAAATAACTGGCAATTTTAGCCCTTGAAAGGACTTTGACCTAGCTTATTATGATCAATTGTGTTGTGCGTGTTATTAAGTTTGTACACAATTGACCGAGAACCGGACCTACATGCTTAACGCCGACTCCGAACGGCGATGAACGGAAAGCTCTCGTTCTCAAGAAGCTTTACATGGCATTTTGATTACTCTCTGAGGTTTGCCATTGTCTGCAGAGAGGTGGCGGCCGTACAGAAAAATTATTTTAATTCAAATAATTTTCTGTCGCTGCTGGGGTTCGAACCTGGGTTTCCAAAGTTCTTTGACATAGCGGCCACGCACTTTAACCAACTACGCCACGGACGCCACAAGTTTTCATTATAACCTTCTTTTAATCCGAATATTTCTTCTTCAATGTCGTAGTTCCCACAGTTGGTTTTTCTATATTTTTTAAACTTAAGTCATGATTAAATTTTTTATTTAGTTTTTACATAAGCAATAAACTGAATACAATGAATACATGTCTTTTTTTTTAGTTTATAAGTACCTATGGATGTGATAAATGTTCCTTTTATTACTAAAAACATACAACAAATTCATAAGAAAACTGAATTTTTAATTATTTTTAATAGAAAATTGAATTTCGAGAAAGAGCCTTAACAAAAAGTCAAATAAAATTATTTCAATGCTTTTCAACATTTTAACTTTATTGGTTGTTTAGTTTATTTTGCAATGATATAGGTTGTAGGTATGTTTTGATATAAGTAATTGTTTTTACAAAGAATGCATGATATTAATCCGAATGGTTCTTGCGATTTCTGCATTGTGTGATTCTTCGTTATTGCCAGTGTGAGATTCATCAACAATTTCTTCAGAGCCATCAATTTCAGTGTCAGTATTGAGGTAGCCAGCATTAAAATGTTGAACAATGTTGTGCAAAGCGCAACATACGTTAACAACTTTTGTTGCTTTTCAAGGTGGTAAATGCATTGCTTTTGAAGATAAAAGGTATCTGAATCTACTTTTAAGAACACCTATCGTTCTTTCGACGATGTTCCTTGCTTTTGCATGGAAACGGTTGTACTGTGCTTCAGGACTACCGCTATTAGTCGATCGAAATGGAGTCATTAAAAAAGACTGCAAGGGATATCCAGCATCGCCTTGAAATAAAATGAATCTTTATAAGTATAAATAAAAATTGGTAAAATCTTAATCATTACCCAAAATCCACGTATTCTCGCCTAAATTTGCAAGAGATTCCTTTAATGCGCTTGAGTTTCAAATAAAGGAATCGTGGTTACAGCCAGCGTATCAGACGTCCACATATTGCACATTCATTTTATAGTCGCATACCTAATTAAAATTCAAATTATATGAATAATCACGAAATTGAATATTTTCAATGTATACTTACAATCATAACATTTAAACTATAGTATCCTTTTCTGTTTAGATATAAATGCTGCAATTCTTTTTTTGGGCTTATAATGCTCACATGGGTTTCATCAACATAGCCTACAACCCCAGGAAATCCCGACCGTTAAAAAAAGTGGCTTTTGGAACAATTTTTCTCTTCTTCAGTCATTTCAAATTTTATCCACATCGGGCAAATTTTGCTCTCCATAACGTCAAAAACTTCTTTTAAAACAACTTAAATGGTTGGTTGTGCTAGTCTCAAATTAAAGTCATTTCCGCTGCACTTTTGATAGCTGCCTCCCGCTACGCATAGCTTCAATATTGGAGGTATTGAGGTGGATCGCTCTGGAGTTTTAAAAAATTGTTGTATTTCGTCAAGTACGTACCGAAACGCATCTTTGTTGAGACGAAAATAGCTAATAAATCTGTTTAAAAATGATATGTATTAAAATTGTTAGATTTTATGTATATTGCATACTTAGCATTTGGTAGCTCCAAAGGATAAGAATGATCACGGATATGCCTTCTTATTCTTTGTACATTAGCCACATTTTCCTCTGCATCATTAAAATATAAATCAAAACTTGGCTCCATTTCTTTTAAATAATATAAAATTTCAACGCACAAAAAACAAATTTTATGAAAATTAATCAGCTGTTTGTGTGAAGTGTCAAAATTTCGGTGTACAAATGCCCAAACAATGAAAGTATTTTTACATCATAACTCAACTGAAAATGTATGTTATATGTAATATGAGCATAAAGTTCAGTTGAGTTGTCATACATAATAGGGGCATTAATAACACGCACAACACAATTGATCCTAATAATCTAGGTCAAAGTCCTTTCAAGGGCTGAAATGGCCAGTTATTTACTATTTTTTATGCTTGGAAAAACGTGATATTTGGCGTCAGAGCGAGTCTCCAAAATGTTCATGCTGATCGCGTAGTGCCTTACCCTGCCTAGTTGGTCTTAAAGTTGAGATAATGATAAAATAGTCCAAAATTTCGCAAATTTTTAGTTTTTGGGTATTTTTGGACACTAGGCATCCATTTAGTTTGTTGAAAATATTTTCATCGTAAAATGCACATAATTACCTTTCCAACAAGCAAAAGAAGTTAAAAATCGGTTGAGATTTGAGGTTCCTTCAGAATATTGAAATTTTCGATATGAGCAAAATAACATCAAAATCTATTTATTTTACTTAATTTTTATAATTCTTAAAAAACATACTTTTTAAGAATTATATTAAGAGCTTTATGCCAAATAATTCATGAAGCAACAGGTTGCTACAACAACAATGTTCTTTGCTGACTAGACCATGGTTTCGTCGGACACTACTCCGACTCATCAGTAGTCTCAGTGGTTCTAGCAGTCCACTAACTTAGAAAGCTCATAGGCACAAGAGCAATAAATATTAATGCCATTCAATGTGAAAAATTAAGTTTAATCGTATTTTTGTGATTCAACATATTCACTGAATCTATTTCAAATCAACCACTTTAAAAATTCTCTTGGTAGAATACTTGACCTTATTTTCATTAATAAAAAAATAAATAATAAATAAATAACTGGCCATTTCAGCCCTTGAAAGGACTTTGACCTAGCTTATTATGATCAATTGTGTTGTGCGTGTTATTAAGTTTGTACACAATTGACCGAGAACTGGACCTACATGCTTAACGCCGACTCCGAACGGCGATGAACAGAATGTTCTCGTTCTCAAGAAGCTTTACATGGCATTTTGATTACTCTCTGAGGTTTGCCATTGTCTGCAGAGAGGTGGCGGCCGTACAGAAAAATTATTTTAATTCAAATAATTTTCTGTCGCTGCTGGGTTCGAACCTGGGTCTCCAAAGTTCTTTGACATAGCGGCCACGAACTTTAACCAACTACGCCACGGACGCCATTTTCATTAATAGCGATCTGAAATATTCAATAAATAGAAGCGATTTTCCACTAACAAGTGAATCCATACACCACAAAGCTTTTATCTTAAACTTTTCTTTTTGTGAATTTAACAGATCCCCGCAGCAAGTATCTGAATTACAATATAACCTTAGTAGAGCGAATTATGTGGGATTGGATAGCTTTTTTAATTCTTTTAACTGG
Organism: Pherbina coryleti; assembly: GCA_943735915.1. Classification (NCBI taxonomy): domain Eukaryota; kingdom Metazoa; phylum Arthropoda; class Insecta; order Diptera; family Sciomyzidae; genus Pherbina; species Pherbina coryleti. The sequence continues at coordinate 90,490,921 of OX030948.1, forward strand.
GATATTGTTTTAGATTCTCCTAATATCAACATCATGTATCAAAAATTTAAAATGGTACTTGATGAAGGGTTTTCTTTATATGTGCCTATAAAAATCGTAAAAAATAGATCTCACTTGCCTTGGTATAATCGAAGCTTATTGAAATTAAAAAATTTGAGGAATAAGTCACACAAAAAATTCAAATCAACTAATCTACCCGAAGATAGAGCACTATTCGTTCAGCGTAGGAAAGAATTTGATTTTCTGTCCAATTTTCTTTATAAGAAATACTTAAATAATATTGAAATCAATATTGAGACAAATCCGAAATCATTTTGGATATACTACAATTCTAAACGAATAAGCAGCGGCCTTCCCAAATCAATGGAACTGGAAGGGGTGTATGCAAACAACACACAAGAAATTTGTGAGTTATTTGCAGCATTTTTTGGATCAGTTTCTAAAAATTCTGATCCAGTGAATCTCGATTGCGATTTGTCTTATGTAAATCAAGTTGTCAACCTCGGAGAAGTACAGCTCACCAAGGATGAAATTCGGCAATCTCTTTTAGAATTAGACTCTAGTAAAGGAGCAGGATTTGGTCTGCTTCCACCACTATTTTTGAAAAATTGTGCACATTCACTTTATACGGCTTTAACACATATTTTTAACAGGTCCCTCTCAACTGGTACTTTCGTAGATGAATGAAAAATAGTCTATATTACTCCAATCTTTAAATAAGGACGGAAAACTTTGTTGAAAATTATAGACCAATCGTGAAACTCTCGATTATACCGAAAGTCTTAGATATGGTTGTTAACAAGCGTTTATTCTTTGAGATAAAACATTACATATCGACCAATCAACACGGCTTCTTCGCTGGCAGTCGGCTTGCACTAACTTAGCCATTTTTTCAAATTTTTGCATTGAAACTTTAGAAAAAGGCTTACAAGTGGACGTTCTATATACTGACTTCACTAAAGCTTTTGATGGTTGTTAACAAGCGTTTATTCTTTGAGATAAAACATTACATATCGACCAATCAACACGGCTTCTTCGCTGGCAGTCGGCTTGCACTAACTTAGCCATTTTTTCAAATTTTTGCATTGAAACTTTAGAAAAAGGCTTACAAGTGGACGTTCTATATACTGACTTCACTAAAGCTTTTGACCGCATAATTCACAAGGTCTTGTTACTGAAACTCGAAAAGTTAGGGATTCATTTGAACTTCTTAGAATGGATAACTTCCTATTTGACAAATCGTAAACTTTTTGTTAGAATAGACAATTATTATTCTAAAGCTATCGATGTAGTTTCAGGAGTGCCACAAGGAAGTCATTTAGGACTGAAGTCATTTAGCACTGAATTTAAAATTTTGTAATAGTCTATTATATGCGGATGACTTAAAGTTGTTCATGCCTGTTACAAGTTTATCCGACTGTGCTATGCTTCAATCAGATATTGATGCCGTTATTCATTGGTGCAGCATTAACGGACTTCAGCTTAATTTTAAAAAATGCAATGTGTTGACGTATTCTCGAAAAAATTCAAAAATTATCTATGATTACTGCTTCGGCAATAATGTATTTTCCCGAGTTGAAGTTATTAAAGATTTAAATTTTCTTTTAATACACATAGAGAATACACTATATCTAAAGCGAACTCATTATTCGGTTTTTTAAAACGCAATTCCAAAGACTTTTAAGACGCTTTTACGTTAAAAACGTTATTTATTAGCCTGGTAAGATCTCTTTTGGAATACTTGAATATAATATGGGATCCGATATACGACCGTGATAGCATTCGCATTGAAAGAATCCAAAAGAGGTTTACTAGATTTGCTCAACGCCGTTTGTTCAATTTCGAAAATATGCCAACGTACGAAGTGCGATGCCAATTGTTAAATATTCAAAACTTATCTCAGAGAAGAAAAGCACAGAGTGTTATGTTTATCAAAGACATTGTGAATAACAAGATAGATTCGCCCGAACTACTTGAACTAATTCCATTCTGTGCTCCAACAAGGACTCTTAGAGAAAGAAGCTTATTTTTTGTAGGATTTCATAGAACTAACTATGGCAATAATGAGCCAATTTCTAAATGCTTATCTTATTTCAATATAGCTCCAGATTATATAGACTTCTGCATGGCAAGAGATAGTTTTAAGAGAAATATTTATAATTTTATGCTAAGTCAATAGTTATATAAGGATGTATTATCTGTAAGGGCTAAGCCCAGTAGATAAATAAATGAAATGAAATGAAAGATAACAAATGAAACCAAAGCGGAATTATAGAAGCGCTATACTTTATCAAAGTAATGTTTTTCTACTCTTTTGCTAGTCGCAAAATTTCTAAAGAATAATAAATAAATTATTTTTTAAGAATTATATTAAGAGCTTTATGCCAAATAATTCATGAAGCAACAGGTTGCTACAACAACAATGTTCTTTGCAGAACAAACCAAGCTGACTAGACCATGGTTTTGTCGGACGCTACTCCGACTCATCAGTAGTCTCAGTGGTTCTAGCAGTCCACTAACTTTGACAAGCTAATGGGCGCAAGAGCAATAAAACCAATGCGGAATTATAGAAGTGCTATAATTTTATAATTATAATTAACATTGTTGTTGCAGCAACCTGTTGCTTCATGAATTATTTGGCATAAAGCTCTTAATATAATTCTTAAAAAATATATTTGTTAATAATTATAAAAATTAAGTAAACATATAAAAATGCCACAATTTTGTAAATCATGTAAACTGGTGCGAGCACGACCTACGAAAACATGATGAAATATTATATGTCTGCGCATATAATAAACATCTGTTTTAAAAAAAAAACCTTCTTCACGCCTTCTATGGTTTAATATCAACAAAATGTTGGAACCTAGATTGATACGTGATAAAGAAGTAAACAAAAAAAGCGCAACAACAAAGTCTTTGCAGAATCAATGCAGTCAACTTTTTGAAATTTTTGCGACTAGCAAAGTAGAAAAACATTGCTTTGATAAAGTATAGCGCTTCTATAATTCCGCTTTGGTTTTATTGCTCTTGCGCTTATTAGCTTGTCATAAAGCTCTTAATATAATTCTTAAAAAATATGTTTTTTAAGAATTATAAAAATTAAGTAAACATATAAAAATGCCACAATTTTGTAACTCTATTTATTTTATTTATTAATTCAGAATGATATGCGAAATAAATGAAAATTTAATAACTAAACTAAGAAAATTATAATGTGTATGAATTCCTTTTGTGGTGGACGTGGTGCAGTAGGTAGAGTGCGTGACCCATATGTTAGAGAACCCTGTTTCAATTTCCATCTTACACAGAAAGTTTTTTCAATCGAATTAATTTTTCTGTTCGGTCGTCACCTGTCTGCAGACAATGGCAAACCTCAGAGAGTAAATAAAGCGATGTAAAGCTTCTGGAGCGCGAAGTCGGTGCAGCATTCTCCAGATTAGCGAAAGAGTCGAGTCGAATGGGTCTTGCAGTGAATGCAGATAAGACGAAATACCTAGTGTCAACAAATAAACAGTCCCAGCGTCTTGGAAACCACGTCACTGTTGCCAACATCTTTCTCGAGGTTGTTAAGGACTTCGTCTACTTGGGATCCAGCATTAACTCTTTCAACGATGTCAGTATTGAGATAAAACGAAGAATAACTCTTGCCAACAGGTGTTACTTTCGGCTGAGTAGGCAATTGAGAAGCAGAGCCCTCTCTCGACGAACAAAACTCACGCTCTATAAGTCACTAATCATGCCCGTCCTATTATATGCAGCACAAACATGGACGTTGAGCAGTTCTGATGAAGAGACTCTGGGAACCTTCGAGAGAAAGATCCTTCGTAAAATCTTCGGTCCAATCTGCGTCAATGGCGAGTACCGAATTCGATGGAACCACGAGCTGTATGAGCTGTACGCTGACATCGACATAGTTAAGCGCATTAAAATCGAGCGGCTCCGCTGGTAAGGTCATGTTGAGCTAATGGAAACCGACGCTCCAGCGAAAAATATTTTCGATTCAGTGCCCGGTGGTGGTCAACGCAGAAGAGGACGCCCACATCTTCGTTGGAAGGATCAGGTGTTGGTGTTTCCAACTGGTGCCAGTAAGCGCAGAACAGAAATGGCTGGCGCAATTTCTTATACGAGGCCAAAACCGACCTACGGTTGTAAGCGCCAGATAAGTAAGTAAGTAAAGCTTCTGGAGAACATGCACATTAGCCGTTCGGAGTCGACATACAACTATGTAGTAGGTCCAGTTCTCGATCAATTGTGTACAAACATTTGATCATAAGAAGTTCGGTCAAAGTCTTTTCAAGGACTGAAATGGCCAGTTTGTTTTATTATTATATGAATAAAATAATTGTTTTATTCTATAATATGTCCTTGTATAGAATTTAATCTCCAGTTGCCAATCATCTCCCATCGAGCACGGTTAACTTCTTTCTTTGCGCGAGCTTACCTTTTCTTTGCATTTGTGTCAATAGTCTTTGATAATCTCTGTGCTTTTCGTTACAAATATATAAACATCATGGTGGGTTTTGATCCCGGAGAACGGGACCAAAACTATTTTGCCATCCTTGGTGGTGGCCTCGGTAAAAGAAAATTTAACTTAGACAATTCTAAGGAATTTCCAAATCTCAGACAACCAAATAAAAAAGTAAGAAATCAAACGTGCCCAAAATTCATATTAATAAAAAGTGAGAATGAAGACAAGCCCTTAAAATCACTCAATATATTTGCCGTTGCAAAAGCTCTCGAGAGCATAACAAGTGAAAACACGATGCAAATATCATACACACGAGAGGGACATCTTCTAATCTTAACAAAGAGCGAAGCACAAGCAAACCGGTTTTTAAAAGCAAAACAATTATCAAACCTATGCAAAATCAAAGTTTCTTTGCACCCTACTCTCAATACCTGCAAAGGTGTCGTCTACTCTGATTGTCTGGCCCAACTTAGCGAAAGCGAAATCGTTGAAGGCTTGCGATCCCAGTATGTCACCGAGTGTAAGAAGATCACAAAATTTAAGGACGGTAAAATTATAAATACTCCTCTACATATATTATCTTTTGAAATGTACGACCTACCAACTGAGATAGAGGTTGCTTGGGTTAAAGTTAAAGTCCAACCCTATATACCATCTCCCATGCAGTGCAAAAACTGTCACTTAATTGGCCATACGAAGAAACACTGCAAAACTGATAAAAAATGCTTTGTCTGTTCAATAAGCGAGCATGACCCAACTCCCTGTACAAAAGTAGAGTGCATCAATTGTAATCAACAGCATCGCTCGAATAATAAAGAGTGTCCCACTTATAAAAAACGTCAATCAATTCTTAAATACAAGACAATTAACAAATGCACTTTTCGCGAAGCAACAAAAGCTATTAACGAAAGAAAAGACACAGAAAACACAAATAATTCTGTCATAGAAAATCTCAATGATGCTATTGCACTCAAAAAAAAATATACACATAGCGAAAACAAGGAAAAAACAAACAACGAAAAAACGGTACTTACAGTCCAAAATAACTCTCCCCAATTGTCACCAAAGAAACACATATTAAACACAAACCTAACTACAAAAACAAAAACCGACTGCCCCGAAAACAAACACTCTTCTAAAACTCTTTCACTCGTATCAAACTCAAATTTTTCAAACCGAGTACATAATACAAACTCTCAAACTACCTACCTACATAAACCAAATACTACACACTCTTATACTGATCAACTACACTCCTATACAGAACAACTACACTCCTACACAGATCAACTACACCCCAATACAGATCAATCACACTCTTATACAAGTACAAACCAATTACACTCTTTTGAATGCCAATCTGACATCGAAACTCAAAGCATCAGCTCCGGTGAAGTTTTAAATTCGCCATGAATTCTTTCATTTCTATGTCTAGTGCATAATAATGTTAAGAGCTATCTTTCTTAATTACGTTATAAATTATGGTACTAAGATTCCTTCAATTTAACCTAAACGGTTACTATAATAACTACAATGAGCTACTGCTAATCATCAAAAACAAGAAACCCGACATCATAGCCCTTCAAGAAACGCATTTGCTCTCTTATCCAAATCAAACATGCATTCCAAAAAACTTCACTCTTTATCATAAAAATGACACAAACCAAAACCAAAATGCAAAAAGAGGCGTTGCTCTCTTAGTTGCTAAAAATATTCAACATAAACCTCTTACTTTAGACTCAAACATACTATGTATTGCTATAGATATCGAAGCAGACCTAAATTTCATCGCTCTGAGTATCTATTCGGGGCCAAACGAAAGCTTGAAAGAAAACGATTTGCATGAATGCTTACGCAGCTTTAACAAACCACTCTTACTTCTTGGTGATTTTAATGCTTGGAGCCCACTTTGGGGCTCTAACCAATACAATACAAAAGGCAGAGAGATTTCAAACTTTGTTATCAACAGCAACATGGTTCTGATGAACGGCAACTCCCCTACCCACTTCTCTACACATTCCACCTTTACAAACATAGATCTATCCATCTGCTCACATCCACTCAATCTATCTTTTTCATGGGTAGTTGATGATTACCTTCATGGTAGTGATCACTTCCCTATCACAATTGAACTTTTTCTTCAAAATAGCAATAATACTTCTCCTAGACACGTTAAATATAAAACTGACTTAGCCAACTGGCCAAAATTTCAAGAGCTAGCTCTAAGAAGACTACCAAACTTCAATACAGAAGATATCAATAAAAAAGTAGCTCAGTTTCAAAAATACGTCATCAGCTGTGCTAACGACTCAATGCCTAGAACCATCCAAAGAATACCCAGAAAGCAAGTGTGCTGGTGGAACGACCAAATAGCGTCTCTTCAAAAAGAAAAGCAATCATGCTGGAAAGCCTTCAAACAACACCCAACAATTAACAATTTAATTAACTACAAAAAAGCCAACGCTAAATTTAAAAAAGAAACTAAACTTGCTAAAAGAACCTCCTTCATCAAATATACCAAACACATTAACCCTTCCACTCCCACCAAAGTTCTATGGGATAAAGTTCGAGCGCTTTCCAACATGAACGTCAGTCCTGTAATAAAAACCCTTAAAAGTCCTTGTAAGCCAACACTTACAAGGCCTTGTAAGCCTTGTGATACACTGTAAGCCAACCAAAACAGATCGCAAACTTGCTAGCAAAAACCTGGTCGGATTATTCATTAGACAATAACTTCACTGACCACTTTATAAGGACAAAACGCAATTTACCCGAAAACTTAACCATCAGTTACCAAGTTTCTAAACATGCTAAACACATTGAATCCCCAATCTCTTTTTTAGAACTTCAATTTTGTCTCAATACACTAAAAGGTAAAACCCCTGGAAAAGATAAAATATCTTACCCTATTTTAAAAAACCTACCGTATGAAGCCAAAGTAGAACTCTGTAATATCTTCAATCAAATTTTTACAGAAGGCATCATACCACAACAGTGGAAGGTAGCCTCTATTGTTCCTATTCCAAAACCTAATAAGAAATTAAATACACCCTCTGGATACAGACCAATCTCATTACTCCCATGTACTAGCAAAGTTCTCGAAAAAATTGTTGCGAAAAGAATTATCTGGTTTCTTACCGAACAAAACCTTCTCTCCAACAAACAAACCGCTTACAGAGTAGGAAAGAGTACAATGGATGCACTTCTATCAATAGATCAAGAAATATGTGATAGTCTAGCATCGAGAAACCATTTTTCCGTAATTTCAATAGACGCTGAAAAAGCTTTCGACAGAATTGGTCTTCACTCAGTTATAGATAAACTTATAGAATGGAAACTCGGCACTAAAATAATAAGATATATAAAAAGCTTTCTTTCAAACAGGAAAATAAGGGTTAAAGCCAATAACAGTTTTTCCGATATTTGGCCATTGCAAAATGGTATCCCACAAGGATCCCCTTTATCTGTTGTTATTTTTTTAATAGCTTTTGACAACTTAAGCAAAATAATCGATGATCAAAAGTTTTTTAAACATACTTTGTATGCAGATGACCTCTTCATTTACTGCAAAGTCAGAAACTCTTCAGAATTTTTTGAAAAAACAGAAGACATTTTCTGCAGGCTATTACGCTGGGGAGAATGTAGTGGGTACAAACTATCACTCGAAAAGTCAAAACACTTACACATTTGTAAAAAGCACTCCTGTAATAACATTATCCTAAGCACAAATAATGTAAATATTCAAAATGTATCCTCTATGAAAATATTAGGCTTGATCTTTAACAATAAGTATCTTTGGAATGATCATGTCAATCACCTATGTAAATCTCTAAACAATAGACTAAATGTACTTAAAAATCTAAGTAACGTTAAATTAGAATGTAACACTAACTCTTTAATTGAAATCGCCAGATCCACAGTTCTTTCTAAAATTGACTATGGCTTGCCAATCTACGGTAAAACATCAAAACAAAATCTGAAAAAAATCAAGGCAATATACCACTCAACTCTTCGTCTGGCAATTGGAGCTTTCCGATCATCACCAATAATAAACATATTGACAGAAACTGGACTTCCTTCTATCGAAAATCGGCTGATGCAACTCACAGGGCGACTTATCTCCAAAATAAACCTCTCAGTAGACTCTCAATTACAAACACTAGTGAGAAAACTGTTAAAGCGAAAGAGAGTCCCAAAGTATCCATCAACGTTATACCATGTGATAAAATACGCTAATACTCATGATATAATAATAACAACGTCTAACAGGCACAACCTGGCATCCCCACCGTGGCATCTACAAAAAACTAGCCTGATCCTTGACCTACACCATTGGACCAAAGCGGATAATCATCCGAACATCTTTCTTCAAAATTTTTCCGAAATTCGTAATCATTACAGTGACTGGACAATGATTTATACAGATGGATCCAAAACAGACTCATGTGCGGCTTTCAGCGTCGTAAATGAAGAAGGCTCTACTTTATTGGTTAGTGTACTCCCCAGGTATGCCACAGTATACACAGCCGAAGCGGAAGCAATCCTGCAAGCATCAAAAATAGCCAAAAAGAAAAAAACCAAACACATAATATGCACCGACTCTTTATCCACCTTGCAAGCTATTAAAAATATCAACAACAACAACTACACTATATCAATAATCCGAGACATTCTTATAAACACCCCATCAATTAAACTACTTTGGGTGCCTGGACACATTGGCATAACGGGGAATATTGCCGCCGATCATGCAGCAAAACTAGCAACTAAATCTCCTCTTCTAACCGTTGCTACCACAAACAAAACTGATATTTTCCAGGCTATTAACTCAAAGATTTTAGAAATAAATAAACAAAATTGGATCGACTACTCTCATCACTACAAAACTATCAATCCCTATCAAATTGTTCCAAAATATCCAATCTCCATCAGCCGTCGTAAAACTATAACCTACACTCGCCTCCGTATTGGTCATACTCGACTTACACACCAACACCTCTTTCAACGCCAACCGCCACCTCTATGTCAATACTGTTTTGCCGAACCAATAACACTACAACACCTAATAAAAAACTGCCATGAAATACAATATAAAAGAACTGCCCTCAACATTCCTGAAATAGAAACCCTTCTTACAACTGTATCTGCAACGAATATCAACAAACTCATATATCTTCTGGTCGAATTAAGAATTATGTTTGAATTATAATTATAATTATAAAGGATTAACAAAGTATTTAGATATAGCCGATGGCCTTAGCTGCTAGTTGCTATTATTGCTTTATATTAAGCCTTAAGATTTATTGCTTTATATTTAGCCTTAAGACTGTAATTTTATTACTGTTTTAACAATAAAAAAAAAAAAAAAAAAAAAAAGAATTTAATCTCATTGGGTTCCATTTTCACTTCAGAAGATCAGATTTTTTGTGAGATGGCCAATTATCTTTATAAAATGCTCTTACTTGCAACAAATACTGCCTCTCGTTCTCGTCTTGGTTAACGTGCGATTGTTAGGGATGCAAACGATACATCGATGTTTTCATCATTGACGATATATCGTTCATAAACATCGATGTCGTTATGAGCGGTACATCGACGCCAAAAGCAAAAACATCGATATCGCTCACTCATTTATAGCCTAATGTCAAAAATAATAGAAAACAGATTACGCCAACAGAGGCATAAAAATTTGCACTGCTCTCAGCATGACGTTATGTCTTTCATGACGTAGATAGGAGAAGACACTTTCTCTGTTTTTCTCACTGATTTTCTGTTCGTACAAGAAATAGATACAATATTGAGCAAACTAGTTCTGTGCACTGGCATCCGTGGCGTAGTTGGTTAAAGTGCGTGGCCGCTATGTCAAAGAACTTTGAAAACCCAGGTTTGAACCCCAGCAGCGACAGAAAATTATTTAAATTAAAATAATTTTTCTGTACGGCCGCCACTTCTCTGCAGACAATGGCAAACCTCAGAGAGTAATCAAAATGCCATGTAAAGCTTCTTGAGAACGAGAACATTCCGTTCATCGCCGTTCGGAGTCGGCGTTAAGCATGTAGGTCCGGTTCTCGGTCAATTGTGTACAAACTTAATAACACGCACAACACAATTGGTGATAAGAAGCTAGGTCAAAGTCCTTTCAAGGGCTAAAATGGCCAGTAATTTATTTTTATTTATTTAGTTCTGTGCACCTTATTTTTCAGTAATAGTTCTGTTTGTTTATGTTTTGCTCAGTTTTGTTTGTTTGTGTGCTGCTTAGTTCTATTTGTTCATGGTATAATGAATAAGGTAGCTTGCATCTATATATACAATTTTTTAAAATTCCTGCTGCTGTTGTTCTGTTCTTTCACATGGTTTTTCAAAAGTGCTGCTTAGGTTGCTCTTTTCTTTCACATGGTTTTTTCACTTCAACGTTTTCAACATGGTTTATGTTTTTACTTATTGTCAATGACCGATTTTGAGCGCTCTATTTTTGAGAATATATTTTGACAGAAGCTGGTTTCCCAAGAAACTGTCAATGATACCTTGTAATTATTATACCAGGTGTTCTGTTCTGATTTCATTTCAATTTATTTTCAACCTCAATATTTGGCCTAGTAAAAAAATGAAAACATTGAAAAAATTATCGATATATCAGTTTTATAACCGATGTTTATATACATCGATATTTGTCATGTGAACATCGTTGTTTTCAAACATCGATGTTTTGAAGACCGATGTTGCATCCCTAGCGATTGTACTCGGTGATCAATTTGACCGCTCTTTCAGCGGGATCATTAACTCCATTTTTATTTCCAAACGTTGAAATAATCCATTGCTGATGGTTGTTATGAAATTACTTAAACCTCTTTCAGCGAACGACTTGAATTCTTCAACAGAAACAATATATCTTGTGCACAATCTGCGTAATCTTCGTCATAAACGTGCAATGCCACTAACATTTTCTTCTTCGTTTCTAATGGCACTTGTTGATCAAAGAATACAAATGCAGTCGGCTCTTCCGATAGAAATGACACATGTCTTCGGAATTTGTAAACCAAAGCAGCAGAAACTTTTGGAATTTTTTTTATACCAGTTAAGTCTTGCATCGGGGCTTCAATCGCTTTGTCACATCGAAACCAGTGTTTTATATAAATGCGGACCAAGATGATGCATATTTCATGCAAGCCATCAAATTATTTTCTTACCATATTGAATTGATTCCGAAACAGGAAAATTTTAAATGAGTAAATGGCCTTGGCCATAAAGCGAGCATGCGAAATTGCCCCAGGAGTACGAAACTTGTAGTCACCACGGCGCACAGTGTGATGAGCCCATATAGCGAGTGGACAAACATAGAAGGAGTTATGCTAGAATCATGAAATTTTGTGAAAATGAGTTTTACGATGTAAGAATTATTTCACAAAATTTCGTTTAAATTGAATGAATGGCACACCTACCTCCCATATAACCGAAATCGGTAATATGAAATAGTTCCCAAAACTATTATCTACGATAAATAAAATTTGATACACATAGTTTGTTTAAAGTTATAAACATCTGGTGTGAAAATTAACTAAATCGGTTCACTAATATGACCACCTTCTTATAACTGAAATCGGTAATCAGGTATATTTACACAAAAAACCACCCCAGATCATTTAAATTAACTACACATAGTTATTTTGTAGCTATAAATAGCTGGTGTGAAAATTAACCAAATCGGCCCACTAGCATGCCCACTAGACCGTACCACCTCCTATGCAAAAAAAAAGTGCGCCGTATACCAGCGAATATGACGTATTTTTGCACTACAACTACGAAAAAATTTTTTTTTGACCGAACGTAGGGGTCGCACATTGACATACATATAACTTTATATCTCTTGTGTTTACAGTCGGATTTTAAAGTTTGGTATATCAATGTTTTTGTCTCAATGAGGCCAATATGACCTCTATAGAGGTCATTGAACTCAGGTGTACCGTTCTAGTACTTACCCTCCAGATCTCAATTTCTACCATCCTAATGTACCACCCAAATCGATATCAACAGTCAAACCGTTCGGACGTATTTTAATAAGCTCCGCAAGTCTTTGTTTTTTCTTTAAATTATTACACCTGGACATTCGCTCGCTCCCTCTCACCTCAGTCCCCCTTAACAATACTTAAGTGCAACATTGCAAGTAAGCAAAAATAAAAATGAAAAAAAAAAAAAAAAACGTTAAACAGCACACTCAAATTAAAAGAACAAAGTGAAAAATAACAAATAAGTACTTAATATTACGAGTGGAATAATAAACAAAAAAAAATTACTTTGTGTCGAAATATTTGCACACTGAATCTGTGTCAAAAGTTCGCTGAACTTCAATAATGGAAATGTATTGTACCAAATCAAAATGTCAAATCGAGGACAGAAATACACCCAAGATTACTTGCAGAGGAGTTTGTGGTAAATCCATGGTAGCTGTATTGGGTTATCAAAAAGAAGCCTTATCTACCTGCAGGAATATTACAATAACTTTATGTTTTTCTGTGATGAGTGTCGGGAAATATCGCTCTCACATGTAATGCTCGCGATCAAGTGTTTAAGTGACTCCTTAAATGTGATGCTATGTGAAAATAAAACATTTCATAACAAAGCATCGAAACAATTCTCTACGCCAGATACAAGCTCACAAATATGCGACGACATTACCAACATTATTGAATTCGCGAATAAAAACACAGACTTCAAATTAAAAACTATAATGAATAGCATTAAATCATTTCGCGATATAATAAGTGGGCATTTTAATAGTTCGACAATTGAATCCGCGATTGAAACTTTGAGAAACTAAACAATATTGAACCAAACCAACAACTAAACGATAATCTTAATTCTATTCGTAACTATTTGGATATTATGCTCCAGTCAGCGTCCAACATACCACCACAGTCTCCCCAGCAGCCTGATTATATCGTCGAAATGTTGATTCACAAGATGAATACATCAAAGATGAACTTGGTGTTTTTCGTGCAACACTAGAGGAAATCGTAGATGTTTTAAGACAGCCAACAAATAGAATCGATGACATTGCTGAATTATCACGATCTTCTCAACACGAAAACTCCTCTTCCATTTTTGATGAAATAATAGATGCATCCCTGAAATCACCTTCACTTGAACATCCTCTATTTACAACACCCACAGTTACTGCAGACGCTCCATCTGAATGCCTCCCTGATGCCACCACAGTTCCCGTTCCAGTTAATTGAGCATTTTGGAACATCATGGACCAAATCAGAATGGGAAAGTAGGATCCATAGGCTAAGTAGTGCAAACCTAAAGGACAAAACTGTACTTTTCATCAAAGGTTTCCACTTTAATGCAAATAAGTCATGGGTGCAAAACTATTTTAAAAAATACAATATTAACATTCATGATTGCCAGAAGACGTCTTCCAAATACGCCAAATATAGTAGATTCAAATTAAGTATACCCACTAAATACGCATGGATGTTTTTGAATCGTCCTGGTGGGATGCTGCGAAATGGAAGCATTGTAGTGTACTCATAAAGTCACTATTACTCCGCAACACTTTTTTTATAAAAAACTTTGTACTTGAAAATCATAATTTCCGATAAGCATTTTTCATGCTTACCTTAATACTTTTCATCCCCTTCAGTTTGCGCCGCTAGTCTAATTTAACATACCCCAATGCTTGGCACAAGCGTATACAACAACAACAACAACAATAAAATTATGAGTGCATTGCCCAAGAAGAATATTATGTTACAATAGTGCTAACGACACATTTTAATTCAAGGCCAAAATAAATGCACTTGTTGTTGTTGGTGTTTTGGATTAAAAATTTAAATATGTTAATATATAGAATATGTAAACATGTAAATAATTATGTGATCGACCAAAAATGAAATTGATTGGCGATCGATGTTAAAGACAAAAATTAAGGGAGGAGTTTAGAAAATACTGGCACAATATTTTTAAGAATAATAGTGGTAAAAATTGTATATAAACTTTGATATTTCAAAAATAAAGAGGGAGATTTTAACAAATAGCCTATGTGGCTTTAAACCAAAAAAATATCTCACTCTTTTAATTAGCCTTTGCGGCTTCACACAAAATAAAGCCTTGCGGCTGAATAAAAAGGCGTGTGCGCCTCTAATACACAAGACCCCCACATAATACATTACACACAAACAGTTTCAAGATACAGTACTTGTCGACCCTACACCTAAGTCCACTACATGCTACTACTATACTACTACTACTTATTCCACTACATGGCGATCCTGCACCTGTCGATCCTGCGAACATCTGATGACTTAAAACTTCTCCAATCCTGAGAAATGAAATCTTTTGATTTATTTTTCTCTGAAATTCAATTGAATATTGACCCATATGGAATATATTAAGAAACAACCGACGCCGAAATCCATGGAAGTATATTCTTCCAATTTTAAAGACGATGATTAAAATATTGAATCTGCACCAAACAACGTCGAGAATGAAAAAACCAAGGAAAAAAAGATACCAGATGCAGCTTTTGGTTCAAAGGACGCACGAGCTACACAAATTACAGTTAAATCAAATGAGCCAAAAACGAATAAAACGTCTTAGATTATCATTGCTGGAAACAAACTATCCAACACAAATAAATATGTATATGAATTTTATATTAAATAGCATTATACAAAATGTATAAAAACAATAATAAAAATACAATAATAATAACAATAACTGTAATTTAAAGTCATATAAAAATATTATTACTATACACAAATAGTTAATAATGCGAACAATAAAAATAAAAATTATATATTGTTCTTTATTAATTTTAATTGCAAAAATGAAGGTACCCAAAAAAAAAAAAAAAACAAAAATTAACAACAAATTGATGCCATTTCAGTTTGTAAACGTTCAATATAAGTTTAAAAATTAAGAGCAATATAATTATGTTTAGATGACTTCTAATAAATTTTTATTTATAGTAAAATTATATTGATTTAAGAAAAAAATAAAATTAATGTTTGCCATTTTATTATTTCAACTCTTATATAGAATTTAAATAACTATATATATATATTACATTATATAATTAATTTTTTCTAATTAGGATAACTTCCGTACTTAAAACAAAAAATGCAAAATAATGATAATAATAAGAAGTTAATAAAAAAAAATTATATTAGGTTGGAATTAACACTTAAAAAAAAAAACTGAAACGTTTGAATACATTTTGTTTTTAAATATTCATTTACATAAATTTCTTTAAACTCTACCTATACGGAAACAAATACATTATATTAACTGACCATTGACCTCTAGTACCACTTTTTCTCACAAAAACCCATAATCAAAAATGACGAGAATAAGATTGGATCTTTCAGATTATGACTTTGAAATCAAATTCAAGCAAGGAAAGATCAACAGCAACGCCGACGCGCTATTAAGAATACAAATACATTCGGAAATTTTAATAAATGTGATACCCTCATAAGAGGACAAAACAAAAAGTAAAGCATTGGTTATAACAAGGGGAATTAAAAAGAAGCTAGCAAATGAAAATGAACAAGATACCTGCACATCTCAGAACGAGTCTGATCAACTTTTCATATGGGATTGCACATCTATTACTGACGTCAGAAATATAAAACGATTAAAGTTCATTAAAAGCGAAAAAAATTATACACGTGTTGAAATTATAGATGATATCGTACAAGTACGATGTGGTGACAATCCAACGAATCTAGATTCGACTTTGGAGAAACTATCATCTCTTATGAATAAAAAGAATATAAAAGAACTAGCGCTAGAAGTAAATGATGCTATATTTGAAATAATTGATAAAAATGAACTAAAAAGAAAATTTAATAAGCTGTAGCAGAAGAGAACATCAAAGTGTAATAAAACTCTTAATATATTGATATATGTAACCCCGAAGAAAATAACAAGTAAAACCATGCAATATACACTGATAAAAGAATACCATGATTCACCCCAGGGAGGACACCTAGGAATCAGAAAAACAGTACTAAAATTAAAACAGCGCTATACTTGGAAAAACATGCGGCAAATGGTTAAAAATTACATAAATAAATGTGAAAAATGTGCTCGTAATAAACACACGAGACACATAAAAGAAAATATGACCATAACAGACACACCAAATACGAGTTTCCAAACAATATCCATTGACACAGTAGGTCCACTCAAGATATCAAACGGATACCGGTACATACTTACGATGCAGTGCGAACTCACAAAATTCGTAATTGCACACCCCATTGAGAACAAAGACGCAAAATCAGTTGCACAAGCATTAGTCGAACAGTTAATCTTAAAATTTGGTTTATTCAAAAAATTGAAATCTGACCGTGGAACGGAATTTACGAACGAGTTAATGAGAAACATATGCGAACTACTAAAAATAGAACAAGTATTTTAAACCCCCTACCATCACGAGACACTTGGTGCACTTGAGAAAAATCATAGAACACTTAACGAATACCTTTTGTCTTTTGCCGATGATTTCGAATGGGACAAATGGATACCCTATTACACTTTCGCATACAATTCCACACCACATGTAGACAATTCTTACACACCTTTTGAACTAATTTTTGGTAAATTACCATCCCTTCCTAGTGATTTATTCTGTGACAAAACAAAACACTACAATTTAGAAGACTATAAAAACGAACTACAAATAAGATTAAAGACTGCATTAGACAAAGCTAAAAAACTGATAAATATTGTAAAAAACAAAAGAAAATTACAATACGACAAAACTACAATGGTATCAAATTTTGATGTAGGAGACCTAGTTTTAGTGAAATTGGGAAACAGAAAAAAGAGTCAAAGTCCATACCATGGACCTTACAAAATAATAAGTAGAGACGGAGTAAACTCCATAATAGAAATAAATAACAAACATAAAAAATTCCATAACAATATTTTAAAAAAGTATGTAAGCGTATAATTAAACATAAATGTTACAAATTACTAGTACATAAACCAAAAAAAAAAATAAAACAAAAAAAAAAAAGAATTTCAAACTACGAAATATTTTCTTTATTAAATGTACTCGTAAAATTCAAATATTTTTAAATTATTAAAACATTAAAATGATTATATAAACATTTAAAATTACAAAGAAGTATAAATATAGCAATATACTTAACAATAGAGATAATAATGTATCATTTTTCGTTAAATTTTAGTAAAATAAGTTTTGAATGTATAAATTAAATATAAATATAGTAATATATTTAATTGTAAAGAAAAAATATTGCATTATTTTTCGTTAAATTATTGTTAAATAAATTTTGAACGTATAAATAGAATACAGTAATATACCTTATAACACAGATAAAAATATAATATTATACATTAATCACTACAATACAAATTATATGTACATACACTTTAATTTAACATAAATAAGTTCATTAATTATTGCCAGAACTCCACCGTCTTAAAAATTGTACTTCAAAAAGTAAATTTTCGCTTAAGGGTAAGGGTGTAGTGTACTCATAAAGTCACTATTACTCCGCAACACTTTTTTTATAAAAAACTTTGTACTTGAAAATCATAATTTCCGATAAGCATTTTTCATGCTTACCTTAATACTTTTCATCCCCTTCAGTTTGCGCCGCTAGTCTAATTTAACATAACCCAATGCTTGGCACAAGCGTATACAACAACAACAACAATAAAATTATGAGTGCATTGCCCAAGAAGAATATTATGTTACAATAGTGCTAACGACACATTTTAATTCAAGGCCAAAATAAATGCACTTGTTGTTGTTGGTGTTTTGGATTAAAAATTTAAATATGTTAATATATAGAATATGTAAACATGTAAATAATTATGTGATCGACCAAAAATGAAATTGATTGGCGATCGATGTTAAAGACAAAAATTAAGGGAGGAGTTTAGAAAATACTGGCACAATATTTTTAAGAATAATAGTGGTAAAAAATGTATATAAACTTTGATATTTCAAAAATAAAGAGGGAGATTTTAACAAATAGCCTATGTGGCTTTAAACCAAAAAAATATCTCACTCTTTTAATTAGCCTTTGCGGCTTCACACAAAATAAAGCCTTGCGGCTGAATAAAAAGGCGTGTGCGCCTCTAATACACAAGACCCCCACATAATACATTACACACAAACAGTTTCAAGATACAGTACTTGTCGACCCTACACCTAAGTCCACTACATGCTACTACTATACTACTACTACTTATTCCACTACAGCATATGCATAACTGAGTGGACCGAAAAACCAGAAAGGAAGCAGAAAAAACCTAACAATAAGCCTCTTGATAAAAAATTGTTAAACCAACTTCCAGAATCCCTAATAAACACTCCCCTGATTCTAATTGGTCCTTTAAAACTAACATCTTCCCTGCTTTCTCCTCCTACAAACATAAATCTTTACATCCATCTGACATTCCTAAGCCGATCCCAAGAAACTCCTCTAACTCAACATATCCTAAACATAAGCGCGTCTCATTTCATCTCTCACCTTCAACAAGTTTCACCCCAAATCATCAATCTTCAGGAGAAATACCCTCCTCCCAGGTTCAATATCCGAAATTTATCCGATCCCATATTCTTAATCCTTCAAAACCTCAGTCAACCGGCATACAAAAAAGTACTCTCAACGTAAAAGCAGCATCCTTCACCCCAAACAAAGAATTAAATCCCTCTTATACTCCCGCAGCTACAGCTTCTCTAGTTAAGCCTACCACAACACCAACTTCTGATAATATATCCCCAACCTTTCTCTATCCTCTACTTCCTCCTACGGCTCAATTAACAAAAACTCTCTCGGAAACAAGTACTGAAGGCCGTTTTGTTATGTCTCGTCTTAGAGACCGAAGGTTGTATGAAAATGTACGCCTATACCTAGCAAATCTGC
The DNA here is from genome assembly GCA_943735915.1 of Pherbina coryleti. NCBI lineage: Eukaryota > Metazoa > Arthropoda > Insecta > Diptera > Sciomyzidae > Pherbina > Pherbina coryleti. The sequence goes on from OX030948.1 coordinate 90,510,304, forward strand.
ACGATAAATCTGATTCGATATGCATCGATGGATCTTCAAAAACAAGTGTTATAGTTGCTATAGAGCAAGAAGGCCTTCCGACTAATCCAATCGAACTTAATAAAATCTTCATTAGTTTTCATGAAAGCTTCAATATCTCTCCAAAGGAAGTTGAGAAAGATTTGTCAGCATTTGCTTCTCATGCCACATCAAAGCGTCTTTGGCATCTGAACAAAACTCGGTCAAATTTCAAAAACTACTATTGCTCCTAACAAGATTCCACAAGTAGTACCCAAGGATCCGTGCCAATCTGCCCCCGCAAGGAATTCCATACAAATATTTTACCACAATTGTGGTGGTATGTGAGGCAAATTAAATAAACTTTTTATTGACGCAAAATCATGCCTCTTCAATGTTATAGTTGTCACGGAAACCTGGCTAAATGATTCATTAAAAAATGAAGAAATTCCCGACCACAATTGGTCGAAAAATGAATAAAAAGTCTTTGTAAATGAATAAACAGTCTTTGTCGCGAACGGACGTGTCTTTTAGTCGCTCTCGAGTTCCAAACAAAATTTTTAATAAATCAAAAAAATAAAAAATTAAAGACCCTTAAGAATTAAAATTAACTAAACATTAATAAAAGAATTAAAGTCTTCTTTTACGGAACTCAAACGGAGTGCAAAAAACAAAAAAAAGAAAAAAAGTTGAATTCACGATTTTTGTCAAAAAATTTTATATACGTGGATTGTAAACAATGGCGACTAGAGCTAAAACTGCCAGTGCTAGAACAATACTCATGACACCCACTTTGAGTAATTCTCCAAATGCTACCAACTCGAGCTCTGGCATAAAACTGCAAATGCTTGATGACCGACTAGCTAAGCAGAGTGAGCTGCTAATCCACAATATGAACGGTGAGCTTGCCAACATACGGGAAGAATTCAAGAGATCAATTGAAGAGGTGGAGAAAAACTGGGCTGCCAAGCTACAAAAAACCAACGCTGCTCTTGCCTCTGTTATGGATCGCATCAACACTATTGAAGCTGGGTCGGCTGCAACTGAAGTGTCTGACTTGAAAGAAGCAGTGTGTGATGCAAACAAGCAAATATTTGCTCTAGAGCGGCGTGAAGTTGCTGCAGATGCTGTGCTACTCAGAGTGCCTGAGTGTGAAAACGAGAATCTAACGGTGATTTTTAACAAACTCTGTTTCTCAATCGGCTGCAGTCCTACATCACTCAAGAGCATATTTCGAGTGAAGAGAAATGTAAGCAAAAATGCTGCAACTAGTGCTCCCATCATTCTGAAATTCTCGACTGCATATGAAAGAGACTCTGTCCTACGCGCTGCATCAATTTTTAGAAAAAGCAGCAACAGAAACCTGCTATTGAACGATGTTGGGATTGAGTCAACTTCTAGCTGCTTTCTCAATGAGAGCATAACTAAGCGCAGCCGGAACTTGCTACAAACTGCTGTTAAAATGAAGCGAAACAAGAAACTATGCTCTGTCTACGTTAGGAGAGGCATGATTTTTGTGAAAAGGTATGAGCGTGGTGAAAGCATGATAGTAGAAGATGTCGATGATCTAAATAACATCTTTCTGAGTGAGCAGGGAGAAGATGTGGAGTGTTTTCGTGATATCCCTGAGTTGCCAGCAGTTTGATATAGTAGTATTTATTAATATTTTTGTTATCTTCTTACTGAACTTACTATCTCTACTCCGCTTATATAATTTACTTTTCTTTAATTACTTACTTACTTTTTCAATTTACATAAATATAACTGGTATTTTGTTATATAAAAAAAAAAAAAAAAAAAATAAATAACTGGCCATTTCAGCCCTTGAAAGGACTTTGGCCTAGCTTCTTATGATCAATTGTGTTGTGCGTGTTATTAAGTTTGTACACAATTGACCGAGAAATGGACCTACAGGCTTAACGCCGACTCCGAACGGCGATGAACGGAATGTTCTTATTCTCAAGAAGCTTTACATGGCATTTTGATTACTCTCTGAGGTTTGCCATTGTCTGCAGAGAGGTGGCGGCCGTACAGAAAAATTATTTTAATTCAAATAATTTTCTGTCGCTGCTGGGGTTCGAACCTGGGTCTCCAGGTTCTTTGACATAGCGGCCACGCACTTTAACCAACTACGCCACGGACGCCATTTTGTTAAATATTTTGTGATTAAATGTTTCAAAAGTGTGTTTGATACGTATAGTGTCTGTTTCTTATATCTGTTTGTCTATGTCACGTTCCAATAATTTTTGTAGTGGCGTTAATAATAAAGTTCTTGTGGAAGTGTTGTGTAAAAGACAATCTGGCCTAAAGGTTGTTCATTTTAATGCTAGAAGCCTAAATTCGGCTAAGATGGACTATGTTAAGTATGTGTTTGAGGACTCGTCTGTGGATGTCATATGTGTATCTGAAACTTGGTTCTGTTGTGAAGTGTTAGATTATGCTTATAATATAAACAATTATACACTCTTTAGAAATGACAGACAGGAAAGAAGAGGCGGCGGGGTTGCAATTTACTGCCGAAATAGTTTTAATACCAAAGTTGTCAATAAGTCAAATAAATCTAGTCCTATTGAGTACCTGAGTGTATGCATAGCTGACAATAATATGAAAATATTCTTGTCCTGTGTTTACAACCCTAATAAGTGCAATAGTCTTGACTCCGATTTCTCTGAATTGTTAGACTTCTCAATAAATTTTAATTATTTTGTTATATGTGGTGATTTTAATGTTAATATTTTATGTAATCACAAAATAACGCAATCTATCTTGGATAATATATCATCCGTTGGTCTGTCCGTTGTAAATGATACCATTCCTACGCGCTACTCGTCTAGTGATAGTCCGAGTCTACTTGATTATTTTATTGTGTCTGATGTTTCAACTGTTGTCCTTTTTGATCAAATCTACTTTTTATCAGATCATGACCTTATTTTATGTACACTTGACATTAACCTATCTCGTTCTGCTATGTCGAATACGTTTTCATATCATGACTTCAAGTCGATTGACTCTTATGCTCTTTTTCGTGACCTGTCTGTAACTCCGTGGAATAATGTGTGGTTTTGTGCTAACGTTGACGATAAGCTGTCCTTATTTACAAATGCAATAAATGATCCGTTCGTAAAACATGTACCCTTGAAAACTATTAATATTAAAAATACGTCCTGCCCATGGTTTACAAACCGTGTAGAGTCTGCCATAAAAAAAAGGAATAAGTTGCATAGAATATGGAAAAAGAACCCCTCACCTGAAAAATGGGAAAATTATAGAAGTGCTAGGAATGCGTCCATTTCTATAATAAGGCAATCAACAATCAGATACTGCTCAAATAAACTAAATACTACTCTTCCACCTAAAAAATTATGGAATAATTTAAAAAAATTTATGTGTTGTTGATAAGCAAATGCCAAACTGCCAGATCCATCCTGAAAACCTTAGTGAGTATTTTCTTGCTAGTACCAATGAGCGTCAAAATTACACATCAAGCACCGATACTTTTCTAGATCCACCTGCTGAACAGTCATTTCAGTTTTCTTCGGTGACATATGAAGAGGTAATTAAAGCTGTACTAAGCATTAAATCGAACGCGGTTGGCGAAGATGGTGTAAATATAAAGTTTATAAAGATAATTTTGTCACACATTTTGAGCCCTCTAACGCATATTATTAATTATTGTTTTACTTCATCGTCGTTTCCACATTTGTGGAAATCTGCAGTGGTCATACCAGTAGCAAAAAAAACTACAGCCTGTGAACCTAAGGATTTCAGGCCTATAAGCATCCTATCTTCATTATCAAAAATATGTGAATCCATCATGGCTAACCAAATATCATTATACTTAAGTGAAAATAATCTCTTGTCTCCATTCCAATCTGGTTTCCGCTCTGGTCACAGTTGCTCGACTGCTACGCTTAAAGTAATGGATGATATAAGGTCAGATTATGATGATGGTCGACTTACTCTTTTATGTCTGCTTGATTTTTCGAAAGCGTTCGACACTGTATGTCACGAACTACTTTGTCTAAAACTAAAGCATTTTTTTGGTTTTTGTAATAGTGCTACTCATCTACTAAGTAGCTATCTAACAAATAGAGTACAAAGAGTGAAGATCGGTACCAATTATTCTCATCCTAAGGCCGTTTGCTGTGGTGTGCCTCAGGGATCAGTTCTTGGCCCGCTGCTTTTCTCCATGTTTGTTAATGACATTTTTCGCTGCTGTTCATATTCATCAATGCACGCTTATGCTGATGATGTCCAGATTTACTTGTCTGGTAAAACAAATCTCATGGAAGACTTAGTATGCAAACTTAATGAAGATCTTCAATGTGTAAACCAATGGGCTATACAAAATAGTCTTCACCTTAATGTTCTTAAGTCGTATGTGTTACCTATCTCTAAGGAGAAAATAAGTGTTGCATCCATTCCTGACGTCTTATTGGGTAATATGATACTGAAAATTGTGAAGAGTGTTACTAGTCTTAGATTTAATATTAATGCTTCTCTTACGTGCACAGTCCATATCAACAATGTCGTTCGAAAAATTTACTACATCTTGCGTAATCTTAGGATGTCGTCTGAATATACGCCAATTGATATTCGTCGTAAACTTGTAATCCAGCTTGTTGTCCCTGTCATTTCATATTCTGAACTTGTATACAGTAAGTTGGACTCACGGTCCCAACTAAAATTGCAAATCGCATTTAATCACGCTACTCGCTATGTCTATGGCTTACGTAAATTTGAACATTTAGGTCAATTAAAAAACTATATTCTTGGGTGCGATATAATAAGCTACTCTAATGCCAGGAATTGCATATTTCTACACAAGCTCATACACTCCAAAACCCCGTTATACTTATTTGACAAGCTCCACTTTAGTCGCTCTAGTAGAAGCCAACATCTTATTATACCTAGTTTTAATTTTCTTAACCAAGAACAAGTGAGCAAAAGAATAAATAAAAGAAAAACATTCGAGTACTTTACTCAAAGCAGATGTGTATTCGATATGAAATATATTCGAATATCTCTTGTTATACAGCGAGTTAGACAAATACATACCAAGTAAATATAAAGAAATGTACTCGTATAAGCAAACGAATTTGCGCTGTTGGCGGCATGTATGCTCTTGCTTGCATGTTTATGCAAAGTTTTAAGGAAAGGTTTTGAAACTTTGTTTTTTATAGCCCGAACACAATACGCGCGACGAGCGGCAGCGCCAATTGTCACTTTTTTTTACATGTATTTCTTATGGGACGTATTTTGGAGTCTTTTCGCTCAACATTGTCGCGCGACATTGCCGTCGGCTTCAATTTAATTTTAATTTGACAGGCAGCAAAAGCAAGTTTCCGCCATTGTTTACATTGGTTATTACTGGTCGCATGCACAACTAACCTGTTGTGAAATTTATGGTAGCGATGGTAGTGAGGGATGTTTTGTTTGAAATCTATTCAGAGTTGTTAAGTCTGCATTCATATTCAGAATAAGTACAACTGAATAACGGCATAAAAATCCATATATTAATGCAAAATTGATTTATAAATAAAATTTTAATTCACATTTTTTTTAAAAAACTTGATTAATTATTCATTTCAATAAATCTTTTTTGTTGTCAATTTTTTTAATTTTTTATTCATATGAAAACTATACACAAAGAATGCAATTCACAAAGAATTTTAGAATTTGCAATTGTTTTTTAATATAATTATATTTTAATCGTTATTCATTTTTTTTATTCATTGTTCATTTGTTATTCATTATTCATTTGTTATTCATTACTAATTTTTTAGTTATTATTGATTTTTTTATTCATTAATTGATAAAAATGTAACGAATAATTAATAAATTTTTTAAATTTGAATGTGAAATAACATTTTTATTTATAACTGAATTTTGGATTCATTGAATAGATTCTTATTTCATTATTCACTCATCCAACTTTTTGAAAATAAAATGAAATTGAATGGATTTCTTTTTCAGCTCTGATTGTGTTTTTATTCTAAACGGCAACTGTTGGGTCGGCTGAAAACAGCCATTGTTTTTTGTGTACTATACATGCTGCTGAAGTTTGCTGGTGTCGCGTGTATTATAATCAAGTCGCTCAACATTTCTCTACAACGACAGATTGAACGTGCTGTTCGCCGTTCGTCGCGCGTATTGTGTTCGGGCTATTAGTCATAAATAAAAACAAATTTTAATGTTATTGAAAATTATTTATATGTTAAATTAAGTTGTTTTATGCCTTAACTTATTTTTGGCTGTTTACAGTGCTCGACGCTGCACGTTTGGAAAAATATTAAAAAAACGCTCGCATCGCTTAAAAAAAGCTGTAGCGTCTAAACGGTTACAGGGGGAAGCACCGATTTTTGATATTTTATTTATAAAATATCAAAGAACAACTGGTAGTACCTTTTCACTTTTTCGTTTTTAAATTTTAGTACCCTATACCCAGATGTTTGGACTTTTTACATGCCTTATAGTATTCACAAAAATCATTTCTGTTTGTTTCCGATTCATCTTCGACCATTTTAAATGACCTACAATTTTTAACTGTCCGTTCAGTCAAAATTCGCACTCCATTTTTTTGTCCAATGTATTCACTTCCACTTTTGAAGTCGTACTTTCATTACTGGTTTTGGCTGAAATGCAGCACTTATGCTTAACTAAATTTGAGGTGCTGTTATTGTGAAATTTGTAAACGTGTAAACAAGACTTGCACGCAACAACATTTTCAATTTCCTCTCCATTTTCATCTTCAATTTTTCCAAATACATCCCAGACCTTGCTCCTTCCTTTTTTCATTAGTACATTGTATTCTCCATTTATAACCTTCGCTTTAATAATTGCATTACGACGTACACTCTGGACATTTGTAGCGTTAATGGATGAAATTGTGGACGCCTGTATTAACAAAATAAATGGCGCATTCCATCAGACCTCATAAAAAATTAAGAAGGGAAATAACGCGTATTAACATTATCCACGCCTGAGTATTAATTTTATTTAAATATTTACGTGGACAAATCAAATATTTTCCTAACAACACATTTATTTCCCGTATTTAAATTTTATTTATACCACACACCTACACACACATTCCATACAGCTGAAATAGCCGACAAGCAGCAACAGCATCGCACTCTGTTCCTGCAGTTATTTCTTGCAGTTGCAGGTTTCTTATAGTTCTCGTTTAGTTTGTGTTTCAAGGGTAATATAGCATGGATTTTTGGTCAATATGATTTGTGAGTGCGATAGGTGATGGATGCGATGATGAATTTATGTAGGCGTGGAGTGACAAAAATATTTGTGCAACGGTTGTCACTTACCTGCATATTTGCTTCATACTTTCTCTTACATTTTCTTCCTCGTTTATTCCTCCTCTCCAACTTAAATATGTTGTTTTTTAAATTCAATATTTTTATATAAATTTTCTTTAAATGCGATAGTTTTATTTTCAAATAGTAAAAAGATATTTTAAAAAAATTCGTGCATAGTTTTAATATAATTTTTATTAGTTCTGTTTAAATATTTAAATATTTTATTTTAGAAAACAATTTTTTCGAGCTCTAGGCCAAGCATGTTGTCAACAAGACAACATGAAGAACAAAGAAGGCAACAACCAACAACAACAACAACGGCTCTGTATAGAGCAAATCACACAGCTTGACTATACAGACTGTTTCATTGGCCGCTACACCAACTCATCAGTAGCCTTTGTATGACTTTACACTGTGATCCACTCAAGCTACTTAGGTTCTACATATACTGCCAATATGCCGAGAAAGCTACCCGGAATTTGTTTTTGGCAGAGAACGCTGGAATTTTTGTAACTGAGTTCTTATCTACTTTTTGATGCATACTGTACTAAGGTTAACAACCTAGATCATAACATACTTTTAGGCATAGCCTTAATTCATGTGCATCTTCGAAATTCGATCACAGCGGTTAACCTTAGTACAACCTTAGTACAGTATGCATCAAAAAGTAGATAAGAACTCAGTTACAAAAATTCCAGCGTTCTCTGCCAAAAACAAATTCCGGGTAACTTTCTCGGCATATTGGCAGTATATGTAGAACCTAAGTAGCTTGAGTGGATCACAGTGTAAAGTCATACAAAGGCTACTGATGAGTTGGTGTAGCGGCCAATGAAACAGTCTGTATAGTCAAGCTGTGTGATTTGCTCTATACAGAGCCGTTGTTGTTGTTGTTGGTTGTTGCCTTCTTTGTTCTTCATGTTGTCTTGTTGACAACATGCTTGGCCTAGAGCTCGAAAAAATTGTTTTCAATATAAATAATTAGAGGCCGTATACAAAATATTAATATTAAATATTTTATTTTATTAAAAAGTACTTAAATAAATTTTAAATATTTACGCAGTCGATTTATGCAAATGCGTTATTGGTGCAAAATTGACTCGCTTTTTGGATAAATCAAAAAAGTTTTTGGATAAATTTAATATTTTTTTGTCTTAGTGTAGACATTTCCCTTTTATTTTATCACAAAAGAACAAAACAAACTTATTTATATAAACTATTTCACTTACCTCACTATCGACCATTTTTATAAATACTAAACACAACTTAAATATCACTAAAATTTAAAAATCAAAAATCTATCACTTTTCAGGACACTTGTTTGCTTCAGAGTGTACAATTTCTGACTAGAAAAAGATTTTCTTATTCGTTTTGTTTGAGTAAGCAAAAAATAAGTCTATATCATGGTATAATTAATCAGGTAGGTGTGACAGTTTTCAATCGAACATGAATTGTCAAAAATCATACAAAGCAAAGCAAACAAAAAAAAAAAAAAAACAAACATATTCATTTGATTTTGACAATCCATGAACGATCTCGTGAGAAAAAAGCCTGTTGTCAAACCTACCTGTATTATTGTATCATGACTCTATATGTGTGCACAAAAAGAATGAACGACAACCATAGCGACAAATACTGCACAGCACAAGATTAATTCGAAAATTACTTGGTGTATTTCAGATATACTCGGTATGTAAGTGTGTATCTCGAATACATAGTATTGTAGTCTGCAAAAAAGCAACTGTACAAAGAGAACAAACGATAAGCAAGTTCTGTACTCATTCTGTTGAGAGCCTGCCGAATGTTGTACAGTGCTTTGTAATGGCACAAACGCCTCAAACCCCTGAGGTGACAAAAGATGGCGAATTGCCGAAAATTGAACGAAGATGGCGATCAAGGTTGGCGAAGCAGCGCAGCGACCGGCCATCGTTCTTTTGGATTTAGCCGCGGAAGAGAGCAGAACAAGCTGCACATAATTGGGTGGATTAATTTTTGTTTCGTTGATTAGTCACAACGTGCGTGCTCGTCATCGGCTAAATTGTAGCTTAGGCCTTCATTAGTTCCTGATAAAGTGGTTGGAACTGCGCGAAATTTCAATTAAGAGTAAGTCATAAAACACGTTATTGGTTAGAAGAGCAATAAAAAAGTACAAAAAAAAAAAAAAAATAGTGCTAAAGTTGTCACCGTGCCATCGTCTCAGCTAAGCGCACACAACGAAGGACATCAACGTCGTGCGTTCACTACGATCGCTATTCCGACTCTTCCTCCTCCATCATAACTGGTAAAATAAATTGTATACAATTGTTACTGTTGGATACCAAGAAGCGCCAATTCAACAACTTATAAAAAAATGCTGATTAAAGAATTCCGAGTAACCTTGCCATTCACTGTGGAGGAGTATCAAGTTGCACAACTTTGTTTCGGTTGCGGAAGCATCGAAGAATGAAACAAGTGGCATAAAACTGTGTAAGTGTTGGGCATTATAAAGCATACAATACTAAACAAACTAAGCCCAGAATTCGCAAATTTTACATGGACATTTTTAATTGCCTCGTTTTGCTGTAAGTTTCTATTTTAACCTAAACATACATATATAAGCAACATATGTCAGTCATTTAAAGAAATTCAAAAAAATGAAAATTGATTTTAAGCCATAGTTTTCAATGCTAAAGTACTGGTTTTTCTTTTCGATTAAATTTGAATTAATTTATATTATCGAGTTATTGATGAACTTTTCATGCTGTAGAAATCTCTGAAAATTTTTTAATTTGCCGCAATTATAATTAAATTAATTTTTTTTGTTTTTTTTTTTTTTGTTTTTGACGCACATTGTTATTATTGTTGTAATTAAGTAATAAGAACAGTATGCGAACCAAATTAATCATAAAGAAACAATATCAACAACAATAAAATCCACATGCAATTTTATATTAATTCTTAGCTCAGCATTTATTTATAAGTTTTATATAATCAAGCAAGCTTTTGAAACCTTACAATTAAATAACAGCGAATTCATTGTAGAAAAAAAAGAAAAAAAAAAACCTTTTAAGTCCAACTCCATCTAGGCTTGGAATTAATGGAAAAAAAAAATAACCATGAAAGTTTATTTTATTAAATTGATTTCTACTTTTTATTTCCTTACTTTAAGTTAGGCTTAAATAACTCGAGTTAAACAATAAATGAATTAAATGCCATTATTAACTTTTTACGCTCCTATTGATATGTATACATACATTATACAAATATATGCATATATGTATACATAATAAATATATATGATATATATATATAGATTAGTTGTAAAATGTAAAACTTAAAACAAGAAATATTCCAAATTTTACAAAATTTACTTTAATTATATAAATAAAAAAAAAAAAAAAAACTAAAAATCAAATTACAATTTAAACTAAGACTAAAACTTAAATTAAAATAAAACTAAACCTTAAACCAAAACCAAAACTGAAATTAAAACTTATATATTTAATATATATTTAACAATTTCAAAATAAACTAAAATTTAAAAATCAAAAATTAAAATAAACGTCAAACTTAAATTCAAATTTAAACTAAAACTAAAACTTAAATTGAAGAAAAAAAATAAATCTAAGCTCAAAGGTATAACATACATTTAAACTAAGTTAAAACTTAAAATTAAATTAAAATAAAACTTAAACTAAGACTAAAACTTAAATTAAAATAAAACTAAAACTTAAACCAAAACCAAAACTGAAATTAAAACTAATATATTTAATATATATTTAATAATTTAAAAATAAACTAAAATTTAAAAATCAAAATTAAGATAAACGTCAAACTCGAAATGCAAAATTTAAACTAAAATTACAACTTAAATTACAATCTATAACTAAACATAAAATTAACTTAAACTAAAACTAAAAATGCAAAATTTAAACTAAAATTACTGCTTAAATTACAATCTATAACTAAACTACAAAATTAACCCAAACTAAGCTAAAATTAACACCTCAAAATGCAAAATTTAAACTAAAATTACAACTTAAATAACAATCTATAACTAAACTTAAAATTAACTTAAACTAAAACTAAAAATGCAAAATTTAAACTAAAATTACAACTTAAATTATAATCTATAACTAAACATAAAATTAACTTAAACTAAAACTAAAAATGCAAAACTTAAACTAAAATTACTGCTTAAATTACAATCTATAACTAAACTACAAAATTAACCCAAACTAAGCTAAAATTAACACCTAACGGAAATATACTGAAAAAAAAAAAAATTTCATTAATTACCACTTTACCACTGAAATTATTGACATGTATTTAAAGAATTTGATGTAATTACGACTTGAACCAATATTTACGATTTTAAATGAAATTGTTGAAATGAAATTATTGAAATGTATATATGAACAATTAATTAGTTTGCAAGAGTTGATCGCTGTTAGATGAAAAAGATAGAAGTTAAGTACATCAATGTGTATTAAATGACCCAAGTAAAGAAATTTAAAATGACTTAGTTTTCATGCCTTTGGTTAGGGATGGAAGACCAGATCCTCACGGTGGGTGGGAAACGTGGGGAATGGGCCATAATAGCAGGTCCATGAGCGTCGCGGTTGGGGTTGAGTGGAGGAACAGAGCCCCCTTCTCACTCAAAAAAAAATTAAAATTCCGATTTTTCTTACAGGTACCTGAGTTCACAGGGCGAGCTCGCAAAAAAAAATGTTCCGCACGAGAAATTTTTGTGTGCGGCAAGAGGGTGCTACCGGCCCAGAAAAGAACCCCCCCACTTCCCGAACTGGCAGCAAAGTGGCACGCAAGCTCGTGCGGGCCCTGGACGGTAGCACCCACAGGTGAGGTTGTGCGCGTACGCGGGTCGGCCGCCCTGGTTTTTTTCGTCTGGCACTGTGACCAGGAGCGCTCCAAAGGGCGCTCTCCAAAACATAATATAAAAACCATGGCGACTGAATAGAAAAGCAAGCGGGCGCACGCTAAGGCCTAATAGCCACCGCCACAGCTTGCTTCAGTATCTATTTGTTGTGAAAGTACTGCACTCTAGCTTAAAATATGATTCGAAATGTTGTTCATTGCAGTTGTGTATACTTTGCAGCAGGCAAAGCAAATGTATTCATGCAGATGTCTATTATCTATATTCCTCCCAATTCTATCGAATCTACATACAGTGCGTTATGTGAGACCATTTCATCAATAACCGCGTCCATGAATGAAGAAGATACACTTGTTATCTTTGGCGATTTTAACCGCCCAAATATTTCCTTTGTCATTGATGAAAATGACAACTATCTTCTCCCGGTAGACCTCTCTAACTCAATTGATTTTACTTTAATTAGTACCTTATATGGCAACGACTTACAGCAAGTAAATATGACTCCAAACCAGAATGGCAGATGGCTAGACTTAGTTTTCACTAATGCCTATTATGAAATAAACGTTGTTCCAACTAGCGAAGCTGAACACTTATTCTCTAACAGTATGCACCACACAGCCGTTACTATAGAACTGTTCACCGAAAATATAACATTTACCCACTCATTTAATAACTCAATTGTATATGATTTTCTCAATGCGGATTACGATAGCATAAAAATCGGTCTTAATATTTTCGACTGGAGTGATTTATCAGCGTTGGGTCTCGAAAATGCAGTTTCACTCTTCTATCAACGTGTGCTTACAATTATTGATAGACATGTCCCAAAAGTAATAAAAAAAAAACTATCGGAACCATGGCTAGATCAGAATCTCAGACACCTAAAAAATCAAAGAAATAAGTTATACAAAATCATGAAAACTGCTTCAACTGTAAGCGAAGAAGTGAAGATGAGATATGAGGAGTTGGCTAAAATTTTCTCTATTAAGTCAAAAGAAGCTTACCAATTTTATATAAACCTTATTGGTTAAAGAATTTTTTTAGAACCCAAAAAATTTGTTGACTACGTTAACGTTAAGCGTAATTCTGACGGATATCCTACATCCATGTTTAAAGGTAACGTTGTTTCTTCGAATATACAAGAGATTTGCAATCTATACGCAGACCATTTTAAAGAGGTTTTCTGTGTACCAATAAATAACACTAACAATACCCCTCTCTATTCAAATGTACCACCTAAAATTAGTAATATTCAGCTTACGCCAGAAGAGATATCGAAAGCAATTAAGGAACTTGATCCAAATAAAGGACCAGGCCCTGACCTTATACCCCATGCTTTCTAGTCCAATGTTTAGACTCACTGACCATACCTTTATGTATAATCTTCAATAAATCTCTGTCCCATGGAGCTTTTCCATCGTATTGGAAAACATCACACCTCACACCGATATATAAAAATGGTGACAAAAGATCGGTTGAAAATTATAGGGGTATTGCTATATTATCGGCGTCCGTGGCGTAGTTGGTTAAAGTGCGTGGCCGCTATGTCAAAGAACTTTGGAAACCCAGGTTCGAACCCCAGCAGCGACAGCAAATTATGTGAATTAAAATAATTTTTCTGTACGGCCGCCACCTCTCTGCAGACAATGGCAAACCTCAGAGAGTAACCAAATTGCCATGTAAAGCTTCTTGAGAACGAGAACATTCCGTTCATCGCCGTTCGGAGTCGGCGTTAAGCATGTAGGTCCGGTTCTCGGTCAATTGTGTACAAACTTAATAACACGCACAACACAATTGATCATAAGAAGCTAGGTCAAAGTCCTTTCAAGGGCTGAAATGGCCAGTTATTTATTTATTTTTTTTTTATTGCTATATTATCGGCTATCCCAAAATTGTTCGAAAAAATTATATGTGAAAAACTTACAAGTATTATAAATCCTCTACTCAATGAACAGCAACATGGTTTCCGTAAAGGAAGATCAACTATCACAAATCTTATGACTATGATCTCTGATGTTTTAAATAAAATGGAAAAAGGACATCAAATAGATGCAGTCTACACTGACTTTAGTAAAGCCTTTGACCGTGTTGATCATGATATTTTGGCTTCCAAAATTGAAAAGTTTGGTATCTCAGGATCATTGCTCAACTGGCTGAAGTCCTATCTGCATGGCAGGTCCCAATTCGTAAAGTTTCAAGGCACCTTATCTAAACAGATTATGGTCACATCCGGAATACCACAAGGTAGTCACCTTGGTCCACTCCTCTTTAATATTTTTATCTCAGACCTATCTGATAAACTACGCGATATCCCACATCTAATGTATGCAGACGATCTAAAAATGTACCATGTTATTAAATCGGAAACAGATGTAATCCACTTACAGCTGAAACTGTTATCTCTACAGCACTGGTGCAATCAAAATAAGCTTTATCTAAATGTCAATAAATGCTACGTAATAACCTTCTCCCGTAAAAATGTAGTAGCAAGTAACAGTTACTTTCTCAATAGTATTGAAATTAATAGAGTCAATCATATCGTTGATCTTGGAGTAGTCTTGGACAATAAGTTGCGATTCTATCTACATTACGATAAAATTGTGTCTCGGGCCAGTAAGCAACTCGGTTTTATAAAGCGACGTGCCAGAGAATTCAAAAATCTATGGGTCACTAAGACATTATACTGTACATAAGTCCGTTCTCTTCTTGAATATGACTGCATTATTTGGAATCCTTCGTTTGAATCACACAGTGAGAGACTAGAATCTATCTAAAAACAATTTTTGCTTTTTGCACTTAGGGACACGTTTAACCCTTTCGATTGCAATACCTTGCCACCCTATGAACATAGGCTTAGCCTTCTTAATCTAATGCCCCTTTCATCAAGAAGAACATTGCTTAGCTCATGTTTTACCTTCGATGTTATTAACGGTGTTGTTAACAGCGAATATATATCAAATAAAATAAATATGAATGAATCAATAAGGCGAACAAGGCATACAAGACTTTTAAATGAATATCAGCATCACACTATCTACGCAAGTAATGAGCCGATAAAAATATGCTGTAGGGAATCCAATAACATCAGCGAGTACTATTTACCTTCAATGTCCAAATTAACCTTTAAGAAAAATCTTTCCAAGTTCCTATTTCCGCCCTAATACCATCATTCTTCACTACAATACCCCCTTCCCCTATATGGTGGGGTGGGTTATCACTCGTTAAAAAAAAATAAACAAAAAAAAAAAACAAAAAAATTAAAATAAAATCAAATAAAAATAAAAATTAATAAAAATAAAAAGCTAACAGAGGCTAACAAGTCTTAAAACATCCGCAAAATCTTGCCTCATTGCTCTTAATCGTGCTCCCTTTCCCTTTAATAATGTAATGTAATTTAAGTTAAATTTAAGTTAAATTAAGGATACCTTGCTTGGTGAATAAATAAATAATATTAAAAAAATAAAGTCCTTAAAATATCATTAATCTTTTGCTCAGGAAGTATATATATTTCCAGGAGAAGTATTTTTAGAAAAATTTTTTAAAATTTTATGCCGAACGTAAGGCTCCCTTTTTTCATTTTCATTATATCTTCGATAGTAAAAGTCTGATCATATGTAATGACATGTTTTTGTCTGAAAAGGACCAATTATTTTTTCTCCAAAAAAAAAAAAAAAATATTCCTACAAGTTCTTGGAAGGCTTAAAATTGATTTTGAGGAATTTTAAAGCTGGCAAAAGAATAAAAAATTGCGAGTGACTTACATAATACCAAATTACCAACGGAGTATGATGTTATAACTTTTTTATTGTATCTGCGGCATAACAGTGATAAAAGTCGAAACTTGGATGTTCTTAAACAAGAAACTGTTAGAGATGTAATCGTGTTGTGGCAACGCGCCGGGATACCAATTATAACCCTAGCGGCGGTTCGGCAACGTGTTGATGTACTTGTGAATAACTATTATACAATTTAAAAAATCGATTGAGATAAACGTGAATGCTTGAAATAAATTGTTTAAAATTTCACGTTGTATTTATTTATTTATTATGAGCTTAATACTATCGCGGCACTTTAGTTCGCACTTTTAGAACACACGTTTTTATAAGTTTTATAATCGCGCACACGTACTTAATTATTAATTAAATTAACTCAAAATTTCCGGCACGACCGCGAATTTAACTTTTAACTAATGCGCGAACAGCTGATTCGTTTATTGTGTGGAACCCAAGTGCACAATAGTGCCGACGACAAGGGTTGCCACCTGCTCAGCGGAGACGGGTGTGGGTATTCAAATTCCAATGAAAAAGAAAAACCGAAAACAAAGATGCAGGTGCGTTTGATAAGACTTTTAAATCAAAGTCTTATCAAATTTACGCACCGTGGGACCAAAAGAACTAAAACACGATAAAAAAAATAATGCTATTATTATTAAAATATCGCGATTTTTTTTTTTACGAATGATCGAGTTATAAAAAGACTACCACGAGAAAAAAAATAACCCAATTTTTTGGGTCGCACTCTAATTGCGGGTTCAAGGGGGCCACTTGAACCCTCACACGATTCCACCGGTGGAATCAATTTATTTCACCTGTTCCGGACGGAACTAGGCTCGAGTGCGAGGGGCCTAACAAACACCAAAAAAAAAAAACGCGCCAAAGCGAACGCAGAGCACGACTACACGCGAAAGAAAGACGGAAAAGAAAAAAACAACGCGGTAACACAAAAACAACCCGGACAATAAAAGGGTAAAACACTGTGTGTGGTGAGAGCACCAACACACACACACAACTATACAAATGTTATATATATAAAAGTACTCCCTGATTTTTTCGGGTCCTGGCCGTTAGGTCCTTCTCCTAGCTCCAGCGGCTCCAGATCCAAAAATCCCACCAGTTTTTCAGTCGGTCCCGGTGGCTCCACAGCGTCTCTGGAACCACTTCACCTTTTTTTTTTGACAATTTTTTTTTCACTTTTCGACGATAAGTCGAAAAAAAAACCACTTGGCACACTTTTTCTGTTGGCACACTTCCACTTCCTTTCGCTGTTCAGAATGAACTGAACTGCCAACCAGCGGTGCAGACTGACGATGCTTAGGTTCCACAAGATGGGAACCTAAACATAGCCATCTTTTTTCTAGCATAGATGCGGTTTTCGCAGAAACCGGTATTCACACCTGAAGGCTTTGCTCACACCTATTTTCAAAATCGTTTTACGGATTTTTTGAGGTGCATCTTGAGCAAATTTAAATAAAACCTTCTACCCACCAAGTGTTTTTCTACATCTTGGCGGCATCTATGCTAGTATTGGTGTGGCAACACTCCACACCTTCCACAGCCCACAATGGCTACTCTCATTGTGACTTGGCCAAGTGATTTTTTACTCTTTTTCACAATAACGGTCCTAGTCCTGTTCGTTTTATTTGTCGCGCAATTCCGTGCGTTCAGTCACTCGTGGGATTTCAGTTTCGTCGAGCATGGAGCACAAGGAGAAACCTTAGCCAGACCGAGCTACGAAAGTAATAAATAAAGTGGTTTAATGACCACTGGTGTGCATGTGGGTGTTGGGCGCCACTCCAAACGCACAGTGATTACGTCCGGACAAAACAAAATCGTCATTTTATGACCACACATAAAATGTTCGCCGTGTAGTTTTGTCCGCACGTCACTTTGGCGCAACTAAATTTTTAGACCGCGACAATCCCACCCCCACCTCCACGAAAGTTGCTCGGTATCTGATAACCGAGAAACTTTCGTTACATAAAACTAACCTAGGGGATACTAAGTTCCTCCTACATGTGGCCGTAGATCCTGTACATACCACGTCCCTTTCTCACGCCCATCCTCATCTTCGAGGACATAAGTCCAGGGAGATACCCTCCTTTTAACCCTATATGGTCCTATAAACTTGGGTGCTAATTTTGCTGCAAAGTAATGGGCTGCATCGGACAGCACAAAATTCCGTCTCCAGACTAATTCGTTCGGTAAGTATTGTACATCCCTACGTCTCAGATTATAGGTCTTTGCCATCTGGGCGCTCGCTATTTCCATTTTCGTCCGTATGTCTTGCCTCAACTTGGCCATAAGTTCCGCTTGTTCCTCACTATTAGTACAAGTCAGTTCGTCTAAGTCATCCTTTCGTCGATAGTCCCTATCTCCCTGGACCGCCATGTTCCTGCCAAAATTTACAAAATAGGGAGATTGCCCTATCACCTCGTGCTGCGACGTGCGAATGCAGCAGGCTACTTTAGCCAGGTGAGTATCCCACGTTCGGTGATTTTCAGAAATATAAGCCCTAAGGGTTGTCTTAATGATCTGATTTATCCGCTCGGCCGGGTTCGCCTGCGGATGATAATTGGCAGTGAATCGGAGCCGGACTCCAAAGGAGTCACACAAAGACTGCAGTTCTCTGCTCTTAAATTGAGGGCCATTGTCGCACACTATTGACCTAGGAACGTCAAAGAGTAAGAACACGTTGTTCTCCAGCTCTTTGCAGATGCTTTTTGCCGTTGCCGAACGTAACGGAAACAAAAGCGGGAATTTGGTGAAGTAGTCAACCACAGTTAAAATATAACTGTAACCTTGACTAGACTTCACAAGAGGTCCTACCAGATCCACGGAGATCATCTCCCATGGCTCCAAATCCTTGATCCTACCTACCATTCCACCAGCTGGCTTTCTATTGTCTGATTTCACCTTTTGGCAAACCTGACATCCTTTAATATACCAAGCTATATCTGCCTTCATAGCCAATAGTATTTTTCGGCCACCCTAGCTGATGTCTTTCGTACGCCCATGTGTCCTGACAACGGGTCATCATGACACTCGCGCAAAGCCTCTTTTCTCTCACTTTTCCCTAACACTCGTTTCCACTCATAAGCCCTATCATAAACGTTGCTAAGCCCTGCCTTAACGTGTTTGTATAAAACACCGTTTTCGAAACGCCACGCGGGAAAACCGAGGGGCGTCTGTGCCACCTTTTTACTCATCTCCAGTACCCAAGGGTCCGTTGGTCCATCGGTGATTTCACTGACTACTGGAACACTCCGTGACAGCATATCCGGGACAACATGGTCCTTGCCCTTGCGATGTACGATTTCAAAATCGTACTGCTGTAGTTTAAGGGCCCACCTGGCCAGTCTTCCGCAGGGGTCCTTCAAGTTGTTCAGCCACACGAGCGAGTAGTGATCAGTTACCACCGTAAAATGAACTCCCTCGATGTATGGACACAGCTTCTCCACTGCCCACAAAACTGCCAGACACTCCTTCTCCGTTGTGGAATAATTTTTTTCACACTTACTAAGCGACCTACTCAAGTAAGAAATTACCTTTTCGCCCTCATCAAACTGCTGGGTCAGGACTGCGCCTATGCCAAAATCAGAGGCATCAGTTTGTACAGAAAAGGGCCTATCAAAATCTGGGCAACTTAAAACAGGGACAGTGACAAGGCGCTCTTTGGCCTTCAGAAAACTATCTTCGCACTCAGCCGACCAGTGAAATCTCTTGTTTTTCTTTAGAAGATCTGTAAGTGGTTTCACTAGATCGGCGAAGTTTGGTACAAATCGCCTGTACCAAGAGATAGTACCTACAAAAGAACGAACTTCTTTGACATTCCTGGGAGCGGGTATCTTCAACATCGCCTCCACCTTTTCTGGGTCTACGTGTAGACCTTGCCTATCAACAACATAACCTAAATATCGAAGTGAAGACAAACAAAAATTACATTTTTCCCTATTCAGCGGTAACCCGGCGTCGCCAATTCTACGAAGAACTTCCCTCAAAACCTCTACGTGTTTTTCGAAGGTATTCGCCAGGATGATGACGTCATCCAGGTAGACGAATACGTGCGGCTCCAAATCAGCTCCGATCACCGTATCGATAATTCTCTGCCACGTGGCAGGCGCGTTATGCAGGCCATAGGGCATTCGCCTAAACTGGTAAAGTCCCCGACCTGGGACCGTAAAAGCGGTGAACGCCCTTGACTTTTCCGCGACTGGAATCTGCCAATACGCTGATTTTATATCCAAGCTTGAAAGATACTTGGCATCTTTCAGCTTATCCAACGTTGCGGAGATATACGACAACGGGTAACTATCACGCTCGGTGTTCTTGTTGAGTGCTCTATAGTCGACACAAAATCGATAAGAGCCGTCCTTCTTCTTTATCATGACCACCGGTGAGGCCCACGGACTGTGAGACCTGGATCACGTCCTTCTCCAACATCTGCTCGATTTCCGCGTCGATGTGCTTCTGGATGGCTGGAGACACTGGGTAGTATCTCTGCTTGATGGGCTCCACATTTGGCTTTGGTCTGATCCGATGTTCGACCAAATGTGTGCAGCCAAGACCCTCGGGCATCGCCTCAAAAATCTCTCCTACTAGTCGTTCCAACGACGCGGCTTCGCTAGAGGTCAACTCCGACCTTTCCACGATGCTTGCCACTGCCGACACTTCTACCCTATCGCTAAACCTCCACTGATTTCTGGCTACATCCGGGACAATGCCCGCCTTGACCCAAAAGTCAATGCCTAAAATCAGGTTTTGCGGTAAGCCTGGTATAACGAGGCACTCTATAATGACCGACTTGCCCTCGACCTTGATCGGAAGTGTGATAACTCCACGTACTGGAACAAACTCGCCATCCGCTAACGCGACCCTAGAAATGGTTGAAGAAGACAACTCTATACCCCAAGAACTTAAAATATCCCACCCTGGGCGACCAATGATGGTTCTTGAAGCTCCAGAATCTAACAATCCTCTCAGAAAAACTCCAAAAATCCTAACACCTAAATAAGGCCTATTATCTAATTCTTTTTCTAAGAGTGTGAACCCTAATCTAACCTCATGACAACAATTTTCTATGTCCCTATCTACCCTAGCCAGCTGGTTGCTCGCAGGCAACCTGTTCATTCTCGGCGAGCTCCTTGCCCTGCGTCTGCATGGGCTCGCAACACATTTCCCGACACGTTCGGGTTAGGTCCCTCCCTTGGCCCCTCTCGGCCCCTATCTGCTTCGGCCCTGAACCCGCGTCTGTCTGACGGCCCTGCTCTATTCGAGCACCGAGGGCAGTCGCGCTTCATGTACCCGGCTATCCCGCAGCCGTAGCACCTAATTCTCTTTGGACAGTTGACCGAGACATGTCCAACTCCTCGGCAATTAAAGCACCGGAACGTCGGTTGTGGTGGCGAAGAAATCCTGCGTTCCAATCGTTGCGCCCGGAGCGGGGCGTTCACTTCAGCCACAGTGGGCTCTGCTGGCACGTAGGCTAAGTCCGGCTCCAGAAGATTCCTTGAACGACTGCTTGGCGGCGGGACGAATGATTCCACATTCGTACGTACGGCTTCCAACTTACGACCTAAAGAGACCAAGTCGGACAGGGTGGTTGGCTCAGCTAAACTTAGCTGAGTTTGAAAAAAGGGTGTCAAATTCGACATCACTAACCCTAACTTTCGGCGTTCAGAAAGAGGTTCGGCCAGCCGACGAAATAAGCCTCTCATTGCCGCTACAAAAATCCCTATGGACTCATTGCCCCCTTGAGTCCTTTTCCTAATCTCATCCATTAATAATTCGTCGTAGTTGGGTGGGAGAAACTCCAGTTTCAACTCCTTCACCAACTCCTGCCAACCTGACACGGTCTTACGTACTGCACGGAACCATAAAAGCGCCTTAACACTAAACAAATCTACTGCCCCTCTAAAAAGTTGGGTCTCACTGACCCCTCGAGCTTCACAAAGCTCCTCTACCCTCTCTAAAAATGAACTTAAGAACACTCCTACCTTTTCTCCAGAAAACTTCAACTCCCACTTCGATAAATTTTCATTTTTTTCTGGATACTGCCGACCTCCCTCTTCACTAACCGAGCGACCTGCCACGGGTTCGGGTACCGGTGGCGCCGGTGGAACATCGTCCTCAATCGCAGCTGTTTTTTGCAGCGTGGCCCTTGGCTTGGCCATCTCCTCCGTAGTTTTGACGGGTTTTGGTGGTACCTCGTCTTCATCGTCCTGCACTCCAGCTAGCTCCAGAAGATCCGTCAGGAGCAACATCAGCCGGTTCCTCAGCTCCATCTGCGCGGATATCATACTGGCGGTCGTAGGCCTATACCGGTTAACCCAACCAACGCTCCACTCGATCTTGGTCATAATCTTCAGGAACTCTGAAGACTTCGGATCCTGTGGTGGGTTCTCCATTAGTGCCTCGATCTCCACGATCTTCGCCTCCAACGCTGCCTTATCCTCGGAAAACTCGAACGGGTACACAGCGAAGATCTCGACCGAGTCCCTGCGCTCTAGATGCCTTGAAGCTTTCAAGGTTTTCCTCATAGAGTCAACCGTGCCTGTTGGTAACCCACGAGACTCCATCTCGTACACCAACTCTTCTTGGCTTAGCCGGTTGATCTCCATGGTATTTTTGAATTAAAGAATAATATAAAAAAAAAATAAAAATAAAAATCAAAAATGAAAATGGACAAAAACAAAAAAAATTAGACGACGAACCAAAAACTCGACGAATATTTAACTAAATCAAAACTCCAGAGCGAACAAATAAAACCAAACCAGAAATATATATTGACGGACCAACAACGTCGGACCAGTATAAAAAACTCAAAAATGCAACAGAAAATAAAAGCTCCGAAATACGCGAAAACGGACCGACAACAAAAAGTCGGACCAGCGACCGATAACACGCGCACGGATAAACAATAGTAAAAATACCTGAATTCAAATAAAAAAAAATTTTAACAAAACGACTCCGACTTTAAATTTTATTTATTTCGTTTAACGAGAGAAAAAAAAATAAAAAAAATAAAGAAAAAAAATCAACCAATAAAACAATATAAAAAATATATATATGTATATTAAAAATATAAGGTATAAATAAGAAAAAATATAATAATTAAAATAGTAAAAAGGTTATTAAAATTAAACTAAATTTCTTAAACGTGCCTTGCTTTTAATCCTATGACGGAACTATAGGATTTGCTTTAAACTCGTTTAGGATTTCCTCTATTTAATTTTACCCGGATTTGCTAAACCCAATTTACAAAACAAAACAAAAAAAAATTAATTCAGTTCACTTTAATTCTTGTTAAACCTCCCTTTATTCCTTTAATTTACTCCTTTAATTTACTACTCATTCACTTTAATTTAAATTCCCTTTCAATTTCCTTTCAGTTTAATGTCGATTAGATTTTAAGTTATCTCTTACTTAATCTTAATTCAGTTTTTATTTGATTTCAATTTAATTTCCATTTAATTCTAATTTAATTTTAATTTAATTTTGATTCAATTGTAATATAGTTTTAGTTTAATTTTGATTTAATTTTAATTTGTTTTTAATTTAATTTAGTTTTAATCTAATTTTAATTTTAAGTTATTTTTTTTTATTTAATTTTAATTTAATTTTAATTTAATTTTAATTCAATTTGAATTTAATTTAAATTTAATTTTGATTTAATTTTAATTTTATTTTAATTTTATTTTAATTTTATTTTAATTTAATTTTAATTTAATTTTAATTTAATTTTAATTTAATTTTAATTTAATTTTAATTTAATTTTTATTAAATTTTAGTTTAATTTTAATTTAATTTTAGTTTTAATTTAATTTTAATTTTAATTTTCATTTATTTTTAATT
The DNA here is from genome assembly GCA_943735915.1 of Pherbina coryleti. Classification (NCBI taxonomy): domain Eukaryota; kingdom Metazoa; phylum Arthropoda; class Insecta; order Diptera; family Sciomyzidae; genus Pherbina; species Pherbina coryleti. The sequence continues at coordinate 90,534,114 of OX030948.1, forward strand.
TAATTTTAATTTAATTTTAATGTAATTTTAATTTAATTTTAATTTAATTTTAATTTAATTTTAATTTAATTTTAATTTAATTTTAATTTAATTTTAATTTAATTTTAATTTAATTTTAATTTAATTTTAATTTAATTTTAATTTAATTTTTATTTAATTTAAGGTTAATGGCACCTAGCCCACTGTGCACAGAAAATAAGCAAAACAAGCACACAAACCGATGAACAAAACAATATTTTTTTTCCGCCACTAACTAAATCGCGCCCACTATGCCCTCGCTCGCTTTCAACCAATATCTACGACCTAGCAAAAATAAGGAAAAATAAAATGGAACGAACTCACCGCGAAAATTAACCAAGTGGTCCTGTAGTCCAACTATAAGATCCAGCTAAATACCACTGCTGAAAATGTCCGCTGATGACAATCTCTGCTCCGCTGACAACAATCTCTGCTCCGCTGACAGCAATCTCTGCTCCGCTGTCCACGACCCACTGCTCGAACTAATCGACCGAACACCGCTGCAATTTTTGCGCTGCTCCTTGCCGCAGAACCATACACGCGCGCCTAGCTTTTCTGATATTTTTGCTGAAATAAAACTTGATTAATTTTATTTGAAATTATAAATATGTATATATATTTTTATCGTTTAAATTGTCTGTCCAAAATGGCTGTGTTCTTTTTTTAAAATGTCCGTCCGAACGAATGCAAAATGTCCGTCCAAAGTTATACTTAAAATGTCCGTCCAAACGCACGCAAATGTCCGTTTGAACGCAAACGAAATGTCCGTCCGAAGGGTCTTCTAGCAATGTCCGTCCTGCGCAACACTAGGTGGAACCGACGATTTCCACCACGCGAACTTGGATTTGCAACTTAATTTTCTTTTTATTCCGACACTACGCGCACTTGTTGAGTTATTTGTTTGTTTTTTTTCACTATTTAATACACACAGATTGTGCTAACCGGCGGCGCACAATCAAACAATTGTTTTTTTTTATTCGGCACTCAAGTTAATCACTTTTGGATTATTTTTTTTCGTTTTTCGAGCCCCACGTTGGGCGCCAATTTATCGCGGCACTTTAGTTCGCACTTTTAGAACACACGTTTTTATAAGTTTTATAATCGCGCACACGTATTTAATTATTAATAAAATTAACTCAAAATTTCCGGCACGACCGCGAATTTAACTTTTAACTAATGCGCGAACAGCTGATTCGTTTATTGTATGGAACCCAAGTGCACAATAATGCCGACGACAAGGGTTGCCACCTGCTCAGGGTGTGGGTATTCAAATTCCAATGAAAAAGAAAAACCGAAAACAAAGATGCAGGTGCGTTTGATAAGACTTTTAAATCAAAGTCTTATCAAATTTACGGACCGTGGGACCAAAAGAACTAAAACACGATAAAAAAAAATTATGCTATTATTATTAAAATATCGCGATTTTTTTTTTACGAATGATCGAGTTATAAAAAGACTACCACGAGAAAAAAAATAACCCAATTTTTTGGGTCGCACTCTAATTGCGGGTTCAAGGGGGCCACTTGAACCCTCACACGATTCCACCGGTGGAATCAATTTATTTCACCTGTTCCGGACGGAACTAGGCTCGAGTGCGAGGGGCCTAACAAACACCAAAAAAAAAAAACGCGCCAAAGCGAACGCAGAGCACGACTACACGCGAAAGAAAGACGGAAAAGAAAAAAACAACGCGGTAACACAAAAACAACCCGGACAATAAAAGGGTAAAACACTGTGTGTGGTGAGAGCACCAACACACACACACAACTATACAAATGTTATATACATAAAAGTACTCCCTGATTTTTTCGGGTCCTGGCCGTTAGGTCCTTCTCCTAGCTCCAGCGGCTCCAGATCCAAAAATCTCACCAGTTTTTCAGTCGGTCCCGGTGGCTCCACAGCGTCTCTGGAACCACTTCACCTTTTTTTTTTTGACAATTTTTTTTCACTTTTCGACGATAAGTCGAAAAAAAACCACTTGGCACACTTTTTCTGTTGGCACACTTCCACTTCCTTTCGCTGTTCAGAATGAACTGAACTGCCAACCAGCGGTGCAGACTGACGATGCTTAGGTTCCACAAGATGGGAACCTAAACATAGCCATCTTTTTTCTAGCATAGATGCGGTTTTCGCAGAAACCGGTATTCACACCTGAAGGCTTTGCTCACACCTATTTTCAAAATCGTTTTACGGATTTTTTGAGGTGCATCTTGAGCAAATTTAAATAAAACCTTCTACCCACCAAGTGTTTTTCTACATCTTGGCGGCATCTATGCTAGTATTGGTGTGGCAACACTCCACACCTTCCACAGCCCACAATGGCTACTCTCATTGTGACTTGGCCAAGTGATTTTTTACTCTTTTTCACAATAACAGTCCTAGTCCTGTTCGTTTTATTTGTCGCGCAATTCCGTGCGTTCAGTCACTCGTGGGATTTCAGTTTCGTCGAGCATGGAGCACAAGGAGAAACCTTAGCCAGACCGAGTTACGAAAGTAATAAATAAAGTGGTTTAATGACCACTGGTGTGCATGTGGGTGTTGGGCGCCACTCCAAACGCACAGTGATTACGTCCGGACAAAACAAAATCGTCATTTTATAACCACACGTTTTTGTCCGCACTTCACTTTGGCGCAACTAAATTTTTAGACCGCGACAATACAAGCAGATACTTAACATTAATTTCTTAATCCTAGGGTTTTTTTTTTTTTTTTTTTATTTGTAAGGTAGGGAATTTACATTTACGTGTGCTATAGTCTGCCCACAAGACGTATGAGAAAAAGATATCACGATTTATTTAAGAGGGAGGAAGGGGGTTTGAGTTAAGAAGGATATTTCGGAGTTCGGATCTGCTGAGATGGAAGTCGAATTCATTGATCAAATTGTTGGTCAGACGAAGCATCCTAGTTATAGGTTCGTCACATCCATAGACGGTGCGAGAGGTACAGACCTAAAGTTGAGGTGGAAGAGAGGTACAGACCTTAGGTAGCGTGGATTGGTATTAAGGTATTTCAATTGGAGCAGTGTAGGGCAGTTAATGGTGCCGTCTAGTAGTTGATGGATGAAGAGGACATCGGCAACCACCCTGCGTTTTTCAAGAGATTGCATGTTAATCAACATCAAACGATCAGCATAAGGAGGTAGATTGAAACTGTCGGAACCAGGGAGGCCGCGTAACGCAAATCGAAGGAATCTACGCTGTACAGCTTCAATACGCAACGATTGAGAAACATAGAGCGGTGACCAAACTTGGCTAGCATATTCGAGTATCGGCCTCACAAAGGTTAGGTAGAGAGATTTTGTAACATATGGGTTAGAGAATTCCCTGGACCAATGTTTTACAAAACCAAGAGTAGAGTTGGCTCTACTAATGATATTATCGATATGGGATCGAAAATTAAGTTCTTTATCGCAAATTATACCCAAGTCTCGCAAAGAACTGACTAAGGGAATCGGCTCGCCAAATATGTAATAAGTTCGCGATGGAGATTGGGGTCTCTTACGCGAGTATGTCATAGCTTGGCATTTGTTGATGTTGAGTTCCAGGAAGTTTTTTGGCACCAAGTAGAAAAACTGATTAGATCATCTTGAAGGCGGGTTGAGTCAGCATTAGTATGTATGCGTTGATAGATTTTCATGTCATCAGCATAAACAGAAAGATTTGAGTATTTGATGACCTCATCGACATCGGTTATTTTTAAGACGAATAACAAAGGACCAAGGTGGCTGCCTTGAGGGACGCCAGAAGTTGCTGTAAAAAACTCGGATTTTGAAAACCTAAAGATGACATTATATCGACGTTCTTCAAGGTAAGATTTAATCCAAGCAATAAACGGGGGTTGAAAGCCAAAAGTTTTTAGCTTACGAAGGATGACTGTGTGCGAGATTTTATCGAATGCTTTGCTAAAGTTAGTTGAGACAACGTCAACTTCATAACCACTTTCCAAAGAACATAGGGTATTCGAGACGAATTCTGTGAGGTTGGTAGTAGTGGATCTTCCCTTCAGAAAACCATGTTGGTTAGGGGAGAAGATAGACTTACAGTGAAAAAACATAATATCGTAGAGTATACTTCCAAATATTTTGGGTGTGCATGATAGTTTTGCAATGGGTCTATAGTTTGTGATATCATTTTTAGGCCCTTTTTTGTGCAGAGGTATAATGTACGAATTCTTCCAAAACTTAGGAAAAATTGATTAAAAGATAGAGAGCTGGAAAAGAGCTAAAAGGGGATGAGCTAAAGTGTTTGACAGTTTTTTTAAAACAAAAGCAGGCAAGCCATCGGGTCCAGGAGAGTAATCGTCCTTTAAATTTCGTAATTTTTCGTTCACATTAGCTAGTGTAATATTAATCGAAACTAAAGACGTTTGGGCACAATTTTTTAAAGAAGAGAAGTATTCAGAGTCCAGTACATCATTATGATTGGTAAATGACTGACTGAAAAAACTTGCAAAAAGATTTGCAATTATTTCAGGGTCGTCCGAAGATTTGTCTGACAATTTAAGGGTGGACGGGTAATTATCTGATTTTCTCTTGATATTAATGAACTGGTAGAACTTTTTTGGATCAGTGATAAGTTTGGTTTGGATATGGTTTAGATAGGATTCGTAAAGAAGATCACAAAGATAAGAAAAATGGTTGTAAACGTTAAGGTATCTCGTGAAGTCAGCAGAAGATCTAGATATTAAATATGTACGCCAAAGTTTGTTTCTTTTATTCCGAAGTGAACGTAGCTCTTTATTATACCAGGGAGGTGAAGACGAAAAGCTCTTCTGCCTTGTAAAGGGAACAGATTGTGTGAAGCAGTTAAACATTATGCCATAGAAAAAGCCGACAGCATTGTCGATATCTTCATTAGCATTTTCAAGAACGTAAGGGAAATCAATACCACCGAGAAGTGATTCTAGTTTTTCAAAATCCGTTTTCCGAAAGTTAAAACTGTACAAGTACTCGGAGTGTGTGTTTATGTTAGTATTATTGTAGGAAAAGGTAATTGAAAGAGGTGGATGGTACTGATCCAGTGTAGAGAGTAGGTGGTTGCTTGGAGAAACTGCACAATTTTCAACTTCTGATGAAAAAACAAGGTCTAGTTGTCTACCCATATAGTTAGTTACTCCACTTAACTGGAAGAGTCCGGAGTCGGAGAGGCAACTAGTAAAGAGAATTTCTTTTTCGGATATTGGATTTGAGGGGAAGAAGTGACATTCATCATCTGATAAAACCCACTGAAGATTAGGGAGGTTAAAGACACCCAAAAATATTACGGTATCAAATGGATCCATGAGATCTAAAATAGAATCTTTAGCATCTACTGCCAACTGATAGCCAGTGGTTGGTTGAGACGGGCGAATATAACAGCATATAACGTATAAATTACGCTTAGCGATACTGATTTTGGCACAAATAAATTCAAAGTTTGCAGTACGTGAATTCTGAACTAACTTTGAATCATAACGATTATTAATTGCCAAAAGGACACCTCGGCCAGAGGAATGATCGTCTTTGTCTAGTCCATCGTCTCTGAACACTACAAAATCGGACGCAAAAACTTCTTGATCCTTGAAATTTTGGCAGAGATTAGTTTCGGTGAGAGCAAATATATCATAGGGAAGTTTCAGAGAGTTCAGGAATACTGAGGAAGTTTTTGTGCGCAGTCCTCTCACATTTTGGTAGTAGAGAGACACAAATATTGGGCTGCGATCAGTAGGTTAGTTAGGAATAGTATTGTTGCTGTTCTTTACGTGACTTTTGAAGATATGAGACGTGTTTCGATCGGACGTGAGCACCATAGGTATCAAGATCCTCCTTTACTTGGTTAATTGTAAGGCCAAGTTGCTCATGAAAGCAATTGAATAAGTGACGCAAGTCATTTACCTCAGTTGGCAGACCTTATTGCTGTATCAAGACTTTGAGATTAGTCTTGGTCTTGCCTTCTATACATGTTGAGTCAGGGGCTTTATGCATGTATGCGAGAAATGGACGAACGTTGTTGTAAACACTATTCTCTCTAAGGCGAGAAAGGGCATATCTGCTCTCGGTATCTGCACAGGAGTTCTCAGTCAGTTTAACCCTTGGAGGTAAGAGAGGGTCTAAGAAGGTCTTAGGGCTACAAACTTGGTTTGAGGGTGCACTTGTGATAGGAGCAGCCAATAGAGGGGTTAAAGTATGCGAATGAACAAAGTTGGGATAAAGTGTGTTGAGAATTTGCGGATTATTTTTATTAGAAGGTGGGTCAGTGATTGGGTTCAGATTGAAAGAAACGCGATTGCGACGAGTAGTTTGAGGTTTGTTGTTTTGATGATGAATTTTTTTTGAAACGGAATTATTATCATAGTTAACCGATGTGGGCTTATGACTGATCTGTGAAGAGAAGGTTGGAAAAATATTGGTTTTTAGTTCCCAGTTGGGGGCAGGGCTGTGATGGGGCTTAGGTTACATTTTCTCCACTGATGCGTTAGGCCTAGTGGAAGGATGAAGATATAGGATTAGCAATAATTAGGATTAGAATTTAAGTTGGAGTTTGGAATACCATAAGATGATTTTTTGGGCTAATAACTATTGCTTATTCTAGGGTTAGAATTAGTGTTTTTGCTAGAATTAGAACTTATATTAGGATTAGACTTAGGTGTATTACTAATTGGATATACGTTTGACTGAGATATATTTCTCGGTTTCCAGGTTCTGCCAGGTTTGTCCATCCACTTAGATATTAGTCCAGTTCCGTGTTTTTGCATACCACCGGTAGGACTCAGGACCATCCAAGCGAATTTAGAAGGTAAGTTAAATTTAAAACTGCTTAGCTTGGCACAAATTGGAGATGTTTTTTGGCATTCGGATATGGTGAAGCGGAACTTTTTAAAAAAGTATTTACGCACCCAGGATATACTTGCATTGGCTGGGAAACCTCTAATAAATAATGTGATAACCTCACTTTGGTTGACCGACTTTAGCTTTTGCAGACGGCTTTCCCATTCTAGTATTGTCCACGAAGTTCCAAAACGTTCGATAACTTTTCGAGGAGCAGCGATTGGTGTTGTTAACAAGGGGGTGTCTGAGGCAATGGAAGAGTCAAGAGTTATATTATGTTGAGTAGTAGGTAAAGAGGCAACTGATGGCGGACGCTTGGATGCTATCGTGATTTCTTCGAAAATAGAGGAGGAGTTATGTTGAGAATCTGTGGTGGTGGGGATTGAACTCTATTGGGCACTAATCTAACTTCATCCGCTATATCTGCGAGCGTCACTCGAAACACATCTAGATCATCGCTTATGTCATTCATTATTTGAAATAGTATTTCAAACATGGGATCAGGCTGCTGAGGTGTTAATTTCGCTTTAGTTGATGTAGCTTGAAGTGCAATATCCATATCATACCGCAAGGAAGTTAGATTACTCATTATGTTTTTGGTAGATACATAATTTTTAAGGATTTCAAAGCTATTTTTGACTTCTTTTTTTAGCTCATTGATCGGCTTATCACAATGCAAAGCTTTCTCACTATCTCTTACTATTTCAGTTAATGCTCTGAGGTTTTTAGAAATAGTTGAGATGTCAGAGTTATTTGCTTTGCACGTGGACTCTACTCTAGCTAGATCGTCGGATAGGTGTGTGAAGACGTCAAAGTTGGGAAGTTTACTGCACAGTTGTTTATAATTCGAGTGCATTACATTCATAGAGTCACTCAGACATTTAATGGCGAGCATCACGTGTGAAAGCGACAAATCCCAACACTCGTTGCAGAAAAACTTAAAATGTGATGACTAATCCTGAATGTAGTTCAGACTCCTCTTTGTCATGCCCACACAGCAGCCATGGTAGGATTTCCCGCAGAGACCATTGCAGCTAAGTTTTAGTGCATTTTTGTCTTTGATAGAGCAGTTTTTGTTGGCACAAGTGAAATCCATTATGAGTTTTTTTTTTTTTATAAAATGATGACACGCACAATTGTTATTTTAATTAAAGTTTTTTACTCGTCTTATTAATTCGTAAATAACACTGTGCGACAGTCCAAAATACCTGGGAGATAATGTTATTTTTCTTGTAGGTCTTGTTGAGTTAAAGAACTTTCTATACTTGAAATTTACCGGACACCCCCAAAATCTGGACTTACGGTAAAAAAACCGATTTTGCCTACCTTTGCCCACTTATTGGCTTATAACTTACCTGATTGCCAATTGATTTTAAAAATTTAACCGGATCCTGAAAGACGATACTTGAACCTTTTCAACGATATATATACTGTTTGGGACAACTTGAGAAAGCTGTGTGTATTTACTCAGCAAATACAACTTTTTTTCAATTTTTTTTACTTTTTTCAACTTTGACGATTTTTCTATACACTAAATTATATTGAGACCACACTAGTCCTGCACGGATTCATAGAAAAAATTTATTAGAAATTGTAACGCAATTTAGTTTATGAAAATTGGTCAGTAATTGACAAAGTTATTCAACTTTTCATGAAAATAGATTTTTTTCCAAAAATGCACTTTCGGTATGACAATTCAAAATGTTTGCTAGATCTTTTTTTTTTTAGTCGGCATCATTAGTTTCGTGTTGTAATGACCAGCAATAATCCGAAATCATTTTAATTTTATTTTTTTCCTGCAAATGTTTTCTATTGTTGCCATTTCTTGGTAAAAATGTCCTCCTTGCTCATCGCTTAACTGGGCTAAGTTCTTTGGGAAGAAGTCCAAATATGAATGGAGAAAATAAATTTTTATAGACGTGGTGCATCCCATTGCACTATATGCACATAAAAATTCATTCACAATTGCGACAGACTCGTCGCTTCTATGGTTTCCGAGGAAATTAGTGCACAGCTAAACAAAACTCTTCCACGGACGTTGTTCCACGAAATTTAACTTCCTTACAAAATTTGTATCACATAAAATATCACATAAAATAGGCTTTCAAAACGTTCTTAACGTTCCTTTAATCAAGGCTGAGAACGTTATTCTACCAGCACTGCATCTGAAACTCGGATATATGAAACATTGTGTTAAAATATTAGATGTAAACGGCGAGGATTTTGCGTATCTTAAAGGGGTGTTTCCAAAATTAAGTGAAGCGAAAAGAAAAGGAGGTAAAATGTATATTTTTCATATCTATTACTTTTTAATCCTTTTATATTTATGAACTACATAAAGGTATTTTCATTGGAACTCTAATCCAAAAAGTCATGACAGATGCAAATTTTGTGGAACAAGTAGAAGCGACGACTATGTCGCAGTTGTAAATGAATTTTTATGTGCATATAGTGCAATGGGATGCAAAATGTCTATAAAAATTAATTTTCTCCATTTGCATTTGGACTTCTTCCTAGAGAACTTAGACCAGTTAAGCGATGAGCAAGGAGAACATTTTCACCAAGAAATGGCACCAATAGAAAAACATTTTGAAGGAAAAAATAAAATTTAAATGATTTCGGAGTATTGCTGGTCATTACAACACGAAACTAATGATGCCGACTCAAAAAAAAAAGATCAAGCAAACATTTTTGAGTTGTCATACCGAAAATGTATTTTTGGAAAAAAATCTCTTTTCATGAAAAGTTGAATAACTTTGTCAATTACTGACCAATTGTCATAAACTAAATTGCATTACAATTCCTTATAAAATTTTTCTATGAATCCATGCAGGACTAGTGTGGTCTCAATATAATTTAGTGTATAGAAAAATCGTCAAAGTTGAAAAAAGTAAAAAAAATTGAAAAAAAGTTGTATTTGCTGAGTAAATACACACAGCTTTCTCAAGTTGTCCCAAACAGTATATATATTGTTGGAAAGGTTCAAGTATCGTCTTTAAGGATCCAGTTAAATTTTTAAAATCGGTTGGCAATCAGGTAAGTTATACGCCAATAAGTGGACAAAGGTAGGCAAAATCGGTTTTTAGACCGATCCAGATTTTGGGGGTGTCCGGCAAATTTCAAGTATAGAACATTCTTTAACTTTGTTCTTTAACTCAAGACCTACTAAAAAAATAACATTATCTCCCAGGTATTTCAACTTCGTTCCATTTTGTCGCACTGTGTAATTCAACTTATGCAATCAACTTTTTTTTTTTATTTTCTTTTTTTTTGGTGCGATTAAGTACTGTTTGTTGTTAAGCTGTTAAAGTGCAAGTTGGCAGAAACACAAAATATTTATTTTAAAATTTAAAATTGAAAGGCACAATAAATTGAGTCAGACTTTTGATATTGTGTTGATTGATTATTTTGCAGGTAAATTACAAGGTACAAGAATTTAGTACAATTAAAACTGGAGCGGGTTATAAAGCACGTCCGAACTGTTTGGAAGTTGAGAACTATTATAAGTGTGGCATTGGTGTCGTCCGTGGCGTAGTTGGTTAAAGTGCGTGGCCACTATGTCACACGAACTTTGGAGACCCAGGTTCGAACCCCAGTAACGACAGAAAATTATTTGAATTAAAATAATTTTTCTGTACGGCCGCCACCTCTCTGCAGACAATGGCAAACCTCAGAGAGTAATCAAAATGCCATGTGAAGCTTCTTGAGAACGAGAAAATTCCGTTCATCGCCGTTCGGAGTCGGCGTTAAGCATGTAGGTCCGGTTCTCGGTCAATTGTGTACAAAACTTAATAACACGCACAACACAATTGATAATAAGAAGCTAGGTCAAAGTCCTTTCAAAGGCTGAAATGGCCAGTTATTTATTTTTTTTTTATTCAAGTGTGGCATTGAAAGCAACAATCCGTGTAGTTGCAACACCTCAAATAAAATTCCAGACGCCGCAAAAATTTTCTTTATTGATCAGTGCGGTCCAAGATCTATGGCATTAGATGATGTCTATGAAAGTGTCGATGAGAACTGCCACTGTAGAAGTAAGGTCAGTTGCTGCAACATCGAATGCAGTGTACTCTGCCAGCGTTGGGTACGAGCAAGATAGCGAGGACGAAGAGGAATTTGAACAAAACGTAAGCGAATCACAGAAGAAACAAAAAATACAAAAAAATATAGTTCTGCAAAAAACAATAGGAATATTGTTTTTTTTCATTTTGGAGAAAAAATAATTGGTCTTTTTCAGACAAAACCATCGATATGTCATTTAATATGATCAGACTTTTACTACCGAAGATATGATGAAAATTTAAAAAGGGAGCCCTACGTTCGGGGCTAAATTTTCAAAAATTTTTAAAAATACTTCAGCTGGAAATATCGATATACTTTTTGAGCAAAAGATTAATGAGGGTGGTACATTAGGAGGGTAGAAACTGAGATCTGGAGGGTAAGTACTAGAACGGTACACCTGAGTTCAATGACCTCTATAGAGGTCATATTGGCCTCATTGAGACAAAAACATTGATATACCAAACTTAATTCGACTGTAAATACCAGAGATATGAAGTTATATGTCAATGCGCGACCCCTACGTTCGGTCAAAAAAAAATTCTTTTTTCGTAATTGTATTGCAAAAATACGTCATATTCGCTGGTATACGGCGAACTTTTTTTTTGAGGTACGATCTAATGCCCACCTCCCATATAACTTATTTTCCAGTATAAATGTGAAGGGCATTTTAGCGAAAACAAGATTCAGATAATTTGCCATTACTCCTTTTTTTTTTTGCTTTTTTGTTGATAAAGTGTTTATTTTAAAGTTTTATTAAACAAATTATTTTTTTTTAAGTTTGAGAAACTTTTTTTTTATTTTTTCATATAAAATTGATTATTTTTGACAAAAGATGCTTCAGAAAAGTGGGCGTAAAGTATTTATTATTGAGTTTCGGCAAACCAAGTTTTAGAAACATATTTAAGAAGTGTTGATATTACACATATTAGAGTTTAAAAAAAACACAAATGCTTTTTTTATTATATAGCGTTTTGAACTTTGTGAAAAATTTGTTATTTTTCATATAAAATTGCTCATTTTCCCCAAAACATGCTCCAAAAAAGTGGGTGTAAAGTCGTTATTATTGAATAACGGCAAACCAAATTTTGGATACATAATGAGAAAATGTTGATTTTACACATATTCAAATTAAAAAAAAAATACTTTTTTCATTACATTGTGTTTTGAAATTTGTGAAAAAGTTGTTATTTTTTCATACAAAATTGTTAATTTTCGCTAAAACATGCATAAAGTCCTTATTATTGAGTTTAGGCAAACCAAATTTTGGGAGCGTGTTGATATTCGACATACCAAAACTAAAAAAAACAAAAATTCTTTTTTTTTGCTTAATTTTTATAATTCTTAAAAAACATATTTTTTAAGAATTATATTAAGAGCTTTATGCCAAATAGTTCATGAAGCAACAGGTTGCTACAACAACAATGTTCTTTGCAGAACAAACCAAGCTGACTAGACCATGGTTTCGTCGGACGCTACTCCGACTCATCAGTAGTCTCAGTGGTTCTAGCAGTCCACTAACTTTGACAAGCTAAATAAGCGCAAGAGCAATAAAACCAAAGCGGAGTTATAGAAGCGCTATATTTTATCAAAGCAATGTTTTTCTACTCTTTTCCTAGTCGCAAAATTTCCAAAAGTTGACTGCATTGATTTTGTTGTTGCGCTTTTTTGTTTACTTCTTTATCACGTATCAATCTAGGTTCCAACATTTTGTTGGTATTAAACCATAGAAGGCGTGAAGAAGGTTTTTTTTGAAAACAGATGTTTATTATATGCGCAGACATATAATAATTAATACCAACAAAATGTTGGAAACTAGATTGATACGTGATAAAGAAGTATACAAAAAAGCGCAACAACAAAATCTATGCAGCCTCGGTAGTCGAGTTGGTAGCGTGCTCGACTGCCACCCCAGAGGTCCCGGGTTCGATTCCCGGCCAGGCCATGGTCCTTCGCTTTAAAACCTTTCTTAATTTTCTATCCTCATTTCTAATCAACTGAAATTAAAAATTCATCAATATTTACGACTTGAAGTTGTAGTTGATGGTAGAGAAGTTTGTGGATGAGATTGCCTTTATAACTTGAATTGACTGAGGTAAAGGCATAACACTTGCCTCTGATTCAAATTCACATGTTTCTTTGGCTTTCCACCACACTTAGAACATCCTACATATGTTTCACTTGATTGCCCTTTCCTTCCCCTTTCCTTCCCAGTAATCATTTTTATAGCTTTAATGTTGTTTTTTTTTTATTTTTGAAAATACAGCGAAACAAAAAAATTGTCCATACAAAAAGTGGGTTTTTGACCAAAAAAGGTACTTTTTTAAAAAAATTCCAGGAAGCCTAAGGGCTAACACATTGCTAAATCGCAACAACAACAATTACCCAAGGTACATTTTAGACCGAGTTTATCGGACATTTTTTTTAGCGACCCATCCTAATATACAGTGTCTAAATGTAAAAAGGAGAATTTTATCATCTTTTCAATTCAACTTTTAAAGAGTGGCATGTCCGTAATTGATAAGATATCGCAAAGTCCTCTTACATGAAGAATATTAATACTCTTAACTATTATTCTGCTTATTTAGATTTATAAATGCATGACTTTTTTTTCGTAAGCTATTTTTGTCCCTCACTCGTTACACTGTGAGGCCTAGGAAAATAACTGCCAGTTCCAAGAGTTATTTGTAGTCGCCGCGCAGTTGCTTATCCCGTAGATGTCAACGACATAAACCTTTCAATTCTTCGCATTCCTAAAGACTGTTACTTCTCTTAATAATTTCATCGCTCATTCCTGACTTGTACTTGGTAACATCTATATTTTTGCATTGTTTTCCAAAACGACCAAACGCCCTTAACTCAGCAGATGATATTGCGAAAAAAGTTTCAAAATTTTTTTTTTTTTTTTTTTTTAGCTTTGAACCAAGGATTTCAGGTGGAATACCTATTCAGTCAAGTCTGCCTTGGTTCGAAATGGGGTGATAGTTTTAGTGGGAAGGAAAGGGCAATCAAGTGAAACATGTGTAGAATGTTCTAAGCGTGGTGGAAAGCCAAAGAAACATGTGAATTTGAATCAGAGGTAAGTGTTATGTCTTTACCTCAGTCAATTCAAGTTATAAGGCAATCTCATCCACAAACTTCTCTACCATCAACTACAACTTCAAGTCGTAAATATTGATGAATTTTAAATTTCAGTTGATTAGAAATGAGCAACCAAGTAAAACTAAGCGGCCAGTGCTGGAAGAGGTTGTGTAAAAACAAACCATTGCACTTACAAGTAAGATCTTCCATTTGTCCAGAAGACTGAACACGGCCTCTGCAATTGATTCTCCAGAACTGTCTTTAATTATAGGTATTCCCAACAACTTTCATAAATTAACCCAGCATACCAAACGATACGTTATAATTTTTAAATGTGCTAAACAGAGCGAGCATTTCTATCGTTATAAATTATAATCTTATCTATAATCTATTATACTCATATTAGCCGAGTTCTTTTGTAAGCGAGTGACAAAAGAACGCTGCAACTCGGTTAAAATTTGCTTTTAGTTGCTTAACAGCACTGGCAACAACTATCAAAAAACTTATGATAAGTTTGTTGGAATAAACAATAAGCAAAACAAAATGAGTAATTCGGAGGATTCTTTGGTAAAAACATTTATTAACTTAAAAATATGATAATAAAATCTATGAATAATATTTTGCGTTTACAGATTGCATCTGAATACATGGGTGAGCAGCGCGAATATCTTCGCAATGAAGAGATGGAAGCAGTGAACGAAGTGGTGGAAGCGATATTCGGAACTTGTTCCATTTTGTTTCGTTTTGTTTATATGTACATACAAAAATCAGTTTGACGTTTGCATGAAATTTTCTAAGGATTTTTTCAGAGCTCATTCACAATAGAGCAGTTTTTTTACTTTTCAACACTGCATATCAAGTCGGATATTAGTTTACCGAGTTGTCTGAACTCGTATAAATAACCGGGTTTGTGTTGTTGTTTTGCATTTATTTATAGCGTTTTCGTTTCTCGCGATAATGTTGCATTTATTCTGCACTGTGGTAGGGCTGTCAAATTTTCGTGTTCTTTTCTCAGCATATTCATAGGGTTGCGTGTTCTTTTCTCAAAATGTTGCACTCTGATCTGGCAAAAGTGCGCCATTTTCTACCATAGTAAAATCGTAAGTGCGGAATGCAACATTATCACAAGAAAAGAAAACTCTATAACAGTGAGCGTTGCACAGCGGATTTTTATATAGCGTTTACAATTGATAAATAAAGAATTTGTTATAATGGATGTAAATTGCATAATTTTATTAAATTCAATAAATGAAATAGTGAACGAGTTGGCGGATTCATCCTCATCCTCAACTGATGATGAAATTGAGACGGTAGTTCTTGGAAAAAGTTCACGGCCGACAGTGAAACAATTTTTGGATGACGTTGTGAGTTCTTATTCTGAGGCAGAGGTAAATAAAACAGTTTTAAATCAAATGAAACTTCTTTACAATCTGAAATTAAAGTTCAAGAAAAACTTCCGCATCAGTCGTGACCTTACCGAATATCTCGTAGTCAAATATTCTGCGAGCACATGGTATACAACAAGGAACTACAAAGAGGGAAGACTGCAAATGCCAGCGGAATCTCATATACTCGCATTTTTGTGGTAGGCTAAATGCAACGTTTATAAGGGAAACTTCATTTATACATATTTATTTATATTTTTTATTCAGGTTTGCCGCAAACAAAAGAACTTTTAGAGAAGTTGGAAATCTATTTGGCATGTCTTTGTCAAGTACCTATAATAGTTTCAACAAAGTTTTGAACTTTCTTGTCAAGGATATCGCACCGGAAGTAATTAGATTTCCAAATGAAACCCAAGAAAAAGAAGTCATCTCAAAAGAATTTGAAAATGTTAATATGAATCAATAAGCTAATTTACTCATAACTAATATAAATGTGTAATTTGCAGATACCTGGAATTCCGAATGTCTTAGGTTGCGGTTGCATAGATGGAAGCTTCATCACAAGCAGAAAACCAAAACATAAAATACGGTCTACATATACAAACAGACACGATTGTGTATCCATCACTCTGTAAGGCATATGCGATGCGAAGTTACGTTTCTTGGATGTATTCACTGGAGTGCTTAGCAAAGTCCATGATGCAAGAATTTTGCGATTGTCCTTCATTGGAAAGGAATTGTCGAGTGCATGTGCTCCTAAGTACCATTTGCTAGGTGACTCAGCATGGTGACAACACCATACCAGGATTATGGAAATTTGACAGAAGCCGAAAAATTTTACAACATGAAATTTTGCCAAACTAGGGTGAAAATAGAAAATGCCTTTGGGATCTTGAAATCACGATTCCGTCAGCTAATGCGCTTAGATTTTCACAATGTTCAGGCGATGGCGAAGTTTGTTATAGCGTGCTGCGCTCTTCATAATATTTGCATGGAAAGAGACGACGTTCTTGACTGCAACACCATAGATGATGAGATCGAAAACATTTACACAGAAAGAGGAGATAGGAGGGAACAACTACTTTCACAATTAGGCCAGATTAAGCGAAACGATGTTAAAAATCAACTATACATTCAAAGAAACCTTCAAAGAAATTAATGTTTTAATTCATTTATTTAATTAAATTATATGTATGTAAAAGAGTAAAAAAATTCATAAATACTTTTTTAAAAATAAGGTACTTTAATTCTTTTTATTAAATAACAGGATTGAGAAACACTCTCAAAAAAAATAGGTTCTTCAAGTCTTTCCTATAAGTATAACATTTGTAAATTAATGTATGTTCTACATACAGGCACTTTCATTTTAATTTCGATAGTTTTCGAACAAATTCACAAGAAGATGTTGAATATTGTTGAGCGACTCCAGTTTCTCCCTATGTCTTCTTTCTCGAGCCTCTTCCTTTTTATTTGTAATTTCGAGCAGCGTCTGTTGGACCGATTTCTTTTTTTCCACCTCCTTCGCCTTTGGACTACATGTACTCGTAGCTTTCATTATTTCTGCTTGGCCGCTCATTTGTACTTCAGGCTCTATTGAGTCATCCATCGCACTAATATTTTCCAGCTCTTCTGCGAACTCTATCCGTTGCCTCTTAGAGATGTGGTTATTTTCAACCGCTGCTTTCCTTCTTTTTAGAACAGTCTTATACCTTTCTTCACATTGTTTTGCTGTCCTATCCTGTATTTCAGTTGAGATTTTCTCCCACATTTCCTTCTTATTCCGAAGAGCCTTCATCGGTCCAATCTCCGGAAAATACCTGGCGTATCTGTCGAGCAGAAGCCGGGTCTCACCGTCTGACCACACTGCAACAAAAACATAAAATTATTGTTTTTTTTCGACTTAAGCTACTTATGTATATGTATTTTTATACTTACTTTGTATACGTTTGAAGCACGGGTTTTCGATTGCTTGCTGCTAGATTTTAATATATCTAAAATTTATTTACTTTTAACAATCCCTTATTTCTGCGTCACTATCGAGTAAATTTTATCAGTAAAAGAAAACTGTCGAATATCTGATTTGTGACAGGGTTGCATTTTTTTTGTACTTGTCTCATATGATGTAACATTTTCGCAGGGACTATGCCAATATTTTGATAATGTTGCCATCTAATGAGGTAACATTTTGATCCAGAAACGAAAACGCCATTAGTTATCCTACCTTGTGTTTTTGGGTTGATACTCATAATCATGGCATCTCCATCAAATTTAATTAGACAGAACTTTTTAATATCTCAACCGATTTTTAACTTATTTTACTTGTTGGAAAGGTAATCATATGTACTTTATGATGAAAATATTGTCAACAAACTAAATGGATGCCTAATGTCAAAAAAATGGACAAACACTCAATAATAGTGAAATATTGGCATTTTTTTCCATTATCTCAAGTTTTAGTCCAACTAGGCAGGGTAAGGCACAACGTGATCAGCATGGACATTATAGAAACTCAGTTGGACGCCAAATGTCACTTTTTTCCGAGCAGTATGAGTTAAAATTCGTAGAAAATTTCGGCTCCATACAACTGGATGACAGCTCTAATTGGAGATGTTGACTCAGGTGGTGGGTACCTTTTATCTTATTTTTATTCGAATTATTCTTTATGTTTATGTTTTTGCTCCTATATTCTGTTTTATTTGTATCTTCATTTTGCTCCTTGTGACTACTAGTAGTTCTTTTTCTTCACTCTCTGATGTGGGAATCATTGTTTTAAGAATATCGCTGTCTATTTTTATACGTGATAGTGCGTCAGCATTAGTGTTGATTTTTCCTTGTTTATATACGATTTTGAAGTCATAGTCGGATAGGTCTAATCTATCCTAGTCATCTTTGACGATGGATTCTTGTGCGAAAATAAGGATACTAACGGTCTGTGGTCTGTTACTACCATAAACTTTCTTCCATATAAGTAAGGTTTGAAAAAATTTATTCCCCAGTATATTGCTAATAGTTCTTTTTCAATTATTGGCTTGTTTATGTCATGCTTTTGCAGTGACTTGCTGGCATATGATATAGGAAGATCGTGTCCTATCTCTCCTTGTGAGAGTACAGCTCCTAACGCAAAATCAGATGCGTCAGTTGTTAAGATGAATCACTTTTTAAAATTTGGATATTGCAGAATTGGAGGGTCTACTAGTTTTTGTTTCAAATTCTTAAACGCTTTTTCGCATTCCTCCGACCAGATGAAAGGTGTTCCTTTTTTTAGTAATGAATTAAAGCATTTTACAATGGCTGCGAAATCCGGTATGAAACGTCTGTAATATTTGCAGAAAGCCACAAATCTTCTTACATCATCTGAATTTTTTGGTGCTGGGTAGTTTAAAACTGTCTCACATTTAGCTGGATCTGTTTTGATACCTTTGTCTGTTATTAAGTGACCAAGATATGTTACTTCCGATCTTAGAAATTGATATTTGCTTGCGTTTTGCTTAAAATTATATTTTTGCAAGCGATCAAAAACTTTTGCTAGATTTTGGTTGTGATGTTTTATTGAGCATCCAAAGACTATTATGTCATCAACATAAAGAAAAGCTTTTGAATTTAAACCGCTCAGAGCTACTGTAAGCATTCTCTGAAATCTGTTTGAAGAGATTTTAAGTACAAAAGGTACACGTTTAAAGTGGTAATGTCCATCTTGTGTTGAAAATGCTGTTAATTGTCGTGAACTTTTGTCCAAACGTATCTGATGGAAAGAGCTCGCCATGTCTGATGTTGAAAAGTACTTAGCTCTTCCTAACATGTCTAGAACGTCTTCTAATCTTTTTAAGAGAAATTTGTCATTAACTAACTTTTTGTTGAGTTTTCTGAAATCTACTACCAAACGTCATTTCTTTTTGTCATCATTGCGTTTCTTTGGTACTAATAACAACGGTGCATTATATGGGCTTATTGAGGGTTCAATTATGTCATTGTCCATTAAATTTTAACTTGTTTGTTTATTTCTTCGTATTGTGAATGGGGTAGTCTGTAGTTTTTTTATATAAACTGGTGTTGTGTCAGATAAGTTTAAATTTTGAGAATAAAAATTATTGATTGTAGGTTTTTTCCTTCAAGGTGAAAAATTGTTTGATATATCCTAAATATGTCTTTTAGTTCAATTTCTGTGTTACTGTCTAATTTTAATTCCGTCATTCAATCTTTAAAGAGTTGTGAGTCTGTTTCCTTAGTGAGTTTATTGTGTGTGTTCATGATTGTGTACTCACTCATTTTTTCTGTTCTTGGCTTGATCTCATTAAAAATTATTTCTTTATCGTTTATATTTATCATTTTGATGTGGCGAATTCTTTTGGCGGATGCTAACACCTTCTGCAAGTTCTTATTTAAAACAATGCTATCTTCTTTAATATTTAGGTTGATTGGAAAAATCATTTCGGTTCCGGGGGTTATTCTAAGGAAATTTTGCTCTGGAAGTTTTGTTATTATTGGTATCACGTAGTCTGTGTTGCCGATTAGTAATCTATGAAGCTTGCATATTTTGCAAAGAAATCTCTTCCTAGTTTTCCATCAGTAGTAATGGGAAAGTTGTCATTCAGGATGTCGAAATTGTTTTTAGCATAGTGTCAATTTTGTGACTCCTAAAGAGTAACCAAAATATTACATTTTCAGGTGTCTACATTAGAGTGGAACGAATTTTTAACCTCATGGGCTTCATATATTTTTGAAAACTACGAGTAAAAAAATAAATTTCTGCATCTTTAGTTTTTTTCTGCGACATAACTTTTGACTGCGCCCGAGAGTTTATATATTTCATGCCAGACTTATTATTTTTTTTTTAATCCAAAGTTTAGTTTGAAAATTAGTTACTTATTTTTTAATGCAAACCTCTTCATTAACGCATAAATGATAACTTGTCAAGAGATCCTGTCGCGACACTATCGGCACTTATTATCTTTAAATTTCACAAGTCGCGCACACGAATTTTACTATTAATTTGTAATTTTTTTAAAACGCCGGCACGATCGCGACACTTTTGCACTTTACGTTTTACTTAATTTAAGCGAACAGCTGATTCCCTTGTTTTGTGTGGAACCCAAGTGCACAATAGTGCCGACGACTAGGGTTGCCACCTGCTCAGCGGAGACGGGTGTGGGTATTTATATTATGATAAAGAAAAAAACCGAAAGCAAAGATGCAGGTGCGTTTGCTAAGACTTTTTAATCAAAGTCTTATCGAATTTACGCACCGTGGGACCGAAAGAACCTAATCACGATAAAAACAAATTATGTTATTATTATTAAAATATCGCGATTTTTACGAATTTTCGAGTTAATAAAAAGGACTTCCACGAGAAAAAATAACCCAATTTTTGGGTCGCACTCTAGTTGCGGGTCCAAGGAGATGACTTGGACCCTCTCACAATTCCACCGGTGGAATTAATTTATTTTACCTGTTCCGGACGGAACTAGGCTCGAGTGCGAGGGGCCTAACAAACACACAAAAAAAAAGCGCCAAAGCGAACGCGGAGCACGACTACACGCGACAGGAGAAAAAAAACGGAAAAGAGAAAAAGAATCGCGGTAACACCAAAAAACCGGACAATAAGAAAAAAAAAGGGTAAAACACTGGGTGTGGTGAGCGCACCAGCACACACAAACACATATGAAAATTTATTAAAGAAAAACAACAAAGGTACTCCCTGATAAATGTCCGGGTCCTCTGTTCCTGGTCTTCCTGGCTTCTACTTGGTCCAGCGACGAAGTCCTAAATCCCACGTACTTCGTCGGTCGTAAGTGGCTCACAGCTCGAACCACTTCACTTTTTTTTTGGGTTTTTTTTTTATGGTTTTCGACGCTAGTCGAAAAATCACTTGGCACAATTTATTTTTTTTTTGTCAAACCACTTGGCACACTTCCTACTCTTTCCACTGTTCAGAACGAACTGAACTGCCAACCAGCGGTGCAGACTGACGATGCTTAGGTTCCACAAGATGGGAACCTAAACACAGCCATCTTTTTTCTAGCATAGATGCGGTTTTCGCAGAAACCGGTATTCACACCTGAAGGCTTTGCTCACACCTATTTTCAAAATCGTTTTACGGATTTTTTGAGGTGCATCTTGAGCAAATTTAAATAAAACCTTCTACCCACCAAGTGTTTTTCTACATCTTGGCGGCATCTATGCTAGTATTGGTGTGGCAACACTCCACACCTTCCACAGCCCACAATGGCTACCCTCATTGTGACTTGGCCAAGTGATTTTTACTTTTTTTTCACAATAACAGTCCTAGTCCTGTTCGTTTTATTTGTCGCGCAATTCCGTGCGTTCAGTCACTCGTGGGATTTCAGTTTCGTCGAGCATGGAGCACAAGGAGAAACTTTAGCCAACCCGAGTTTTATGAAAGTAATAAATAAACAAAGTGGTTTAATGACCACTGGAGTGCATGTGTGTGTTGGGCGCCACTCCAAACGCACAGTGATTACGTCCGGACAAAACAAAATCGTCATTTTATGACTACACATAAAATGGTCGCCGTGTAGTTTTGTCCGTACGTCACTTTGGCGCAACTAAAATTTTAGACCGCGACAACCCCACCCCCACCTCCACGAAAGTTGCTCGGTATCTGATAACCGAGAAACTTTCGTTACAGAAAACTAACCTAAGGGATACTAAGTTTCTCCTACATGTGGCCGTAGATCCTGTACGTGCCACGTCCCTTTCTCACGCCCATCCTCATCTTCGAGGACATAAGTCCAGGGAGATACCCTCTTTTTAACCCTATATGGTCCTATAAACTTGGGTGCTAATTTTGCTGCAAAGTAATTGGCTGCATCGGACAGCACAAAATTCCGTCTCCAGACTAATTCGTTCGGTAAGTATTGTACATCCCTACGTCTCAGATTATAGGTCTTTGCCATCTTGGCGCTCGCTATTTCCATTTTCGTCCGTATGTCTTGCCTCAATTTGGCCATAAGTTCCGCTCGTTCCTCACTATTATTACAAGTCGGTTCGTCTAAGTCATCCTTTCGTCGATAGCCCCTATCTCCCCGGACCGCCATGTTTCTGCCAAAATTTACAAAATAGGGAGATTGCCCTATCACCTCGTGCTGCGACGTGCGAATGCAGCAGGCTACTTTAGCCAGGTGAGTATCCCACGTTCGGTGATTTTCAGAAATATAAGCCCTAAGGGTTGTCTTAATGATCTGATTAATCCGCTCGGCCGGGTTCGCCTGCGGATGATAATTGGCAGTGAACCGGAGCCGGACTCCAAAGGAGTCACACAAAGACTGCAGTTCTCTGCTCTTAAATTGAGGGCCATTGTCGCACACTATTGACCTAGGGACGCCAAAGAGTAAGAACACGTTGTTCTCCAGCTCTTTGCAGATGCTTTTTGCCGTTGCTGAACGTAACGGAAACAAAAGCGGGAATTTGGTGAAGTAGTCAACCACAGTTAAAATATAACTGTAACCTTGACTAGACTTCACAAGGGGTCCTACCAGATCCACGGAGATCATCTCCCATGGCTCCAAATCCTTGATCCTACCTACCATTCCACCAGCTGGCTTCCTATTGTCTGGTTTCACCTTTTGGCAAACCTGACATCCTTTAATATACCTAGCTATATCTGCCTTCATCTTTGGCCAATAATATTTGTCCGCCACCCTAGCTAACGTCTTCCGTACGCCCATGTGTCCTGCTAACGGATCATCATGGCACTCGCGCAAAGCCTCCTTTCTCTCAGCTTTTCCTAACACTCGCTTCCACTCATAAGCCCTATCGTAAACGTTGCTAAGCCCTGCCTTAACGTGTTTGTATAAAACACCGTTTTCGAACCGCCACGTGGAAAAATCAAGGGGCGTCTGTGCCACCTTTTTACTCATCTCCAGTACCCAAGGGTCCGTTGGTCCATCGGTGATTTCACTGATTACTGGAACACTCCGTGACAGCATATCCGGGACAACATGATCCTTACCCTTGCGGTGTACGATTTCAAAATCGTACTGCTGTAGTTTAAGGGCCCACCTGGCCAGTCTCCCGCAGGGGTCCTTCAAATTGTTAAGCCACACGAGCGAGTAGTGATCAGTTACCACCGTAAAATGAACTCTCTCGATGTATGGACGCAGCTTCTCCACTGCCCACAAAACTGCCAGACACTCCTTCTCCGTTGTGGAGTAATTTTTTTCACACTTACTAAGCGACCTACTCAAGTAAGAAATTACCTTTTCGCCCTCATCAAACTGCTGGGTCAGGACTGCGCCTATGCCAAAATCAGAGGCGTCAGTTTGTACAGAAAAGGGCCTATCAAAATCTGGGCAACTCAAAACAGGGGCAGTAACAAGGCGCTCTTTGGCCTTCAGAAAACTATCTTCACACTCAGCCGACCAGTGAAATCTCTTGTTTTTCTTGAGAAGATCCGTAAGTGGTTTCACTAGATCGGCGAAGTTTGGTACAAAACGCCTGTACCAAGAGATAGTACCTACAAACGAACGAACTTCTTTGACATTCCTGGGGGCGGGTATCTTCAACATCGCCTCCACCTTTTCTGGGTCTACGTGTAGACCTTGCCTATCAACAACATAACCTAAATATCGAAGTGAAGACAAACAAAAATTACATTTTTCCCTATTCAGCGGTAACCCGGCGTCGCCAATTCTACGAAGAACTTCCCTCAAAACCTCTACGTGCTTTTCGAACGTATTCGCCAGGATGATGATGTCATCCAGGTAGACGAATACGTGCGGCTCCAAATCAGCTCCGATCACCGTATCTATAAATCTCTGCCACGTGGCAGGCGCATTATGCAGGCCATAGGGCATTCGCTTGAACTGGTAAAGTCCCCGACCCGGGACCGTAAAAGCAGTAAAAGCCCTTGACTTTTCCGCGACTGGAATCTGCCAATACGCTGATTTTATATCCAAGCTTGAAAGATACTTGGCGTCTTTCAGCTTATCCAACGTTGCGGAGATATACGGCAACGGGTAACTATCACGCTCGACACAGTCGACACAAAATCGATAAGAGCCGTCCTTTTTCTTGATCATGACCACCGGTGAGGCCCACGGACTGTGAGAGACCTCGATCACGTCCTTCTCCAACATCTCCTCGATTTCCTTGTCGATGTGCTTCTGGATGGCTGGAGACACTGGGTAGTATCTCTGCTTGATGGGCTCCACATTTGGCTTTGGTCTGATCCGATGTTCGACCAAATGTGTGCAGCCAAGACCCTCGGGCATCGCCTCAAAAATTTCTCCTACAAGTCGTTCCAACGACGCGGTTTCGCTAGAGGTCAATTCCGACCTTTCCACGATGCTTGCCACTGCCGACACTTCTACCCTATCGCTAAACCTCCACTGATTTCTGGCTACATCCGGGACAATGCCCGCCTTGACCCAAAAGTCAATGCCCAAAATCAGGTTTTGCGGTAAGCCTGGTATAACGAGGCACTCTATGAGGACCGACTTGCCCTCGACCTCGATCGGAAGTGTGATAACTCCGCGCACTGGAACAAACTCGCCATCCGCTAACGCGACCCTAGAAATAGTTGACGAAGACAACTCTATACCCCACGAACTTAAAATATCCCACCCTGGGCGACCAATGATGGTTCTTGAAGTTCCCGAATCTAACAAACCTCTCAGAAAAACTCCAAAAATTCTAACACCTAAATAAGGCCTATTATCTAATTCCTTTTCTAGAAGTGTAAACCCTAATCTAACCTCATGACAACAATTTTCTATGTCCCTATCTATCCTAGCCAGCTGGTTGCTCGCAGGCAACCTCTTTATTCTCGGCGAGCGCCTTGCCCTGCGTCTGCATGGGCTCGCAACACATTTCCCGACACGTTCGGGTTAGGTCCCTCCCTTGGCCCCTCTCGGCCCCTATCTGCTTCGGCCCTGAACCCGCGTCTGTCTGACGGCCCTGCTCTATTCGAGCACCGAGGGCAGTCGCGCTTCATGTACCCGGCTATCCCGCAGCCGTAGCACCTAATTCTCTTTGGACAGTTGACCGAGACATGTCCAACTCCTCGGCAATTAAAGCACCGGAACGTCGGTTGTGGTGGCGAAGAAATCCTGCGTTCCAATCGTTGCGCCCGGAGCGGGGCGTTCACTTCAGCCACAGTGGGCTCTGCTGGCACGTAGGCTAAGTCCGGCTCCAGAAGATTCCTTGAACGACTGCTTGGCGGCGGGACGAATGATTCCACATTCGTACGTACGGCTTCCAACTTACGACCTAAAGAGACCAAGTCGGACAGGGTGGTTGGCTCAGCTAAACTTAGCTGAGTTTGAAAAAAGGGTGTCAAATTCGACATCACTAACCCTAACTTTCGGCGTTCAGAAAGAGGTTCGGCCAGCCGACGAAATAAGCCTCTCATTGCCGCTACAAAAATCCCTATGGACTCATTGCCCCCTTGAGTCCTTTTCCTAATCTCATCCATTAATAATTCGTCGTAGTTGGGTGGGAGAAACTCCAGTTTCAACTCCTTCACCAACTCCTGCCAACCTGACACGGTCTTACGTACTGCACGGAACCATAAAAGCGCCTTAACACTAAACAAATCTACTGCCCCTCTAAAAAGTTGGGTCTCACTGACCCCTCGAGCTTCACAAAGCTCCTCTACCCTCTCTAAAAATGAACTTAAGAACACTCCTACCTTTTCTCCAGAAAACTTCAACTCCCACTTCGATAAATTTTCATTTTTTTCTGGATACTGCCGACCTCCCTCTTCACTAACCGAGCGACCTGCCACGGGTTCGGGTACCGGTGGCGCCGGTGGAACATCGTCCTCAATCGCAGCTGTTTTTTGCAGCGTGGCCCTTGGCTTGGCCATCTCCTCCGTAGTTTTGACGGGTTTTGGTGGTACCTCGTCTTCATCGTCCTGCACTCCAGCTAGCTCCAGAAGATCCGTCAGGAGCAACATCAGCCGGTTCCTCAGCTCCATCTGCGCGGATATCATACTGGCGGTCGTAGGCCTATACCGGTTAACCCAACCAACGCTCCACTCGATCTTGGTCATAATCTTCAGGAACTCTGAAGACTTCGGATCCTGTGGTGGGTTCTCCATTAGTGCCTCGATCTCCACGATCTTCGCCTCCAACGCTGCCTTATCCTCGGAAAACTCGAACGGGTACACAGCGAAGATCTCGACCGAGTCCCTGCGCTCTAGATGCCTTGAAGCTTTCAAGGTTTTCCTCATAGAGTCAACCGTGCCTGTTGGTAACCCACGAGACTCCATCTCGTACACCAACTCTTCTTGGCTTAGCCGGTTGATCTCCATGGTATTTTTGAATTAAAGAATAATATAAAAAAAAAATAAAAATAAAAATCAAAAATGAAAATGGACAAAAACAAAAAAAATTAGACGACGAACCAAAAACTCGACGAATATTTAACTAAATCAAAACTCCAGAGCGAACAAATAAAACCAAACCAGAAATATATATTGACGGACCAACAACGTCGGACCAGTATAAAAAACTCAAAAATGCAACAGAAAATAAAAGCTCCGAAATACGCGAAAACGGACCGACAACAAAAAGTCGGACCAGCGACCGATAACACGCGCACGGATAAACAATAGTAAAAATACCTGAATTCAAATAAAAAAAAATTTTAACAAAACGACTCCGACTTTAAATTTTATTTATTTCGTTTAACGAGAGAAAAAAAAATAAAAAAAATAAAGAAAAAAAATCAACCAATAAAACAATATAAAAAATATATATATGTATATTAAAAATATAAGGTATAAATAAGAAAAAATATAATAATTAAAATAGTAAAAAGGTTATTAAAATTAAACTTAATTTCTTAAACGTGCCTTGCTTTTAATCCTATGACGGAACTATAGGATTTGCTTTAAACTCGTTTAGGATTTCCTCTATTTAATTTTACCCGGATTTGCTAAACCCAATTTACAAAACAAAACAAAAAAAAATTAATTCAGTTCACTTTAATTCTTGTTAAACCTCCCTTTATTCCTTTAATTTACTCCTTTAATTTACTACTCATTCACTTTAATTTAAATTCCCTTTCAATTTCCTTTCAGTTTAATGTCGATTAGATTTTAAGTTATCTCTTACTTAATCTTAATTCAGTTTTTATTTGATTTCAATTTAATTTCCATTTAATTCTAATTTAATTTTAATTTAATTTTGATTCAATTGTAATATAGTTTTAGTTTAATTTTGATTTAATTTTAATTTGTTTTTAATTTAATTTAGTTTTAATCTAATTTTAATTTTAAGTTATTTTTTTTTATTTAATTTTAATTTAATTTTAATTTAATTTTAATTCAATTTGAATTTAATTTAAATTTAATTTTGATTTAATTTTAATTTTATTTTAATTTTATTTTAATTTTATTTTAATTTAATTTTAATTTAATTTTAATTTAATTTTAATTTAATTTTTATTAAATTTTAGTTTAATTTTAATTTAATTTTAGTTTTAATTTAATTTTAATTTTAATTTTCATTTATTTTTAATTTAATTTTAATTTAATTTTAATGTAATTTTAATTTAATTTTAATTTAATTTTAATTTAATTTTAATTTAATTTTAATTTAATTTTAATTTAATTTTAATTTAATTTTAATTTAATTTTAATTTAATTTTAATTTAATTTTAATTTAATTTTAATTTAATTTTAATTTAATTTTTATTTAATTTAAGGTTAATGGCACCTAGCCCACTGTGCACAGAAAATAAGCAAAACAAGCACACAAACCGATGAACAAAACAATATTTTTTTTCCGCCACTAACTAAATCGCGCCCACTATGCCCTCGCTCGCTTTCAACCAATATCTACGACCTAGCAAAAATAAGGAAAAATAAAATGGAACGAACTCACCGCGAAAATTAACCAAGTGGTCCTGTAGTCCAACTATAAGATCCAGCTAAATACCACTGCTGAAAATGTCCGCTGATGACAATCTCTGCTCCGCTGACAACAATCTCTGCTCCGCTGACAGCAATCTCTGCTCCGCTGTCCACGACCCACTGCTCGAACTAATCGACCGAACACCGCTGCAATTTTTGCGCTGCTCCTTGCCGCAGAACCATACACGCGCGCCTAGCTTTTCTGATATTTTTGCTGAAATAAAACTTGATTAATTTTATTTGAAATTATAAATATGTATATATATTTTTATCGTTTAAATTGTCTGTCCAAAATGGCTGTGTTCTTTTTTTAAAATGTCCGTCCGAACGAATGCAAAATGTCCGTCCAAAGTTATACTTAAAATGTCCGTCCAAACGCACGCAAATGTCCGTTTGAACGCAAACGAAATGTCCGTCCGAAGGGTCTTCTAGCAATGTCCGTCCTGCGCAACACTAGGTGGAACCGACGATTTCCACCACGCGAACTTGGATTTGCAACTTAATTTTCTTTTTATTCCGACACTACGCGCACTTGTTGAGTTATTTGTTTGTTTTTTTTCACTATTTAATACACACAGATTGTGCTAACCGGCGGCGCACAATCAAACAATTGTTTTTTTTTATTCGGCACTCAAGTTAATCACTTTTGGATTATTTTTTTTCGTTTTTCGAGCCCCACGTTGGGCGCCAATTTATCGCGGCACTTTAGTTCGCACTTTTAGAACACACGTTTTTATAAGTTTTATAATCGCGCACACGTATTTAATTATTAATAAAATTAACTCAAAATTTCCGGCACGACCGCGAATTTAACTTTTAACTAATGCGCGAACAGCTGATTCGTTTATTGTATGGAACCCAAGTGCACAATAATGCCGACGACAAGGGTTGCCACCTGCTCAGGGTGTGGGTATTCAAATTCCAATGAAAAAGAAAAACCGAAAACAAAGATGCAGGTGCGTTTGATAAGACTTTTAAATCAAAGTCTTATCAAATTTACGGACCGTGGGACCAAAAGAACTAAAACACGATAAAAAAAAATTATGCTATTATTATTAAAATATCGCGATTTTTTTTTTACGAATGATCGAGTTATAAAAAGACTACCACGAGAAAAAAAATAACCCAATTTTTTGGGTCGCACTCTAATTGCGGGTTCAAGGGGGCCACTTGAACCCTCACACGATTCCACCGGTGGAATCAATTTATTTCACCTGTTCCGGACGGAACTAGGCTCGAGTGCGAGGGGCCTAACAAACACCAAAAAAAAAAAACGCGCCAAAGCGAACGCAGAGCACGACTACACGCGAAAGAAAGACGGAAAAGAAAAAAACAACGCGGTAACACAAAAACAACCCGGACAATAAAAGGGTAAAACACTGTGTGTGGTGAGAGCACCAACACACACACACAACTATACAAATGTTATATACATAAAAGTACTCCCTGATTTTTTCGGGTCCTGGCCGTTAGGTCCTTCTCCTAGCTCCAGCGGCTCCAGATCCAAAAATCTCACCAGTTTTTCAGTCGGTCCCGGTGGCTCCACAGCGTCTCTGGAACCACTTCATTTTTTTTTTTTTGACAATTTTTTTTCACTTTTCGACGATAAGTCGAAAAAAAACCACTTGGCACACTTTTTCTGTTGGCACACTTCCACTTCCTTTCGCTGTTCAGAATGAACTGAACTGCCAACCAGCGGTGCAGACTGACGATGCTTAGGTTCCACAAGATGGGAACCTAAACATAGCCATCTTTTTTCTAGCATAGATGCGGTTTTCGCAGAAACCGGTATTCACACCTGAAGGCTTTGCTCACACCTATTTTCAAAATCGTTTTACGGATTTTTTGAGGTGCATCTTGAGCAAATTTAAATAAAACCTTCTACCCACCAAGTGTTTTTCTACATCTTGGCGGCATCTATGCTAGTATTGGTGTGGCAACACTCCACACCTTCCACAGCCCACAATGGCTACTCTCATTGTGACTTGGCCAAGTGATTTTTTACTCTTTTTCACAATAACAGTCCTAGTCCTGTTCGTTTTATTTGTCGCGCAATTCCGTGCGTTCAGTCACTCGTGGGATTTCAGTTTCGTCGAGCATGGAGCACAAGGAGAAACCTTAGCCAGACCGAGTTACGAAAGTAATAAATAAAGTGGTTTAATGACCACTGGTGTGCATGTGGGTGTTGGGCGCCACTCCAAACGCACAGTGATTACGTCCGGACAAAACAAAATCGTCATTTTATAACCACACGTTTTTGTCCGCACTTCACTTTGGCGCAACTAAATTTTTAGACCGCGACAATACAAGCAGATACTTAACATTAATTTCTTAATCCTAGGGTTTTTTTTTTTTTTTTTTTATTTGTAAGGTAGGGAATTTACATTTACGTGTGCTATAGTCTGCCCACAAGACGTATGAGAAAAAGATATCACGATTTATTTAAGAGGGAGGAAGGGGGTTTGAGTTAAGAAGGATATTTCGGAGTTCGGATCTGCTGAGATGGAAGTCGAATTCATTGATCAAATTGTTGGTCAGACGAAGCATCCTAGTTATAGGTTCGTCACATCCATAGACGGTGCGAGAGGTACAGACCTAAAGTTGAGGTGGAAGAGAGGTACAGACCTTAGGTAGCGTGGATTGGTATTAAGGTATTTCAATTGGAGCAGTGTAGGGCAGTTAATGGTGCCGTCTAGTAGTTGATGGATGAAGAGGACATCGGCAACCACCCTGCGTTTTTCAAGAGATTGCATGTTAATCAACATCAAACGATCAGCATAAGGAGGTAGATTGAAACTGTCGGAACCAGGGAGGCCGCGTAACGCAAATCGAAGGAATCTACGCTGTACAGCTTCAATACGCAACGATTGAGAAACATAGAGCGGTGACCAAACTTGGCTAGCATATTCGAGTATCACAAAGGTTAGGTAGAGAGATTTTGTAACATATGGGTTAGAGAATTCCCTGGACCAATGTTTTACAAAACCAAGAGTAGAGTTGGCTCTACTAATGATATTATCGATATGGGATCGAAAATTAAGTTCTTTATCGCAAATTATACCCAAGTCTCGCAAAGAACTGACTAAGGGAATCGGCTCGCCAAATATGTAATAAGTTCGCGATGGAGATTGGGGTCTCTTACGCGAGTATGTCATAGCTTGGCATTTGTTGATGTTGAGTTCCAGGAAGTTTTTTGGCACCAAGTAGAAAAACTGATTAGATCATCTTGAAGGCGGGTTGAGTCAGCATTAGTATGTATGCGTTGATAGATTTTCATGTCATCAGCATAAACAGAAAGATTTGAGTATTTGATGACCTCATCGACATCGGTTATTGTTAAGACGAATAACAAAGGACCAAGGTGGCTGCCTTGAGGGACGCCAGAAGTTGCTGTAAAAAACTCGGATTTTGAAAACCTAAAGATGACATTATATCGACGTTCTTCAAGGTAAGATTTAATCCAAGCAATAAACGGGGGTTGAAAGCCAAAAGTTTTTAGCTTACGAAGGATGACTGTGTGCGAGATTTTATCGAATGCTTTGCTAAAGTTAGTTGAGACAACGTCAACTTCATAACCACTTTCCAAAGAACATAGGGTATTCGAGACGAATTCTGTGAGGTTGGTAGTAGTGGATCTTCCCTTCAGAAAACCATGTTGGTTAGGGGAGAAGATAGACTTACAGTGAAAAAACATAATATCGTAGAGTATACTTCCAAATATTTTGGGTGTGCATGATAGTTTTGCAATGGGTCTATAGTTTGTGATATCATTTTTAGGCCCTTTTTTGTGCAGAGGTATAATGTACGAATTCTTCCAAAACTTAGGAAAAATTGATTAAAAGATAGAGAGCTGGAAAAGAGCTAAAAGGGGATGAGCTAAAGTGTTTGACAGTTTTTTTAAAACAAAAGCAGGCAAGCCATCGGGTCCAGGAGAGTAATCGTCCTTTAAATTTCGTAATTTTTCGTTCACATTAGCTAGTGTAATATTAATCGAAACTAAAGACGTTTGGGCACAATTTTTTAAAGAAGAGAAGTATTCAGAGTCCAGTACATCATTATGATTGGTAAATGACTGACTGAAAAAACTTGCAAAAAGATTTGCAATTATTTCAGGGTCGTCCGAAGATTTGTCTGACAATTTAAGGGTGGACGGGTAATTATCTGATTTTCTCTTGATATTAATGAACTGGTAGAACTTTTTTGGATCAGTGATAAGTTTGGTTTGGATATGGTTTAGATAGGATTCGTAAAGAAGATCACAAAGATAAGAAAAATGGTTGTAAACGTTAAGGTATCTCGTGAAGTCAGCAGAAGATCTAGATATTAAATATGTACGCCAAAGTTTGTTTCTTTTATTCCGAAGTGAACGTAGCTCTTTATTATACCAGGGAGGTGAAGACGAAAAGCTCTTCTGCCTTGTAAAGGGAACAGATTGTGTGAAGCAGTTAAACATTATGCCATAGAAAAAGCCGACAGCATTGTCGATATCTTCATTAGCATTTTCAAGAACGTAAGGGAAATCAATACCACCAAGAAGTGATTCTAGTTTTTCAAAATCCGTTTTCCGAAAGTTAAAACTGTACAAGTACTCGGAGTGTGTGTTTATGTTAGTATTATTGTAGGAAAAGGTAATTGAAAGAGGTGGATGGTACTGATCCAGTGTAGAGAGTAGGTGGTTGCTTGGAGAAACTGCACAGTTTTCAACTTCTGATGAAAAAACAAGGTCTAGTTGTCTACCCATATAGTTAGTTACTCCACTTAACTGGAAGAGTCCGGAGTCGGAGAGGCAACTAGTAAAGAGAATTTCTTTTTCGGATATTGGATTTGAGGGGAAGAAGTGACATTCATCATCTGATAAAACCCACTGAAGATTAGGGAGGTTAAAGACACCCAAAAATATTACGGTATCAAATGGATCCATGAGATCTAAAATAGAATCTTTAGCATCTACTGCCAACTGATAGCCAGTGGTTGGTTGAGACGGGCGAATATAACAGCATATAACGTATAAATTACGCTTAGCGATACTGATTTTGGCACAAATAAATTCAAAGTTTGCAGTATGTGAATTCTGAACTAACGTTGAATCATAACGATTATTAATTGCCAAAAGGACACCTCGGCCAGAGGAATGATCGTCTTTGTCTAGTCCATCGTCTCTGAACACTACAAAATCGGACGCAAAAACTTCTTGATCCTTGAAATTTTGGCAGAGATTAGTTTCGGTGAGAGCAAATATATCATAGGGAAGTTTCAGAGAGTTCAGGAATACTGAGGAAGTTTTTGTGCGCAGTCCTCTCACATTTTGGTAGTAGAGAGACACAAATATTGGGCTGCGATCAGTAGGTTAGTTAGGAATAGTATTGTTGCTGTTCTTTACGTGACTTTTGAAGATATGAGACGTGTTTCGATCGGACGTGAGCACCATAGGTATCAAGATCCTCCTTTACTTGGTTAATTGTAAGGCCAAGTTGCTCATGAAAGCAATTGAATAAGTGACGCAAGTCATTTACCTCAGTTGGCAGACCTTATTGCTGTATCAAGACTTTGAGATTAGTCTTGGTCTTGCCTTCTATACATGTTGAGTCAGGGGCTTTATGCATGTATGCGAGAAATGGACGAACGTTGTTGTAAACACTATTCTCTCTAAGGCGAGAAAGGGCATATCTGCTCTCGGTATCTGCACAGGAGTTCTCAGTCAGTTTAACCCTTGGAGGTAAGAGAGGGTCTAAGAAGGTCTTAGGGCTACAAACTTGGTTTGAGGGTGCACTTGTGATAGGAGCAGCCAATAGAGGGGTTAAAGTATGCGAATGAACAAAGTTGGGATAAAGTGTGTTGAGAATTTGCGGATTATTTTTATTAGAAGGTGGGTCAGTGATTGGGTTCAGATTGAAAGAAACGCGATTGCGACGAGTAGTTTGAGGTTTGTTGTTTTGATGATGAATTTTTTTTGAAACGGAATTATTATCATAGTTAACCGATGTGGGCTTATGACTGATCTGTGAAGAGAAGGTTGGAAAAATATTGGTTTTTAGTTCCCAGTTGGGGGCAGGGCTGTGATGGGGCTTAGGTTACATTTTCTCCACTGATGCGTTAGGCCTAGTGGAAGGATGAAGATATAGGATTAGCAATAATTAGGATTAGAATTTAAGTTGGAGTTTGGAATACCATAAGATGATTTTTTGGGTTAATAACTATTGCTTATTCTAGGGTTAGAATTAGTGTTTTTGCTAGAATTAGAACTTATATTAGGATTAGACTTAGGTGTATTACTAATTGGATATACGTTTGACTGAGATATATTTCTCGGTTTCCAGGTTCTGCCAGGTTTGTCCATCCACTTAGATATTAGTCCAGTTCCGTGTTTTTGCATACCACCGGTAGGACTCAGGACCATCCAAGCGAATTTAGAAGGTAAGTTAAATTTAAAACTGCTTAGCTTGGCACAAATTGGAGATGTTTTTTGGCATTCGGATATGGTGAAGCGGAACTTTTTAAAAAAGTATTTACGCACCCAGGATATACTTGCATTGGCTGGGAAACCTCTAATAAATAATGTGATAACCTCACTTTGGTTGACCGACTTTAGCTTTTGCAGACGGCTTTCCCATTCTAGTATTGTCCACGAAGTTCCAAAACGTTCGATAACTTTTCGAGGAGCAGCGATTGGTGTTGTTAACAAGGGGGTGTCTGAGGCAATGGAAGAGTCAAGAGTTATATTATGTTGAGTAGTAGGTAAAGAGGCAACTGATGGCGGACGCTTGGATGCTATCGTGATTTCTTCGAAAATAGAGGAGGAGTTATGTTGAGAATCTGTGGTGGTGGGGATTGAACTCTATTGGGCACTAATCTAACTTCATCCGCTATATCTGCGAGCGTCACTCGAAACACATCTAGATCATCGCTTATGTCATTCATTATTTGAAATAGTATTTCAAACATGGGATCAGGCTGCTGAGGTGTTAATTTCGCTTTAGTTGATGTAGCTTGAAGTGCAATATCCATATCATACCGCAAGGAAGTTAGATTACTCATTATGTTTTTGGTAGATACATAATTTTTAAGGATTTCAAAGCTATTTTTGACTTCTTTTTTTAGCTCATTGATCGGCTTATCACAATGCAAAGCTTTCTCACTATCTCTTACTATTTCAGTTAATGCTCTGAGGTTTTTAGAAATAGTTGAGATGTCAGAGTTATTTGCTTTGCACGTGGACTCTACTCTAGCTAGATCGTCGGATAGGTGTGTGAAGACGTCAAAGTTGGGAAGTTTACTGCACAGTTGTTTATAATTCGAGTGCATTACATTCATAGAGTCACTCAGACATTTAATGGCGAGCATCACGTGTGAAAGCGACAAATCCCAACACTCGTTGCAGAAAAACTTAAAATGTGATGACTAATCCTGAATGTAGTTCAGACTCCTCTTTGTCATGCCCACACAGCAGCCATGGTAGGATTTCCCGCAGAGACCATTGCAGCTAAGTTTTAGTGCATTTTTGTCTTTGATAGAGCAGTTTTTGTTGGCACAAGTGAAATCCATTATGAGTTTTTTTTTTTTTATAAAATGATGACACGCACAATTGTTATTTTAATTAAAGTTTTTTACTCGTCTTATTAATTCGTAAATAACACTGTGCGACAGTCCAAAATACCTGGGAGATAATGTTATTTTTCTTGTAGGTCTTGTTGAGTTAAAGAACTTTCTATACTTGAAATTTACCGGACACCCCCAAAATCTGGACTTACGGTAAAAAAACCGATTTTGCCTACCTTTGCCCACTTATTGGCTTATAACTTACCTGATTGCCAATTGATTTTAAAAATTTAACCGGATCCTGAAAGACGATACTTGAACCTTTTCAACGATATATATACTGTTTGGGACAACTTGAGAAAGCTGTGTGTATTTACTCAGCAAATACAACTTTTTTTCAATTTTTTTTACTTTTTTCAACTTTGACGATTTTTCTATACACTAAATTATATTGAGACCACACTAGTCCTGCACGGATTCATAGAAAAAATTTATTAGAAATTGTAACGCAATTTAGTTTATGAAAATTGGTCAGTAATTGACAAAGTTATTCAACTTTTCATGAAAATAGATTTTTTTCCAAAAATGCACTTTCGGTATGACAATTCAAAATGTTTGCTAGATCTTTTTTTTTTTAGTCGGCATCATTAGTTTCGTGTTGTAATGACCAGCAATAATCCGAAATCATTTTAATTTTATTTTTTTCCTGCAAATGTTTTCTATTGTTGCCATTTCTTGGTAAAAATGTCCTCCTTGCTCATCGCTTAACTGGGCTAAGTTCTTTGGGAAGAAGTCCAAATATGAATGGAGAAAATAAATTTTTATAGACGTGGTGCATCCCATTGCACTATATGCACATAAAAATTCATTCACAATTGCGACAGACTCGTCGCTTCTATGGTTTCCGAGGAAATTAGTGCACAGCTAAACAAAACTCTTCCACGGACGTTGTTCCACGAAATTTAACTTCCTTACAAAATTTGTATCACATAAAATATCACATAAAATAGGCTTTCAAAACGTTCTTAACGTTCCTTTAATCAAGGCTGAGAACGTTATTCTACCAGCACTGCATCTGAAACTCGGATATATGAAACATTGTGTTAAAATATTAGATGTAAACGGCGAGGATTTTGCGTATCTTAAAGGGGTGTTTCCAAAATTAAGTGAAGCGAAAAGAAAAGGAGGTAAAATGTATATTTTTCATATCTATTACTTTTTAATCCTTTTATATTTATGAACTACATAAAGGTATTTTCATTGGAACTCTAATCCAAAAAGTCATGACAGATGCAAATTTTGTGGAACAAGTAGAAGCGACGACTATGTCGCAGTTGTAAATGAATTTTTATGTGCATATAGTGCAATGGGATGCAAAATGTCTATAAAAATTAATTTTCTCCATTTGCATTTGGACTTCTTCCTAGAGAACTTAGACCAGTTAAGCGATGAGCAAGGAGAACATTTTCACCAAGAAATGGCACCAATAGAAAAACATTTTGAAGGAAAAAATAAAATTTAAATGATTTCGGAGTATTGCTGGTCATTACAACACGAAACTAATGATGCCGACTCAAAAAAAAAAGATCAAGCAAACATTTTTGAGTTGTCATACCGAAAATGTATTTTTGGAAAAAAATCTCTTTTCATGAAAAGTTGAATAACTTTGTCAATTACTGACCAATTGTCATAAACTAAATTGCATTACAATTCCTTATAAAATTTTTCTATGAATCCATGCAGGACTAGTGTGGTCTCAATATAATTTAGTGTATAGAAAAATCGTCAAAGTTGAAAAAAGTAAAAAAAATTGAAAAAAAGTTGTATTTGCTGAGTAAATACACACAGCTTTCTCAAGTTGTCCCAAACAGTATATATATTGTTGGAAAGGTTCAAGTATCGTCTTTAAGGATCCAGTTAAATTTTTAAAATCGGTTGGCAATCAGGTAAGTTATACGCCAATAAGTGGACAAAGGTAGGCAAAATCGGTTTTTAGACCGATCCAGATTTTGGGGGTGTCCGGCAAATTTCAAGTATAGAACATTCTTTAACTTTGTTCTTTAACTCAAGACCTACTAAAAAAATAACATTATCTCCCAGGTATTTCAACTTCGTTCCATTTTGTCGCACTGTGTAATTCAACTTATGCAATCAACTTTTTTTTTTTATTTTCTTTTTTTTTGGTGCGATTAAGTACTGTTTGTTGTTAAGCTGTTAAAGTGCAAGTTGGCAGAAACACAAAATATTTATTTTAAAATTTAAAATTGAAAGGCACAATAAATTGAGTCAGACTTTTGATATTGTGTTGATTGATTATTTTGCAGGTAAATTACAAGGTACAAGAATTTAGTACAATTAAAACTGGAGCGGGTTATAAAGCACGTCCGAACTGTTTGGAAGTTGAGAACTATTATAAGTGTGGCATTGGTGTCGTCCGTGGCGTAGTTGGTTAAAGTGCGTGGCCACTATGTCACACGAACTTTGGAGACCCAGGTTCGAACCCCAGTAACGACAGAAAATTATTTGAATTAAAATAATTTTTCTGTACGGCCGCCACCTCTCTGCAGACAATGGCAAACCTCAGAGAGTAATCAAAATGCCATGTGAAGCTTCTTGAGAACGAGAAAATTCCGTTCATCGCCGTTCGGAGTCGGCGTTAAGCATGTAGGTCCGGTTCTCGGTCAATTGTGTACAAAACTTAATAACACGCACAACACAATTGATAATAAGAAGCTAGGTCAAAGTCCTTTCAAAGGCTGAAATGGCCAGTTATTTATTTTTTTTTTATTCAAGTGTGGCATTGAAAGCAACAATCCGTGTAGTTGCAACACCTCAAATAAAATTCCAGACGCCGCAAAAATTTTCTTTATTGATCAGTGCGGTCCAAGATCTATGGCATTAGATGATGTCTATGAAAGTGTCGATGAGAACTGCCACTGTAGAAGTAAGGTCAGTTGCTGCAACATCGAATGCAGTGTACTCTGCCAGCGTTGGGTACGAGCAAGATAGCGAGGACGAAGAGGAATTTGAACAAAACGTAAGCGAATCACAGAAGAAACAAAAAATACAAAAAAATATAGTTCTGCAAAAAACAATAGGAATATTGTTTTTTTTCATTTTGGAGAAAAAATAATTGGTCTTTTTCAGACAAAACCATCGATATGTCATTTAATATGATCAGACTTTTACTACCGAAGATATGATGAAAATTTAAAAAGGGAGCCCTACGTTCGGCAAAAAATTTTCAAAAATTTTTAAAAATACTTCAGCTGGAAATATCGATATACTTTTTGAGCAAAAGATTAATGAGGGTGGTACATTAGGAGGGTAGAAACTGAGATCTGGAGGGTAAGTACTAGAACGGTACACCTGAGTTCAATGACCTCTATAGAGGTCATATTGGCCTCATTGAGACAAAAACATTGATATACCAAACTTAATTCGACTGTAAATACCAGAGATATGAAGTTATATGTCAATGCGCGACCCCTACGTTCGGTCAAAAAAAATTCTTTTTTCGTAATTGTATTGCAAAAATACGTCATATTCGCTGGTATACGGCGAACTTTTTTTTTGAGGTACGATCTAATGCCCACCTCCCATATAACTTATTTTCCAGTATAAATGTGAAGGGCATTTTAGCGAAAACAAGATTCAGATAATTTGCCATTACTCCTTTTTTTTTTTGCTTTTTTGTTGATAAAGTGTTTATTTTAAAGTTTTATTAAACAAATTATTTTTTTTTAAGTTTGAGAAACTTTTTTTTTATTTTTTCATATAAAATTGATTATTTTTGACAAAAGATGCTTCAGAAAAGTGGGCGTAAAGTATTTATTATTGAGTTTCGGCAAACCAAGTTTTAGAAACATATTTAAGAAGTGTTGATATTACACATATTAGAGTTTAAAAAAAACACAAATGCTTTTTTTATTATATAGCGTTTTGAACTTTGTGAAAAATTTGTTATTTTTCATATAAAATTGCTCATTTTCCCCAAAACATGCTCCAAAAAAGTGGGTGTAAAGTCGTTATTATTGAATAACGGCAAACCAAATTTTGGATACATAATGAGAAAATGTTGATTTTACACATATTCAAATTGAAAAAAAAATACTTTTTTCATTACATTGTGTTTTGAAATTTGTGAAAAAGTTGTTATTTTTTCATACAAAATTGTTAATTTTCGCTAAAACATGCATAAAGTCCTTATTATTGAGTTTAGGCAAACCAAATTTTGGGAGCGTGTTGATATTCGACATACCAAAACTAAAAAAAACAAAAATTCTTTTTTTTTTGCTTAATTTTTATAATTCTTAAAAAACATATTTTTTAAGAATTATATTAAGAGCTTTATGCCAAATAGTTCATGAAGCAACAGGTTGCTACAACAACAATGTTCTTTGCAGAACAAACCAAGCTGACTAGACCATGGTTTCGTCGGACGCTACTCCGACTCATCAGTAGTCTCAGTGGTTCTAGCAGTCCACTAACTTTGACAAGCTAAATAAGCGCAAGAGCAATAAAACCAAAGCGGAGTTATAGAAGCGCTATATTTTATCAAAGCAATGTTTTTCTACTCTTTTCCTAGTCGCAAAATTTCCAAAAGTTGACTGCATTGATTTTGTTGTTGCGCTTTTTTGTTTACTTCTTTATCACGTATCAATCTAGGTTCCAACATTTTGTTGGTATTAAACCATAGAAGGCGTGAAGAAGGTTTTTTTTGAAAACAGATGTTTATTATATGCGCAGACATATAATAATTAATACCAACAAAATGTTGGAAACTAGATTGATACGTGATAAAGAAGTATACAAAAAAGCGCAACAACAAAATCTATGCAGCCTCGGTAGTCGAGTTGGTAGCGTGCTCGACTGCCACCCCAGAGGTCCCGGGTTCGATTCCCGGCCAGGCCATGGTCCTTCGCTTTAAAACCTTTCTTAATTTTCTATACTCATTTCTAATCAACTGAAATTAAAAATTCATCAATATTTACGACTTGAAGTTGTAGTTGATGGTAGAGAAGTTTGTGGATGAGATTGCCTTTATAACTTGAATTGACTGAGGTAAAGGCATAACACTTGCCTCTGATTCAAATTCACATGTTTCTTTGGCTTTCCACCACACTTAGAACATCCTACATATGTTTCACTTGATTGCCCTTTCCTTCCCCTTTCCTTCCCAGTAATCATTTTTATAGCTTTAATGTTGTTTTTTTTTTATTTTTGAAAATACAGCGAAACAAAAAAATTGTCCATACAAAAAGTGGGTTTTTGACCAAAAAAGGTACTTTTTTAAAAAAATTCCAGGAAGCCTAAGGGCTAACACATTGCTAAATCGCAACAACAACAATTACCCAAGTTACATTTTAGACCGAGTTTATCGGACATTTTTTTTAGCGACCCATCCTAATATACAGTGTCTAAATGTAAAAAGGAGAATTTTATCATCTTTTCAAGTCAACTTTTAAAGAGTGGCATGTCCGTAATTGATAAGATATCGCAAAGTCCTCTTACATGAAGAATATTAATACTCTTAACTATTATTCTGCTTATTTAGATTTATAAATGCATGACTTTTTTTTCGTAAGCTATTTTTGTCCCTCACTCGTTACACTGTGAGGCCTAGGAAAATAACTGCCAGTTCCAAGAGTTATTTGTAGTCGCCGCGCAGTTGCTTATCCCGTAGATGTCAACGACATAAACCTTTCAATTCTTCGCATTCCTAAAGACTGTTACTTCTCTTAATAATTTCATCGCTCATTCCTGACTTGTACTTGGTAACATCTATATTTTTGCATTGTTTTCCAAAACGACCAAACGCCCTTAACTCAGCAGATGATATTGCGAAAAAAGTTTCAAAAATTTTTTTTTTTTTTTTTTTTAGCTTTGAACCAAGGATTTCAGGTGGAATACCTATTCAGTCAAGTCTGCCTTGGTTCGAAATGGGGTGATAGTTTTAGTGGGAAGGAAAGGGCAATCAAGTGAAACATGTGTAGAATGTTCTAAGCGTGGTGGAAAGCCAAAGAAACATGTGAATTTGAATCAGAGGTAAGTGTTATGTCTTTACCTCAGTCAATTCAAGTTATAAGGCAATCTCATCCACAAACTTCTCTACCATCAACTACAACTTCAAGTCGTAAATATTGATGAATTTTAAATTTCAGTTGATTAGAAATGAGCAACCAAGTAAAACTAAGCGGCCAGTGCTGGAAGAGGTTGTGTAAAAACAAACCATTGCACTTACAAGTAAGATCTTCCATTTGTCCAGAAGACTGAACACGGCCTCTGCAATTGATTCTCCAGAACTGTCTTTAATTATAGGTATTCCCAACAACTTTCATAAATTAACCCAGCATACCAAACGATACGTTATAATTTTTAAATGTGCTAAACAGAGCGAGCATTTCTATCGTTATAAATTATAATCTTATCTATAATCTATTATACTCATATTAGCCGAGTTCTTTTGTAAGCGAGTGACAAAAGAACGCTGCAACTCGGTTAAAATTTGCTTTTAGTTGCTTAACAGCACTGGCAACAACTATCAAAAAACTTATGATAAGTTTGTTGGAATAAACAATAAGCAAAACAAAATGAGTAATTCTTCGGAGGATTCTTTGGTAAAAACATTTATTAACTTAAAAATATGATAATAAAATCTATGAATAATATTTTGCGTTTACAGATTGCATCTGAATACATGGGTGAGCAGCGCGAATATCTTCGCAATGAAGAGATGGAAGCAGTGAACGAAGTGGTGGAAGCGATATTCGGAACTTGTTCCATTTTGTTTCGTTTTGTTTATATGTACATACAAAAATCAGTTTGACGTTTGCATGAAATTTTCTAAGGATTTTTTCAGAGCTCATTCACAATAGAGCAGTTTTTTTACTTTTCAACACTGCATATCAAGTCGGATATTAGTTTACCGA
This sequence comes from Pherbina coryleti, assembly GCA_943735915.1. Lineage (NCBI taxonomy): Eukaryota > Metazoa > Arthropoda > Insecta > Diptera > Sciomyzidae > Pherbina > Pherbina coryleti. The sequence goes on from OX030948.1 coordinate 90,576,807, forward strand.
GTTGTCTGAACTCGTATAAATAACCGGGTTTGTGTTGTTGTTTTGCATTTATTTATAGCGTTTTCGTTTCTCGCGATAATGTTGCATTTATTCTGCACTGTGGTAGGGCTGTCAAATTTTCGTGTTCTTTTCTCAGCATATTCATAGGGTTGCGTGTTCTTTTCTCAAAATGTTGCACTCTGATCTGGCAAAAGTGCGCCATTTTCTACCATAGTAAAATCGTAAGTGCGGAATGCAACATTATCACAAGAAAAGAAAACTCTATAACAGTGAGCGTTGCACAGCGGATTTTTATATAGCGTTTACAATTGATAAATAAAGAATTTGTTATAATGGATGTAAATTGCATAATTTTATTAAATTCAATAAATGAAATAGTGAACGAGTTGGCGGATTCATCCTCATCCTCAACTGATGATGAAATTGAGACGGTAGTTCTTGGAAAAAGTTCACGGCCGACAGTGAAACAATTTTTGGATGACGTTGTGAGTTCTTATTCTGAGGCAGAGGTAAATAAAACAGTTTTAAATCAAATGAAACTTCTTTACAATCTGAAATTAAAGTTCAAGAAAAACTTCCGCATCAGTCGTGACCTTACCGAATATCTCGTAGTCAAATATTCTGCGAGCACATGGTATACAACAAGGAACTACAAAGAGGGAAGACTGCAAATGCCAGCGGAATCTCATATACTCGCATTTTTGTGGTAGGCTAAATGCAACGTTTATAAGGGAAACTTCATTTATACATATTTATTTATATTTTTTATTCAGGTTTGCCGCAAACAAAAGAACTTTTAGAGAAGTTGGAAATCTATTTGGCATGTCTTTGTCAAGTACCTATAATAGTTTCAACAAAGTTTTGAACTTTCTTGTCAAGGATATCGCACCGGAAGTAATTAGATTTCCAAATGAAACCCAAGAAAAAGAAGTCATCTCAAAAGAATTTGAAAATGTTAATATGAATCAATAAGCTAATTTACTCATAACTAATATAAATGTGTAATTTGCAGATACCTGGAATTCCGAATGTCTTAGGTTGCGGTTGCATAGATGGAAGCTTCATCACAAGCAGAAAACCAAAACATAAAATACGGTCTACATATACAAACAGACACGATTGTGTATCCATCACTCTGTAAGGCATATGCGATGCGAAGTTACGTTTCTTGGATGTATTCACTGGAGTGCTTAGCAAAGTCCATGATGCAAGAATTTTGCGATTGTCCTTCATTGGAAAGGAATTGTCGAGTGCATGTGCTCCTAAGTACCATTTGCTAGGTGACTCAGCATGGTGACAACACCATACCAGGATTATGGAAATTTGACAGAAGCCGAAAAATTTTACAACATGAAATTTTGCCAAACTAGGGTGAAAATAGAAAATGCCTTTGGGATCTTGAAATCACGATTCCGTCAGCTAATGCGCTTAGATTTTCACAATGTTCAGGCGATGGCGAAGTTTGTTATAGCGTGCTGCGCTCTTCATAATATTTGCATGGAAAGAGACGACGTTCTTGACTGCAACACCATAGATGATGAGATCGAAAACATTTACACAGAAAGAGGAGATAGGAGGGAACAACTACTTTCACAATTAGGCCAGATTAAGCGAAACGATGTTAAAAATCAACTATACATTCAAAGAAACCTTCAAAGAAATTAATGTTTTAATTCATTTATTTAATTAAATTATATGTATGTAAAAGAGTAAAAAAATTCATAAATACTTTTTTAAAAATAAGGTACTTTAATTCTTTTTATTAAATAACAGGATTGAGAAACACTCTCAAAAAAAATAGGTTCTTCAAGTCTTTCCTATAAGTATAACATTTGTAAATTAATGTATGTTCTACATACAGGCACTTTCATTTTAATTTCGATAGTTTTCGAACAAATTCACAAGAAGATGTTGAATATTGTTGAGCGACTCCAGTTTCTCCCTATGTCTTCTTTCTCGAGCCTCTTCCTTTTTATTTGTAATTTCGAGCAGCGTCTGTTGGACCGATTTCTTTTTTTCCACCTCCTTCGCCTTTGGACTACATGTACTCGTAGCTTTCATTATTTCTGCTTGGCCGCTCATTTGTACTTCAGGCTCTATTGAGTCATCCATCGCACTAATATTTTCCAGCTCTTCTGCGAACTCTATCCGTTGCCTCTTAGAGATGTGGTTATTTTCAACCGCTGCTTTCCTTCTTTTTAGAACAGTCTTATACCTTTCTTCACATTGTTTTGCTGTCCTATCCTGTATTTCAGTTGAGATTTTCTCCCACATTTCCTTCTTATTCCGAAGAGCCTTCATCGGTCCAATCTCCGGAAAATACCTGGCGTATCTGTCGAGCAGAAGCCGGGTCTCACCGTCTGACCACACTGCAACAAAAACATAAAATTATTGTTTTTTTTCGACTTAAGCTACTTATGTATATGTATTTTTATACTTACTTTGTATACGTTTGAAGCACGGGTTTTCGATTGCTTGCTGCTAGATTTTAATATATCTAAAATTTATTTACTTTTAACAATCCCTTATTTCTGCGTCACTATCGAGTAAATTTTATCAGTAAAAGAAAACTGTCGAATATCTGATTTGTGACAGGGTTGCATTTTTTTTGTACTTGTCTCATATGATGTAACATTTTCGCAGGGACTATGCCAATATTTTGATAATGTTGCCATCTAATGAGGTAACATTTTGATCCAGAAACGAAAACGCCATTAGTTATCCTACCTTGTGTTTTTGGGTTGATACTCATAATCATGGCATCTCCATCAAATTTAATTAGACAGAACTTTTTAATATCTCAACCGATTTTTAACTTATTTTACTTGTTGGAAAGGTAATCATATGTACTTTATGATGAAAATATTGTCAACAAACTAAATGGATGCCTAATGTCAAAAAAATGGACAAACACTCAATAATAGTGAAATATTGGCATTTTTTTCCATTATCTCAAGTTTTAGTCCAACTAGGCAGGGTAAGGCACAACGTGATCAGCATGGACATTATAGAAACTCAGTTGGACGCCAAATGTCACTTTTTTCCGAGCAGTATGAGTTAAAATTCGTAGAAAATTTCGGCTCCATACAACTGGATGACAGCTCTAATTGGAGATGTTGACTCAGGTGGTGGGTACCTTTTATCTTATTTTTATTCGAATTATTCTTTATGTTTATGTTTTTGCTCCTATATTCTGTTTTATTTGTATCTTCATTTTGCTCCTTGTGACTACTAGTAGTTCTTTTTCTTCACTCTCTGATGTGGGAATCATTGTTTTAAGAATATCGCTGTCTATTTTTATACGTGATAGTGCGTCAGCATTAGTGTTGATTTTTCCTTGTTTATATACGATTTTGAAGTCATAGTCGGATAGGTCTAATCTATCCTAGTCATCTTTGACGATGGATTCTTGTGCGAAAATAAGGATACTAACGGTCTGTGGTCTGTTACTACCATAAACTTTCTTCCATATAAGTAAGGTTTGAAAAAATTTATTCCCCAGTATATTGCTAATAGTTCTTTTTCAATTATTGGCTTGTTTATGTCATGCTTTTGCAGTGACTTGCTGGCATATGATATAGGAAGATCGTGTCCTATCTCTCCTTGTGAGAGTACAGCTCCTAACGCAAAATCAGATGCGTCAGTTGTTAAGATGAATCACTTTTTAAAATTTGGATATTGCAGAATTGGAGGGTCTACTAGTTTTTGTTTCAAATTCTTAAACGCTTTTTCGCATTCCTCCGACCAGATGAAAGGTGTTCCTTTTTTTAGTAATGAATTAAAGCATTTTACAATGGCTGCGAAATCCGGTATGAAACGTCTGTAATATTTGCAGAAAGCCACAAATCTTCTTACATCATCTGAATTTTTTGGTGCTGGGTAGTTTAAAACTGTCTCACATTTAGCTGGATCTGTTTTGATACCTTTGTCTGTTATTAAGTGACCAAGATATGTTACTTCCGATCTTAGAAATTGATATTTGCTTGCGTTTTGCTTAAAATTATATTTTTGCAAGCGATCAAAAACTTTTGCTAGATTTTGGTTGTGATGTTTTAATGAGCATCCAAAGACTATTATGTCATCAACATAAAGAAAAGCTTTTGAATTTAAACCGCTCAGAGCTACTGTAAGCATTCTCTGAAATCTGTTTGAAGAGATTTTAAGTACAAAAGGTACACGTTTAAAGTGGTAATGTCCATCTTGTGTTGAAAATGCTGTTAATTGTCGTGAACTTTTGTCCAAACGTATCTGATGGAAAGAGCTCGCCATGTCTGATGTTGAAAAGTACTTAGCTCTTCCTAACATGTCTAGAACGTCTTCTAATCTTTTTAAGAGAAATTTGTCATTAACTAACTTTTTGTTGAGTTTTCTGAAATCTACTACCAAACGTCATTTCTTTTTGTCATCATTGCGTTTCTTTGGTACTAATAACAACGGTGCATTATATGGGCTTATTGAGGGTTCAATTATGTCATTGTCCATTAAATTTTAACTTGTTTGTTTATTTCTTCGTATTGTGAATGGGGTAGTCTGTAGTTTTTTTATATAAACTGGTGTTATGTCAGATAAGTTTAAATTTTGAGAATAAAAATTATTGATTGTAGGTTTTTTCCTTCAAGGTGAAAAATTGTTTGATATATCCTAAATATGTCTTTTAGTTCAATTTCTGTGTTACTGTCTAATTTTAATTCCGTCATTCAATCTTTAAAGAGTTGTGAGTCTGTTTCCTTAGTGAGTTTATTGTGTGTGTTCATGATTGTGTACTCACTCATTTTTTCTGTTCTTGGCTTGATCTCATTAAAAATTATTTCTTTATCGTTTATATTTATCATTTTGATGTGGCGAATTCTTTTGGCGGATGCTAACACCTTCTGCAAGTTCTTATTTAAAACAATGCTATCTTCTTTAATATTTAGGTTGATTGGAAAAATCATTTCGGTTCCGGGGGTTATTCTAAGGAAATTTTGCTCTGGAAGTTTTGTTATTATTGGTATCACGTAGTCTGTGTTGCCGATTAGTAATCTATGAAGCTTGCATATTTTGCAAAGAAATCTCTTCCTAGTTTTCCATCAGTAGTAATGGGAAAGTTGTCATTCAGGATGTCGAAATTGTTTTTAGCATAGTGTCAATTTTGTGACTCCTAAAGAGTAACCAAAATATTACATTTTCAGGTGTCTACATTAGAGTGGAACGAATTTTTAACCTCATGGGCTTCATATATTTTTGAAAACTACGAGTAAAAAAATAAATTTCTGCATCTTTAGTTTTTTTCTGCGACATAACTTTTGACTGCGCCCGAGAGTTTATATATTTCATGCCAGACTTATTATTTTTTTTTTAATCCAAAGTTTAGTTTGAAAATTAGTTACTTATTTTTAAATGCAAACCTCTTCATTAACGCATAAATGATAACTTGTCAAGAGATCCTGTCGCGACACTATCGGCACTTATTATCTTTAAATTTCACAAGTCGCGCACACGAATTTTACTATTAATTTGTAATTTTTTTAAAACGCCGGCACGATCGCGACACTTTTGCACTTTACGTTTTACTTAATTTAAGCGAACAGCTGATTCCCTTGTTTTGTGTGGAACCCAAGTGCACAATAGTGCCGACGACTAGGGTTGCCACCTGCTCAGCGGAGACGGGTGTGGGTATTTATATTATGATAAAGAAAAAAACCGAAAGCAAAGATGCAGGTGCGTTTGCTAAGACTTTTTAATCAAAGTCTTATCGAATTTACGCACCGTGGGACCGAAAGAACCTAATCACGATAAAAACAAATTATGTTATTATTATTAAAATATCGCGATTTTTACGAATTTTCGAGTTAATAAAAAGGACTTCCACGAGAAAAAATAACCCAATTTTTGGGTCGCACTCTAGTTGCGGGTCCAAGGAGATGACTTGGACCCTCTCACAATTCCACCGGTGGAATTAATTTATTTTACCTGTTCCGGACGGAACTAGGCTCGAGTGCGAGGGGCCTAACAAACACACAAAAAAAAGCGCCAAAGCGAACGCGGAGCACGACTACACGCGACAGGAGAAAAAAAACGGAAAAGAGAAAAAGAATCGCGGTAACACCAAAAAACCGGACAATAAGAAAAAAAAAGGGTAAAACACTGGGTGTGGTGAGCGCACCAGCACACACAAACACATATGAAAATTTATTAAAGAAAAACAACAAAGGTACTCCCTGATAAATGTCCGGGTCCTCTGTTCCTGGTCTTCCTGGCTTCTACTTGGTCCAGCGACGAAGTCCTAAATCCCACGTACTTCGTCGGTCGTAAGTGGCTCACAGCTCGAACCACTTCACTTTTTTTTTGGGTTTTTTTTTTTATGGTTTTCGACGCTAGTCGAAAAATCACTTGGCACAATTTATTTTTTTTTTGTCAAACCACTTGGCACACTTCCTACTCTTTCCACTGTTCAGAACGAACTGAACTGCCAACCAGCGGTGCAGACTGACGATGCTTAGGTTCCACAAGATGGGAACCTAAACACAGCCATCTTTTTTCTAGCATAGATGCGGTTTTCGCAGAAACCGGTATTCACACCTGAAGGCTTTGCTCACACCTATTTTCAAAATCGTTTTACGGATTTTTTGAGGTGCATCTTGAGCAAATTTAAATAAAACCTTCTACCCACCAAGTGTTTTTCTACATCTTGGCGGCATCTATGCTAGTATTGGTGTGGCAACACTCCACACCTTCCACAGCCCACAATGGCTACCCTCATTGTGACTTGGCCAAGTGATTTTTACTTTTTTTTCACAATAACAGTCCTAGTCCTGTTCGTTTTATTTGTCGCGCAATTCCGTGCGTTCAGTCACTCGTGGGATTTCAGTTTCGTCGAGCATGGAGCACAAGGAGAAACTTTAGCCAACCCGAGTTTTATGAAAGTAATAAATAAACAAAGTGGTTTAATGACCACTGGAGTGCATGTGTGTGTTGGGCGCCACTCCAAACGCACAGTGATTACGTCCGGACAAAACAAAATCGTCATTTTATGACTACACATAAAATGGTCGCCGTGTAGTTTTGTCCGTACGTCACTTTGGCGCAACTAAAATTTTAGACCGCGACAACCCCACCCCCACCTCCACGAAAGTTGCTCGGTATCTGATAACCGAGAAACTTTCGTTACAGAAAACTAACCTAAGGGATACTAAGTTTCTCCTACATGTGGCCGTAGATCCTGTACGTGCCACGTCCCTTTCTCACGCCCATCCTCATCTTCGAGGACATAAGTCCAGGGAGATACCCTCTTTTTAACCCTATATGGTCCTATAAACTTGGGTGCTAATTTTGCTGCAAAGTAATTGGCTGCATCGGACAGCACAAAATTCCGTCTCCAGACTAATTCGTTCGGTAAGTATTGTACATCCCTACGTCTCAGATTATAGGTCTTTGCCATCTTGGCGCTCGCTATTTCCATTTTCGTCCGTATGTCTTGCCTCAATTTGGCCATAAGTTCCGCTCGTTCCTCACTATTATTACAAGTCGGTTCGTCTAAGTCATCCTTTCGTCGATAGTCCCTATCTCCCCGGACCGCCATGTTTCTGCCAAAATTTACAAAATAGGGAGATTGCCCTATCACCTCGTGCTGCGACGTGCGAATGCAGCAGGCTACTTTAGCCAGGTGAGTATCCCACGTTCGGTGATTTTCAGAAATATAAGCCCTAAGGGTTGTCTTAATGATCTGATTAATCCGCTCGGCCGGGTTCGCCTGCGGATGATAATTGGCAGTGAACCGGAGCCGGACTCCAAAGGAGTCACACAAAGACTGCAGTTCTCTGCTCTTAAATTGAGGGCCATTGTCGCACACTATTGACCTAGGGACGCCAAAGAGTAAGAACACGTTGTTCTCCAGCTCTTTGCAGATGCTTTTTGCCGTTGCTGAACGTAACGGAAACAAAAGCGGGAATTTGGTGAAGTAGTCAACCACAGTTAAAATATAACTGTAACCTTGACTAGACTTCACAAGGGGTCCTACCAGATCCACGGAGATCATCTCCCATGGCTCCAAATCCTTGATCCTACCTACCATTCCACCAGCTGGCTTCCTATTGTCTGGTTTCACCTTTTGGCAAACCTGACATCCTTTAATATACCTAGCTATATCTGCCTTCATCTTTGGCCAATAATATTTGTCCGCCACCCTAGCTAACGTCTTCCGTACGCCCATGTGTCCTGCTAACGGATCATCATGGCACTCGCGCAAAGCCTCCTTTCTCTCAGCTTTTCCTAACACTCGCTTCCACTCATAAGCCCTATCGTAAACGTTGCTAAGCCCTGCCTTAACGTGTTTGTATAAAACACCGTTTTCGAACCGCCACGTGGAAAAATCAAGGGGCGTCTGTGCCACCTTTTTACTCATCTCCAGTACCCAAGGGTCCGTTGGTCCATCGGTGATTTCACTGATTACTGGAACACTCCGTGACAGCATATCCGGGACAACATGATCCTTACCCTTGCGGTGTACGATTTCAAAATCGTACTGCTGTAGTTTAAGGGCCCACCTGGCCAGTCTCCCGCAGGGGTCCTTCAAATTGTTAAGCCACACGAGCGAGTAGTGATCAGTTACCACCGTAAAATGAACTCCCTCGATGTATGGACGCAGCTTCTCCACTGCCCACAAAACTGCCAGACACTCCTTCTCCGTTGTGGAGTAATTTTTTTCACACTTACTAAGCGACCTACTCAAGTAAGAAATTACCTTTTCGCCCTCATCAAACTGCTGGGTCAGGACTGCGCCTATGCCAAAATCAGAGGCGTCAGTTTGTACAGAAAAGGGCCTATCAAAATCTGGGCAACTCAAAACAGGGGCAGTAACAAGGCGCTCTTTGGCCTTCAGAAAACTATCTTCACACTCAGCCGACCAGTGAAATCTCTTGTTTTTCTTGAGAAGATCCGTAAGTGGTTTCACTAGATCGGCGAAGTTTGGTACAAAACGCCTGTACCAAGAGATAGTACCTACAAACGAACGAACTTCTTTGACATTCCTGGGGGCGGGTATCTTCAACATCGCCTCCACCTTTTCTGGGTCTACGTGACCTTGCCTATCAACAACATAACCTAAATATCGAAGTGAAGACAAACAAAAATTACATTTTTCCCTATTCAGCGGTAACCCGGCGTCGCCAATTCTACGAAGAACTTCCCTCAAAACCTCTACGTGCTTTTCGAACGTATTCGCCAGGATGATGATGTCATCCAGGTAGACGAATACGTGCGGCTCCAAATCAGCTCCGATCACCGTATCTATAAATCTCTGCCACGTGGCAGGCGCATTATGCAGGCCATAGGGCATTCGCTTGAACTGGTAAAGTCCCCGACCCGGGACCGTAAAAGCAGTAAAAGCCCTTGACTTTTCCGCGACTGGAATCTGCCAATACGCTGATTTTATATCCAAGCTTGAAAGATACTTGGCGTCTTTCAGCTTATCCAACGTTGCGGAGATATACGGCAACGGGTAACTATCACGCTCGGTGTTCTTGTTGAGTGCTCTATAGTCGACACAAAATCGATAAGAGCCGTCCTTTTTCTTGATCATGACCACCGGTGAGGCCCACGGACTGTGAGAGACCTCGATCACGTCCTTCTCCAACATCTCCTCGATTTCCTTGTCGATGTGCTTCTGGATGGCTGGAGACACTGGGTAGTATCTCTGCTTGATGGGCTCCACATTTGGCTTTGGTCTGATCCGATGTTCGACCAAATGTGTGCAGCCAAGACCCTCGGGCATCGCCTCAAAAATTTCTCCTACAAGTCGTTCCAACGACGCGGTTTCGCTAGAGGTCAATTCCGACCTTTCCACGATGCTTGCCACTGCCGACACTTCTACCCTATCGCTAAACCTCCACTGATTTCTGGCTACATCCGGGACAATGCCCGCCTTGACCCAAAAGTCAATGCCCAAAATCAGGTTTTGCGGTAAGCCTGGTATAACGAGGCACTCTATGAGGACCGACTTGCCCTCGACCTCGATCGGAAGTGTGATAACTCCGCGCACTGGAACAAACTCGCCATCCGCTAACGCGACCCTAGAAATAGTTGACGAAGACAACTCTATACCCCACGAACTTAAAATATCCCACCCTGGGCGACCAATGATGGTTCTTGAAGTTCCCGAATCTAACAAACCTCTCAGAAAAACTCCAAAAATTCTAACACCTAAATAAGGCCTATTATCTAATTCCTTTTCTAGAAGTGTAAACCCTAATCTAACCTCATGACAACAATTTTCTATGTCCCTATCTATCCTAGCCAGCTGGTTGCTCGCAGGCAACCTCTTTATTCTCGGCGAGCGCCTTGCCCTGCGTCTGCATGGGCTCGCAACACATTTCCCGACATGTTCGGGTTAGGTCCCTCCCTTGGCCCCTCTCGGCCCCTATCTGCTTCGGCCCTGAACCCGCGTCTGTCTGACGGCCCTGCTCTATTCGAGCACCGAGGACAATCGCGCTTCATGTACCCGGCCATTCCGCAGCCGTAGCACTTAATCCCTTTTGGACAGTTGACCGAAACATGTCCAAATCTCCTGCAATTAAAACACCGGAACGTCGGTTGTGGTGGCGAAGAAATCCTGCGTTCCAATCGTTGCGCCCGGAGCGGGGTGTTTACTTCCGCCACAGTGGGCTCGGCCGACACGTAGGCTAAGTCCGGCTCCAGCAGATTCCTTGAGCGACTGCTTGGCGGCGGGACGAATGATTCCACATTCGTACGAACAGCTTCTAACTTGCGACCTAAAGAGACCAATTCGGACAGGGTGGTTGGCTCAGCTAAACCTAGCTGAGTCTGGAAAAAAGGTGTCAAATTCGACATTACCAACCCTAACTTGCGACGCTCTGATAGAGGTTCGGCCAGCCGACCAAATAAGCCTCTCATCGCTGCTACAAAAATCCCTATGGACTCATTTCCCCCTTGAGTCCTTCTCCTTATCTCATCCATTAGCAACTCATCATAATTGGGTGGGAGAAACTCCAGTTTCAACTCCCTTACTAACTCCTGCCAACCTGACATGGTCTTTCGTACCGCACGAAACCACAAAAGCGCCTTACCGCTAAACAAGTCTACCGCACCTCTAAAAAGTTGGGTCTCACTGACCCCTCGAGCTTCACAAAGCTCCTCTACCCTCTCTAGAAACGAGCTCAAAGACATCCCTACCTTTTCACCAGAAAACTTTAACTCCCACTTGGCCAAATTTTCTATTTTTTCGGAGTACTGCAGACTTCCCTCTACGCTAACTGAGCGACCTGTCACGGGTTCTGGTACCGGTCGCGCCGGTGGAACATCGTCCTCAACCGCAGCAGTTTTTTGTAGTGTGGCTCTTGGCTTGGCCATCTCCTCCGTTGTTTTGACGGGTTTAGGTGGTACCTCGTCTTCCTCATCCTGCAATCCAGCTAGCTCCAGAAGATCCGTGAGGAGCAACATCAGCCGGTTCCTCAGCTCCATCTGTTCGGATACCATACTGGCAGACGTAGGCCTAGACCGGTTAACCCGACCAACGCTCCACTCGATTTTGGTCATAATTTTCAGAAACTCTGAAGACTTCGGGTCCTGTGGTGGGTTCTCCATAAGCGCCTCGATCTCCACGATCTTCGCCTCCAATGCTGCCTTATCCTCAGAAAATTCAAACGGGTACACGGCGAAGATGTCGACCGAGTCCCTGCGCTCCAGATGCCTTGAAGCTCTCAAGGTTTCCTCATAGAGTCAACCGTGCCTGTTGGTAACCCACGAGACTCCATCTCGTACACCAACTCTTCTTGGTTTAGCCGGTTGATCTCCATGGTAGATTAAATTAAGACACAAATAAAATAAACAAGGATAAAAACTAAAATCGTTGAACTGCTACTACGGCAAAATAAGAAAAGAAAAGACAAAACAAAACCAATCGTATATTAAAATAGAACAAAACCCCAAAATGAAATAAATAAAACCAAAAAAAAAGGTATAACCTAGTGGGCCAACAACGAACGTCGGACCAGTATTAAAAAAAACGCAAATATGCAGAAAATAGAGGCTCCGAAATAAGCAAAAACGGACCGACAACAAAAGTCGGACCAGCGACCATTAACACGCGCACGGATAACTAATGGTAATAATACCCTGATTCAAATATGTGATCTTTAAGAAAAAGCGACACCGACGTTTAAATTTTATTCCATTTAACAAAAAAAATAAAAATAAAAGAGATAATAATAATAAACAATATAAAAATATATATATAATAACAATATAAAGTATAAATAAAAAAGGTAATAAAAATAAATGTTATTAAAATTAGACTTAATTTCTTGAGCGTGTTTTAATTTTACTCCTATGATGGAACTTAGTTCCCTCTATTTCAATTTGCCCGGATTTACAAAACAAAACAAATCATCAATTCAGTTTAATCTCGATTAAATGTTAAGTTATCTTTTAATTAAACTGAATTTAATTTACTTTCAAATTACTTTTAATTTAATGTTAATTTAACTTTATTTCGATGTCAATTCTAATCTAATTCCTGCTTTTAATCCAATCCCAATCCGATTACGATACAATTTTCAATCCAGTCCCACTCTTATTCCAATTCAATTTCAATACAATTCCAATTAAATTTTGATTAAATTTTACTTTAATTTTAATTTAAGTTTGATTTAATTTTAGTTCACTTTTAATTTAATTTTGATTTAGTTTCTTTTTTATTTTATTTTAATCTAATGTTTATTTAGTTTTAATTTGATTTCAATTTAATTTTAATTTGATTTCATTTAATTTCTAATTTCAGTTTTATTTAGTTTTGTTTTAATTTTAATTTTAATTTAATGTTAATTTAATTTTAATTTAATTTTAATTTAATTTTAATTTTAATTTTAATTTAATTTTAATTTAATTTAAATTTAATTTTAATTTAATTTTAATTTAATTTTAATTTAATTTTAATTTAATTTTAATTTAATTTTAATTTAATTTTAATTTAATTTTAATTTAATTTTAATTTAATTTTAATTTAATTTTAATTTAATTTTAATTTAATTTTAATTTAATTTTAATTTAATTTTAATTTAATTTTAATTTAATTTTAATTTAATTTTAATTTAATTTTAATTTAATTTTAATTTAATTTTAATTTAATTTTAATTTAATTTTAATTTAATTTTAATTTAATTTTAATTTAATTTTAATTTAATTTTAATTTTAATTTTAATTTAATTTTAATTTAATTTTAATTTAATTTTAATTTAATTTTAATTTAATTTTAATTTAATTTTAATTTAATTTTAATTTAATTTTAATTTTAATTTTAATTTAATTTTAATTTAATTTTAATTTTAATTTAATTTTAATTTAATTTTAATTTAATTTTAATTTAATTTTTTTCCACTAAGGATCCCACCTGGCCCACTGTGCGCATGAAAACAGGCAAATCAGCTAAGCACACAAAACCGATGGAAAAAAAAAACCAAAATTTTTTCGAAATTAATGCTTTCGCGCCCACTGTGCCCTCGCTCACTGGCAAATAAGAGCTATGACCTGACAAAATAAAGAACAAAAAAAAAAAAAAAAATGGAACGAACTCACCGGGTATTCCTGTGGTCCTGGAATTCCTGCTTCAACTAAATCCCACGTCCGAAAATGTCCGCTGACGGCACTCGCTGATCCGCTGCTAATTTTCCAACGCTGCAACAAGTTACCAGCGCTGCAATGTCCGCTGCTCTGCTCCCTACGAACGCCACGAAAACAACAAACTGCTAACCACCGTCGCCCAGTTTCTGGAAGAAAATTATATTAGTTTAAGTTAATTATAATAGGTTTTTTTTTTTTATTTTTTTTTTTTTTTTTTTTAACCGTGTCTGTCCAAAATTAACTTAAAAATGTCTGTCCGAGTCTACACAGCGATGTCCGTCCGAATATGTACAAAATGTCCGTCCGAAAGTACACAAAATGTCCGTCCGAAGTTGTGTTTGCCAAAAAAAAACTGTCCGTCCGAAAAGCACAAGTGCCCGTCCGAACCGAAATGTCCGTCCTGCGCAGCACTAGGTGGAACCGACGATTTCCACCACTCCACTTAAGCCGGGATTGTCTTTCTTTTTTTTTTTTTATTTTTAATTAGCACTTCATGCACTTGTTGAGTTTTTTTTCTGTTTTTTTTTCACTATTTAATACACCCGCGGCGCACAATCAACCACTTGTTGTTTTTTTTTCCGCACAGAAAAACACTTTTTGATTGATTTTTTTTTTGTTTTTCGAGCCCCACGTTGGGCGCCAATTTGTCGCGACACTATCGGCACTTATTATCTTTAAATTTCACAAGTCGCGCACACGAATTTTACTATTAATTTGTAATTTTTTTAAAACGCCGGCACGATCGCGACACTTTTGCACTTTACGTTTTACTTAATTTAAGCGAACAGCTGATTCCCTTGTTTTGTGTGGAACCCAAGTGCACAATAGTGCCGACGACTAGGGTTGCCACCTGCTCAGCGGAGACGGGTGTGGGTATTTATATTATGATAAAGAAAAAAACCGAAAGCAAAGATGCAGGTGCGTTTGCTAAGACTTTTTAATCAAAGTCTTATCGAATTTACGCACCGTGGGACCGAAAGAACCTAATCACGATAAAAACAAATTATGTTATTATTATTAAAATATCGCGATTTTTACGAATTTTCGAGTTAAAAAAAAGGACTACCACGAGAAAAAATAACCCAATTTTTGGGTCGCACTCTAGTTGCGGGTCCAAGGAGATGACTTGGACCCTCTCACAATTCCACCGGTGGAATTAATTTATTTTACCTGTTCCGGACGGAACTAGGCTCGAGTGCGAGGGGCCTAACAAACACACAAAAAAAAAACGCGCCAAAGCGAACGCGGAGCACGACTACACGCGACAGGAGAAAAAAAACGGAAAAGAGAAAAAGAATCGCGGTAACACCAAAAAACCGGACAATAAGAAAAAAAAAGGGTAAAACACTGGGTGTGGTGAGCGCACCAGCACACACAAACACATATAAAAATTTATTAAAGAAAAACAACAAAGGTACTCCCTGATAAATGTCCGGGTCCTCTGTTCCTGGTCTTCCTGGCTTCTACTTGGTCCAGCGACGAAGTCCTAAATCCCACGTACTTCGGCTCACAGCTCGAACCACTTCACTTTTTTTTTGGGTTTTTTTTTTATGGTTTTCGACGCTAGTCGAAAAATCACTTGGCAAAATTTATTTTTTTTTGTCAAACCACTTGGCACACTTCCTACTCTTTCCACTGTTCAGAACGAACTGAACTGCCAACCAGCGGTGCAGACTGACGATGCTTAGGTTCCACAAGATGGGAACCTAAACACAGCCATCTTTTTTCTAGCATAGATGCGGTTTTCGCAGAAACCGGTATTCACACCTGAAGGCTTTGCTCACACCTATTTTCAAAATCGTTTTACGGATTTTTTGAGGTGCATCTTGAGCAAATTTAAATAAAACCTTCTACCCACCAAGTGTTTTTCTACATCTTGGCGGCATCTATGCTAGTATTGGTGTGGCAACACTCCACACCTTCCACAGCCCACAATGGCTACCCTCATTGTGACTTGGCCAAGTGATTTTTACTTTTTTTCACAATAACAGTCCTAGTCCTGTTCGTTTTATTTGTCGCGCAATTCCGTGCGTTCAGTCACTCGTGGGATTTCAGTTTCGTCGAGCATGGAGCACAAGGAGAAACTTTAGCCAACCCGAGTTTAATGAAAGTAATAAATAAACAAAGTGGTTTAATGACCACTGGAGTGCATGTGTGTGTTGGGCGCCACTCCAAACGCACAGTGATTACGTCCGGACAAAACAAAATCGTCATTTTATGACTACACATAAAATGGTCGCCGTGTAGTTTTGTCCGTACGTCACTTTGGCGCAACTAAAATTTTAGACCGCGACAATCCCTATGATACCATGTATGCGTTTGAAGATATTTAGGATCAAAGATCACCGAAATCGGTCATTCGCTTATATCTCCGCTCCTCTTTGTATGACAGAAAATATGCTCAGAACAAAATTGTAGATCAGATAATTCTCTACAAAAATGCGCTTAACAGTTTTAACATAAAATAAACAGTTTCCACTCTATGCGACTAGATATGTTTGAATAACGCAAAGTAGAAATTTCATATTAAATTTGAGCAGAGCGGAGATATAAGCAAATGCCCGATTTTGGTAATCTTTGAACTTTTTGGTTGAGAATTATCTGATCTACAATTTTGTTCTGAGCATATTTTCTGTCATACAAAGAGGAGCGGAGATATAAGCGAATGACCGATTTCGGTGATCTTTGATCCTAAATATCTTCAAACGCATACATGGTATCATAGGGATTGTCGCGGTCTAAAATTTTAGTTGCGCCAAAGTGACGTACGGACAAAACTACACGGCGACCATTTTATGTGTAGTCATAAAATGACGATTTTGTTTTGTCCGGACGTAATCACTGTGCGTTTGGAGTGGCGCCCAACACACACATGCACTCCAGTGGTCATTAAACCACTTTGTTTATTTATTACTTTCATTAAACTCGGGTTGGCTAAAGTTTCTCCTTGTGCTCCATGCTCGACGAAACTGAAATCCCACGAGTGACTGAACGCACGGAATTGCGCGACAAATAAAACGAACAGGACTAGGACTGTTATTGTGAAAAAAAGTAAAAATCACTTGGCCAAGTCACAATGAGGGTAGCCATTGTGGGCTGTGGAAGGTGTGGAGTGTTGCCACACCAATACTAGCATAGATGCCGCCAAGATGTAGAAAAACACTTGGTGGGTAGAAGGTTTTATTTAAATTTGCTCAAGATGCACCTCAAAAAATCCGTAAAACGATTTTGAAAATAGGTGTGAGCAAAGCCTTCAGGTGTGAATACCGGTTTCTGCGAAAACCGCATCTATGCTAGAAAAAAGATGGCTGTGTTTAGGTTCCCATCTTGTGGAACCTAAGCATCGTCAGTCTGCACCGCTGGTTGGCAGTTCAGTTCGTTCTGAACAGTGGAAAGAGTAGGAAGTGTGCCAAGTGGTTTGACAAAAAAAAATAAATTTTGCCAAGTGATTTTTCGACTAGCGTCGAAAACCATAAAAAAAAAACCCAAAAAAAAAGTGAAGTGGTTCGAGCTGTGAGCCGAAGTACGTGGGATTTAGGACTTCGTCGCTGGACCAAGTAGAAGCCAGGAAGACCAGGAACAGAGGACCCGGACATTTATCAGGGAGTACCTTTGTTGTTTTTCTTTAATAAATTTTTATATGTGTTTGTGTGTGCTGGTGCGCTCACCACACCCAGTGTTTTACCCTTTTTTTTTCTTATTGTCCGGTTTTTTGGTGTTACCGCGATTCTTTTTCTCTTTTCCGTTTTTTTTCTCCTGTCGCGTGTAGTCGTGCTCCGCGTTCGCTTTGGCGCGTTTTTTTTTTTGTGTGTTTGTTAGGCCCCTCGCACTCGAGCCTAGTTCCGTCCGGAACAGGTAAAATAAATTAATTCCACCGGTGGAATTGTGAGAGGGTCCAAGTCATCTCCTTGGACCCGCAACTAGAGTGCGACCCAAAAATTGGGTTATTTTTTCTCGTGGTAGTCCTTTTTTTTAACTCGAAAATTCGTAAAAATCGCGATATTTTAATAATAATAACATAATTTGTTTTTATCGTGATTAGGTTCTTTCGGTCCCACGGTGCGTAAATTCGATAAGACTTTGATTAAAAAGTCTTAGCAAACGCACCTGCATCTTTGCTTTCGGTTTTTTTCTTTATCATAATATAAATACCCACACCCGTCTCCGCTGAGCAGGTGGCAACCCTAGTCGTCGGCACTATTGTGCACTTGGGTTCCACACAAAACAAGGGAATCAGCTGTTCGCTTAAATTAAGTAAAACGTAAAGTGCAAAAGTGTCGCGATCGTGCCGGCGTTTTAAAAAAATTACAAATTAATAGTAAAATTCGTGTGCGCGACTTGTGAAATTTAAAGATAATAAGTGCCGATAGTGTCGCGACAAATTGGCGCCCAACGTGGGGCTCGAAAAACAAAAAAAAAATCAATCAAAAAGTGTTTTTCTGTGCGGAAAAAAAAACAACAAGTGGTTGATTGTGCGCCGCGGGTGTATTAAATAGTGAAAAAAAAACAGAAAAAAAACTCAACAAGTGCATGAAGTGCTAATTAAAAATAAAAAAAAAAAAAGAAAGACAATCCCGGCTTAAGTGGAGTGGTGGAAATCGTCGGTTCCACCTAGTGCTGCGCAGGACGGACATTTCGGTTCGGACGGGCACTTGTGCTTTTCGGACGGACAGTTTTTTTTTGGCAAACACAACTTCGGACGGACATTTTGTGTACTTTCGGACGGACATTTTGTACATATTCGGACGGACATCGCTGTGTAGACTCGGACAGACATTTTTAAGTTAATTTTGGACAGACACGGTTAAAAAAAAAAAAAAAAAAATAAAAAAAAAAACCTATTATAATTAACTTAAACTAATATAATTTTCTTCCAGAAACTGGGCGACGGTGGTTAGCAGTTTGTTGTTTTCGTGGCGTTCGTAGGGAGCAGAGCAGCGGACATTGCAGCGCTGGTAACTTGTTGCAGCGTTGGAAAATTAGCAGCGGATCAGCGAGTGCCGTCAGCGGACATTTTCGGACGTGGGATTTAGTTGAAGCAGGAATTCCAGGACCACAGGAATACCCGGTGAGTTCGTTCCATTTTTTTTTTTTTTTTGTTCTTTATTTTGTCAAGTCATAGCTCTTATTTGCCAGTGAGCGAGGGCACAGTGGGCGCGAAAGCATTAATTTCGAAAAATTTTTGTTTTTTTTTTCCATCGGTTTTGTGTGCTTAGCTGATTTGCCTGTTTTCCTTAGTGGAAAAAAAATTAAATTAAAATTAAATTAAAATTAAATTAAAATTAAATTAAAATTAAATTTAAATTAAAATTAAAATTAAATTAAAATTAAATTAAAATTAAAATTAAAATTAAAATTAAATTAAAATTAAATTAAAATTAAATTAAAATTAAATTAAAATTAAATTAAAATTAAATTAAAATTAAATTAAAATTAAATTAAAATTAAATTAAAATTAAATTAAAATTAAATTAAAATTAAATTAAAATTAAATTAAAATTAAATTAAAATTAAATTAAAATTAAATTAAAATTAAATTAAAATTAAATTAAAATTAAATTAAAATTAAATTAAAATTAAATTAAAATTAAATTAAAATTAAATTAAAATTAAATTAAAATTAAATTAAAATTAAATTAAAATTAAATTAAAATTAAATTAAAATTAAATTAAAATTAAATTAAAATTAAATTAAAATTAAATTAAAATTAAATTAAAATTAAATTAAAATTAAATTAAAATTAAATTAAAATTAAATTAAAATTAAATTAAAATTAAATTAAAATTAAATTAAAATTAAATTAAAATTAAATTAAAATTAAATTAAAATTAAATTAAAATTAAATTAAAATTAAATTAAAATTAAATTAACATTAAATTAAAATTAAAATTAAAACAAAACTAAATAAAACTGAAATTAAAAATTAAATGAAATCAAATTAAAATTAAATTGAAATCAAATTAAAACTAAATAAACATTAGATTAAAATAAAATAAAAAAAAAACTAAATCAAAATTAAATTAAAAGTGAACTAAAATTAAATCAAACTTAAATTAAAATTATAGTAAAATTTAATCAAAATTTAATTGGAATTGTATTGAAATTGAATTGGAATAAGAGTGGGACTGGATTGAAAATTGTATCGTAATCGGATTGGGATTGGATTAAAAGCAGGAATTAGATTAGAATTGACATCGAAATAAAGTTAAATTAACATTAAATTAAAAGTAATTTGAAAGTAAATTAAATTCAGTTTAATTAAAAGATAACTTAACATTTAATCGAGATTAAACTGAATTGATGATTTGTTTTGTTTTGTAAATCCGGGCAAATTGAAATAGAGGGAACTAAGTTCCATCATAGGAGTAAAATTAAAACACGCTCAAGAAATTAAGTCTAATTTTAATAACATTTATTTTTATTACCTTTTTTATTTATACTTTATATTGTTATTATATATATATTTTTATATTGTTTATTATTATTATCTCTTTTATTTTTATTTTTTTTGTTAAATGGAATAAAATTTAAACGTCGGTGTCGCTTTTTCTTAAAGATCACATATTTGAATCAGGGTATTATTACCATTAGTTATCCGTGCGCGTGTTAATGGTCGCTGGTCCGACTTTTGTTGTCGGTCCGTTTTTGCTTATTTCGGAGCCTCTATTTTCTGCATATTTGCGTTTTTTTTAATACTGGTCCGACGTTCGTTGTTGGCCCACTAGGTTATACCTTTTTTTTGGTTTTATTTATTTCATTTTGGGGTTTTGTTCTATTTTAATATACGATTGGTTTTGTTTTGTCTTTTCTTTTCTTATTTTGCCGTAGTAGCAGTTCAACGATTTTAGTTTTTATCCTTGTTTATTTTATTTGTGTCTTAATTTAATCTACCATGGAGATCAACCGGCTAAACCAAGAAGAGTTGGTGTACGAGATGGAGTCTCGTGGGTTACCAACAGGCACGGTTGACTCTATGAGGAAACCTTGAGAGCTTCAAGGCATCTGGAGCGCAGGGACTCGGTCGACATCTTCGCCGTGTACCCGTTTGAATTTTCTGAGGATAAGGCAGCATTGGAGGCGAAGATCGTGGAGATCGAGGCGCTTATGGAGAACCCACCACAGGACCCGAAGTCTTCAGAGTTTCTGAAAATTATGACCAAAATCGAGTGGAGCGTTGGTCGGGTTAACCGGTCTAGGCCTACGTCTGCCAGTATGGTATCCGAACAGATGGAGCTGAGGAACCGGCTGATGTTGCTCCTCACGGATCTTCTGGAGCTAGCTGGATTGCAGGATGAGGAAGACGAGGTACCACCTAAACCCGTCAAAACAACGGAGGAGATGGCCAAGCCAAGGGCCACACTACAAAAAACTGCTGCGGTTGAGGACGATGTTCCACCGGCGCGACCGGTACCAGAACCCGTGACAGGTCGCTCAGTTAGCGTAGAGGGAAGTCTGCAGTACTCCGAAAAAATAGAAAATTTGGCCAAGTGGGAGTTAAAGTTTTCTGGTGAAAAGGTAGGGATGTCTTTGAGCTCGTTTCTAGAGAGGGTAGAGGAGCTTTGTGAAGCTCGAGGGGTCAGTGAGACCCAACTTTTTAGAGGTGCGGTAGACTTGTTTAGCGGTAAGGCGCTTTTGTGGTTTCGTGCGGTACGAAAGACCGTGTCAGGTTGGCAGGAGTTAGTAAGGGAGTTGAAACTGGAGTTTCTCCCACCCAATTATGATGAGTTGCTAATGGATGAGATTAGGAGAAGGACTCAAGGGGGAAATGAGTCCATAGGGATTTTTGTAGCAGCGATGAGAGGCTTATTTGGTCGGCTGGCCGAACCTCTATCAGAGCGTCGCAAGTTAGGGTTGGTAATGTCGAATTTGACACCTTTTTTCCAGACTCAGCTAGGTTTAGCTGAGCCAACCACCCTGTCCGAATTGGTCTCTTTAGGTCGCAAGTTAGAAGCTGTTCGTACGAATGTGGAATCATTCGTCCCGCCGCCAAGCAGTCGCTCAAGGAATCTGCTGGAGCCGGACTTAGCCTACGTGTCGGCCGAGCCCACTGTGGCGGAAGTAAACACCCCGCTCCGGGCGCAACGATTGGAACGCAGGATTTCTTCGCCACCACAACCGACGTTCCGGTGTTTTAATTGCAGGAGATTTGGACATGTTTCGGTCAACTGTCCAAAAGGGATTAAGTGCTACGGCTGCGGAATGGCCGGGTACATGAAGCGCGATTGTCCTCGGTGCTCGAATAGAGCAGGGCCGTCAGACAGACGCGGGTTCAGGGCCGAAGCAGATAGGGGCCGAGAGGGGCCAAGGGAGGGACCTAACCCGAACATGTCGGGAAATGTGTTGCGAGCCCATGCAGACGCAGGGCAAGGCGCTCGCCGAGAATAAAGAGGTTGCCTGCGAGCAACCAGCTGGCTAGGATAGATAGGGACATAGAAAATTGTTGTCATGAGGTTAGATTAGGGTTTACACTTCTAGAAAAGGAATTAGATAATAGGCCTTATTTAGGTGTTAGAATTTTTGGAGTTTTTCTGAGAGGTTTGTTAGATTCGGGAGCTTCAAGAACCATCATTGGT
This sequence comes from Pherbina coryleti, assembly GCA_943735915.1. Taxonomy (NCBI): domain Eukaryota; kingdom Metazoa; phylum Arthropoda; class Insecta; order Diptera; family Sciomyzidae; genus Pherbina; species Pherbina coryleti. The sequence goes on from OX030948.1 coordinate 90,598,995, forward strand.
CGCCCAGGGTGGGATATTTTAAGTTCGTGGGGTATAGAGTTGTCTTCGTCAACTATTTCTAGGGTCGCGTTAGCGGATGGCGAGTTTGTTCCAGTGCGCGGAGTTATCACACTTCCGATCGAGGTCGAGGGCAAGTCGGTCCTCATAGAGTGCCTCGTTATACCAGGCTTACCGCAAAACCTGATTTTGGGCATTGACTTTTGGGTCAAGGCGGGCATTGTCCCGGATGTAGCCAGAAATCAGTGGAGGTTTAGCGATAGGGTAGAAGTGTCGGCAGTGGCAAGCATCGTGGAAAGGTCGGAATTGACCTCTAGCGAAACCGCGTCGTTGGAACGACTTGTAGGAGAAATTTTTGAGGCGATGCCCGAGGGTCTTGGCTGCACACATTTGGTCGAACATCGGATCAGACCAAAGCCAAATGTGGAGCCCATCAAGCAGAGATACTACCCAGTGTCTCCAGCCATCCAGAAGCACATCGACAAGGAAATCGAGGAGATGTTGGAGAAGGACGTGATCGAGGTCTCTCACAGTCCGTGGGCCTCACCGGTGGTCATGATCAAGAAAAAGGACGGCTCTTATCGATTTTGTGTCGACTATAGAGCACTCAACAAGAACACCGAGCGTGATAGTTACCCGTTGCCGTATATCTCCGCAACGTTGGATAAGCTGAAAGACGCCAAGTATCTTTCAAGCTTGGATATAAAATCAGCGTATTGGCAGATTCCAGTCGCGGAAAAGTCAAGGGCTTTTACTGCTTTTACGGTCCCGGGTCGGGGACTTTACCAGTTCAAGCGAATGCCCTATGGCCTGCATAATGCGCCTGCCACGTGGCAGAGATTTATAGATACGGTGATCGGAGCTGATTTGGAGCCGCACGTATTCGTCTACCTGGATGACATCATCATCCTGGCGAATACGTTCGAAAAGCACGTAGAGGTTTTGAGGGAAGTTCTTCGTAGAATTGGCGACGCCGGGTTACCGCTGAATAGGGAAAAATGTAATTTTTGTTTGTCTTCACTTCGATATTTAGGTTATGTTGTTGATAGGCAAGGTCTACACGTAGACCCAGAAAAGGTGGAGGCGATGTTGAAGATACCCGCCCCCAGGAATGTCAAAGAAGTTCGTTCGTTTGTAGGTACTATCTCTTGGTACAGGCGTTTTGTAGCAAACTTCGCCGATCTAGTGAAACCACTTACGGATCTTCTCAAGAAAAACAAGAGATTTCACTGGTCGGCTGAGTGTGAAGATAGTTTTCTGAAGGCCAAAGAGCGCCTTGTCACTGCCCCTGTTTTGAGTTGCCCAGATTTTGATAGGCCCTTTTCTGTACAAACTGACGCCTCTGATTTTGGCATAGGCGCAGTCCTGACCCAGCAGTTTGATGAGGGCGAAAAGGTAATTTCTTACTTGAGTAGGTCGCTTAGTAAGTGTGAAAAAAATTACTCCACAACGGAGAAGGAGTGTCTGGCAGTTTTGTGGGCAGTGGAGAAGCTGCGTCCATACATCGAGGGAGTTCATTTTACGGTGGTAACTGATCACTACTCGCTCGTGTGGCTTAACAATTTGAAGGACCCCTGCGGGAGACTGGCCAGGTGGGCCCTTAAACTACAGCAGTACGATTTTGAAATCGTACACCGCAAGGGTAAGGATCATGTTGTCCCGGATATGCTGTCACGGAGTGTTCCAGTAATCAGTGAAATCACCGATGGACCAACGGACCCTTGGGTACTGGAGATGAGTAAAAAGGTGGCACAGACGCCCCTTGATTTTTCCACGTGGCGGTTCGAAAACGGTGTTTTATACAAACACGTTAAGGCAGGGCTTAGCAACGTTTACGATAGGGCTTATGAGTGGAAGCGAGTGTTAGGAAAAGCTGAGAGAAAGGAGGCTTTGCGCGAGTGCCATGATGATCCGTTAGCAGGACACATGGGCGTACGGAAGACGTTAGCTAGGGTGGCGGACAAATATTATTGGCCAAAGATGAAGGCAGATATAGCTAGGTATATTAAAGGATGTCAGGTTTGCCAAAAGGTGAAACCAGACAATAGGAAGCCAGCTGGTGGAATGGTAGGTAGGATCAAGGATTTGGAGCCATGAGCTCCGTGGATCTGGTAGGACCCCTTGTGAAGTCTAGTCAAGGTTACAGTTATATTTTAACTGTGGTTGACTACTTCACCAAATTCCCGCTTTTGTTTCCGTTACGTTCAGCAACGGCAAAAAGCATCTGCAAAGAGCTGGAGAACAACGTGTTCTTACTCTTTGGCGTCCCTAGGTCAATAGTGTGCGACAATGGCCCTCAATTTAAGAGCAGAGAACTGCAGTCTTTGTGTGACTCCTTTGGAGTCCGGCTCCGGTTCACTGCCAATTATCATCCGCAGGCGAACCCGGCCGAGCGGATTAATCAGATCATTAAGACAACCCTTAGGGCTTATATTTCTGAAAATCACCGAACGTGGGATACTCACCTGGCTAAAGTAGCCTGCTGCATTCGCACGTCGCAGCACGAGGTGATAGGGCAATCTCCCTATTTTGTAAATTTTGGCAGAAACATGGCGGTCCGGGGAGATAGGGACTATCGACGAAAGGATGACTTAGACGAACCGACTTGTAATAATAGTGAGGAACGAGCGGAACTTATGGCCAAATTGAGGCAAGACATACGGACGAAAATGGAAATAGCGAGCGCCAAGATGGCAAAGACCTATAATCTGAGACGTAGGGATGTACAATACTTACCGAACGAATTAGTCTGGAGACGGAATTTTGTGCTGTCCGATGCAGCCAATTACTTTGCAGCAAAATTAGCACCCAAGTTTATAGGACCATATAGGGTTAAAAAGAGGGTATCTCCCTGGACTTATGTCCTCGAAGATGAGGATGGGCGTGAGAAAGGGACGTGGCACGTACAGGATCTACGGCCACATGTAGGAGAAACTTAGTATCCCTTAGGTTAGTTTTCTGTAACGAAAGTTTCTCGGTTATCAGATACCGAGCAACTTTCGTGGAGGTGGGGGTGGGGTTGTCGCGGTCTAAAATTTTAGTTGCGCCAAAGTGACGTACGGACAAAACTACACGGCGACCATTTTATGTGTAGTCATAAAATGACGATTTTGTTTTGTCCGGACGTAATCACTGTGCGTTTGGAGTGGCGCCCAACACACACATGCACTCCAGTGGTCATTAAACCACTTTGTTTATTTATTACTTTCATAAAACTTGGGTTGGCTAAAGTTTCTCCTTGTGCTCCATGCTCGACGAAACTGAAATCCCACGAGTGACTGAACGCACGGAATTGCGCGACAAATAAAACGAACAGGACTAGGACTGTTATTGTGAAAAAAAAGTAAAAATCACTTGGCCAAGTCACAATGAGGGTAGCCATTGTGGGCTGTGGAAGGTGTGGAGTGTTGCCACACCAATACTAGCATAGATGCCGCCAAGATGTAGAAAAACACTTGGTGGGTAGAAGGTTTTATTTAAATTTGCTCCAGATGCACCTCAAAAAATCCGTAAAACGATTTTGAAAATAGGTGTGAGCAAAGCCTTCAGGTGTGAATACCGGTTTCTGCGAAAACCGCATCTAGAAAAAAGATGGCTGTGTTTAGGTTCCCACCTTGTGGAACCTAAGCATCGTCAGTCTGCACCGCTGGTTGGCAGTTCAGTTCGTTCTGAACAGTGGAAAGAGTAGGAAGTGTGCCAAGTGGTTTGACAAAAAAAAAATAAATTGTGCCAAGTGATTTTTCGACTAGCGTCGAAAACCATAAAAAAAAAAACCCAAAAAAAAAGTGAAGTGGTTCGAGCTGTGAGCCACTTACGACCGACGAAGTACGTGGGATTTAGGACTTCGTCGCTGGACCAAGTAGAAGCCAGGAAGACCAGGAACAGAGGACCCGGACATTTATCAGGGAGTACCTTTGTTGTTTTTCTTTAATAAATTTTTATATGTGTTTGTGTGTGCTGGTGCGCTCACCACACCCAGTGTTTTACCCTTTTTTTCTTATTGTCCGGTTTTTTGGTGTTACCGCGATTCTTTTTCTCTTTTCCGTTTTTTTTCTCCTGTCGCGTGTAGTCGTGCTCCGCGTTCGCTTTGGCGCGTTTTTTTTTGTGTGTTTGTTAGGCCCCTCGCACTCGAGCCTAGTTCCGTCCGGAACAGGTAAAATAAATTAATTCCACCGGTGGAATTGTGAGAGGGTCCAAGTCATCTCCTTGGACCCGCAACTAGAGTGCGACCCAAAAATTGGGTTATTTTTTCTCGTGGTAGTCCTTTTTTTTAACTCGAAAATTCGTAAAAATCGCGATATTTTAATAATAATAACATAATTTGTTTTTATCGTGATTAGGTTCTTTCGGTCCCACGGTGCGTAAATTCGATAAGACTTTGATTAAAAAGTCTTAGCAAACGCACCTGCATCTTTGCTTTCGGTTTTTTTCTTTATCGTAATATAAATACCCACACCCGTCTCCGCTGAGCAGGTGGCAACCCTAGTCGTCGGCACTATTGTGCACTTGGGTTCCACACAAAACAAGGGAATCAGCTGTTCGCTTAAATTAAGTAAAACGTAAAGTGCAAAAGTGTCGCGATCGTGCCGGCGTTTTAAAAAAATTACAAATTAATAGTAAAATTCGTGTGCGCGACTTGTGAAATTTAAAGATAATAAGTGCCGATAGTGTCGCGACAAATTGGCGCCCAACGTGGGGCTCGAAAAACAAAAAAAAAATCAATCAAAAAGTGTTTTTCTGTGCGGAAAAAAAACAACAAGTGGTTGATTGTGCGCCGCGGGTGTATTAAATAGTGAAAAAAAAAACAGAAAAAAAACTCAACAAGTGCATGAAGTGCTAATTAAAAATAAAAAAAAAAAAAGAAAGACAATCCCGGCTTAAGTGGAGTGGTGGAAATCGTCGGTTCCACCTAGTGCTGCGCAGGACGGACATTTCGGTTCGGACGGGCACTTGTGCTTTTCGGACGGACAGTTTTTTTTTGGCAAACACAACTTCGGACGGACATTTTGTGTACTTTCGGACGGACATTTTGTACATATTCGGACGGACATCGCTGTGTAGACTCGGACAGACATTTTTAAGTTAATTTTGGACAGACACGGTTAAAAAAAAAAAAAAAAAAATAAAAAAAAAAACCTATTATAATTAACTTAAACTAATATAATTTTCTTCCAGAAACTGGGCGACGGTGGTTAGCAGTTTGTTGTTTTCGTGGCGTTCGTAGGGAGCAGAGCAGCGGACATTGCAGCGCTGGTAACTTGTTGCAGCGTTGGAAAATTAGCAGCGGATCAGCGAGTGCCGTCAGCGGACATTTTCGGACGTGGGATTTAGTTGAAGCAGGAATTCCAGGACCACAGGAATACCCGGTGAGTTCGTTCCATTTTTTTTTTTTTTTGTTCTTTATTTTGTCAGGTCATAGCTCTTATTTGCCAATGAGCGAGGCAAATTAAATTAAAATTTTTGCGAAAAAAAAATTAAATTAAAATTAAATTAAAATTAAATTAAAATTAAATTAAAATTAAATTAAAATTAAATTAAAATTAAATTAAAATTAAATTAAAATTAAATTAAAATTAAATTAAAATTAAATTAAAATTAAATTAAAATTAAATTAAAATTAAATTAAAATTAAATTAAAATTAAATTAAAATTTAATTAAAATTAAATTAAAATTAAATTAAAATTAAATTAAAATTAAATTAAAATTAAAATTAAAATTAAATTAAAATTAAATTAAAATTAAATTAAAATTAAATTAAAATTAAATTAAAATTAAATTAAAATTAAATTAAAATTAAATTAAAATTAAATTAAAATTAAATTAAAATTAAATTAAAATTAAATTAAAATTAAATTAAAATTAAATTAAAATTAAATTAAAATTAAATTAAAATTAAATTAAAATTAAATTAAAATTAAATTAAAATTAAATTAAAATTAAATTAAAATTAAATTAAAATTAAATTAACATTAAATTAAAATTAAAATTAAAACAAAACTAAATAAAACTGAAATTAAAAATTAAATGAAATCAAATGAAAATTAAATTGAAATCAAATTAAAACTAAATAAACATTAGATTAAAATAAAATAAAAAAAAACTAAATCAAAATTAAATTAAAAGTGAACTAAAATTAAATCAAACTTAAATTAAAATTAAAGTAAAATTTAATCAAAATTTAATTGGAATTGTATTGAAATTGAATTGGAATAAGAGTGGGACTGGATTGAAAATTGTATCGTAATCGGATTGGGATTGGATTAAAAGCAGGAATTAGATTAGAATTGACATCGAAATAAAGTTAAATTAACATTAAATTAAAAGTAATTTGAAAGTAAATTAAATTCAGTTTAATTAAAAGATAACTTAACATTTAATCGAGATTAAACTGAATTGATGATTTGTTTTGTTTTGTAAATCCGGGCAAATTGAAATAGAGGGAACTAAGTTCCATCATAGGAGTAAAATTAAAACACGCTCAAGAAATTAAGTCTAATTTTAATAACATTTATTTTTATTACCTTTTTTATTTATACTTTATATTGTTATTATATATATATTTTTATATTGTTTATTATTATTATCTCTTTTATTTTTATTTTTTTTGTTAAATGGAATAAAATTTAAACGTCGGTGTCGCTTTTTCTTAAAGATCACATATTTGAATCAGGGTATTATTACCATTAGTTATCCGTGCGCGTGTTAATGGTCGCTGGTCCGACTTTTGTTGTCGGTCCGTTTTTGCTTATTTCGGAGCCTCTATTTTCTGCATATTTGCGTTTTTTTTAATACTGGTCCGACGTTCGTTGTTGGCCCACTAGGTTATACCTTTTTTTTGGTTTTATTTATTTCATTTTGGGGTTTTGTTCTATTTTAATATACGATTGGTTTTGTTTTGTCTTTTCTTTTCTTATTTTGCCGTAGTAGCAGTTCAACGATTTTAGTTTTTATCCTTGTTTATTTTATTTGTGTCTTAATTTAATCTACCATGGAGATCAACCGGCTAAACCAAGAAGAGTTGGTGTACGAGATGGAGTCTCGTGGGTTACCAACAGGCACGGTTGACTCTATGAGGAAACCTTGAGAGCTTCAAGGCATCTGGAGCGCAGGGACTCGGTCGACATCTTCGCCGTGTACCCGTTTGAATTTTCTGAGGATAAGGCAGCATTGGAGGCGAAGATCGTGGAGATCGAGGCGCTTATGGAGAACCCACCACAGGACCCGAAGTCTTCAGAGTTTCTGAAAATTATGACCAAAATCGAGTGGAGCGTTGGTCGGGTTAACCGGTCTAGGCCTACGTCTGCCAGTATGGTATCCGAACAGATGGAGCTGAGGAACCGGCTGATGTTGCTCCTCACGGATCTTCTGGAGCTAGCTGGATTGCAGGATGAGGAAGACGAGGTACCACCTAAACCCGTCAAAACAACGGAGGAGATGGCCAAGCCAAGGGCCACACTACAAAAAACTGCTGCGGTTGAGGACGATGTTCCACCGGCGCGACCGGTACCAGAACCCGTGACAGGTCGCTCAGTTAGCGTAGAGGGAAGTCTGCAGTACTCCGAAAAAATAGAAAATTTGGCCAAGTGGGAGTTAAAGTTTTCTGGTGAAAAGGTAGGGATGTCTTTGAGCTCGTTTCTAGAGAGGGTAGAGGAGCTTTGTGAAGCTCGAGGGGTCAGTGAGACCCAACTTTTTAGAGGTGCGGTAGACTTGTTTAGCGGTAAGGCGCTTTTGTGGTTTCGTGCGGTACGAAAGACCGTGTCAGGTTGGCAGGAGTTAGTAAGGGAGTTGAAACTGGAGTTTCTCCCACCCAATTATGATGAGTTGCTAATGGATGAGATTAGGAGAAGGACTCAAGGGGGAAATGAGTCCATAGGGATTTTTGTAGCAGCGATGAGAGGCTTATTTGGTCGGCTGGCCGAACCTCTATCAGAGCGTCGCAAGTTAGGGTTGGTAATGTCGAATTTGACACCTTTTTTCCAGACTCAGCTAGGTTTAGCTGAGCCAACCACCCTGTCCGAATTGGTCTCTTTAGGTCGCAAGTTAGAAGCTGTTCGTACGAATGTGGAATCATTCGTCCCGCCGCCAAGCAGTCGCTCAAGGAATCTGCTGGAGCCGGACTTAGCCTACGTGTCAGCCGAGCCCACTGTGGCGGAAGTAAACACCCCGCTCCGGGCGCAACGATTGGAACGCAGGATTTCTTCGCCACCACAACCGACGTTCCGGTGTTTTAATTGCAGGAGATTTGGACATGTTTCGGTCAACTGTCCAAAAGGGATTAAGTGCTACGGCTGCGGAATGGCCGGGTACATGAAGCGCGACTGCCCTCGGTGCTCGAATAGAGCAGGGCCGTCAGACAGACGCGGGTTCAGGGCCGAAGCAGATAGGGGCCGAGAGGGGCCAAGGGAGGGACCTAACCCGAACATGTCGGGAAATGTGTTGCGAGCCCATGCAGACGCAGGGCAAGGCGCTCGCCGAGAATAAAGAGGTTGCCTGCGAGCAACCAGCTGGCTAGGATAGATAGGGACATAGAAAATTGTTGTCATGAGGTTAGATTAGGGTTTACACTTCTAGAAAAGGAATTAGATAATAGGCCTTATTTAGGTGTTAGAATTTTTGGAGTTTTTCTGAGAGGTTTGTTAGATTCGGGAGCTTCAAGAACCATCATTGGTCGCCCAGGGTGGGATATTTTAAGTTCGTGGGGTATAGAGTTGTCTTCGTCAACTATTTCTAGGGTCGCGTTAGCGGATGGCGAGTTTGTTCCAGTGCGCGGAGTTATCACACTTCCGATCGAGGTCGAGGGCAAGTCGGTCCTCATAGAGTGCCTCGTTATACCAGGCTTACCGCAAAACCTGATTTTGGGCATTGACTTTTGGGTCAAGGCGGGCATTGTCCCGGATGTAGCCAGAAATCAGTGGAGGTTTAGCGATAGGGTAGAAGTGTCGGCAGTGGCAAGCATCGTGGAAAGGTCGGAATTGACCTCTAGCGAAACCGCGTCGTTGGAACGACTTGTAGGAGAAATTTTTGAGGCGATGCCCGAGGGTCTTGGCTGCACACATTTGGTCGAACATCGGATCAGACCAAAGCCAAATGTGGAGCCCATCAAGCAGAGATACTACCCAGTGTCTCCAGCCATCCAGAAGCACATCGACAAGGAAATCGAGGAGATGTTGGAGAAGGACGTGATCGAGGTCTCTCACAGTCCGTGGGCCTCACCGGTGGTCATGATCAAGAAAAAGGACGGCTCTTATCGATTTTGTGTCGACTATAGAGCACTCAACAAGAACACCGAGCGTGATAGTTACCCGTTGCCGTATATCTCCGCAACGTTGGATAAGCTGAAAGACGCCAAGTATCTTTCAAGCTTGGATATAAAATCAGCGTATTGGCAGATTCCAGTCGCGGAAAAGTCAAGGGCTTTTACTGCTTTTACGGTCCCGGGTCGGGGACTTTACCAGTTCAAGCGAATGCCCTATGGCCTGCATAATGCGCCTGCCACGTGGCAGAGATTTATAGATACGGTGATCGGAGCTGATTTGGAGCCGCACGTATTCGTCTACCTGGATGACATCATCATCCTGGCGAATACGTTCGAAAAGCACGTAGAGGTTTTGAGGGAAGTTCTTCGTAGAATTGGCGACGCCGGGTTACCGCTGAATAGGGAAAAATGTAATTTTTGTTTGTCTTCACTTCGATATTTAGGTTATGTTGTTGATAGGCAAGGTCTACACGTAGACCCAGAAAAGGTGGAGGCGATGTTGAAGATACCCGCCCCCAGGAATGTCAAAGAAGTTCGTTCGTTTGTAGGTACTATCTCTTGGTACAGGCGTTTTGTAGCAAACTTCGCCGATCTAGTGAAACCACTTACGGATCTTCTCAAGAAAAACAAGAGATTTCACTGGTCGGCTGAGTGTGAAGATAGTTTTCTGAAGGCCAAAGAGCGCCTTGTCACTGCCCCTGTTTTGAGTTGCCCAGATTTTGATAGGCCCTTTTCTGTACAAACTGACGCCTCTGATTTTGGCATAGGCGCAGTCCTGACCCAGCAGTTTGATGAGGGCGAAAAGGTAATTTCTTACTTGAGTAGGTCGCTTAGTAAGTGTGAAAAAAATTACTCCACAACGGAGAAGGAGTGTCTGGCAGTTTTGTGGGCAGTGGAGAAGCTGCGTCCATACATCGAGGGAGTTCATTTTACGGTGGTAACTGATCACTACTCGCTCGTGTGGCTTAACAATTTGAAGGACCCCTGCGGGAGACTGGCCAGGTGGGCCCTTAAACTACAGCAGTACGATTTTGAAATCGTACACCGCAAGGGTAAGGATCATGTTGTCCCGGATATGCTGTCACGGAGTGTTCCAGTAATCAGTGAAATCACCGATGGACCAACGGACCCTTGGGTACTGGAGATGAGTAAAAAGGTGGCACAGACGCCCCTCGGTTTTCCCGCGTGGCGGTTCGAAAACGGTGTTTTATACAAACACGTTAAGGCAGGGCTTAGCAACGTTTACGATAGGGCTTATGAGTGGAAGCGAGTGTTAGGAAAAGCTGAGAGAAAGGAGGCTTTGCGCGAGTGCCATGATGATCCGTTAGCAGGACACATGGGCGTACGGAAGACGTTAGCTAGGGTGGCCGAAAATATTATTGGCCAAAGATGAAGGCAGATATAGCTAGGTATATTAAAGGATGTCAGGTTTGCCAAAAGGTGAAACCAGACAATAGGAAGCCAGCTGGTGGAATGGTAGGTAGGATCAAGGATTTGGAGCCATGGGAGATGATCTCCGTGGATCTGGTAGGACCCCTTGTGAAGTCTAGTCAAGGTTACAGTTATATTTTAACTGTGGTTGACTACTTCACCAAATTCCCGCTTTTGTTTCCGTTACGTTCAGCAACGGCAAAAAGCATCTGCAAAGAGCTGGAGAACAACGTGTTCTTACTCTTTGGCGTCCCTAGGTCAATAGTGTGCGACAATGGCCCTCAATTTAAGAGCAGAGAACTGCAGTCTTTGTGTGACTCCTTTGGAGTCCGGCTCCGGTTCACTGCCAATTATCATCCGCAGGCGAACCCGGCCGAGCGGATTAATCAGATCATTAAGACAACCCTTAGGGCTTATATTTCTGAAAATCACCGAACGTGGGATACTCACCTGGCTAAAGTAGCCTGCTGCATTCGCACGTCGCAGCACGAGGTGATAGGGCAATCTCCCTATTTTGTAAATTTTGGCAGAAACATGGCGGTCCGGGGAGATAGGGACTATCGACGAAAGGATGACTTAGACGAACCGACTTGTAATAATAGTGAGGAACGAGCGGAACTTATGGCCAAATTGAGGCAAGACATACGGACGAAAATGGAAATAGCGAGCGCCAAGATGGCAAAGACCTATAATCTGAGACGTAGGGATGTACAATACTTACCGAACGAATTAGTCTGGAGACGGAATTTTGTGCTGTCCGATGCAGCCAATTACTTTGCAGCAAAATTAGCACCCAAGTTTATAGGACCATATAGGGTTAAAAAGAGGGTATCTCCCTGGACTTATGTCCTCGAAGATGAGGATGGGCGTGAGAAAGGGACGTGGCACGTACAGGATCTACGGCCACATGTAGGAGAAACTTAGTATCCCTTAGGTTAGTTTTCTGTAACGAAAGTTTCTCGGTTATCAGATACCGAGCAACTTTCGTGGAGGTGGGGGTGGGGTTGTCGCGGTCTAAAATTTTAGTTGCGCCAAAGTGACGTACGGACAAAACTACACGGCGACCATTTTATGTGTAGTCATAAAATGACGATTTTGTTTTGTCCGGACGTAATCACTGTGCGTTTGGAGTGGCGCCCAACACACACATGCACTCCAGTGGTCATTAAACCACTTTGTTTATTTATTACTTTCATAAAACTTGGGTTGGCTAAAGTTTCTCCTTGTGCTCCATGCTCGACGAAACTGAAATCCCACGAGTGACTGAACGCACGGAATTGCGCGACAAATAAAACGAACAGGACTAGGACTGTTATTGTGAAAAAAAAGTAAAAATCACTTGGCCAAGTCACAATGAGGGTAGCCATTGTGGGCTGTGGAAGGTGTGGAGTGTTGCCACACCAATACTAGCATAGATGCCGCCAAGATGTAGAAAAACACTTGGTGGGTAGAAGGTTTTATTTAAATTTGCTCCAGATGCACCTCAAAAAATCCGTAAAACGATTTTGAAAATAGGTGTGAGCAAAGCCTTCAGGTGTGAATACCGGTTTCTGCGAAAACCGCATCTATGCTAGAAAAAAGATGGCTGTGTTTAGGTTCCCATCTTGTGGAACCTAAGCATCGTCAGTCTGCACCGCTGGTTGGCAGTTCAGTTCGTTCTGAACAGTGGAAAGAGTAGGAAGTGTGCCAAGTGGTTTGACAAAAAAAAATAAATTGTGCCAAGTGATTTTTCGACTAGCGTCGAAAACCATAAAAAAAAACCCAAAAAAAAAGTGAAGTGGTTCGAGCTGTGAGCCACTTACGACCGACGAAGTACGTGGGATTTAGGACTTCGTCGCTGGACCAAGTAGAAGCCAGGAAGACCAGGAACAGAGGACCCGGACATTTATCAGGGAGTACCTTTGTTGTTTTTCTTTAATAAATTTTTATATGTGTTTGTGTGTGCTGGTGCGCTCACCACACCCAGTGTTTTACCCTTTTTTTTTCTTATTGTCCGGTTTTTTGGTGTTACCGCGATTCTTTTTCTCTTTTCCGTTTTTTTTTCTCCTGTCGCGTGTAGTCGTGCTCCGCGTTCGCTTTGGCGCGTTTTTTTTTGTGTGTTTGTTAGGCCCCTCGCACTCGAGCCTAGTTCCGTCCGGAACAGGTAAAATAAATTAATTCCACCGGTGGAATTGTGAGAGGGTCCAAGTCATCTCCTTGGACCCGCAACTAGAGTGTGACCCAAAAATTGGGTTATTTTTTCTCGTGGTAGTCCTTTTTTTTAACTCGAGAATTCGTAAAAATCGCGATATTTTAATAATAATAACATAATTTGTTTTTATCGTGATTAGGTTCTTTCGGTCCCACGGTGCGTAAATTCGATAAGACTTTGATTAAAAAGTCTTAGCAAACGCACCTGCATCTTTGCTTTCGGTTTTTTTCTTTATCGTAATATAAATACCCACACCCGTCTCCGCTGAGCAGGTGGCAACCCTAGTCGTCGGCACTATTGTGCACTTGGGTTCCACACAAAACAAGGGAATCAGCTGTTCGCTTAAATTAAGTAAAACGTAAAGTGCAAAAGTGTCGCGATCGTGCCGGCGTTTTAAAAAAATTACAAATTAATAGTAAAATTCGTGTGCGCGACTTGTGAAATTTAAAGATAATAAGTGCCGATAGTGTCGCGACAGGATCTCTTGACAAGTTATCATTTATGCGTTAATGAAGAGGTTTGCATTAAAAAATAAGTAACTAATTTTCAAACTAAACTTTGGATTAAAAAAAAAATAATAAGTCTGGCATGAAATATATAAACTCTCGGGCGCAGTCAAAAGTTATGTCGCAGAAAAAAACTAAAGATGCAGAAATTTATTTTTTTACTCGTAGTTTTCAAAAATATATGAAGCCCATGAGGTTAAAAATTCGTTCCACTCTAATGTAGACACCTGAAAATGTAATATTTTGGTTACTCTTTAGGAGTCACAAAATTGACACTATGTCTTGGAGAACACTATGCTAAAAACAATTTCGACATCCTGAATGACAACTTTCCCATTACTACTGATGGAAAACTAGGAAGAGATTTCTTTGCAAAATATGCAAGCATCATAGATTACTAATCGGCAACACAGACTACGTGATACCAATAATAACAAAACTTCCAGAGCAAAATTTCCTTAGAATAACCCCCGGAACCGAAATGATTTTTCCAATCAACCTAAATATTAAAGAAGATAGCATTGTTTTAAATAAGAACTTGCAGAAGGTGTTAGCATCCGCCAAAAGAATTCGCCACATCAAAATGATAAATATAAACGATAAAGAAATAATTTTTAATGAGATCAAGCCAAGAACAGAAAAAATGAGTGAGTACACAATCATGAACACACACAATAAACTCACTAAGGAAACAGACTCACAACTCTTTAAAGATTGAATGACGGAATTAAAATTAGACAGTAACACAGAAATTGAACTAAAAGACATATTTAGGATATATCAAACAATTTTTCACCTTGAAGGAAAAAACCTACAATCAATAATTTTTATTCTCAAAATTTAAACTTATCTGACACAACACCAGTTTATATAAAAAAACTACAGACTACCCCATTCACAATACGAAGAAATAAACAAACAAGTTAAAATTTAATGGACAATGACATAATTGAACCCTCAATAAGCCCATATAATGCACCGTTGTTATTAGTACCAAAGAAACGCAATGATGACAAAAAGAAATGACGTTTGGTAGTAGATTTCAGAAAACTCAACAAAAAGTTAGTTAATGACAAATTTCTCTTAAAAAGATTAGAAGACGTTCTAGACATGTTAGGAAGAGCTAAGTACTTTTCAACATCAGACATGGCGAGCTCTTTCCATCTGATATGTTTGGACAAAAGTTCACGACAATTAACAGCATTTTCAACACAAGATGGACATTACCACTTTAAACGTGTACCTTTTGTACTTAAAATCTCTTCAAACAGATTTCAGAGAATGCTTACAGTAGCTCTGAGCGGTTTAAATTCAAAAGCTTTTCTTTATGTTGATGACATAATAGTCTTTGGATGCTCATTAAAACATCACAACCAAAATCTAGCAAAAGTTTTTGATCGCTTGCAAAAATATAATTTTAAGCAAAACTCAAGCAAATATCAATTTCTAAGATCGGAAGTAACATATCTTGGTCACTTAATAACAGACAAAGGTATCAAAACAGATCCAGCTAAATGTGAGACGGTTTTAAACTACCCAGCACCAAAAAATTCAGATGATGTAAGAAGATTTGTGGCTTTCTGCAACTATTACAGACGTTTCATACCGGATTTCGCAGCCATTGTAAAATGCTTTAATTCATTACTAAAAAAAGGAACACCTTTCATCTGGTCGGAGGAATGCGAAAAAGCGTTTAAGAATTTGAAACAAAAACTAGTAGACCCTCCAATTCTGCAATATCCAAATTTTAAAAAGTGATTCATCTTAACAACTGACGCATCTGATTTTGCGTTAGGAGCTGTACTCTCACAAGGAGAGATAGGACACGATCTTCCTATATCATATGCCAGCAAGTCACTGCAAAAGCATGACATAAACAAGCCAATAATTAAAAAAGAACTATTAGCAATATACTGGGGAATAAATTTTTTCAAACCTTACTTATATGGAAGAAAGTTTATGGTAGTAACAGACCACAGACCGTTAGTATCCTTATTTTCGCACAAGAATCCATCGTCAAAGATGACTAGGATAGATTAGACCTATCCGACTATGACTTCAAAATCGTATATAAACAAGGAAAAATCAACACTAATGCTGACGCACTATCACGTATAAAAATAGACAGCGATATTCTTAAAACAATGATTCCCACATCAGAGAGTGAAGAAAAAGAACTACTAGTAGTCACAAGGAGCAAAATGAAGATACAAATAAAACAGAATATAGGAGCAAAAACATAAACATAAAGAATAATTCGAATAAAAATAAGATAAAAGGTACCCACCACCTGAGTCAACATCTCCAATTAGAGCTGTCATCCAGTTGTATGGAGCCGAAATTTTCTACGAATTTTAACTCATACTGCTCGGAAAAAAGTGACATTTGGCGTCCAACTGAGTTTCTATAATGTTCATGCTGATCACGTTGTGCCTTACCCTGCCTAGTTGGACTAAAACTTGAGATAATGGAAAAAAATGCCAATATTTCACTATTTCTGAGTGTTTGTCCATTTTTTTGACATTAGGCATCCATTTAGTTTGTTGACAATATTTTCATCATAAAGTACATATGATTACCTTTCCAACAAGTAAAATAAGTTAAAAATCGGTTGAGATATTAAAAAGTTCTGTCTAATTAAATTTGATGGAGATGCCATGATTATGAGTATCAACCCAAAAACACAAGGTAGGATAACTAATGGCGTTTTCGTTTCTGGATCAAAATGTTACCTCATTACCGAGCGTTTCCACCGCCCGAACGAACGAAGAAATCATCGCGAACAAATCGTCGCGATGAATTCTTCGTTCGGTCCAACTGTTTCCACCGCACGAACACAAGTTGCGAACATTGGTAAGTCGCCATCTTGTTCGTTCGTGCAGTGGAAACACTTAAATTCAATGCTTGCGAGCATCAGCGTTGATCAATATTTGTTTATGCAAACGTACTAAATTTGATTAATTTTTACTACTTTTATGCCTTTTAATTTAGGTTTTATGTAAGTATTTATGTAAAGAATTTATTATATAAAGAATATTATATAAATAATTTGATTATATAAAGTGCTAATAAAATAAGAAAGTAAAACAAAGTTCTTTTGCGTTAAATTTTCAATATATTTTCTTTCTTTTTTGTTTTTGCTACGTTATTAACTACAATTTCAACAAATCTACTACCTATGCGCAAATAAGCACTGGATTCGCCCAAAAAGATCGAGCGTCGGCCGATCAGAGCGAACGAAGAAATCTTCGTTCGTTCGTGCTGGAAAAGTGTTTACACTGCGCGAATAGCGCTCGCGAGCATTTTGTAAAAAACCAATGTTCCGAACCTTGGTTCGGACCAAACTGTTTACTGTGTAAGATTTCTTCGTTCGTTCAGGCAGTGGAAACGCTCGGTTAGATGGCAACATTATGAAAATATTGGCATAGTCCCTGCGAAAATGTTACATCATATGAGACAAGTACAAAAAAAAATGCAACCCTGTCACAAATCAGATATTCGACAGTTTTCTTTTACTGATAAAAATTACTCGATAGTGACGCAGAAATAAGGGATTGTTAAAAGTAAATAAATTTTAGATATATTAAAATCTAGCAGCAAGCAATCGAAAACCCGTGCTTCAAACGTATACAAAGTAAGTATAAAAATACATATACATAAGTAGCTTAAGTCGAAAAAAAACAATAATTTTATGTTTTTGTTGCAGTGTGGTCAGACGGTGAGACCCGGCTTCTGCTCGACAGATACGCCAGCTATTTTCCGGAGATTGGACCGATGAAGGCTCTTCGGAATAAGAAGGAAATGTGGGAGAAAATCTCAACTGAAATACAGGATAGGACAGCAAAACAATGTGAAGAAAGGTATAAGACTGTTCTAAAAAGAAGGAAAGCAGCGGTTGAAAATAACCACATCTCTAAGAGGCAACGGATAGAGTTCGCAGAAGAGCTGGAAAATATTAGTGCGATGGATGACTCAATAGAGCCTGAAGTACAAATGAGCGGCCAAGCAGAAATAATGAAAGCTACGAGTACATGTAGTCCAAAGGCGAAGGAGGTGGAAAAAAAGAAATCGGTCCAACAGACGCTGCTCGAAATTACAAATAAAAAGGAAGAGGCTCGAGAAAGAAGACATAGGGAGAAACTGGAGTCGCTCAACAATATTCAACAACTTCTTGTGAATTTGTTCGAAAACTATCGAAATTAAAATGAAAGTGCCTGTATGTAGAACATACATTAATTTACAAATGTTATACTTATAGGAAAGACTTGAAGAACCTATTTTTTTTGAGAGTGTTTCTCAATCCTGTTATTTAATAAAAAGAATTAAAGTACCTTATTTTTAAAAAAGTATTTATGAATTTTTTTACTCTTTTACATACATATAATTTAATTAAATAAATGAATTAAAACATTAATTTCTTTGAAGGTTTCTTTGAATGTATAGTTGATTTTTAACATCGTTTCGCTTAATCTGGCCTAATTGTGAAAGTAGTTGTTCCCTCCTATCTCCTCTTTCTGTGTAAATGTTTTCGATCTCATCATCTATGGTGTTGCAGTCAAGAACGTCGTCTCTTTCCATGCAAATATTATGAAGAGCGCAGCACGCTATAACAAACTTCGCCATCGCCTGAACATTGTGAAAATCTAAGCGCATTAGCTGACGGAATCGTGATTTCAAGATCCCAAAGGCATTTTCTATTTTCACCCTAGTTTGGCAAAATTTCATGTTGTAAAATTTTTCGGCTTCTGTCAAATTTCCATAATCCTGGTATGGTGTTGTCACCATGCTGAGTCACCTAGCAAATGGTACTTAGGAGCACATGCACTCGACAATTCCTTTCCAATGAAGGACAATCGCAAAATTCTTGCATCATGGACTTTGCTAAGCACTCCAGTGAATACATCCAAGAAACGTAACTTCGCATCGCATATGCCTTACAGAGTGATGGATACACAATCGTGTCTGTTTGTATATGTAGACCGTATTTTATGTTTTGGTTTTCTGCTTGTGATGAAGCTTCCATCTATGCAACCGCAACCTAAGACATTCGGAATTCCAGGTATCTGCAAATTACACATTTATATTAGTTATGAGTAAATTAGCTTATTGATTCATATTAACATTTTCAAATTCTTTTGAGATGACTTCTTTTTCTTGGGTTTCATTTGGAAATCTAATTACTTCCGGTGCGATATCCTTGACAAGAAAGTTCAAAACTTTGTTGAAACTATTATAGGTACTTGACAAAGACATGCCAAATAGATTTCCAACTTCTCTAAAAGTTCTTTTGTTTGCGGCAAACCTGAATAAAAAATATAAATAAATATGTATAAATGAAGTTTCCCTTATAAACGTTGCATTTAGCCTACCACAAAAATGCGAGTATATGAGATTCCGCTGGCATTTGCAGTCTTCCCTCTTTGTAGTTCCTTGTTGTATACCATGTGCTCGCAGAATATTTGACTACGAGATATTCGGTAAGGTCACGACTGATGCGGAAGTTTTTCTTGAACTTTAATTTCAGATTGTAAAGAAGTTTCAATTGATTTAAAACTGTTTTATTTACCTCTGCCTCAGAATAAGAACTCACAACGTCATCCAAAAATTGTTTCACTGTCGGCCGTGAACTTTTTCCAAGAACTACCGTCTCAATTTCATCATCAGTTGAGGATGAGGATGAATCCGCCAACTCGTTCACTATTTCATTTATTGAATTTAATAAAATTATGCAATTTACATCCATTATAACAAATTCTTTATTTATCAATTGTAAACGCTATATAAAAATCCGCTGTGCAACGCTCACTGTTATAGAGTTTTCTTTTCTTGTGATAATGTTGCATTCCGCACTTACGATTTTACTATGGTAGAAAATGGCGCACTTTTGCCAGATCAGAGTGCAACATTTTGAGAAAAGAACACGCAACCCTATGAATATGCTGAGAAAAGAACACGAAAATTTGACAGCCCTACCACAGTGCAGAATAAATGCAACATTATCGCGAGAAACGAAAACGCTATAAATAAATGCAAAACAACAACACAAACCCGGTTATTTATACGAGTTCAGACAACTCGGTAAACTAATATCCGACTTGATATGCAGTGTTGAAAAGTAAAAAAACTGCTCTATTGTGAATGAGCTCTGAAAAAATCCTTAGAAAATTTCATGCAAACGTCAAACTGATTTTTGTATGTACATATAAACAAAACGAAACAAAATGGAACAAGTTCCGAATATCGCTTCCACCACTTCGTTCACTGCTTCCATCTCTTCATTGCGAAGATATTCGCGCTGCTCACCCATGTATTCAGATGCAATCTGTAAACGCAAAATATTATTCATAGATTTTATTATCATATTTTTAAGTTAATAAATGTTTTTACCAAAGAATCCTCCGAATTACTCATTTTGTTTTGCTTATTGTTTATTCCAACAAACTTATCATAAGTTTTTTGATAGTTGTTGCCAGTGCTGTTAAGCAACTAAAAGCAAATTTTAACCGAGTTGCAGCGTTCTTTTGTCACTCGCTTACAAAAGAACTCGGCTAATATGAGTATAATAGATTATAGATAAGATTATAATTTATAACGATAGAAATGCTCGCTCTGTTTAGCACATTTAAAAATTATAACGTATCGTTTGGTATGCTGGGTTAATTTATGAAAGTTGTTGGGAATACCTATAATTAAAGACAGTTCTGGAGAATCAATTGCAGAGGCCGTGTTCAGTCTTCTGGACAAATGGAAGATCTTACTTGTAAGTGCAATGGTTTGTTTTTACACAACCTCTTCCAGCACTGGCCGCTTAGTTTTGCTTGGTCACTGCTTGTTGAAGTTTCCATGCCGAAGACATGTGAGCTAACTTTTTCTAACTTTTGCTTCAAGCAATTTTTGAAACTTTTTTCGCAATATCATCTGCTGAGTTAAGGGCGTTTGGTCGTTTTGGAAAACAATGCAAAAATATAGATGTTACCAAGTACAAGTCAGGAATGAGCGATGAAATTATTAAGAGAAGTAACAGTCTTTAGGAATGCGAAGAATTGAAAGGTTTATGTCGTTGACATCTACGGGATAAGCAACTGCGCGGCGACTACAAATAACTCTTGGAACTGGCAGTTATTTTCCTAGGCCTCACAGTGTAACGAGTGAGGGACAAAAATAGCTTACGAAAAAAAAGTCATGCATTTATAAATCTAAATAAGCAGAATAATAGTTAAGAGTATTAATATTCTTCATGTAAGAGGACTTTGCGATATCTTTTCAATTACGGACATGCCACTCTTTAAAAGTTGACTTGAAAAGATGATAAAATTCTCCTTTTTACATTTAGACACTGTATATTAGGATGGGTCGCTAAAAAAAATGTCCGATAAACTCGGTCTAAAATGTACCTTGGGTAATTGTTGTTGTTGCGATTTAGCAATGTGTTAGCCCTTAGGCTTCCTGGAATTTTTTTAAAAAAGTACCTTTTTTGGTCAAAAACCCACTTTTTGTATGGACAATTTTTTTGTTTCGCTGTATTTTCAAAAATAAAAAAAAAACAACATTAAAGCTACAAAAATGATTACTGGGAAGGAAAGGGGAAGGAAAGGGCAATCAAGTGAAACATATGTAGGATGTTCTAAGTGTGGTGGAAAGCCAAAGAAACATGTGAATTTGAATCAGAGGCAAGTGTTATGCCTTTACCTCAGTCAATTCAAGTTATAAAGGCAATCTCATCCACAAACTTCTCTACCATCAACTACAACTTCAAGTCGTAAATATTGATGAATTTTTAATTTCAGTTGATTAGAAATGAGGATAGAAAATTAAGAAAGGTTTTAAAGCGAAGGACCATGGCCTGGCCGGGAATCGAACCCGGGACCTCTGGGGTGGCAGTCGAGCACGCTACCAACTCGACTACCGAGGCTGCATAGATTTTGTTGTTGCGCTTTTTTGTATACTTCTTTATCACGTATCAATCTAGGTTCCAACATTTTGTTGGTATTAATTATTATATGTCTGCGCATATAATAAACATCTGTTTTCAAAAAAAACCTTCTTCACGCCTTCTATGGTTTAATACCAACAAAATGTTGGAACCTAGATTGATACGTGATAAAGAAGTAAACAAAAAAGCGCAACAACAAAATCAATGCAGTCAACTTTTGGAAATTTTGCGACTAGGAAAAGAGTAGAAAAACATTGCTTTGATAAAATATAGCGCTTCTATAACTCCGCTTTGGTTTTATTGCTCTTGCGCTTATTTAGCTTGTCAAAGTTAGTGGACTGCTAGAACCACTGAGACTACTGATGAGTCGGAGTAGCGTCCGACGAAACCATGGTCTAGTCAGCTTGGTTTGTTCTGCAAAGAACATTGTTGTTGTAGCAACCTGTTGCTTCATGAACTATTTGGCATAAAGCTCTTAATATAATTCTTAAAAAATATGTTTTTTAAGAATTATAAAAATTAAGCAAAAAAAAAGAATTTTTGTTTTTTTTAGTTTTGGTATGTCGAATATCAACACGCTCCCAAAATTTGGTTTGCCTAAACTCAATAATAAGGACTTTATGCATGTTTTAGCGAAAATTAACAATTTTGTATGAAAAAATAACAACTTTTTCACAAATTTCAAAACACAATGTAATGAAAAAAGTATTTTTTTTTTAATTTGAATATGTGTAAAATCAACATTTTCTCATTATGTATCCAAAATTTGGTTTGCCGTTATTCAATAATAACGACTTTACACCCACTTTTTTGGAGCATGTTTTGGGGAAAATGAGCAATTTTATATGAAAAATAACAAATTTTTCACAAAGTTCAAAACGCTATATAATAAAAAAAGCATTTGTGTTTTTTTTAAACTCTAATATGTGTAATATCAACACTTCTTAAATATGTTTCTAAAACTTGGTTTGCCGAAACTCAATAATAAATACTTTACGCCCACTTTTCTGAAGCATCTTTTGTCAAAAATAATCAATTTTATATGAAAAAATAAAAAAAAAGTTTCTCAAACTTAAAAAAAAATAATTTGTTTAATAAAACTTTAAAATAAACACTTTATCAACAAAAAAGCAAAAAAAAAAAGGAGTAATGGCAAATTATCTGAATCTTGTTTTCGCTAAAATGCCCTTCACATTTATACTGGAAAATAAGTTATATGGGAGGTGGGCATTAGATCGTACCTCAAAAAAAAAGTTCGCCGTATACCAGCGAATATGACGTATTTTTGCAATACAATTACGAAAAAAGAATTTTTTTTTGACCGAACGTAGGGGTCGCGCATTGACATATAACTTCATATCTCTGGTATTTACAGTCGAATTAAGTTTGGTATATCAATGTTTTTGTCTCAATGAGGCCAATATGACCTCTATAGAGGTCATTGAACTCAGGTGTACCGTTCTAGTACTTACCCTCCAGATCTCAGTTTCTACCCTCCTAATGTACCACCCTCATTAATCTTTTGCTCAAAAAGTATATCGATATTTCCAGCTGAAGTATTTTTAAAAATTTTTGAAAATTTTTTGCCGAACGTAGGGCTCCCTTTTTAAATTTTCATCATATCTTCGGTAGTAAAAGTCTGATCATATTAAATGACATATCGATGGTTTTGTCTGAAAAAGACCAATTATTTTTTCTCCAAAATGAAAAAAAACAATATTCCTATTGTTTTTTGCAGAACTATATTTTTTTGTATTTTTTGTTTCTTCTGTGATTCGCTTACGTTTTGTTCAAATTCCTCTTCGTCCTCGCTATCTTGCTCGTACCCAACGCTGGCAGAGTACACTGCATTCGATGTTGCAGCAACTGACCTTACTTCTACAGTGGCAGTTCTCATCGACACTTTCATAGACATCATCTAATGCCATAGATCTTGGACCGCACTGATCAATAAAGAAAATTTTTGCGGCGTCTGGAATTTTATTTGAGGTGTTGCAACTACACGGATTGTTGCTTTCAATGCCACACTTGAATAAAAAAAAAATAAATAACTGGCCATTTCAGCCTTTGAAAGGACTTTGACCTAGCTTCTTATTATCAATTGTGTTGTGCGTGTTATTAAGTTTTGTACACAATTGACCGAGAACCGGACCTACATGCTTAACGCCGACTCCGAACGGCGATGAACGGAATTTTCTCGTTCTCAAGAAGCTTCACATGGCATTTTGATTACTCTCTGAGGTTTGCCATTGTCTGCAGAGAGGTGGCGGCCGTACAGAAAAATTATTTTAATTCAAATAATTTTCTGTCGTTACTGGGGTTCGAACCTGGGTCTCCAAAGTTCGTGTGACATAGTGGCCACGCACTTTAACCAACTACGCCACGGACGACACCAATGCCACACTTATAATAGTTCTCAACTTCCAAACAGTTCGGACGTGCTTTATAACCCGCTCCAGTTTTAATTGTACTAAATTCTTGTACCTTGTAATTTACCTGCAAAATAATCAATCAACACAATATCAAAAGTCTGACTCAATTTATTGTGCCTTTCAATTTTAAATTTTAAAATAAATATTTTGTGTTTCTGCCAACTTGCACTTTAACAGCTTAACAACAAACAGTACTTAATCGCACCAAAAAAAAAGAAAATAAAAAAAAAAAGTTGATTGCATAAGTTGAATTACACAGTGCGACAAAATGGAACGAAGTTGAAATACCTGGGAGATAATGTTATTTTTTTAGTAGGTCTTGAGTTAAAGAACAAAGTTAAAGAATGTTCTATACTTGAAATTTGCCGGACACCCCCAAAATCTGGATCGGTCTAAAAACCGATTTTGCCTACCTTTGTCCACTTATTGGCGTATAACTTACCTGATTGCCAACCGATTTTAAAAATTTAACTGGATCCTTAAAGACGATACTTGAACCTTTCCAACAATATATATACTGTTTGGGACAACTTGAGAAAGCTGTGTGTATTTACTCAGCAAATACAACTTTTTTTCAATTTTTTTTACTTTTTTCAACTTTGACGATTTTTCTATACACTAAATTATATTGAGACCACACTAGTCCTGCATGGATTCATAGAAAAATTTTATCAGGAATTGTAATGCAATTTAGTTTATGACAATTGGTCAGTAATTGACAAAGTTATTCAACTTTTCATGAAAAGAGATTTTTTTCCAAAAATACATTTTCGGTATGACAACTCAAAAATGTTTGCTTGATCTTTTTTTTTTTGAGTCGGCATCATTAGTTTCGTGTTGTAATGACCAGCAATACTCCGAAATCATTTAAATTTTATTTTTTCCTTCAAAATGTTTTTCTATTGTTGCCATTTCTTGGTGAAAATGTTCTCCTTGCTCATCGCTTAACTGGTCTAAGTTCTCTAGGAAGAAGTCCAAATGCAAATGGAGAAAATTAATTTTTATAGACATTTTGCATCCCATTGCACTATATGCACATAAAAATTCATTTACAACTGCGACATAGTCGTCGCTTCTACTTGTTCCACAAAATTTGCATCTGTCATGACTTTTTGGATTAGAGTTCCAATGAAAATACCTTTATGTAGTTCATAAATATAAAAGGATTAAAAAGTAATAGATATGAAAAATATACATTTTACCTCCTTTTCTTTTCGCTTCACTTAATTTTGGAAACACCCCTTTAAGATACGCAAAATCCTCGCCGTTTACATCTAATATTTTAACGCAATGTTTCATATATCCGAGTTTCAGATGCAGTGCTGGTAGAATAACGTTCTCAGCCTTGATTAAAGGAACGTTAAGAACGTTTTGAAAGCCTATTTTATGTGATATTTTATGTGATACAAATTTTGTAAGGAAGTTAAATTTCGTGGAACAACGTCCGTGGAAGAGTTTTGTTTAGCTGTGCACTAATTTCCTCGGAAACCATAGAAGCGACGAGTCTGTCGCAATTGTGAATGAATTTTTATGGGCATATAGTGCAATGGGATGCACCACGTCTATAAAAATTTATTTTCTCCATTCATATTTGGACTTCTTCCCAAAGAACTTAGCCCAGTTAAGCGATGAGCAAGGAGGACATTTTTACCAAGAAATGGCAACAATAGAAAACATTTGCAGGAAAAAAATAAAATTAAAATGATTTCGGATTATTGCTGGTCATTACAACACGAAACTACTGATGCCGACTAAAAAAAAAAAGATCTAGCAAACATTTTTGAGTTGTCATACCGAAAGTGCATTTTTGGAAAAAAATCTATTTTCATGAAAAGTTGAATAACTTTGTCAATTACTGACCAATTTTCATAAACTAAATTGCGTTACAATTCCTAATAAATTTTTTCTATGAATCCGTGCAGGACTAGTGTGGTCTCAATATAATTTAGTGTATAGAAAAATCGTCAAAGTTGAAAAAAGTAAAAAAAATTGAAAAAAAGTTGTATTTGCTGAGTAAATACACACAGCTTTCTCAAGTTGTCCCAAACAGTATATATATCGTTGAAAAGGTTCAAGTATCATCTTTCAGGATCCGGTTAAATTTTTAAAATCAATTGGCAATCAGGTAAGTTATAAGCCAATAAGTGGGCAAAGGTAGGCAAAGGTAGGCAAAATCGGTTTTTTTACCGTAAGTCCAGATTTTGGGGGTGTCCGGTAAATTTCAAGTATAGAAAGTTCTTTAACTCAACAAGACCTACAAGAAAAATAACATTATCTCCCAGGTATTTTGGACTGTCGCACAGTGTTATTTACGAATTAATAAGACGAGTAAAAAACTTTAATTAAAATAACAATTGTGCGTGTCATCATTTTATAAAAAAAAAAAAACTCATAATGGATTTCACTTGTGCCAACAAAAACTGCTCTATCAAAGAAAAAAATGCACTAAAACTTAGCTGCAATGGTCTCTGCGGGAAATCCTACCATGGCTGCTGTGTGGGCATGACAAAGAGGAGTCTGAACTACATTCAGGATTAGTCATCACATTTTAAGTTTTTCTGCAACGAGTTTTGGGATTTGTCGCTTTCACACGTGATGCTCGCCATTAAATGTCTGAGTGACTCTATGAATGTAATGCACTCGAATTATAAACAACTATGCAGTAAACTTCCCAACTTTGACGTCTTCACACACCTATCCGACGATCTAGCTAGAGTAGAGTCCACGTGCAAAGCAAATAACTCTGACATCTCAACTATTTCTAAAAACCTCAGAGCATTAACTGAAATAGTAAGAGATAGTGAGAAAGCTTTGCATTGTGATAAGCCGATCAATGAGCTAAAAAAAGAAGTCAAAAATAGCTTTGAAATCCTTAAAAATTATGTATCTACCAAAAACATAATGAGTAATCTAACTTCCTTGCGGTATGATATGGATATTGCACTTCAAGCTACATCAACTTAAGCGAAATTAACACCTCTGCAGCCTGATCCCATGTTTGAAATACTATTTCAAAAAATGAATGACATAAGCGATGATCTAGATGTGTTTCGAGTGACGCTCGCAGATATAGCGGATGAAGTTAGATTAGTGCCCAATAGAGTTCAATCCCCACCACCACAGATTCTCAACATAACTCCTCCTCTATTTTCGAAGAAATCACGATAGCATCCAAGCGTCCGCCATCAGTTGCCTCTTTACCTACTACTCAACATAATATAACTCTTGACTCTTCCATTGCCTCAGACACCCCCTTGTTAACAACACCAATCGCTGCTCCTCGAAAAGTTATCGAACGTTTTGGAACTTCGTGGACAATACTAGAATGGGAAAGCCGTCTGCAAAAGCTAAAGTCGGTCAACCAAAGTGAGGTTATCACATTATTTATTAGAGGTTTCCCAGCCAATGCAAGTATATCCTGGGTGCGTAAATACTTTTTTAAAAAGTTCCGCTTCACCATATCCGAATGCCAAAAAACATCTCCAATTTGTGCCAAGCTAAGCAGTTTTAAATTTAACTTACCTTCTAAATACGCTTGGATGGTCCTGAGTCCTACCGGTGGTATGCAAAAACACGGAACTGGACTAATATCTAAGTGGATGGACAAACCTGGCAGAACCTGGAAACCGAGAAATATATCTCAGTCAAACGTATATCCAATTAGTAATACACCTAAGTCTAATCCTAATATAAGTTCTAATTCTAGCAAAAACACTAATTCTAACCCTAGAATAAGCAATAGTTATTAGCCCAAAAAATCATCTTATGGTATTCCAAACTCCAACTTAAATTCTAATCCTAATTATTGCTAATCCTATATCTTCATCCTTCCACTAGGCCTAACGCATCAGTGGAGAAAATGTAACCTAAGCCCCATCACAGCCCTGCCCCCAACTGGGAACTAAAAACCAATATTTTTCCAACCTTCTCTTCACAGATCAGTCATAAGCCCACATCGGTTAACTATGATAATAATTCCGTTTCAAAAAAAATTCATCATCAAAACAACAAACCTCAAACTACTCGTCGCAATCGCGTTTCTTTCAATCTGAACCCAATCACTGACCCACCTTCTAATAAAAATAATCCGCAAATTCTCAACACACTTTATCCCAACTTTGTTCATTCGCATACTTTAACCCCTCTATTGTCTGCTCCTATCACAAGTGCACCCTCAAACCAAGTTTGTAGCCCTAAGACCTTCTTAGACCCTCTCTTACCTCCAAGGGTTAAACTGACTGAGAACTCCTGTGCAGATACCGAGAGCAGATATGCCCTTTCTCGCCTTAGAGAGAATAGTGTTTACAACAACGTTCGTCCATTTCTCGCATACATGCATAAAGCCCCTGACTCAACATGTATAGAAGGCAAGACCAAGACTAATCTCAAAGTCTTGATACAGCAATAAGGTCTGCCAACTGAGGTAAATGACTTGCGTCACTTATTCAATTGCTTTCATGAGCAACTTGGCCTTACAATTAACCAAGTAAAGGAGGATCTTGATACCTATGGTGCTCACGTCCGATCGAAACACGTCTCATATCTTCAAAAGTCACGTAAAGAACAGCAACAATACTATTCCTAACTAACCTACTGATCGCAGCCCAATATTTGTGTCTCTCTACTACCAAAATGTGAGAGGACTGCGCACAAAAACTTCCTCAGTATTCCTGAACTCTCTGAAACTTCCCTATGATATATTTGCTCTCACCGAAACTAATCTCTGCCAAAATTTCAAGGATCAAGAAGTTTTTGCGTCCGATTTTGTAGTGTTCAGAGACGATGGACTAGACAAAGACGATCATTCCTCTGGCCGAGGTGTCCTTTTGGCAATTAATAATCGTTATGATTCAACGTTAGTTCAGAATTCACATACTGCAAACTTTGAATTTATTTGTGCCAAAATCAGTATCGCTAAGCGTAATTTATACGTTATATGCTGTTATATTCGCCCGTCTCAACCAACCACTGGCTATCAGTTGGCAGTAGATGCTAAAGATTCTATTTTAGATCTCATGGATCCATTTGATACCGTAATATTTTTGGGTGTCTTTAACCTCCCTAATCTTCAGTGGGTTGTATCAGATGATGAATGTCACTTCTTCCCCTCAAATCCAATATCCGAAAAAGAAATTCTCTTTACTAGTTGCCTCTCCGACTCCGGACTCTTCCAGTTAAGTGGAGTAACTAACTATATGGGTAGACAACTAGACCTTGTTTTTTCATCAGAAGTTGAAAACTGTGCAGTTTCTCCAAGCAACCACCTACTCTCTACACTGGATCAGTACCATCCACCTCTTTCAATTACCTTTTCCTACAATAATACTAACATAAACACACACTCCGAGTACTTGTACAGTTTTAACTTTCGGAAAACGGATTTTGAAAAACTAGAATCACTTCTTGGTGGTATTGATTTCCCTTACGTTCTTGAAAATGCTAATGAAGATATCGACAATGCTGTCGGCTTTTTCTATGGCATAATGTTTAACTGCTTCACACAATCTGTTCCCTTTACAAGGCAGAAGAGCTTTTCGTCTTCACCTCCCTGGTATAATAAAGAGCTACGTTCACTTCGGAATAAAAGAAACAAACTTTGGCGTACATATTTAATATCTAGATCTTCTGCTGACTTCACGAGATACCTTAACGTTTACAACCATTTTTCTTATCTTTGTGATCTTCTTTACGAATCCTATCTAAAC
The DNA here is from genome assembly GCA_943735915.1 of Pherbina coryleti. NCBI lineage: Eukaryota > Metazoa > Arthropoda > Insecta > Diptera > Sciomyzidae > Pherbina > Pherbina coryleti. The sequence continues at coordinate 90,628,447 of OX030948.1, forward strand.
CATATCCAAACCAAACTTATCACTGATCCAAAAAAGTTCTACCAGTTCATTAATATCAAGAGAAAATCAGATAATTACCCGTCCACCCTTAAATTGTCAGACAAATCTTCGGACGACCCTGAAATAATTGCAAATCTTTTTGCAAGTTTTTTCAGTCAGTCATTTACCAATCATAATGATGTACTGGACTCTGAATACTTCTCTTCTTTAAAAAATTGTGCCCAAACGTCTTTAGTTTCGATTAATATTACACTAGCTAATGTGAACGAAAAATTACGAAATTTAAAGGACGATTACTCTCCTGGACCCGATGGCTTGCCTGCTTTTGTTTTAAAAAAACTGTCAAACACTTTAGCTCATCCCCTTTTAGCTCTTTTCCAGCTCTCTATCTCTTAATCAATTTTTCCTAAGTTTTGGAAGAATTCGTACATTATACCTCTGCACAAAAAAGGGCCTAAAAATGATATCACAAACTATAGACCCATTGCAAAACTATCATGCACACCCAAAATATTTGAAAGTATACTCTACGATATTATGTTTTTTCACTGTAAGTCTATCTTCTCCCCTAACCAACATGGTTTTCTGAAGGGAAGATCCACTACTACCAACCTCACAGAATTCGTCTCGAATACCCTATGTTCTTTGGAAAGTGGTTATGAAGTTGACGTTGTCTCAACTGACTTTAGCAAAGCATTCGATAAAATCTCGCACACAGTCATCCTTCGTAAGCTAAAGACTTTTGGCTTTCAACCCCCGTTTATTGCTTGGATTAAATCTTACCTTGAAGAACGTCGATATAATGTCATCTTTAGGTTTTCAAAATCCGAGTTTTTTACAGCAACTTCTGGCGTCCCTCAAGGCAGCCACCTTGGTCCTTTGTTATTCGTCTTAACAATAACCGATGTCGATGAGGTCATCAAATACTCAAATCTTTCTGTTTATGCTGATGACATGAAAATCTATCAACGCATACATACTAATGCTGACTCAACCCGCCTTCAAGATGATCTAATCAGTTTTTCTACTTGGTGCCAAAAAACTTCCTGGAACTCAACATCAACAAATGCCAAGCTATGACATACTTGCGTAAGAGACCCCAATCTCCATCGCGAACTTATTACATATTTGGCGAGCCGATTCCCTTAGTCAGTTCTTTGCGAGACTTGGGTATAATTTGCGATAAAGAACTTAATTTTCGATCCCATATCGATAATATCATTAGTAGAGCCAACTCTACTCTTAGTTTTGTAAAACATTGGTCCAGGGAATTCTCTAACCCATATGTTACAAAATCTCTCTACCTAACCTTTGTGAGGCCGATACTCGAATATGCTAGCCAAGTTTGGTCACCGCTCTATGTTTCTCAATCGTTGCGTATTGAAGCTGTACAGCGTAGATTCCTTCGATTTGCGTTACGCGGCCTCCCTGGTTCCGACAATTTCAATCTACCTCCTTATGCTGATCGTTTGATGTTGATTAACATGCAATCTCTTGAAAAACGCAGGGTGGTTGCCGATGTCCTCTTCATCCATCAACTACTAGACGGCACCATTAACTGCCCTACACTGCTCCAATTGAAATACCTTAATACCAATCCACGCTACCTAAGGTCTGTACCTCTCTTCCACCTCAACTTTAGGTCTGTACCTCTCGCACCGTCTATGGATGTGACGAACCTATAACTAGGATGCTTCGTCTGACCAACAATTTGATCAATGAATTCGACTTCCATCTCAGCAGATCCGAACTCCGAAATATCCTTCTTAACTCAAACCCCCTTCCTCCCTCTTAAATAAATCGTGATATCTTTTTCTCATACGTCTTGTGGGCAGACTATAGCACACGTAAATGTAAATTCCCTACCTTACAAATAAAAAAAAAAAAAAAAAAACCCTAGGATTAAGAAATTAATGTTAAGTATCTGCTTGTATTGTCGCGGTCTAAAAATTTAGTTGCGCCAAAGTGAAGTGCGGACAAAAACGTGTGGTTATAAAATGACGATTTTGTTTTGTCCGGACGTAATCACTGTGCGTTTGGAGTGGCGCCCAACACCCACATGCACACCAGTGGTCATTAAACCACTTTATTTATTACTTTCGTAACTCGGTCTGGCTAAGGTTTCTCCTTGTGCTCCATGCTCGACGAAACTGAAATCCCACGAGTGACTGAACGCACGGAATTGCGCGACAAATAAAACGAACAGGACTAGGACTGTTATTGTGAAAAAGAGTAAAAAATCACTTGGCCAAGTCACAATGAGAGTAGCCATTGTGGGCTGTGGAAGGTGTGGAGTGTTGCCACACCAATACTAGCATAGATGCCGCCAAGATGTAGAAAAACACTTGGTGGGTAGAAGGTTTTATTTAAATTTGCTCAAGATGCACCTCAAAAAATCCGTAAAACGATTTTGAAAATAGGTGTGAGCAAAGCCTTCAGGTGTGAATACCGGTTTCTGCGAAAACCGCATCTATGCTAGAAAAAAGATGGCTATGTTTAGGTTCCCATCTTGTGGAACCTAAGCATCGTCAGTCTGCACCGCTGGTTGGCAGTTCAGTTCATTCTGAACAGCGAAAGGAAGTGGAAGTGTGCCAACAGAAAAAGTGTGCCAAGTGGTTTTTTTTCGACTTATCGTCGAAAAGTGAAAAAAAATTGTCAAAAAAAAAAAGGTGAAGTGGTTCCAGAGACGCTGTGGAGCCACCGGGACCGACTGAAAAACTGGTGAGATTTTTGGATCTGGAGCCGCTGGAGCTAGGAGAAGGACCTAACGGCCAGGACCCGAAAAAATCAGGGAGTACTTTTATGTATATAACATTTGTATAGTTGTGTGTGTGTGTTGGTGCTCTCACCACACACAGTGTTTTACCCTTTTATTGTCCGGGTTGTTTTTGTGTTACCGCGTTGTTTTTTTCTTTTCCGTCTTTCTTTCGCGTGTACTCGTGCTCTGCGTTCGCTTTGGCGCGTTTTTTTTTTTTGGTGTTTGTTAGGCCCCTCGCACTCGAGCCTAGTTCCGTCCGGAACAGGTGAAATAAATTGATTCCACCGGTGGAATCGTGTGAGGGTTCAAGTGGCCCCCTTGAACCCGCAATTAGAGTGCGACCCAAAAAATTGGGTTATTTTTTTTCTCGTGGTAGTCTTTTTATAACTCGATCATTCGTAAAAAAAAAATCGCGATATTTTAATAATAATAGCATAATTTTTTTTTTATCGTGTTTTAGTTCTTTTGGTCCCACGGTCCGTAAATTTGATAAGACTTTGATTTAAAAGTCTTATCAAACGCACCTGCATCTTTGTTTTCGGTTTTTCTTTTTCATTGGAATTTGAATACCCACACCTTGAGCAGGTGGCAACCCTTGTCGTCGGCATTATTGTGCACTTGGGTTCCATACAATAAACGAATCAGCTGTTCGCGCATTAGTTAAAAGTTAAATTCGCGGTCGTGCCGGAAATTTTGAGTTAATTTTATTAATAATTAAATACGTGTGCGCGATTATAAAACTTATAAAAACGTGTGTTCTAAAAGTGCGAACTAAAGTGCCGCGATAAATTGGCGCCCAACGTGGGGCTCGAAAAACGAAAAAAAATAATCCAAAAGTGATTAACTTGAGTGCCGAATAAAAAAAAACAATTGTTTGATTGTGCGCCGCCGGTTAGCACAATCTGTGTGTATTAAATAGTGAAAAAAAAACAAACAAATAACTCAACAAGTGCGCGTAGTGTCGGAATAAAAAGAAAATTAAGTTGCAAATCCAAGTTCGCGTGGTGGAAATCGTCGGTTCCACCTAGTGTTGCGCAGGACGGACATTGCTAGAAGACCCTTCGGACGGACATTTCGTTTGCGTTCAAACGGACATTTGCGTGCGTTTGGACGGACATTTTAAGTATAACTTTGGACGGACATTTTGCATTCGTTCGGACGGACATTTTAAAAAAAGAACACAGCCATTTTGGACAGACAATTTAAACGATAAAAATATATATACATATTTATAATTTCAAATAAAATTAATCAAGTTTTATTTCAGCAAAAATATCAGAGAAGCTAGGCGCGCGTGTATGGTTCTGCGGCAAGGAACAGCGCAAAAATTGCAGCGGTGTTCGGTCGATTAGTTCGAGCAGTGGGTCGTGGACAGCGGAGCAGAGATTGCTATCAGCGGAGCAGAGATTGTTGTCAGCGGAGCAGAGATTGTCATCAGCGGACATTTTCAGCAGTGGTATTTAGCTGGATCTTATAGTTGGACTACAGGACCACTTGGTTAATTTTCGCGGTGAGTTCGTTCCATTTTATTTTTCCTTATTTTTGCTAGGTCGTAGATATTGGTTGAAAGCGAGCGAGGGCACAGTGGGCGCGATTTAGTTAGTGGCGGAAAAAAAATATTGTTTTGTTCATCGGTTTGTGTGCTTGTTTTGCTTATTTTCTGTGCACAGTGGGCTAGGTGCCATTAACCTTAAATTAAATAAAAATTAAATTAAAATTAAATTAAAATTAAATTAAAATTAAATTAAAATTAAATTAAAATTAAATTAAAATTAAATAAAATTAAAATTAAAATTAAATTAAAATTAAATTAAAATTAAATTAAAATTAAATTAAAATTAAATTAAAATTAAATTAAAATTAAATTAAAATTAAATTAAAATTAAATTAAAATTAAATTAAAATTAAATTAAAATTAAATTAAAATTAAATTAAAATTAAATTAAAATTAAATTAAAATTAAATTAAAATTAAATTAAAATTAAATTAAAATTAAATTAAAATTAAATTAAAATTAAATTAAAATTAAATTAAAATTAAATTAAAATTAAATTAAAATTAAATTAAAATTAAATTAAAATTACATTAAAATTAAATTAAAATTAAATTAAAAATAAATGAAAATTAAAATTAAAATTAAATTAAAACTAAAATTAAATTAAAATTAAACTAAAATTAAATAAAAATTAAATTAAAATTACATTAAAATTAAATTAAAATTAAATTAAAATAAAATTAAAATAAAATTGAAATAAAATTAAAATTAAATCAAAATTAAATTTAAATTAAATTCAAATTGAATTAAAATTAAATTAAAATTAAATTAAAATTAAATTAAAATTAAATAAAAAAAAAATAACTTAAAATTAAAACTAGATTAAAACTAAATTAAATTAAAAACAAATTAAAATTAAATCAAAATTAAACTAAAACTATATTACAATTGAATCAAAATTAAATTAAAATTAAATTAGAATTAAATGGAAATTAAATTGAAATCAAATAAAAACTGAATTAAGATTAAGTAAGAGATAACTTAAAATCTAATCGACATTAAACTGAAAGGAAATTGAAAGGGAATTTAAATTAAAGTGAATGAGTAGTAAATTAAAGGAGTAAATTAAAGGAATAAAGGGAGGTTTAACAAGAATTAAAGTGAACTGAATTAATTTTTTTTTGTTTTGTTTTGTAAATTGGGTTTAGCAAATCAGGGTAAAATTAAATAGAGGAAATCCTAAACGAGTTTAAAGCAAATCCTATAGTTCCGTCATAGGATTAAAAGCAAGGCACGTTTAAGAAATTAAGATTAATTTTAATAACCTTTTTACTATTTTAATTATTATATTTTTTCTTATTTATACCTTATATTTTTAATATACATATATATATTTTTTATATTGTTTTATTGGTTGATTTTTTTTCTTTATTTTTTTTATTTTTTTTTCTCTCGTTAAACGAAATAAATAAAATTTAAAGTCGGAGTCGTTTTGTTAAAATTTTTTTTTATTTGAATTCAGGTATTTTTACTATTGTTTATCCGTGCGCGTGTTATCGGTCGCTGGTCCGACTTTTTGTTGTCGGTCCGTTTTCGCGTATCTCGGAGCTTTTATTTTCTGTTGCATTTTTGAGTTTTTTATACTGGTCCGACGTTGTTGGTCCGTCAATATATATTTCTGGTTTGGTTTTATTTGTTCGCTCTGGAGTTTTGATTTAGTTAAATATTCGTCGAGTTTTTGGTTCGTCGTCTAATTTTTTTTGTTTTTGTCCATTTTCATTTTTGATTTTTATTTTTATTTTTTTTTTATATTATTCTTTAATTCAAAAATACCATGGAGATCAACCGGCTAAGCCAAGAAGAGTTGGTGTACGAGATGGAGTCTCGTGGGTTACCAACAGGCACGGTTGACTCTATGAGGAAAACCTTGAAAGCTTCAAGGCATCTAGAGCGCAGGGACTTGGTCGAGATCTTCGCTGTGTACCCGTTCGAGTTTTCCGAGGATAAGGCAGCGTTGGAGGCGAAGATCGTGGATGTCGAGGCACTAATGGAGAACCCACCACAGGATCCGAAGTCTTCAGAGTTCCTGAAGATTATGACCAAGATCGAGTGGAGCGTTGGTTGGGTTAACCGGTATAGGCCTACGACCGCCAGTATGATATCCGCGCAGATGGAGCTGAGGAACCGGCTGATGTTGCTCCTGACGGATCTTCTGGAGCTAGCTGGAGTGCAGGACGATGAAGACGAGGTACCACCAAAACCCGTCAAAACTACGGAGGAGATGGCCAAGCCAAGGGCCACGCTGCAAAAAACAGCTGCGATTGAGGACGATGTTCCACCGGCGCCACCGGTACCCGAACCCGTGGCAGGTCGCTCGGTTAGTGAAGAGGGAGGTCGGCAGTATCCAGAAAAAAATGAAAATTTATCGAAGTGGGAGTTGAAGTTTTCTGGAGAAAAGGTAGGAGTGTTCTTAAGCTCATTTTTAGAGAGGGTAGAGGAGCTTTGTGAAGCTCGAGGGGTCAGTGAGACCCAACTTTTTAGAGGGGCAGTAGATTTGTTTAGTGTTAAGGCGCTTTTATGGTTCCGTGCAGTACGTAAGACCGTGTCAGGTTGGCAGGAGTTGGTGAAGGAGTTGAAACTGGAGTTTCTCCCACCCAACTACGACGAATTATTAATGGATGAGATTAGGAAAAGGACTCAAGGGGTCAATGAGTCCATAGGGATTTTTGTAGCGGCAATGAGAGGCTTATTTCGTCGGCTGGCCGAACCGCTTTCTGAACGCCGAAAGTTAGGGTTAGTGATGTCGAATTTGACACCCTTTTTTCAAACTCAGCTAAGTTTAGCTGAGCCAACCACCCTGTCCGACTTGGTCTCTTTAGGTCGTAAGTTGGAAGCCGTACGTACGAATGTGGAATCATTCGTCCCGCCGCCAAGCAGTCGTTCAAGGAATCTTCTGGAGCCGGACTTAGCCTACGTGCCAGCAGAGCCCACTGTGGCTGAAGTGAACGCCCCGCTCCGGGCGCAACGATTGGAACGCAGGATTTCTTCGCCACCACAACCGACGTTCCGGTGCTTTAATTGCCGAGGAGTTGGACATGTCTCGGTCAACTGTCCAAAGAGAATTAGGTGCTACGGCTGCGGGATAGCCGGGTACATGAAGCGCGACTGCCCTCGGTGCTCGAATAGAGCAGGGCCGTCAGACAGACGCGGGTTCAGGGCCGAAGCAGATAGGGGCCGAGAGGGGCCAAGGGAGGGACCTAACCCGAACGTGTCGGGAAATGTGTTGCGAGCCCATGCAGACGCAGGGCAAGGAGCTCGCCGAGAATGAACAGGTTGCCTGCGAGCAACCAGCTGGCTAGGGTAGATAGGGACATAGAAAATTGTTGTCATGAGGTTAGATTAGGGTTCACACTCTTAGAAAAAGAATTAGATAATAGGCCTTATTTAGGTGTTAGGATTTTTGGAGTTTTTCTGAGAGGATTGTTAGATTCTGGAGCTTCAAGAACCATCATTGGTCGCCCAGGGTGGGATATTTTAAGTTCTTGGGGTATAGAGTTGTCTTCTTCAACCATTTCTAGGGTCGCGTTAGCGGATGGCGAGTTTGTTCCAGTACGTGGAGTTATCACACTTCCGATCAAGGTCGAGGGCAAGTCGGTCCTTATAGAGTGCCTCGTTATACCAGGCTTACCGCAAAACCTGATTTTAGGCATTGACTTTTGGGTCAAGGCGGGCATTGTCCTGGATGTAGCCAGAAATCAGTGGAGGTTTAGCGATAGGGTAGAAGTGTCGGCAGTGGCAAGCATCGTGGAAAGGTCGGAGTTGACCTCTAGCGAAGCCGCGTCGTTGGAACGACTAGTAGGAGAGATTTTTGAGGCGATGCCCGAGGGTCTTGGCTGCACACATTTGGTCGAACATCGGATCAGACCAAAGCCAAATGTGGAGCCCATCAAGCAGAGATACTACCCAGTGTCTCCAGCCATCCAGAAGCACATCGACGCGGAAATCGAGCAGATGTTGGAGAAGGACGTGATCCAGGTCTCACAGTCCGTGGGCCTCACCGGTGGTCATGATAAAGAAGAAGGACGGCTCTTATCGATTTTGTGTCGACTATAGAGCACTCAACAAGAACACCGAGCGTGATAGTTACCCGTTGTCGTATATCTCCGCAACGTTGGATAAGCTGAAAGATGCCAAGTATCTTTCAAGCTTGGATATAAAATCAGCGTATTGGCAGATTCCAGTCGCGGAAAAGTCAAGGGCGTTCACCGCTTTTACGGTCCCAGGTCGGGGACTTTACCAGTTTAGGCGAATGCCCTATGGCCTGCATAACGCGCCTGCCACGTGGCAGAGATTTATCGATACGGTGATCGGAGCTGATTTGGAGCCGCACGTATTCGTCTACCTGGATGACGTCATCATCCTGGCGAATACGTTCGAAAAACACGTAGAGGTTTTGAGGGAAGTTCTTCGTAGAATTGGCGACGCCGGGTTACCGCTGAATAGGGAAAAATGTAATTTTTGTTTGTCTTCACTTCGATATTTAGGTTATGTTGTTGATAGGCAAGGTCTACACGTAGACCCAGAAAAGGTGGAGGCGATGTTGAAGATACCCGCTCCCAGGAATGTCAAAGAAGTTCGTTCTTTTGTAGGTACTATCTCTTGGTACAGGCGATTTGTACCAAACTTCGCCGATCTAGTGAAACCACTTACAGATCTTCTAAAGAAAAACAAGAGATTTCACTGGTCGGCTGAGTGCGAAGATAGTTTTCTGAAGGCCAAAGAGCGCCTTGTCACTGTCCCTGTTTTAAGTTGCCCAGATTTTGATAGGCCCTTTTCTGTACAAACTGATGCCTCTGATTTTGGCATAGGCGCAGTCCTGACCCAGCAGTTTGATGAGGGCGAAAAGGTAATTTCTTACTTGAGTAGGTCGCTTAGTAAGTGTAAAAAAAATTATTCCACAACGGAGAAGGAGTGTCTGGCAGTTTTGTGGGCAGTGGAGAAGCTGTGTCCATACATCGAGGGAGTTCATTTTACGGTGGTAACTGATCACTACTCGCTCGTGTGGCTGAACAACTTGAAGGACCCCTGCGGAAGACTGGCCAGGTGGGCCCTTAAACTACAGCAGTACGATTTTGAAATCGTACATCGCAAGGGCAAGGACCATGTTGTCCCGGATATGCTGTCACGGAGTGTTCCAGTAGTCAGTGAAATCACCGATGGACCAACGGACCCTTGGGTACTGGAGATGAGTAAAAAGGTGGCACAGACGCCCCTCGGTTTTCCCGCGTGGCGTTTCGAAAACGGTGTTTTATACAAACACGTTAAGGCAGGGCTTAGCAACGTTTATGATAGGGCTTATGAGTGGAAACGAGTGTTAGGGAAAAGTGAGAGAAAAGAGGCTTTGCGCGAGTGTCATGATGACCCGTTGTCAGGACACATGGGCGTACGAAAGACATCAGCTAGGGTGGCCGAAAAATACTATTGGCTATGAAGGCAGATATAGCTAGGTATATTAAAGGATGTCAGGTTTGCCAAAAGGTGAAATCAGACAATAGAAAGCCAGCTGGTGGAATGGTAGGTAGGATCAAGGATTTGGAGCCATGGGAGATGATCTCCGTGGATCTGGTAGGACCTCTTGTGAAGTCTAGTCAAGGTTACAGTTATATTTTAACTGTGGTTGACTACTTCACCAAATTCCCGCTTTTGTTTCCGTTACGTTCGGCAACGGCAAAAAGCATCTGCAAAGAGCTGGAGAACAACGTGTTCTTACTCTTTGACGTTCCTAGGTCAATAGTGTGCGACAATGGCCCTCAATTTAAGAGCAGAGAACTGCAGTCTTTGTGTGACTCCTTTGGAGTCCGGCTCCGATTCACTGCCAATTATCATCCGCAGGCGAACCCAGCCGAGCGGATAAATCAGATCATTAAGACAACCCTTAGGGCTTATATTTCTGAAAATCACCGAACGTGGGATACTCACCTGGCTAAAGTAGCCTGCTGCATTCGCACATCGCAGCACGAGGTGATAGGGCAATCTCCCTATTTTGTAAATTTTGGCAGGAACATGGCGGTCCAGGGAGATAGGGACTATCGACCAAAGGATGACTTAGACGAACTGACTTGTACTAATAGTGAGGAACAAGCGGAACTTATGGCCAAGTTGAGGCAAGACATACGGACGAAAATGGAAATAGCGAGCGCCCAGATGGCAAAGACCTATAATCTGAGACGTAGGGATGTACAATACTTACCGAACGAATTAGTCTGGAGACGGAATTTTGTGCTGTCCGATGCAAAATTAGCACCCAAGTTTATAGGACCATATAGGGTTAAAAGGAGGGTATCTCCCTGGACTTATGTCCTCGAAGATGAGGATGGGCGTGAGAAAGGGACGTGGTATGTACAGGATCTACGGCCACATGTAGGAGGAACTTAGTATCCCCTAGGTTAGTTTTATGTAACGAAAGTTTCTCGGTTATCAGATACCGAGCAACTTTCGTGGAGGTGGGGGTGGGATTGTCGCGGTCTAAAAATTTAGTTGCGCCAAAGTGAAGTGCGGACAAAACTACACGGCGAACATTTTATGTGTGGTCATAAAATGACGATTTTGTTTTGTCCGGACGTAATCACTGTGCGTTTGGAGTGGCGCCCAACACCCACATGCACACCAGTGGTCATTAAACCACTTTATTTATTACTTTCGTAGCTCGGTCTGGCTAAGGTTTCTCCTTGTGCTCCATGCTCGACGAAACTGAAATCCCACGAGTGACTGAACGCACGGAATTGCGCGACAAATAAAACGAACAGGACTAGGACCGTTATTGTGAAAAAGAGTAAAAAATCACTTGGCCAAGTCACAATGAGAGTAGCCATTGTGGGCTGTGGAAGGTGTGGAGTGTTGCCACACCAATACTAGCATAGATGCGGCCAAGATGTAGAAAAACACTTGGTGGGTAGAAGGTTTTATTTAAATTTGCTCAAGATGCACCTCAAAAAATCCGTAAAACGATTTTGAAAATAGGTGTGAGCAAAGCCTTCAGGTGTGAATACCGGTTTCTGCGAAAACCGCATCTATGCTAGAAAAAAGATGGCTATGTTTAGGTTCCCATCTTGTGGAACCTAAGCATCGTCAGTCTGCACCGCTGGTTGGCAGTTCAGTTCATTCTGAACAGCGAAAGGAAGTGGAAGTGTGCCAACAGAAAAAGTGTGCCAAGTGGTTTTTTTTTTTCCGTCTTTCTTTCGCGTGTAGTCGTGCTCTGCGTTCGCTTTGGCGCGTTTTTTTTTTTGTGTTTGTTAGGCCCCTCGCACTCGAGCCTAGTTCCGTCCGGAACAGGTGAAATAAATTGATTCCACCGGTGGAATCGTGTGAGGGTTCAAGTGGCCCCCTTGAACCCGCAATTAGAGTGCGACCCAAAAAATTGGGTTATTTTTTTTCTCGTGGTAGTCTTTTTATAACTCGATCATTCGTAAAAAAAAAAATCGCGATATTTTAATAATAATAGCATTATTTTTTTTATCGTGTTTTAGTTCTTTTGGTCCCACGGTGCGTAAATTTGATAAGACTTTGATTTAAAAGTCTTATCAAACGCACCTGCATCTTTGTTTTCGGTTTTTCTTTTTCATTGGAATTTGAATACCCACACCCGTCTCCGCTGAGCAGGTGGCAACCCTTGTCGTCGGCACTATTGTGCACTTGGGTTCCACACAATAAACGAATCAGCTGTTCGCGCATTAGTTAAAAGTTAAATTCGCGGTCGTGCCGGAAATTTTGAGTTAATTTAATTAATAATTAAATACGTGTGCGCGATTATAAAACTTATAAAAACGTGTGTTCTAAAAGTGCGAACTAAAGTGCCGCGATAAATTGGCGCCCAACGTGGGGCTCGAAAAACGAAAAAAAATAATCCAAAAGTGATTAACTTGAGTGCCGAATAAAAAAAAACAATTGTTTGATTGTGCGCCGCCGGTTAGCACAATCTGTGTGTATTAAATAGTGAAAAAAAACAAACAAATAACTCAACAAGTGCGCGTAGTGTCGGAATAAAAAGAAAATTAAGTTGCAAATCCAAGTTCGCGTGGTGGAAATCGTCGGTTCCACCTAGTGTTGCGCAGGACGGACATTGCTAGAAGACCCTTCGGACGGACATTTCGTTTGCGTTCAAACGGACATTTGCGTGCGTTTGGACGGACATTTTAAGTATAACTTTGGACGGACATTTTGCATTCGTTCGGACGGACATTTTAAAAAAAGAACACAGCCATTTTGGACAGACAATTTAAACGATAAAAATATATATACATATTTATAATTTCAAATAAAATTAATCAAGTTTTATTTCAGCAAAAATATCAGAGAAGCTAGGCGCGCGTGTATGGTTCTGCGGCAAGGAGCAGCGCAAAAATTGCAGCGGTGTTCGGTCGATTAGTTCGAGCAGTGGGTCGTGGACAGCGGAGCAGAGATTGCTGTCAGCGGAGCAGAGATTGTTGTCAGCGGAGCAGAGATTGTCATCAGCGGACATTTTCAGCAGTGGTATTTAGCTGGATCTTATAGTTGGACTACAGGACCACTTGGTTAATTTTCGCGGTGAGTTCGTTCCATTTTATTTTTCCTTATTTTTGCTAGGTCGTAGATATTGGTTGAAAGCGAGCGAGGGCACAGTGGGCGCGATTTAGTTAGTGGCGGAAAAAAAATATTGTTTTGTTCATCGGTTTGTGTGCTTGTTTTGCTTATTTTCTGTGCACAGTGGGCTAGGTGCCATTAACCTTAAATTAAATAAAAATTAAATTAAAATTAAATTAAAATTAAATTAAAATTAAATTAAAATTAAATTAAAATTAAATTAAAATTAAATTAAAATTAAATTAAAATTAAATTAAAATTAAATTAAAATTAAATTAAAATTAAATTAAAATTAAATTAAAATTAAATTAAAATTAAATTAAAATTAAATTAAAATTAAATTAAAATTAAATTAAAATTAAATTAAAATTAAATTAAAATTAAATTAAAATTAAATTAAAATTAAATTAAAATTAAATTAAAATTAAATTAAAATTAAATTAAAATTAAATTAAAATTAAATTAAAATTAAATTAAAATTACATTAAAATTAAATTAAAATTAAATTAAAAATAAATGAAAATTAAAATTAAAATTAAATTAAAACTAAAATTAAATTAAAATTAAACTAAAATTAAATAAAAATTAAATTAAAATTACATTAAAATTAAATTAAAATTAAATTAAAATAAAATTAAAATAAAATTGAAATAAAATTAAAATTAAATCAAAATTAAATTTAAATTAAATTCAAATTGAATTAAAATTAAATTAAAATTAAATTAAAATTAAATAAAAAAAAAATAACTTAAAATTAAAATTAGATTAAAACTAAATTAAATTAAAAACAAATTAAAATTAAATCAAAATTAAACTAAAACTATATTACAATTGAATCAAAATTAAATTAAAATTAAATTAGAATTAAATGGAAATTAAATTGAAATCAAATAAAAACTGAATTAAGATTAAGTAAGAGATAACTTAAAATCTAATCGACATTAAACTGAAAGGAAATTGAAAGGGAATTTAAATTAAAGTGAATGAGTAGTAAATTAAAGGAGTAAATTAAAGGAATAAAGGGAGGTTTAACAAGAATTAAAGTGAACTGAATTAATTTTTTTTTGTTTTGTTTTGTAAATTGGGTTTAGCAAATCCGGGTAAAATTAAATAGAGGAAATCCTAAACGAGTTTAAAGCAAATCCTATAGTTCCGTCATAGGATTAAAAGCAAGGCACGTTTAAGAAATTAAGTTTAATTTTAATAACCTTTTTACTATTTTAATTATTATATTTTTTCTTATTTATACCTTATATTTTTAATATACATATATATATTTTTTATATTGTTTTATTGGTTGATTTTTTTTCTTTATTTTTTTTATTTTTTTTTCTCTCGTTAAACGAAATAAATAAAATTTAAAGTCGGAGTCGTTTTGTTAAAATTTTTTTTTATTTGAATTCAGGTATTTTTACTATTGTTTATCCGTGCGCGTGTTATCGGTCGCTGGTCCGACTTTTTGTTGTCGGTCCGTTTTCGCGTATTTCGGAGCTTTTATTTTCTGTTGCATTTTTGAGTTTTTTATACTGGTCCGACGTTGTTGGTCCGTCAATATATATTTCTGGTTTGGTTTTATTTGTTCGCTCTGGAGTTTTGATTTAGTTAAATATTCGTCGAGTTTTTGGTTCGTCGTCTAATTTTTTTTGTTTTTGTCCATTTTCATTTTTGATTTTTATTTTTATTTTTTTTTTATATTATTCTTTAATTCAAAAATACCATGGAGATCAACCGGCTAAGCCAAGAAGAGTTGGTGTACGAGATGGAGTCTCGTGGGTTACCAACAGGCACGGTTGACTCTATGAGGAAAACCTTGAAAGCTTCAAGGCATCTAGAGCGCAGGGACTCGGTCGAGATCTTCGCTGTGTACCCGTTCGAGTTTTCCGAGGATAAGGCAGCGTTGGAGGCGAAGATCGTGGAGATCGAGGCACTAATGGAGAACCCACCACAGGATCCGAAGTCTTCAGAGTTCCTGAAGATTATGACCAAGATCGAGTGGAGCGTTGGTTGGGTTAACCGGTATAGGCCTACGACCGCCAGTATGATATCCGCGCAGATGGAGCTGAGGAACCGGCTGATGTTGCTCCTGACGGATCTTCTGGAGCTAGCTGGAGTGCAGGACGATGAAGACGAGGTACCACCAAAACCCGTCAAAACTACGGAGGAGATGGCCAAGCCAAGGGCCACGCTGCAAAAAACAGCTGCGATTGAGGACGATGTTCCACCGGCGCCACCGGTACCCGAACCCGTGGCAGGTCGCTCGGTTAGTGAAGAGGGAGGTCGGCAGTATCCAGAAAAAAATGAAAATTTATCGAAGTGGGAGTTGAAGTTTTCTGGAGAAAAGGTAGGAGTGTTCTTAAGTTCATTTTTAGAGAGGGTAGAGGAGCTTTGTGAAGCTCGAGGGGTCAGTGAGACCCAACTTTTTAGAGGGGCAGTAGATTTGTTTAGTGTTAAGGCGCTTTTATGGTTCCGTGCAGTACGTAAGACCGTGTCAGGTTGGCAGGAGTTGGTGAAGGAGTTGAAACTGGAGTTTCTCCCACCCAACTACGACGAATTATTAATGGATGAGATTAGGAAAAGGACTCAAGGGGGCAATGAGTCCATAGGGATTTTTGTAGCGGCAATGAGAGGCTTATTTCGTCGGCTGGCCGAACCTCTTTCTGAACGCCGAAAGTTAGGGTTAGTGATGTCGAATTTGACACCCTTTTTTCAAACTCAGCTAAGTTTAGCTGAGCCAACCACCCTGTCCTACTTGGTCTCTTTAGGTCGTAAGTTGGAAGCCGTACGTACGAATGTGGAATCATTCGTCCCGCCGCCAAGCAGTCGTTCAAGGAATCTTCTGGAGCCGGACTTAGCCTACGTGCCAGCAGAGCCCACTGTGGCTGAAGTGAACGCCCCGCTCCGGGCGCAACGATTGGAACGCAGGATTTCTTCGCCACCACAACCGACGTTCCGGTGCTTTAATTGCCGAGGAGTTGGACATGTCTCGGTCAACTGTCCAAAGAGAATTAGGTGCTACGGCTGCGGGATAGCCGGGTACATGAAGCGCGACTGCCCTCGGTGCTCGAATAGAGCAGGGCCGTCAGACAGACGCGGGTTCAGGGCCGAAGCAGATAGGGGCCGAGAGGGGCCAAGGGAGGGACCTAACCCGAACGTGTCGGGAAATGTGTTGCGAGCCCATGCAGACGCAGGGCAAGGAGCTCGCCGAGAATGAACAGGTTGCCTGCGAGCAACCAGCTGGCTAGGGTAGATAGGGACATAGAAAATTGTTGTCATGAGGTTAGATTAGGGTTCACACTCTTAGAAAAAGAATTAGATAATAGGCCTTATTTAGGTGTTAGGATTTTTGGAGTTTTTCTGAGAGGATTGTTAGATTCTGGAGCTTCAAGAACCATCATTGGTCGCCCAGGGTGGGATATTTTAAGTTCTTGGGGTATAGAGTTGTCTTCGTCAACTATTTCTAGGGTCGCGTTAGCGGATGGCGAGTTTGTTCCAGTACGTGGAGTTATCACACTTCCGATCAAGGTCGAGGGCAAGTCGGTCCTTATAGAGTGCCTCGTTATACCAGGCTTACCGCAAATCCTGATTTTAGGCATTGACTTTTGGGTCAAGGCGGGCATTGTCCTGGATGTAGCCAGAAATCAGTGGAGGTTTAGCGATAGGGTAGAAGTGTCGGCAGTGGCAAGCATCGTGGAAAGGTCGGAGTTGACCTCTAGCGAAGCCGCGTCGTTGGAACGACTAGTAGGAGAGATTTTTGAGGCGATGCCCGAGGGTCTTGGCTGCACACATTTGGTCGAACATCGGATCAGACCAAAGCCAAATGTGGAGCCCATCAAGCAGAGATACTACCCAGTGTCTCCAGCCATCCAGAAGCACATCGACGCGGAAATCGAGCAGATGTTGGAGAAGGACGTGATCCAGGTCTCACAGTCCGTGGGCGTCACCGGTGGTCATGATAAAGAAGAAGGACGGCTCTTATCGATTTTGTGTCGACTATAGAGCACTCAACAAGAACACCGAGCGTGATAGTTACCCGTTGCCGTATATCTCCGCAACGTTGGATAAGCTGAAAGACGCCAAGTATCTTTCAAGCTTGGATATAAAATCAGCGTATTGGCAGATTCCAGTCGCGGAAAAGTCAAGGGCTTTTACTGCTTTTACGGTCCCGGGTCGGGGACTTTACCAGTTCAAGCGAATGCCCTATGGCCTGCATAATGCGCCTGCCACGTGGCAGAGATTTATAGATACGGTGATCGGAGCTGATTTGGAGCCGCACGTATTCGTCTACCTGGATGACATCATCATCCTGGCGAATACGTTCGAAAAGCACGTAGAGGTTTTGAGGGAAGTTCTTCGTAGAATTGGCGACGCCGGGTTACCGCTGAATAGGGAAAAATGTAATTTTTGTTTGTCTTCACTTCGATATTTAGGTTATGTTGTTGATAGGCAAGGTCTACACGTAGACCCGGAAAAGGTGGAGGCGATGTTGAAGATACCCGCTCCCAGGAATGTCAAAGAAGTTCGTTCTTTTGTAGGTACTATCTCTTGGTACAGGCGATTTGTACCAAACTTCGCCGATCTAGTGAAACCACTTACAGATCTTCTAAAGAAAAACAAGAGATTTCACTGGTCGGCTGAGTGCGAAGATAGTTTTCTGAAGGCCAAAGAGCGCCTTGTCACTGTCCCTGTTTTAAGTTGCCCAGATTTTGATAGGCCCTTTTCTGTACAAACTGATGCCTCTGATTTTGGCATAGGCGCAGTCCTGACCCAGCAGTTTGATGAGGGCGAAAAGGTAATTTCTTACTTGAGTAGGTCGCTTAGTAAGTGTGAAAAAAATTATTCCACAACGGAGAAGGAGTGTCTGGCAGTTTTGTGGGCAGTGGAGAAGCTGTGTCCATACATCGAGGGAGTTCATTTTACGGTGGTAACTGATCACTACTCGCTCGTGTGGCTGAACAACTTGAAGGACCCCTGCGGAAGACTGGCCAGGTGGGCCCTTAAACTACAGCAGTACGATTTTGAAATCGTACATCGCAAGGGCAAGGACCATGTTGTCCCGGATATGCTGTCACGGAGTGTTCCAGTAGTCAGTGAAATCACCGATGGACCAACGGACCCTTGGGTACTGGAGATGAGTAAAAAGGTGGCACAGACGCCCCTCGGTTTTCCCGCGTGGCGTTTCGAAAACGGTGTTTTATACAAACACGTTAAGGCAGGGCTTAGCAACGTTTATGATAGGGCTTATGAGTGGAAACGAGTGTTAGGGAAAAGTGAGAGAAAAGAGGCTTTGCGCGAGTGTCATGATGACCCGTTGTCAGGACACATGGGCGTACGAAAGACATCAGCTAGGGTGGCCGAAAAATACTATTGGCTATGAAGGCAGATATAGCTAGGTATATTAAAGGATGTCAGGTTTGCCAAAAGGTGAAATCAGACAATAGAAAGCCAGCTGGTGGAATGGTAGGTAGGATCAAGGATTTGGAGCCATGGGAGATGATCTCCGTGGATCTGGTAGGACCTCTTGTGAAGTCTAGTCAAGGTTACAGTTATATTTTAACTGTGGTTGACTACTTCACCAAATTCCCGCTTTTGTTTCCGTTACGTTCGGCAACGGCAAAAAGCATCTGCAAAGAGCTGGAGAACAACGTGTTCTTACTCTTTGACGTTCCTAGGTCAATAGTGTGCGACAATGGCCCTCAATTTAAGAGCAGAGAACTGCAGTCTTTGTGTGACTCCTTTGGAGTCCGGCTCCGATTCACTGCCAATTATCATCCGCAGGCGAACCCGGCCGAGCGGATAAATCAGATCATTAAGACAACCCTTAGGGCTTATATTTCTGAAAATCACCGAACGTGGGATACTCACCTGGCTAAAGTAGCCTGCTGCATTCGCACATCGCAGCACGAGGTGATAGGGCAATCTCCCTATTTTGTAAATTTTGGCAGGAACATGGCGGTCCAGGAAGATAGGGACTATCGACGAAAGGATGACTTAGACGAACTGACTTGTACTAATAGTGAGGAACAAGCGGATCTTATGGCCAAGTTGAGGCAAGACATACGGACGAAAATGGAAATAGCGAGCGCCCAGATGGCAAAGACCTATAATCTGAGACGTAGGGATGTACAATACTTACCGAACGAATTAGTCTGGAGACGGAATTTTGTGCTGTCCGATGCAGCCCATTACTTTGCAGCAAAATTAGCACCCAAGTTTATAGGACCATATAGGGTTAAAATGAGGGTATCTCCCTGGACTTATGTCCTCGAAGATGAGGATGGGCGTGAGAAAGGGACGTGGTATGTACAGGATCTACGGCCACATGTAGGAGGAACTTAGTATCCCCTAGGTTAGTTTTATGTAACGAAAGTTTCTCGGTTATCAGATACCGAGCAACTTTCGTGGAGGTGGGGGTGGGATTGTCGCGGTCTAAAAATTTAGTTGCGCCAAAGTGAAGTGCGGACAAAACTACATGGCGAACATTTTATGTGTGGTCATAAAATGACGATTTTGTTTTGTCCGGACGTAATCACTGTGCGTTTGGAGTGGCGCCCAACACCCACATGCACACCAGTGGTCATTAAACCACTTTATTTATTACTTTCGTAGCTCGATCTGGCTAAGGTTTCTCCTTGTGCTCCATGCTCGACGAAACTGAAATCCCACGAGTGACTGAACGCACGGAATTGCGCGACAAATAAAACGAACAGGACTAGGACCGTTATTGTGAAAAAGAGTAAAAAATCACTTGGCCAAGTCACAATGAGAGTAGCCATTGTGGGCTGTGGAAGGTGTGGAGTGTTGCCACACCAATACTAGCATAGATGCCGCCAAGATGTAGAAAAACACTTGGTGGGTAGAAGGTTTTATTTAAATTTGCTCAAGATGCACCTCAAAAAATCCGTAAAACGATTTTGAAAATAGGTGTGAGCAAAGCCTTCAGGTGTGAATACCGGTTTCTGCGAAAACCGCATCTATGCTAGAAAAAAGATGGCTATGTTTAGGTTCCCATCTTGTGGAACCTAAGCATCGTCAGTCTGCACCGCTGGTTGGCAGTTCAGTTCATTCTGAACAGCGAAAGGAAGTGGAAGTGTGCCAACAGAAAAAGTGTGCCAAGTGGTTTTTTTTTTTCCGTCTTTCTTTCGCGTGTAGTCGTGCTCTGCGTTCGCTTTGGCGCGTTTTTTTTTTTGTGTTTGTTAGGCCCCTCGCACTCGAGCCTAGTTCCGTCCGGAACAGGTGAAATAAATTGATTCCACCGGTGGAATCGTGTGAGGGTTCAAGTGGCCCCCTTGAACCCGCAATTAGAGTGCGACCCAAAAAATTGGGTTATTTTTTTTCTCGTGGTAGTCTTTTTATAACTCGATCATTCGTAAAAAAAAAAATCGCGATATTTTAATAATAATAGCATTATTTTTTTTATCGTGTTTTAGTTCTTTTGGTCCCACGGTGCGTAAATTTGATAAGACTTTGATTTAAAAGTCTTATCAAACGCACCTGCATCTTTGTTTTCGGTTTTTCTTTTTCATTGGAATTTGAATACCCACACCCGTCTCCGCTGAGCAGGTGGCAACCCTTGTCGTCGGCACTATTGTGCACTTGGGTTCCACACAATAAACGAATCAGCTGTTCGCGCATTAGTTAAAAGTTAAATTCGCGGTCGTGCCGGAAATTTTGAGTTAATTTAATTAATAATTAAATACGTGTGCGCGATTATAAAACTTATAAAAACGTGTGTTCTAAAAGTGCGAACTAAAGTGCCGCGATAGTATTAAGCTCATAATAAATAAATAAATTGTTTGTTTTGTTTTTAAATAAATAAATACAACGTGAAATTTTAAACAATTTATTTCAAGCAT
The DNA here is from genome assembly GCA_943735915.1 of Pherbina coryleti. Classification (NCBI taxonomy): domain Eukaryota; kingdom Metazoa; phylum Arthropoda; class Insecta; order Diptera; family Sciomyzidae; genus Pherbina; species Pherbina coryleti. Next base: position 90,649,172 of record OX030948.1, read on the forward strand.
TCACGTTTATCTCAATCGATTTTTTAAATTGTATAATAGTTATTCACAAGTACATCAACACGTTGCCGAACCGCCGCTAGGGTTATAATTGGTATCCCGGCGCGTTGCCACAACACGATTACATCTCTAACAGTTTCTTGTTTAAGAACATCCAAGTTTCGACTTTTATCACTGTTATGCCGCAGATACAATAAAAAAGTTATAACATCATACTCCGTTGGTAATTTGGTATTATGTAAGTCACTCGCAATTTTTTATTCTTTTGCCAGCTTTAAAATTCCTCAAAATCAATTTTAAGCCTTTCAAGAACTTGTAGGAATATTTTTTTTTTTTTTTTTTGGAGAAAAAATAATTGGTCCTTTTCCGACAAAAACATGTCATTAAATATGATCAGACTTTTACTATCGAAGATATAATGAAAATGAAAAAAGGGAGCCTTACGTTCGGCATAAAATTTTAAAAAATTTTTCTAAAAATACTTCTCCTGGAAATATATATACTTCCTGAGCAAAAGATTAATGATATTTTAAGGACTTTATTTTTTTAATATTATTTATTTATTCACCAAGCAAGGTATCCTTAATTTAACTTAAATTTAACTTAAATTACATTACATTATTAAAGGGAAAGGGAGCACGATTAAGAGCAATGAGGCAAGATTTTGCGGATGTTTTAAGACTTGTTAGCCTCTGTTAGCTTTTTATTTTTATTAATTTTTATTTTTATTTGATTTTATTTTAATTTTTTTTGTTTTTTTTTTGTTTATTTTTTTTTAACGAGTGATAACCCACCCCACCATATAGGGGAAGGGGGTATTGTAGTGAAGAATGATGGTATTAGGGCGGACATAGGAACTTGGAAAGATTTTTCTTAAAGGTTAATTTGGACATTGAAGGTAAATAGTACTCGCTGATGTTATTGGATTCCCTACAGCATATTTTTATCGGCTCATTACTTGCGTAGATAGTGTGATGCTGATATTCATTTAAAAGTCTTGTATGCCTTGTTCGCCTTATTGGTTCATTCATATTTATTTTATTTGATATATATTCGCTGTTAACAACACCGTTAATAACATCGAAGGTAAAACATGAGCTAAGCAATGTTCTTCTTGATGAAAGGGGCATTAGATTAAGAAGGCTAAGCCTATGTTCATAGGGTGGCAAGGTATTGCAATCGAAAGGGTTAAACGTGTTCCTAAGTGCAAAAAGCAAAAATTGTTTTTGGATAGATTCTAGTCTCTCACTGTGTGATTCAAACGAAGGATTCCAAATAATGCAGTCATATTCAAGAAGAGAACGGACTTATGTACAGTATAATGTCTTAGTGACCCATAGATTTTTGAATTCTCTGGCACGTCGCTTTATAAAACCGAGTTGCTTACTGGCCCGAGACACAATTTTATCGTAATGTAGATAGAATCGCAACTTATTGTCCAAGACTACTCCAAGATCAACGATATGATTGACTCTATTAATTTCAATACTATTGAGAAAGTAACTGTTACTTGCTACTACATTTTTACGGGAGAAGGTTATTACGTAGCATTTATTGACATTTAGATAAAGCTTATTTTGATTGCACCAGTGCTGTAGAGATAACAGTTTCAGCGGTAAGTGGATTACATCTGTTTCCGATTTAATAACATGGTACATTTTTAGATCGTCTGCATACATTAGATGTGGGATATCGCGTAGTTTATCAGATAGGTCTGAGATAAAAATATTAAAGAGGAGTGGACCAAGGTGACTACCTTGTGGTATTCCGGATGTGACCATAATCTGTTTAGATAAGGTGCCTTGAAACTTTACGAATTGGGACCTGCCATGCAGATAGGACTTCAGCCAGTTGAGCAATGATCCTGAGATACCAAACTTTTCAATTTTGGAAGCCAAAATATCATGATCAACACGGTCAAAGGCTTTACTAAAGTCAGTGTAGACTGCATCTATTTGATGTCCTTTTTCCATTTTATTTAAAACATCAGAGATCATAGTCATAAGATTTGTGATAGTTGATCTTCCTTTACGGAAACCATGTTGCTGTTCATTGAGTAGAGGATTTATAATACTTGTAAGTTTTTCACATATAATTTTTTCGAACAATTTTGGGATAGCCGATAATATAGCAATAAAAAAAAAATAAATAAATAACTGGCCATTTCAGCCCTTGAAAGGACTTTGACCTAGCTTCTTATGATCAATTGTGTTGTGCGTGTTATTAAGTTTGTACACAATTGACCGAGAACCGGACCTACATGCTTAACGCCGACTCCGAACGGCGATGAACGGAATGTTCTCGTTCTCAAGAAGCTTTACATGGCAATTTGGTTACTCTCTGAGGTTTGCCATTGTCTGCAGAGAGGTGGCGGCCGTACAGAAAAATTATTTTAATTCACATAATTTGCTGTCGCTGCTGGGGTTCGAACCTGGGTTTCCAAAGTTCTTTGACATAGCGGCCACGCACTTTAACCAACTACGCCACGGACGCCGATAATATAGCAATACCCCTATAATTTTCAACCGATCTTTTGTCACCATTTTTATATATCGGTGTGAGGTGTGATGTTTTCCAATACGATGGAAAAGCTCCATGGGACAGAGATTTATTGAAGATTATACATAAAGGTATGGTCAGTGAGTCTAAACATTGGACTAGAAAGCATGGGGGTATAAGGTCAGGGCCTGGTCCTTTATTTGGATCAAGTTCCTTAATTGCTTTCGATATCTCTTCTCGCGTAAGCTGAATATTACTAATTTTAGGTGGTACATTTGAATAGAGAGGGGTATTGTTAGTGTTATTTATTGGTACACAGAAAACCTCTTTAAAATGGTCTGCGTATAGATTGCAAATCTCTTGTATATTCGAAGAAACAACGTTACCTTTAAACATGGATGTAGGATATCCGTCAGAATTACGCTTAACGTTAACGTAGTCAACAAATTTTTTGGGTTCTATAAAAATTCTTTAACCAATAAGGTTTATATAAAATTGGTAAGCTTCTTTTGACTTAATAGAGAAAATTTTAGCCAACTCCTCATATCTCATCTTCACTTCTTCGCTTACAGTTGAAGCAGTTTTCATGATTTTGTATAACTTATTTCTTTGATTTTTTAGGTGTCTGAGATTCTGATCTAGCCATGGTTCCGATAGTTTTTTTTTATTACTTTTGGGACATGTCTATCAATAATTGTAAGCACACGTTGATAGAAGAGTGAAACTGCATTTTCGAGACCCAACGCTGATAAATCACTCCAGTCGAAAATATTAAGACCGATTTTTATGCTATCGTAATCCGCATTGAGAAAATCATATACAATTGAGTTATTAAATGAGTGGGTAAATGTTATATTTTCGGTGAACAGTTCTATAGTAACGGCTGTGTGGTGCATACTGTTAGAGAATAAGTGTTCAGCTTCGCTAGTTGGAACAACGTTTATTTCATAATAGGCATTAGTGAAAACTAAGTCTAGCCATCTGCCATTCTGGTTTGGAGTCATATTTACTTGCTGTAAGTCGTTGCCATATAAGGTACTAATTAAAGTAAAATCAATTGAGTTAGAGAGGTCTACCGGGAGAAGATAGTTGTCATTTTCATCAATGACAAAGGAAATATTTGGGCGGTTAAAATCGCCAAAGATAACAAGTGTATCTTCTTCATTCATGGACGCGGTTATTGATGAAATGGTCTCACATAACGCACTGTATGTAGATTCGATAGAATTGGGAGGAATATAGATAATAGACATCTGCATGAATACATTTGCTTTGCCTGCTGCAAAGTATACACAACTGCAATGAACAACATTTCGAATCATATTTTAAGCTAGAGTGCAGTACTTTCACAACAAATAGATACTGAAGCAAGCTGTAGCGGTGGCTATTAGGCCTTAGCGTGCGCCCGCTTGCTTTTCTATTCAGTCGCCATGGTTTTTATATTATGTTTTGGAGAGCGCCCTTTGGAGCGCTCTTGGTCACAGTGCCAGACGAAAAAAACCAGGGCGGCCGACCCGCGTACGCGCACAACCTCACCTGTGGGTGCTACCGTCCAGGGCCCGCACGAGCTTGCGTGCCACTTTGCTGCCAGTTCGGGAAGTGGGGGGGTTCTTTTCTGGGCCGGTAGCACCCTCTTGCCGCACACAAAAATTTCTCGTGCGGAACATTTTTTTTTGCGAGCTCGCCCTGTGAACTCAGGTACCTGTAAGAAAAATCGGAATTTTAATTTTTTTTTGAGTGAGAAGGGGGCTCTGTTCCTCCACTCAACCCCAACCGCGACGCTCATGGACCTGCTATTATGGCCCATTCCCCACGTTTCCCACCCACCGTGAGGATCCGGTCTTCCATCCCTAACCAAAGGCATGAAAACTAAGTCATTTTAAATTTCTTTACTTGGGTCATTTAATACACATTGATGTACTTAACTTCTATCTTTTTCATCTAACAGCGATCAACTCTTGCAAACTAATTAATTGTTCATATATACATTTCAATAATTTCATTTCAACAATTTCATTTAAAATCGTAAATATTGGTTCAAGTCGTAATTACATCAAATTCTTTAAATACATGTCAATAATTTCAGTGGTAAAGTGGTAATTAATGAAATTTTTTTTTTTTTCAGTATATTTCCGTTAGGTGTTAATTTTAGCTTAGTTTGGGTTAATTTTGTAGTTTAGTTATAGATTGTAATTTAAGCAGTAATTTTAGTTTAAGTTTTGCATTTTTAGTTTTAGTTTAAGTTAATTTTATGTTTAGTTATAGATTGTAATTTAAGTTGTAATTTTAGTTTAAATTTTGCATTTTTAGTTTTAGTTTAAGTTAATTTTAAGTTTAGTTATAGATTGTTATTTAAGTTGTAATTTTAGTTTAAATTTTGCATTTTGAGGTGTTAATTTTAGCTTAGTTTGGGTTAATTTTGTAGTTTAGTTATAGATTGTAATTTAAGCAGTAATTTTAGTTTAAATTTTGCATTTTTAGTTTTAGTTTAAGTTAATTTTATGTTTAGTTATAGATTGTAATTTAAGTTGTAATTTTAGTTTAAATTTTGCATTTTTAGTTTTAGTTTAAGTTAATTTTAAGTTTAGTTATAGATTGTTATTTAAGTTGTAATTTTAGTTTAAATTTTGCATTTTGAGGTGTTAATTTTAGCTTAGTTTGGGTTAATTTTGTAGTTTAGTTATAGATTGTAATTTAAGCAGTAATTTTAGTTTAAATTTTGCATTTTTAGTTTTAGTTTAAGTTAATTTTATGTTTAGTTATAGATTGTAATTTAAGTTGTAATTTTAGTTTAAATTTTGCATTTTTAGTTTTAGTTTAAGTTAATTTTAAGTTTAGTTATAGATTGTTATTTAAGTTGTAATTTTAGTTTAAATTTTGCATTTCGAGTTTGACGTTTATCTTAATTTTGATTTTTAAATTTTAGTTTATTTTTAAATTATTAAATATATATTAAATATATTAGTTTTAATTTCAGTTTTGGTTTTGGTTTAAGTTTTAGTTTTATTTTAATTTAAGTTTTAGTCTTAGTTTAAGTTTTATTTTAATTTAATTTTAAGTTTTAGCTTAGTTTAAATGTATGTTATACCTTTGAGCTTAGATTTATTTTTTTTCTTCAATTTAAGTTTTAGTTTTAGTTTAAATTTGAATTTAAGTTTGACGTTTATTTTAATTTTTGATTTTTAAATTTTAGTTTATTTTGAAATTGTTAAATATATATTAAATATATAAGTTTTAATTTCAGTTTTGGTTTTGGTTTAAGGTTTAGTTTTATTTTAATTTAAGTTTTAGTCTTAGTTTAAATTGTAATTTGATTTTTAATTTTTTTTTTTTTTTATTTATATAATTAAAGTAAATTTTGTAAAATTTGGAATATTTCTTGTTTTAAGTTTTACATTTTACAACTAATCTATATATATGTCATATATATTTATTATGTATACATATATGCATATATTTGTATAATGTATGTATACATATCAATAGGAGCGTAAAAAGTTAATAATGGCATTTAATTCATTTATTGTTTAACTCGAGTTATTTAAGCCTAACTTAAAGTAAGGAAATAAAAAGTAGAAATCAATTTAATAAAATAAACTTTCATGGTTATTTTTTTTTTCCATTAATTCCAAGCCTAGATGGAGTTGGACTTAAAAGGTTTTTTTTTTTCTTTTTTTTCTACAATGAATTCGCTGTTATTTAATTGTAAGGTTTCAAAAGCTTGCTTGATTATATAAAACTTATAAATAAATGCTAAGCTAAGAATTAATATAAAATTGCATGTGCATTTTATTGTTGTTGATATTGTTTCTTTATGATTAATTTGGTTCGCATACTGTTCTTATTACTTAATTACAACAATAATAACAATGTGCGTCAAAAACAAAAAAAAAAAACAAAAAAAATTAATTTAATTATAATTGCGGCAAATTAAAAAATTTTCAGAGATTTCTACAGCATGAAAAGTTCATCAATAACTCGATATTATAAATTAATTCAAATTTAATCGAAAAGAAAAACCAGTACTTTAGCATTGAAAACTATGGCTTAAAATCAATTTTCATTTTTTTGAATTTCTTTAAATGACTGACATATGTTGCTTATATATGTATGTTTAGGTTAAAATAGAAACTTACAGCAAAACGAGGCAATTAAAAATGTCCATGTAAAATTTGCGAATTCTGGGCTTAGTTTGTTTAGTATTGTATGCTTTATAATGCCCAACACTTACACAGTTTTATGCCACTTGTTTCATTCTTCGATGCTTCCGCAACCGAAACAAAGTTGTGCAACTTGATACTCCTCCACAGTGAATGGCAAGGTTACTCGGAATTCTTTAATCAGCATTTTTTTATAAGTTGTTGATTTGGCGCTTCTTGGTATCCAACAGTAACAATTGTATACAATTTATTTTACCAGTTATGATGGAGGAGGAAGAGTCGGAATAGCGATCGTAGTGAACGCACGACGTTGATGTCCTTCGTTGTGTGCGCTTAGCTGAGACGATGGCACGGTGACAACTTTAGCACTATTTTTTTTTTTTTTTTGTACTTTTTTATTGCTCTTCTAACCAATAACGTGTTTTATGACTTACTCTTAATTGAAATTTCGCGCAGTTCCAACCACTTTATCAGGAACTAATGAAGGCCTAAGCTACAATTTAGCCGATGACGAGCACGCACGTTGTGACTAATCAACGAAACAAAAATTAATCCACCCAATTATGTGCAGCTTGTTCTGCTCTCTTCCGCGGCTAAATCCAAAAGAACGATGGCCGGTCGCTGCGCTGCTTCGCCAACCTTGATCGCCATCTTCGTTCAATTTTCGGCAATTCGCCATCTTTTGTCACCTCAGGGGTTTGAGGCGTTTGTGCCATTACAAAGCACTGTACAACATTCGGCAGGCTCTCAACAGAATGAGTACAGAACTTGCTTATCGTTTGTTCTCTTTGTACAGTTGCTTTTTTGCAGACTACAATACTATGTATTCGAGATACACACTTACATACCGAGTATATCTGAAATACACCAAGTAATTTTCGAATTAATCTTGTGCTGTGCAGTATTTGTCGCTATGGTTGTCGTTCATTCTTTTTGTGCACACATATAGAGTCATGATACAATAATACAGGTAGGTTTGACAACAGGCTTTTTTCTCACGAGATCGTTCATGGATTGTCAAAATCAAATGAATATGTTTGTTTTTTTTTTTTTTTTGTTTGCTTTGCTTTGTATGATTTTTGACAATTCATGTTCGATTGAAAACTGTCACACCTACCTGATTAATTATACCATGATATAGACTTATTTTTTGCTTACTCAAACAAAACGAATAAGAAAATCTTTTTCTAGTCAGAAATTGTACACTCTGAAGCAAACAAGTGTCCTGAAAAGTGATAGATTTTTGATTTTTAAATTTTAGTGATATTTAAGTTGTGTTTAGTATTTATAAAAATGGTCGATAGTGAGGTAAGTGAAATAGTTTATATAAATAAGTTTGTTTTGTTCTTTTGTGATAAAATAAAAGGGAAATGTCTACACTAAGACAAAAAAATATTAAATTTATCCAAAAACTTTTTTGATTTATCCAAAAAGCGAGTCAATTTTGCACCAATAACGCATTTGCATAAATCGACTGCGTAAATATTTAAAATTTATTTAAGTACTTTTTAATAAAATAAAATATTTAATATTAATATTTTGTATACGGCCTCTAATTATTTATATTGAAAACAATTTTTTCGAGCTCTAGGCCAAGCATGTTGTCAACAAGACAACATGAAGAACAAAGAAGGCAACAACCAACAACAACAACGGCTCTGTATAGAGCAAATCACACAGCTTGACTATACAGACTGTTTCATTGGCCGCTACACCAACTCATCAGTAGCCTTTGTATGACTTTACACTGTGATCCACTCAAGCTACTTAGGTTCTACATATACTGCCAATATGCCGAGAAAGTTACCCGGAATTTGTTTTTGGCAGAGAACGCTGGAATTTTTGTAACTGAGTTCTTATCTACTTTTTGATGCATACTGTACTAAGGTTGTACTAAGGTTAACCGCTGTGATCGAATTTCGAAGATGCACATGAATTAAGGCTATGCCTAAAAGTATGTTATGATCTAGGTTGTTAACCTTAGTACAGTATGCATCAAAAAGTAGATAAGAACTCAGTTACAAAAATTCCAGCGTTCTCTGCCAAAAACAAATTCCGGGTAGCTTTCTCGGCATATTGGCAGTATATGTAGAACCTAAGTAGCTTGAGTGGATCACAGTGTAAAGTCATACAAAGGCTACTGATGAGTTGGTGTAGCGGCCAATGAAACAGTCTGTATAGTCAAGCTGTGTGATTTGCTCTATACAGAGCCGTTGTTGTTGTTGTTGGTTGTTGCCTTCTTTGTTCTTCATGTTGTCTTGTTGACAACATGCTTGGCCTAGAGCTCGAAAAAATTGTTTTCTAAAATAAAATATTTAAATATTTAAACAGAACTAATAAAAATTATATTAAAACTATGCACGAATTTTTTTAAAATATCTTTTTACTATTTGAAAATAAAACTATCGCATTTAAAGAAAATTTATATAAAAATATTGAATTTAAAAAACAACATATTTAAGTTGGAGAGGAGGAATAAACGAGGAAGAAAATGTAAGAGAAAGTATGAAGCAAATATGCAGGTAAGTGACAACCGTTGCACAAATATTTTTGTCACTCCACGCCTACATAAATTCATCATCGCATCCATCACCTATCGCACTCACAAATCATATTGACCAAAAATCCATGCTATATTACCCTTGAAACACAAACTAAACGAGAACTATAAGAAACCTGCAACTGCAAGAAATAACTGCAGGAACAGAGTGCGATGCTGTTGCTGCTTGTCGGCTATTTCAGCTGTATGGAATGTGTGTGTAGGTGTGTGGTATAAATAAAATTTAAATACGGGAAATAAATGTGTTGTTAGGAAAATATTTGATTTGTCCACGTAAATATTTAAATAAAATTAATACTCAGGCGTGGATAATGTTAATACGCGTTATTTCCCTTCTTAATTTTTTATGAGGTCTGATGGAATGCGCCATTTATTTTGTTAATACAGGCGTCCACAATTTCATCCATTAACGCTACAAATGTCCAGAGTGTACGTCGTAATGCAATTATTAAAGCGAAGGTTATAAATGGAGAATACAATGTACTAATGAAAAAAGGAAGGAGCAAGGTCTGGGATGTATTTGGAAAAATTGAAGATGAAAATGGAGAGGAAATTGAAAATGTTGTTGCGTGCAAGTCTTGTTTACACGTTTACAAATTTCACAATAACAGCACCTCAAATTTAGTTAAGCATAAGTGCTGCATTTCAGCCAAAACCAGTAATGAAAGTACGACTTCAAAAGTGGAAGTGAATACATTGGACAAAAAAATGGAGTGCGAATTTTGACTGAACGGACAGTTAAAAATTGTAGGTCATTTAAAATGGTCGAAGATGAATCGGAAACAAACAGAAATGATTTTTGTGAATACTATAAGGCATGTAAAAAGTCTAAACATCTGGGTATAGGGTACTAAAATTTAAAAACGAAAAAGTGAAAAGGTACTACCAGTTGTTCTTTGATATTTTATAAATAAAATATCAAAAATCGGTGCTTCCCCCTGTAACCGTTTAGACGCTACAGCTTTTTTTAAGCGATGCGAGCGTTTTTTTAATATTTTTCCAAACGTGCAGCGTCGAGCACTGTAAACAGCCAAAAATAAGTTAAGGCATAAAACAACTTAATTTAACATATAAATAATTTTCAATAACATTAAAATTTGTTTTTATTTATGACTAATAGCCCGAACACAATACGCGCGACGAACGGCGAACAGCACGTTCAATCTGTCGTTGTAGAGAAATGTTGAGCGACTTGATTATAATACACGCGACACCAGCAAACTTCAGCAGCATGTATAGTACACAAAAAACAATGGCTGTTTTCAGCCGACCCAACAGTTGCCGTTTAGAATAAAAACACAATCAGAGCTGAAAAAGAAATCCATTCAATTTCATTTTATTTTCAAAAAGTTGGATGAGTGAATAATGAAATAAGAATCTATTCAATGAATCCAAAATTCAGTTATAAATAAAAATGTTATTTCACATTCAAATTTAAAAAATTTATTAATTGTTCGTTACATTTTTATCAATTAATGAATAAAAAAATCAATAATAACTAAAAAATTAGTAATGAATAACAAATGAATAATGAATAACAAATGAACAATGAATAAAAAAAATGAATAACGATTAAAATATAATTATATTAAAAAACAATTGCAAATTCTAAAATTCTTTGTGAATTGCATTCTTTGTGTATAGTTTTCATATGAATAAAAAATTAAAAAAATTGACAACAAAAAAGATTTATTGAAATGAATAATTAATCAAGTTTTTTAAAATAAATGTGAATTAAAATTTTATTTATAAATCAATTTTGCATTAATATATGGATTTTTATGCCGTTATTCAGTTGTACTTATTCTGAATATGAATGCAGACTTAACAACTCTGAATAGATTTCAAACAAAACATCCCTCACTACCATCGCTACCATAAATTTCACAACAGGTTAGTTGTGCATGCGACCAGTAATAACCAATGTAAACAATGGCGGAAACTTGCTTTTGCTGCCTGTCAAATTAAAATTAAATTGAAGCCGACGGCAATGTCGCGCGACAATGTTGAGCGAAAAGACTCCAAAATACGTCCCATAAGAAATACATGTAAAAAAAAGTGACAATTGGCGCTGCCGCTCGTCGCGCGTATTGTGTTCGGGCTATAAAAAACAAAGTTTCAAAACCTTTCCTTAAAACTTTGCATAAACATGCAAGCAAGAGCATACATGCCGCCAACAGCGCAAATTCGTTTGCTTATACGAGTACATTTCTTTATATTTACTTGGTATGTATTTGTCTAACTCGCTGTATAACAAGAGATATTCGAATATATTTCATATCGAATACACATCTGCTTTGAGTAAAGTACTCGAATGTTTTTCTTTTATTTATTCTTTTGCTCACTTGTTCTTGGTTGCTGAGAATGATAGAGTGTAAGTTTACGTTTATCAAGCAAATGTTTAGAAGATTCTTACGAATGTATTCATGCAGATGTCTAATAGATAACACCCATATAAATATATTGATTATTAAGTGAACAGACTCTGATTATTTGGTGTTCATAAAGTTTGTGGGATGTGGTTTCAACAATTTGACTTGAAAGGGAGTTGTGTGTTGCGATTAAAACCCCCCCTCCACGGGAATGACCAGTGTGGGAGTAATCTCGATCATTTCGGTAGACTGTCCAATTTTTTTTTTTTTTTTTTTTTTTTTTTTTTTATATATTTGTTTATTTGTTTAATATGAGTACAGTAAGAACCAAGTTCTTTTATAGCACAAAGCTCAAAAACATAATTAGAGTACAATACAATATATCCACTTAAAGCTAAGATGAATTAAATTGACCAAGTAACATTCTTTTTATATTTAAAAGACAAAAATAATATATAAAAATTAAATTGAAATGATAAGATTGAAGAATTAAATCGAAAACTAGCTAGAAAGAGACAGATAGAGAGAAAGTTAAAGTGAAATAGAGAACTGGAATTTTATCAAATATTAGGCGATGAGAAATGTTTCAAGATAGCATGTTTGAAGAGTGTTTTTGATGCTATCGACTTTAAATGACTAGGCAATGCATTCCATAACCTAACAGCATTAATAAAAAATAGTCTTTTGGAGTTAAGAAAATTAAAACTAGGTATAATAAGATGTTGGCTTCTACTAGAGCGACTAAAGTGGAGCTTGTCAAATAAGTATAACGGGGTTTTGGAGTGTATGAGCTTGTGTAGAAATATGCAATTCCTGGCATTAGAGTAGCTTATTATATCGCACCCAAGAATATAGTTTTTTAATTGACCTAAATGTTCAAATTTACGTAAGCCATAGACATAGCGAGTAGCGTGATTAAATGCGATTTGCAATTTTAGTTGGGACCGTGAGTCCAACTTACTGTATACAAGTTCAGAATATGAAATGACAGGGACAACAAGCTGGATTACAAGTTTACGACGAATATCAATTGGCGTATATTCAGACGACATCCTAAGATTACGCAAGATGTAGTAAATTTTTCGAACGACATTGTTGATATGGACTGTGCACGTAAGAGAAGCATTAATATTAAATCTAAGACTAGTAACACTCTTCACAATTTTCAGTATCATATTACCCAATAAGACGTCAGGAATGGATGCAACACTTATTTTCTCCTTAGAGATAGGTAACACATACGACTTAAGAACATTAAGGTGAAGACTATTTTGTATAGCCCATTGGTTTACACATTGAAGATCTTCATTAAGTTTGCATACTAAGTCTTCCATGAGATTTGTTTTACCAGACAAGTAAATCTGGACATCATCAGCATAAGCGTGCATTGATGAATATGAACAGCAGCGAAAAATGTCATTAACAAACATGGAGAAAAGCAGCGGGCCAAGAACTGATCCCTGAGGCACACCACAGCAAACGGCCTTAGGATGAGAATAATTGGTACCGATCTTCACTCTTTGTACTCTATTTGTTAGATAGCTACTTAGTAGATGAGTAGCACTATTACAAAAACCAAAAAAATGCTTTAGTTTTAGACAAAGTAGTTCGTGACATACAGTGTCGAACGCTTTCGAAAAATCAAGCAGACATAAAAGAGTAAGTCGACCATCATCATAATCTGACCTTATATCATCCATTACTTTAAGCGTAGCAGTCGAGCAACTGTGACCAGAGCGGAAACCAGATTGGAATGGAGACAAGAGATTATTTTCACTTAAGTATAATGATATTTGGTTAGCCATGATGGATTCACATATTTTTGATAATGAAGATAGGATGCTTATAGGCCTGAAATCCTTAGGTTCACAGGCTGTAGTTTTTTTTGCTACTGGTATGACCACTGCAGATTTCCACAAATGTGGAAACGACGATGAAGTAAAACAATAATTAATAATATGCGTTAGAGGGCTCAAAATGTGTGACAAAATTATCTTTATAAACTTTATATTTACACCATCTTCGCCAACCGCGTTCGATTTAATGCTTAGTACAGCTTTAATTACCTCTTCATATGTCACCGAAGAAAACTGAAATGACTGTTCAGCAGGTGGATCTAGAAAAGTATCGGTGCTTGATGTGTAATTTTGACGCTCATTGGTACTAGCAAGAAAATACTCACTAAGGTTTTCAGGATGGATCTGGCAGTTTGGCATTTGCTTATCAACAACACATAAATTTTTTAAATTATTCCATAATTTTTTAGGTGGAAGAGTAGTATTTAGTTTATTTGAGCAGTATCTGATTGTTGATTGCCTTATTATAGAAATGGACGCATTCCTAGCACTTCTATAATTTTCCCATTTTTCAGGTGAGGGGTTCTTTTTCCATATTCTATGCAACTTATTCCTTTTTTTTATGGCAGACTCTACACGGTTTGTAAACCATGGGCAGGACGTATTTTTAATATTAATAGTTTTCAAGGGTACATGTTTTACGAACGGATCATTTATTGCATTTGTAAATAAGGACAGCTTATCGTCAACGTTAGCACAAAACCACACATTATTCCACGGAGTTACAGACAGGTCACGAAAAAGAGCATAAGAGTCAATCGACTTGAAGTCATGATATGAAAACGTAATCGACATAGCAGAACGAGATAGGTTAATGTCAAGTGTACATAAAATAAGGTCATGATCTGATAAAAAGTAGATTTGATCAAAAAGGACAACAGTTGAAACATCAGACACAATAAAATAATCAAGTAGACTCGGACTATCACTAGACGAGTAGCGCGTAGGAATGGTATCATTTACAACGGACAGACCAACGGATGATATATTATCCAAGATAGATTGCGTTATTTTGTGATTACATAAAATATTAACATTAAAATCACCACATATAACAAAATAATTAAAATTTATTGAGAAGTCTAACAATTCAGAGAAATAGGAGTCAAGACTATTGCACTTATTAGGGTTGTAAACACAGGACAAGAATATTTTCATATTATTGTCAGCTATGCATACACTCAGGTACTCAATAGGACTAGATTTATTTGACTTATTGACAACTTTGGTATTAAAACTATTTCGGCAGTAAATTGCAACCCCGCCGCCTCTTCTTTCCTGTCTGTCATTTCTAAAGAGTGTATAATTGTTTATATTATAAGCATAATCTAACACTTCACAACAGAACCAAGTTTCAGATACACATATGACATCCACAGACGAGTCCTCAAACACATACTTAACATAGTCCATCTTAGCCGAATTTAGGCTTCTAGCATTAAAATGAACAACCTTTAGGCCAGATTGTCTTTTACACAACACTTCCACAAGAACTTTATTATTAACGCCACTACAAAAATTATTGGAACGTGACATAGACAAACAGATATAAGAAACAGACACTATACGTATCAAACACACTTTTGAAACATTTAATCACAAAATATTTAACAAAATGGCGTCCGTGGCGTAGTTGGTTAAAGTGCGTGGCCGCTATGTCAAAGAACCTGGAGACCCAGGTTCGAACCCCAGCAGCGACAGAAAATTATTTGAATTAAAATAATTTTTCTGTACGGCCGCCACCTCTCTGCAGACAATGGCAAACCTCAGAGAGTAATCAAAATGCCATGTAAAGCTTCTTGAGAATAAGAACATTCCGTTCATCGCCGTTCGGAGTCGGCGTTAAGCCTGTAGGTCCATTTCTCGGTCAATTGTGTACAAACTTAATAACACGCACAACACAATTGATCATAAGAAGCTAGGCCAAAGTCCTTTCAAGGGCTGAAATGGCCAGTTATTTATTTTTTTTTTTTTTTTTTTTATTTAACAAAATACCAGTTATATTTATGTAAATTGAAAAAGTAAGTAAGTAATTAAAGAAAAGTAAATTATATAAGCGGAGTAGAGATAGTAAGTTCAGTAAGAAGATAACAAAAATATTAATAAATACTACTATATCAAACTGCTGGCAACTCAGGGATATCACGAGAACACTCCACATCTTCTCCCTGCTCACTCAGAAAGATGTTATTTAGATCATCGACATCTTCTACTATCATGCTTTCACCACGCTCATACCTTTTCACAAAAATCATGCCTCTCCTAACGTAGACAGAGCATAGTTTCTTGTTTCGCTTCATTTTAACAGCAGTTTGTAGCAAGTTCCGGCTGCGCTTAGTTATGCTCTCATTGAGAAAGCAGCTAGAAGTTGACTCAATCCCAACATCGTTCAATAGCAGGTTTCTGTTGCTGCTTTTTCTAAAAATTGATGCAGCGCGTAGGACAGAGTCTCTCTCATATGCAGTCGAGAATTTCAGAATGATGGGAGCACTAGTTGCAGCATTTTTGCTTACATTTCTCTTCACTCGAAATATGCTCTTGAGTGATGTAGGACTGCAGCCGATTGAGAAACAGAGTTTGTTAAAAATCACCGTTAGATTCTCGTTTTCACACTCAGGCACTCTGAGTAGCACAGCATCTGCAGCAACTTCACGCCGCTCTAGAGCAAATATTTGCTTGTTTGCATCACACACTGCTTCTTTCAAGTCAGACACTTCAGTTGCAGCCGACCCAGCTTCAATAGTGTTGATGCGATCCATAACAGAGGCAAGAGCAGCGTTGGTTTTTTGTAGCTTGGCAGCCCAGTTTTTCTCCACCTCTTCAATTGATCTCTTGAATTCTTCCCGTATGTTGGCAAGCTCACCGTTCATATTATGGATTAGCAGCTCACTCTGCTTAGCTAGTCGGTCATCAAGCATTTGCAGTGTTATGCCAGAGCTCGAGTTGGTAGCATTTGGAGAATTACTCAAAGTGGGTGTCATGAGTATTGTTCTAGCACTGGCAGTTTTAGCTCTAGTCGCCATTGTTTACAATCCACGTATATAAAATTTTTTGACAAAAATCGTGAATTCAACTTTTTTTCTTTTTTTTGTTTTTTGCACTCCGTTTGAGTTCCGTAAAAGAAGACTTTAATTCTTTTATTAATGTTTAGTTAATTTTAATTCTTAAGGGTCTTTAATTTTTTATTTTTTTGATTTATTAAAAATTTTGTTTGGAACTCGAGAGCGACTAAAAGACACGTCCGTTCGCGACAAAGACTGTTTATTCATTTACAAAGACTTTTTATTCATTTTTCGACCAATTGTGGTCGAGAATTTCTTCATTTTTTAATGAATCATTTAGCCAGGTTTCCGTGACAACTATAACATTGAAGAGGCATGATTTTGCGTCAATAAAAAGTTTATTTAATTTGCCTCACATACCACCACAATTGTGGTAAAATATTTGTATGGAATTCCTTGCGGGGGCAGATTGGCACGGATCCTTGGGTACTACTTGTGGAATCTTGTTAGGAGCAATAGTAGTTTTTGAAATTTGACCGAGTTTTGTTCAGATGCCAAAGACGCTTTGATGTGGCATGAGAAGCAAATGCTGACAAATCTTTCTCAACTTCCTTTGGAGAGATATTGAAGCTTTCATGAAAACTAATGAAGATTTTATTAAGTTCGATTGGATTAGTCGGAAGGCCTTCTTGCTCTATAGCAACTATAACACTTGTTTTTGAAGATCCATCGATGCATATCGAATCAGATTTATCGTGCAGATTTGCTAGGTATAGGCGTACATTTTCATACAACCTTCGGTCTCTAAGACGAGACATAACAAAACGGCCTTCAGTACTTGTTTCCGAGAGAGTTTTTGTTAATTGAGCCGTAGGAGGAAGTAGAGGATAGAGAAAGGTTGGGGATATATTATCAGAAGTTGGTGTTGTGGTAGGCTTAACTAGAGAAGTTGTAGTTGCGGGAGTATAAGAGGGATTTAATTCTTTGTTTGGGGTGAAGGATGCTGCTTTTACGTTGAGAGTACTTTTTTGTATGCCGGTTGACTGAGGTTTTGAAGGATTAAGAATATGGGATCGGATAAATTTCGGATATTGAACCTGGGAGGAGGGTATTTCTCCTGAAGATTGATGATTTGGGGTGAAACTTGTTGAAGGTGAGAGATGAAATGAGACGCGCTTATGTTTAGGATATGTTGAGTTAGAGGAGTTTCTTGGGATCGGCTTAGGAATGTCAGATGGATGTAAAGATTTATGTTTGTAGGAGGAGAAAGCAGGGAAGATGTTAGTTTTAAAGGACCAATTAGAATCAGGGGAGTGTTTATTAGGGATTCTGGAAGTTGGTTTAACAATTTTTTATCAAGAGGCTTATTGTTAGGTTTTTTCTGCTTCCTTTCTGGTTTTTCGGTCCACTCAGTTATGCATATGCTGTAGTGGAATAAGTAGTAGTAGTATAGTAGTAGCATGTAGTGGACTTAGGTGTAGGGTCGACAAGTACTGTATCTTGAAACTGTTTGTGTGTAATGTATTATGTGGGGGTCTTGTGTATTAGAGGCGCACACGCCTTTTTATTCAGCCGCAAGGCTTTATTTTGTGTGAAGCCGCAAAGGCTAATTAAAAGAGTGAGATATTTTTTTGGTTTAAAGCCACATAGGCTATTTGTTAAAATCTCCCTCTTTATTTTTGAAATATCAAAGTTTATATACATTTTTTACCACTATTATTCTTAAAAATATTGTGCCAGTATTTTCTAAACTCCTCCAATACAATTATACAAAAATACAATTTCATTTTTGGTCGATCACATAATTATTTACATGTTTACATATTCTATATATTAACATATTTAAATTTTTAATCCAAAACACCAACAACAACAAGTGCATTTATTTTGGCCTTGAATTAAAATGTGTCGTTAGCACTATTGTAACATAATATTCTTCTTGGGCAATGCACTTATAATTTTATTGTTGTTGTTGTTGTATACGCTTGTGCCAAGCATTGGGTTATGTTAAATTAGACTAGCGGCGCAAACTGAAGGGGATGAAAAGTATTAAGGTAAGCATGAAAAATGCTTATCGGAAATTATGATTTTCAAGTACAAAGTTTTTTATAAAAAAAGTGTTGCGGAGTAATAGTGACTTTATGAGTACACTACACCCTTACCCTTAAGCGAAAATTTACTTTTTGAAGTACAATTTTTAAGACGGTGGAGTTCTGGCAATAATTAATGAACTTATTTATGTTAAATTAAAGTGTATGTACATATAATTTGTATTGTAGTGATTAATGTATAATATTATATTTTTATCTGTGTTATAAGGTATATTACTGTATTCTATTTATACGTTCAAAATTTATTTAACAATAATTTAACGAAAAATAATGCAATATTTTTTCTTTACAATTAAATATATTACTATATTTATATTTAATTTATACATTCAAAACTTATTTTACTAAAATTTAACGAAAAATGATACATTATTATCTCTATTGTTAAGTATATTGCTATATTTATACTTCTTTGTAATTTTAAATGTTTATATAATCATTTTAATGTTTTAATAATTTAAAAATATTTGAATTTTACGAGTACATTTAATAAAGAAAATATTTCGTAGTTTGAAATTCTTTTTTTTTTTTTGTTTTTTTTTTTTTTTTTGGTTTATGTACTAGTAATTTGTAACATTTATGTTTAATTATACGCTTACATACTTTTTTAAAATATTGTTATGGAATTTTTTATGTTTGTTATTTATTTCTATTATGGAGTTTACTCCGTCTCTACTTATTATTTTGTAAGGTCCATGGTATGGACGTTGACTCTTTTTTCTGTTTTCCAATTTCACTAAAACTAGGTCTCCTACATCAAAATTTGATACCATTGTAGTTTTGTCGTATTGTAATTTTCTTTTGTTTTTTACAATATTTATCAGTTTTTTAGCTTTGTCTAATGCAGTCTTTAATCTTATTTGTAGTTCGTTTTTATAGTCTTCTAAATTGTAGTGTTTTGTTTTGTCACAGAATAAATCACTAGGAAGGGATGGTAATTTACCAAAAATTAGTTCAAAAGGTGTGTAAGAATTGTCTACATGTGGTGTGGAATTGTATGCGAAAGTGTAATAGGGTATCCATTTGTCCCATTCGAAATCATCGGCAAAAGACAAAAGGTATTCGTTAAGTGTTCTATGATTTTTCTCAAGTGCACCAAGTGTCTCGTGATGGTAGGGGGTTGAAAATACTTGTTCTATTTTTAGTAGTTCGCATATGTTTCTCATTAACTCGTTCGTAAATTCCGTTCCACGGTCAGATTTCAATTTTTTGAATAAACCAAATTTTAAGATTAACTGTTCGACTAATGCTTGTGCAACTGATTTTGCGTCTTTGTTCTCAATGGGGTGTGCAATTACGAATTTTGTGAGTTCGCACTGCATCGTAAGTATGTACCGGTATCCGTTTGATATCTTGAGTGGACCTACTGTGTCAATGGATATTGTTTGGAAACTCGTATTTGGTGTGTCTGTTATGGTCATATTTTCTTTTATGTGTCTCGTGTGTTTATTACGAGCACATTTTTCACATTTATTTATGTAATTTTTAACCATTTGCCGCATGTTTTTCCAAGTATAGCGCTGTTTTAATTTTAGTACTGTTTTTCTGATTCCTAGGTGTCCTCCCTGGGGTGAATCATGGTATTCTTTTATCAGTGTATGTTGCATGGTTTTACTTGTTATTTTCTTCGGGGTTACATATATCAATATATTAAGAGTTTTATTACACTTTGATGTTCTCTTCTGCTGCAGCTTATTAAATTTTCTTTTTAGTTCATTTTTATCAATTATTTCAAATATAGCATCATTTACTTCTAGCGCTAGTTCTTTTATATTCTTTTTATTCATAAGAGATGATAGTTTCTCCAAAGTCGAATCTAGATTCGTTGGATTGTCACCACATCGTACTTGTACGATATCATCTATAATTTCAACACGTGTATAATTTTTTTCGCTTTTAATGAACTTTAATCGTTTTATATTTCTGACGTCAGTAATAGATGTGCAATCCCATATGAAAAGTTGATCAGACTCGTTCTGAGATGTGCAGGTATCTTGTTCATTTTCATTTGCTAGCTTCTTTTTAATTCCCCTTGTTATAACCAATGCTTTACTTTTTGTTTTGTCCTCTTATGAGGGTATCACATTTATTAAAATTTCCGAATGTATTTGTATTCTTAATAGCGCGTCGGCGTTGCTGTTGATCTTTCCTTGCTTGAATTTGATTTCAAAGTCATAATCTGAAAGATCCAACCTTATTCTCGTCATTTTTGATTATGGGTTTTTGTGAGAAAAAGTGGTACTAGAGGTCAATGGTCAGTTAATATAATGTATTTGTTTCCGTATAGGTAGAGTTTAAAGAAATTTATGTAAATGAATATTTAAAAACAAAATGTATTCAAACGTTTCAGTTTTTTTTTTTTAAGTGTTAATTCCAACCTAATATAATTTTTTTTTATTAACTTCTTATTATTATCATTATTTTGCATTTTTTGTTTTAAGTACGGAAGTTATCCTAATTAGAAAAAATTAATTATATAATGTAATATATATATATAGTTATTTAAATTCTATGAGTTGAAATAATAAAATGGCAAACATTAATTTTATTTTTTTCTTAAATCAATATAATTTTACTATAAATAAAAACTTATTAGAAGTCATCTAAACATAATTATATTGCTCTTAATTTTTAAACTTATATTGAACGTTTACAAACTGAAATGGCATCAATTTGTTGTTAATTTTTGTTTTTTTTTTTTTTGGGTACCTTCATTTTTGCAATTAAAATTAATAAAGAACAATATATAATTTTTATTTTTATTGTTCGCATTATTAACTATTTGTGTATAGTAATAATATTTTTATATGACTTTAAATTACAGTTATTGTTATTATTATTGTATTTTTATTATTGTTTTTATACATTTTGTATAATGCTATTTAATATAAAATTCATATACATATTTATTTGTGTTGGATAGTTTGTTTCCAGCAATGATAATCTAAGACGTTTTATTCGTTTTTGGCTCATTTGATTTAACTGTAATTTGTGTAGCTCGTGCGTCCTTTGAACCAAAAGCTGCATCTGGTATCTTTTTTTCCTTGGTTTTTTCATTCTCGACGTTGTTTGGTGCAGATTCAATATTTTAATCATCGTTTTTAAAATTGGAAGAATATACTTCCATGGATTTCGGCGTCGGTTGTTTCTTAATATATTCCATATGGGTCAATATTCAATTGAATTTCAGAGAAAAATAAATCAAAAGATTTCATTTCTCAGGATTGGAGAAGTTTTAAGTCATCAGATGTTCGCAGGATCGACAGGTGCAGGATCGCCATGTAGTGGAATAAGTAGTAGTAGTATAGTAGTAGCATGTAGTGGACTTAGGTGTAGGGTCGACAAGTACTGTATCTTGAAACTGTTTGTGTGTAATGTATTATGTGGGGGTCTTGTGTATTAGAGGCGCACACGCCTTTTTATTCAGCCGCAAGGCTTTATTTTGTGTGAAGCCGCAAAGGCTAATTAAAAGAGTGAGATATTTTTTTGGTTTAAAGCCACATAGGCTATTTGTTAAAATCTCCCTCTTTATTTTTGAAATATCAAAGTTTATATACAATTTTTACCACTATTATTCTTAAAAATATTGTGCCAGTATTTTCTAAACTCCTCCCTTAATTTTTGTCTTTAACATCGATCGCCAATCAATTTCATTTTTGGTCGATCACATAATTATTTACATGTTTACATATTCTATATATTAACATATTTAAATTTTTAATCCAAAACACCAACAACAACAAGTGCATTTATTTTGGCCTTGAATTAAAATGTGTCGTTAGCACTATTGTAACATAATATTCTTCTTGGGCAATGCACTCATAATTTTATTGTTGTTGTTGTTGTATACGCTTGTGCCAAGCATTGGGTTATGTTAAATTAGACTAGCGGCGCAAACTGAAGGGGATGAAAAGTATTAAGGTAAGCATGAAAAATGCTTATCGGAAATTATGATTTTCAAGTACAAAGTTTTTTATAAAAAAAGTGTTGCGGAGTAATAGTGACTTTATGAGTACACTACAATGCTTCCATTTCGCAGCATCCCACCAGGACGATTCAAAAACATCCATGCGTATTTAGTGGGTATACTTAATTTGAATCTACTATATTTGGCGTATTTGGAATACGTCTTCTGGCAATCATGAATGTTAATATTGTATTTTTTAAAATAGTTTTGCACCCATGACTTATTTGCATTAAAGTGGAAACCTTTGATGAAAAGTACAGTTTTGTCCTTTAGGTTTGCACTACTTAGCCTATGGATCCTACTTTCCCATTCTGATTTGGTCCATGATGTTCCAAAATGCTCAATTAACTGGAACGGGAACTGTGGTGGCATCAGGGAGGCATTCAGATGGAGCGTCTGCAGTAACTGTGGGTGTTGTAAATAGAGGATGTTCAAGTGAAGGTGATTTCAGGGATGCATCTATTATTTCATCAAAAATGGAAGAGGAGTTTTCGTGTTGAGAAGATCGTGATAATTCAGCAATGTCATCGATTCTATTTGTTGGCTGTCTTAAAACATCTACGATTTCCTCTAGTGTTGCACGAAAAACACCAAGTTCATCTTTGATGTATTCATCTTGTGAATCAACATTTCGACGATATAATCAGGCTGCTGGGGAGACTGTGGTGGTATGTTGGACGCTGACTGGAGCATAATATCCAAATAGTTACGAATAGAATTAAGATTATCGTTTAGTTGTTGGTTTGGTTCAATATTGTTTAGTTTCTCAAAGTTTCAATCGCGGATTCAATTGTCGAACTATTAAAATGCCCACTTATTATATCGCTTAATGATTTAATGCAATTCATTATAGTTTTTAATTTGAAGTCTGTGTTTTTATTCGCGAATTCAATAATGTTGGTAATGTCGTCGCATATTTGTGAGCTTGTATCTGGCGTAGAGAATTGTTTCGATGCTTTGTTATGAAATGTTTTATTTTCACATAGCATCACATTTAAGGAGTCACTTAAACACTTGATCGCGAGCATTACATGTGAGAGCGATATTTCCCGACACTCATCACAGAAAAACATAAAGTTATTGTAATATTCCTGCAGGTAGATAAGGCTTCTTTTTGATAACCCAATACAGCTACCATGGATTTACCACAAACTCCTCTGCAAGTAATCTTGGGTGTATTTCTGTCCTCGATTTGACATTTTGATTTGGTACAATACATTTCCATTATTGAAGTTCAGCGAACTTTTGACACAGATTCAGTGTGCAAATATTTCGACACAAAGTAATTTTTTTTTGTTTATTATTCCACTCGTAATATTAATTACTTATTTGTTATTTTTCACTTTGTTCTTTTAATTTGAGTGTGCTGTTTAACTTTTTTTTTTTTTTTTTCATTTTTATTTTTGCTAACTTGCAATGTTGCACTTAAGTATTGTTAAGGGGGACTGAGGTGAGAGGGAGCGAGCGAATGTCCAGGTGTAATAATTTAAAGAAAAAACAAAGACTTGCGGAGCTTATTAAAATACGTCCGAACGGTTTGACTGTTGATATCGATTTGGGTGGTACATTAGGATGGTAGAAATTGAGATCTGGAGGGTAAGTACTAGAACGGTACACCTGAGTTCAATGACCTCTATAGAGGTCATATTGGCCTCATTGAGACAAAAACATTGATATATCAAACTTTAAAATCCGACTGTAAACACAAGAGATATAAAGTTATATGTATGTCAATGTGCGACCCCTACGTTCGGTCAAAAAAAATTTTTTTCGTAGTTGTAGTGCAAAAATACGTCATATTCGCTGGTATACGGCGCACTTTTTTTTTGCATAGGAGGTGGTACGGTCTAGTGGGCATGCTAGTGGGCCGATTTGGTTAATTTTCACACCAGCTATTTATAGCTACAAAATAACTATGTGTAGTTAATTTAAATGATCTGGGGTGGTTTTTTGTGTAAATATACCTGATTACCGATTTCAGTTATAAGAAGGTGGTCATATTAGTGAACCGATTTAGTTAATTTTCACACCAGATGTTTATAACTTTAAACAAACTATGTGTATCAAATTTTATTTATCGTAGATAATAGTTTTGGGAACTATTTCATATTACCGATTTCGGTTATATGGGAGGTAGGTGTGCCATTCATTCAATTTAAACGAAATTTTGTGAAATAATTCTTACATCGTAAAACTCATTTTCACAAAATTTCATGATTCTAGCATAACTCCTTCTATGTTTGTCCACTCGCTATATGGGCTCATCACACTGTGCGCCGTGGTGACTACAAGTTTCGTACTCCTGGGGCAATTTCGCATGCTCGCTTTATGGCCAAGGCCATTTACTCATTTAAAATTTTCCTGTTTCGGAATCAATTCAATATGGTAAGAAAATAATTTGATGGCTTGCATGAAATATGCATCATCTTGGTCCGCATTTATATAAAACACTGGTTTCGATGTGACAAAGCGATTGAAGCCCCGATGCAAGACTTAACTGGTATAAAAAAAATAGCAAATCCAAAAGTTTCTGCTGCTTTGGTTTACAAATTCCGAAGACATGTGTCATTTCTATCGGAAGAGCCGACTGCATTTGTATTCTTTGATCAACAAGTGCCATTAGAAACGAAGAAGAAAATGTTAGTGGCATTGCACGTTTATGACGAAGATTACGCAGATTGTGCACAAGATATATTGTTTCTGTTGAAGAATTCAAGTCGTTCGCTGAAAGAGGTTTAAGTAATTTCATAACAACCATCAGCAATGGATTATTTCAACGTTTGGAAATAAAAATGGAGTTAATGATCCCGCTGAAAGAGCGGTCAAATTGATCACCGAGTACAATCGCTAGGGATGCAACATCGGTCTTCAAAACATCGATGTTTGAAAACAACGATGTTCACATGACAAATATCGATGTATATAAACATCGGTTATAAAACTGATATATCGATAATTTTTTCAATGTTTTCATTTTTTTACTAGGCCAAATATTGAGGTTGAAAATAAATTGAAATGAAATCAGAACAGAACACCTGGTATAATAATTACAAGGTATCATTGACAGTTTCTTGGGAAACCAGCTTCTGTCAAAATATATTCTCAAAAATAGAGCGCTCAAAATCGGTCATTGACAATAAGTAAAAACATAAACCATGTTGAAAACGTTGAAGTGAAAAAACCATGTGAAAGAAAAGAGCAACCTAAGCAGCACTTTTGAAAAACCATGTGAAAGAACAGAACAACAGCAGCAGGAATTTTTAAAAAATTGTATATTTAGATGCAAGCTACCTTATTCATTATACCATGAACAAATAGAACTAAGCAGCACACAAACAAACAAAACTGAGCAAAACATAAACAAACAGAACTATTACTGAAAAATAAAGTGCACAGAACTAAATAAATAAAAATAAATAACTGGCCATTTTAGCCCTTGAAAGGACTTTGACCTAGCTTCTTATCATCACTTGTGTTGTGCGTGTTATTAAGTTTGTACACAATTGACCGAGAACCGGACCTACATGCTTAACGCCGACTCCGAACGGCGATGAACGGAATGTTCTCGTTCTCAAGAAGCTTTACATGGCATTTTGATTACTCTCTGAGGTTTGCCATTGTCTGCAGAGAGGTGGCGGCCGTACAGAAAAATTATTTTAATTTAAATAATTTTCTGTCGCTGCTGGGGTTCGAACCTGGGTTTTCAAAGTTCTTTGACATAGCGGCCACGCACTTTAACCAACTACGCCACGGATGCCAGTGCACAGAACTAGTTTGCTCAATATTGTATCTATTTCTTGTACGAACAGAAAATCAGTGAGAAAAACAGAGAAAGTGTCTTCTCCTATCTACGTCATGAAAGACATAACGTCATGCTGAGAGCAGTGCAACTTTTTATGCCTCTGTTGGCGTAATCTGTTTTCTATTATTTTTGACATTAGGCTATAAATGAGTCAGCGATATCGATGTTTTTGCTTTTGGCGTCGATGTACCGCTCATAACGACATCGATGTTTATGAACGATATATCGTCAATGATGAAAACATCGATGTATCGTTTGCATCCCTAACAATCGCACGTTAACCAAGACGAGAACGAGAGGCAGTATTTGTTGCAAGTAAGATCATTTTATAAAGATAATTGGCCATCTCACAAAAAATCTGATCTTCTGAAGTGAAAATGGAACCCAATGAGATTAAATTCTATACAAGGACATATTATAGAATAAAACAATTATTTTATTCATATAATAATAAAACAAACTGGCCATTTCAGTCCTTGAAAAGACTTTGACCGAACTTCTTATGATCAAATGTTTGTACACAATTGATCGAGAACTGGACCTACTACATAGTTGTATGTCGACTCCGAACGGCTAATGTGCATGTTCTCCAGAAGCTTTACTTACTTACTTATCTGGCGCTTACAACCGTAGGTCGGTTTTGGCCTCGTATAAGAAATTGCGCCAGCCATTTCTGTTCTGCGCTTACTGGCACCAGTTGGAAACACCAACACCTGATCCTTCCAACGAAGATGTGGGCGTCCTCTTCTGCGTTGACCACCACCGGGCACTGAATCGAAAATATTTTTCGCTGGAGCGTCGGTTTCCATTAGCTCAACATGACCTTACCAGCGGAGCCGCTCGATTTTAATGCGCTTAACTATGTCGATGTCAGCGTACAGCTCATACAGCTCGTGGTTCCATCGAATTCGGTACTCGCCATTGACGCAGATTGGACCGAAGATTTTACGAAGGATCTTTCTCTCGAAGGTTCCCAGAGTCTCTTCATCAGAACTGCTCAACGTCCATGTTTGTGCTGCATATAATAGGACGGGCATGATTAGTGACTTATAGAGCGTGAGTTTTGTTCGTCGAGAGAGGGCTCTGCTTCTCAATTGCCTACTCAGCCGAAAGTAACACCTGTTGGCAAGAGTTATTCTTCGTTTTATCTCAATACTGACATCGTTGAAAGAGTTAATGCTGGATCCCAAGTAGACGAAGTCCTTAACAACCTCGAGAAAGATGTTGGCAACAGTGACGTGGTTTCCAAGACGCTGGGACTGTTTATTTGTTGACACTAGGTATTTCGTCTTATCTGCATTCACTGCAAGACCCATTCGACTCGACTCTTTCGCTAATCTGGAGAATGCTGCACCGACTTCGCGCTCCAGAAGCTTTACATCGCTTTATTTACTCTCTGAGGTTTGCCATTGTCTGCAGACAGGTGACGACCGAACAGAAAAATTAATTCGATTGAAAAAACTTTCTGTGTAAGATGGAAATTGAAACAGGGTTCTCTAACATATGGGTCACGCACTCTACCTACTGCACCACGTCCACCACAAAAGGAATTCATACACATTATAATTTTCTTAGTTTAGTTATTAAATTTTCATTTATTTCGCATATCATTCTGAATTAATAAATAAAATAAATAGAGTTACAAAATTGTGGCATTTTTATATGTTTACTTAATTTTTATAATTCTTAAAAAACATATTTTTTAAGAATTATATTAAGAGCTTTATGACAAGCTAATAAGCGCAAGAGCAATAAAACCAAAGCGGAATTATAGAAGCGCTATACTTTATCAAAGCAATGTTTTTCTACTTTGCTAGTCGCAAAAATTTCAAAAAGTTGACTGCATTGATTCTGCAAAGACTTTGTTGTTGCGCTTTTTTTGTTTACTTCTTTATCACGTATCAATCTAGGTTCCAACATTTTGTTGATATTAAACCATAGAAGGCGTGAAGAAGGTTTTTTTTTGAAAACAGATGTTTATTATATGCGCAGACATATAATATTTCATCATGTTTTCGTAGGTCGTGCTCGCACCAGTTTACATGATTTACAAAATTGTGGCATTTTTATATGTTTACTTAATTTTTATAATTATTAACAAATATATTTTTTAAGAATTATATTAAGAGCTTTATGCCAAATAATTCATGAAGCAACAGGTTGCTGCAACAACAATGTTAATTATAATTATAAAATTATAGCACTTCTATAATTCCGCTTTGGTTTTATTGCTCTTGCGCCCATTAGCTTGTCAAAGTTAGTGGACTGCTAGAACCACTGAGACTACTGATGAGTCGGAGTAGCGTCCGACAAAACCATGGTCTAGTCAGCTTGGTTTGTTCTGCAAAGAACATTGTTGTTGTAGCAACCTGTTGCTTCATGAATTATTTGGCATAAAGCTCTTAATATAATTCTTAAAAAATAATTTATTTATTATTCTTTAGAAATTTTGCGACTAGCAAAAGAGTAGAAAAACATTGCTTTGATAAAGTATAGCGCTTCTATAATTCCGCTTTGGTTTCATTTGTTATCTTTCATTTCATTTCATTTATTTATCTACTGGGCTTAGCCCTTACAGATAATACATCCTTATATAACTATTGACTTAGCATAAAATTATAAATATTTCTCTTAAAACTATCTCTTGCCATGCAGAAGTCTATATAATCTGGAGCTATATTGAAATAAGATAAGCATTTAGAAATTGGCTCATTATTGCCATAGTTAGTTCTATGAAATCCTACAAAAAATAAGCTTCTTTCTCTAAGAGTCCTTGTTGGAGCACAGAATGGAATTAGTTCAAGTAGTTCGGGCGAATCTATCTTGTTATCCACAATGTCTTTGATAAACATAACACTCTGTGCTTTTCTTCTCTGAGATAAGTTTTGAATATTTAACAATTGGCATCGCACTTCGTACGTTGGCATATTTTCGAAATTGAACAAACGGCGTTGAGCAAATCTAGTAAACCTCTTTTGGATTCTTTCAATGCGAATGCTATCAAGGTCGTATATCGGATCCCATATTATATTCAAGTATTCCAAAAGAGATCTTACCAGGCTAATAAATAACGTTTTTAACGTAAAAGCGTCTTAAAAGTCTTTGGAATTGCGTTTTAAAAAACCGAATAATGAGTTCGCTTTAGATATAGTGTATTCTCTATGTGTATTAAAAGAAAATTTAAATCTTTAATAACTTCAACTCGGGAAAATACATTATTGCCGAAGCAGTAATCATAGATAATTTTTGAATTTTTTCGAGAATACGTCAACACATTGCATTTTTTAAAATTAAGCTGAAGTCCGTTAATGCTGCACCAATGAATAACGGCATCAATATCTGATTGAAGCATAGCACAGTCGGATAAACTTGTAACAGTCATGAACAACTTTAAGTCATCCGCATATAATAGACTATTACAAAATTTTAAATTCAGTGCTAAATGACTTCAGTCCTAAATGACTTCCTTGTGGCACTCCTGAAACTACATCGATAGCTTTAGAATAATAATTGTCTATTCTAACAAAAAGTTTACGATTTGTCAAATAGGAAGTTATCCATTCTAAGAAGTTCAAATGAATCCCTAACTTTTCGAGTTTCAGTAACAAGACCTTGTGAATTATGCGGTCAAAAGCTTTAGTGAAGTCAGTATATAGAACGTCCACTTGTAAGCCTTTTTCTAAAGTTTCAATGCAAAAATTTGAAAAAATGGCTAAGTTAGTGCAAGCCGACTGCCAGCGAAGAAGCCGTGTTGATTGGTCGATATGTAATGTTTTATCTCAAAGAATAAACGCTTGTTAACAACCATCAAAAGCTTTAGTGAAGTCAGTATATAGAACGTCCACTTGTAAGCCTTTTTCTAAAGTTTCAACGCAAAAATTTGAAAAAATGGCTAAGTTAGTGCAAGCCGACTGCCAGCGAAGAAGCCGTGTTGATTGGTCGATATGTAATGTTTTATCTCAAAGAATAAACGCTTGTTAACAACCATATCTAAGACTTTCGGTATAATCGAGAGTTTCACGATTGGTCTATAATTTTCAACAAAGTTTTCCGTCCTTATTTAAAGATTGGAGTAATATAGACTATTTTTCATTCATCTACGAAAGTACCAGTTGAGAGGGACCTGTTAAAAATATGTGTTAAAGCCGTATAAAGTGAATGTGCACAATTTTTCAAAAATAGTGGTGGAAGCAGACCAAATCCTGCTCCTTTACTAGAGTCTAATTCTAAAAAAGATTGCCGAATTCCATCCTTGGTGAGCTGTACTTCTCCGAGGTTGACAACTTGATTTACATAAGACAAATCGCAATCGAGATTCACTGGATCAGAATTTTTAGAAACTGATCCAAAAAATGCTGCAAATAACTCACAAATTTCTTGTGTGTTGTTTGCATACACCCCTTCCAGTTCCATTGATTTGGGAAGGCCGCTGCTTATTCGTTTAGAATTGTAGTATATCCAAAATGATTTCGGATTTGTCTCAATATTGATTTCAATATTATTTAAGTATTTCTTATAAAGAAAATTGGACAGAAAATCAAATTCTTTCCTACGCTGAACGAATAGTGCTCTATCTTCGGGTAGATTAGTTGATTTGAATTTTTTGTGTGACTTATTCCTCAAATTTTTTAATTTCAATAAGCTTCGATTATACCAAGGCAAGTGAGATCTATTTTTTACGATTTTTATAGGCACATATAAAGAAAACCCTTCATCAAGTACCATTTTAAATTTTTGATACATGATGTTGATATTAGGAGAATCTAAAACAATATCCCAGTTAAAAGAATTAAAAAAGCTATCCAATCCCACATAATTCGCTCTACTAAGGTTATATTGTAATTCAGATACTTGCTGCGGGGATCTGTTAAATTCACAAAAAGAAAAGTTTAAGATAAAAGCTTTGTGGTGTATGGATTCACTTGTTAGTGGAAAATCGCTTCTATTTATTGAATATTTCAGATCGCTATTAATGAAAATGGCGTCCGTGGCGTAGTTGGTTAAAGTGCGTGGCCGCTATGTCAAAGAACTTTGGAGACCCAGGTTCGAACCCAGCAGCGACAGAAAATTATTTGAATTAAAATAATTTTTCTGTACGGCCGCCACCTCTCTGCAGACAATGGCAAACCTCAGAGAGTAATCAAAATGCCATGTAAAGCTTCTTGAGAACGAGAACATTCTGTTCATCGCCGTTCGGAGTCGGCGTTAAGCATGTAGGTCCAGTTCTCGGTCAATTGTGTACAAACTTAATAACACGCACAACACAATTGATCATAATAAGCTATTTCAAAGTCCTTTCAAGGGCTGAAATGGCCAGTTATTTATTTATTATTTATTTTTTTATTAATGAAAATAAGGTCAAGTATTCTACCAAGAGAATTTTTAAAGTGGTTGATTTGAAATAGATTCAGTGAATATGTTGAATCACAAAAATACGATTAAACTTAATTTTTCACATTGAATGGCATTAATATTTATTGCTCTTGTGCCTATTAGCTTTCTAAGTTAGTGGACTGCTAGAACCACTGAGACTACTGATGAGTCGGAGTAGTGTCCGACGAAACCATGGTCTAGTCAGCAAAGAACATTGTTGTTGTAGCAACCTGTTGCTTCATGAATTATTTGGCATAAAGCTCTTAATATAATTCTTAAAAAGTATGTTTTTTAAGAATTATAAAAATTAAGTAAAATAAATAGATTTTGATGTTATTTTGCTCATATCGAAAATTTCAATATTCTGAAGGAACCTCAAATCTCAACCGATTTTTAACTTCTTTTGCTTGTTGGAAAGGTAATTATGTGCATTTTACGATGAAAATATTTTCAACAAACTAAATGGATGCCTAGTGTCCAAAAATACCCAAAAACTAAAAATTTGCGAAATTTTGGACTATTTTCCCATTATCTCAACTTTAAGACCAACTAGGCAGGGTAAGGCACTACGCGATCAGCATGAACATTTTGGAGACTCGCTCTGACGCCAAATATCACGTTTTTCCAAGCATAAAAAATAGTAAATAACTGGCCATTTAGCCCTTGAAAGGACTTTGACCTAGATTATTAGGATCAATTGTGTTGTGCGTGTTATTAATGCCCCTATTATGTATGACAACTCAACTGAACTTTATGCTCATATTACATATAACATACATTTTCAGTTGAGTTATGATGTAAAAATACTTTCATTGTTTGGGCATTTGTACACCGAAATTTTGACACTTCACACAAACAGCTGATTAATTTTCATAAAATTTGTTTTTTGTGCGTTGAAATTTTATATTATTTAAAAGAAATGGAGCCAAGTTTTGATTTATATTTTAATGATGCAGAGGAAAATGTGGCTAATGTACAAAGAATAAGAAGGCATATCCGTGATCATTCTTATCCTTTGGAGCTACCAAATGCTAAGTATGCAATATACATAAAATCTAACAATTTTAATACATATCATTTTTAAACAGATTTATTAGCTATTTTCGTCTCAACAAAGATGCGTTTCGGTACGTACTTGACGAAATACAACAATTTTTTAAAACTCCAGTGCGATCCACCTCAATACCTCCAATATTGAAGCTATGCGTAGCGGGAGGCAGCTATCAAAAGTGCAGCGGAAATGACTTTAATTTGAGACTAGCACAACCAACCATTTAAGTTGTTTTAAAAGAAGTTTTTGACGTTATGGAGAGCAAAATTTGCCCGATGTGGATAAAATTTGAAATGACTGAAGAAGAGAAAAATTGTTCCAAAAGCCACTTTTTTTAACGGTCGGGATTTCCTGGGGTTGTAGGCTATGTTGATGAAACCCATGTGAGCATTATAAGCCCAAAAAAAGAATTGCAGCATTTATATCTAAACAGAAAAGGATACTATAGTTTAAATGTTATGATTGTAAGTATACATTGAAAATATTCAATTTCGTGATTATTCATATAATTTGAATTTTAATTAGGTATGCGACTATAAAATGAATGTGCAATATGTGGACGTCTGATACGCTGGCTGTAACCACGATTCCTTTATTTGAAACTCAAGCGCATTAAAGGAATCTCTTGCAAATTTAGGCGAGAATACGTGGATTTTGGGTAATGATTAAGATTTTACCAATTTTTATTTATACTTATAAAGATTCATTTTATTTCAAGGCGATGCTGGATATCCCTTGCAGTCTTTTTTAATGACTCCATTTCGATCGACTAATAGCGGTAGTCCTGAAGCACAGTACAACCGTTTCCATGCAAAAGCAAGGAACATCGTCGAAAGAACGATAGGTGTTCTTAAAAGTAGATTCAGATACCTTTTATCTTCAAAAGCAATGCATTTACCACCTTGAAAAGCAACAAAAGTTGTTAACGTATGTTGCGCTTTGCACAACATTGTTCAACATTTTAATGCTGGCTACCTCAATACTGACACTGAAATTGATGGCTCTGAAGAAATTGTTGATGAATCTCACACTGGCAATAACGAAGAATCACACAATGCAGAAATCGCAAGAACCATTCGGATTAATATCATGCATTCTTTGTAAAAACAATTACTTATATCAAAACATACCTACAACCTATATCATTGCAAAATAAACTAAACAACCAATAAAGTTAAAATGTTGAAAAGCATTGAAATAATTTTATTTGACTTTTTGTTAAGGCTCTTTCTCGAAATTCAATTTTCTATTAAAAATAATTAAAAATTCAGTTTTCTTATGAATTTGTTGTATGTTTTTAGTAATAAAAGGAACATTTATCACATCCATAGGTACTTATAAACTAAAAAAAAAGACATGTATTCATTGTATTCAGTTTATTGCTTATGTAAAAACTAAATAAAAAATTTAATCATGACTTAAGTTTAAAAAATATAGAAAAACCAACTGTGGGAACTACGACATTGAAGAAGAAATATTCGGATTAAAAGAAGGTTATAATGAAAACTTGTGGCGTCCGTGGCGTAGTTGGTTAAAGTGCGTGTCCGCTATGTCAAAGAACTTTGGAAACCCAGGTTCGAACCCCAGCAGCGACAGAAAATTATTTGAATTAAAATAATTTTTCTGTACGGCCGCCACCTCTCTGCAGACAATGGCAAACCTCAGAGAGTAATCAAAATGCCATGTAAAGCTTCTTGAGAACGAGAGCTTTCCGTTCATCGCCGTTCGGAGTCGGCGTTAAGCATGTAGGTCCGGTTCTCGGTCAATTGTGTACAAACTTAATAACACGCACAACACAATTGATCATAATAAGCTAGGTCAAAGTCCTTTCAAGGGCTAAAATTGCCAGTTATTTATTTATTTATTATTTATAATGAAAACTTTTTTATTTTTGCTAAACGGTTAACTGAGCATCTAATAGTGCAATTTTTTTTTCTTTTTAATTCATCGTCCAAACATTGACTTTTTGATAGCATAGCAAACTTTTCTTTTTTTAACGCGAACATTTTTTTTATTAATGTCATAGTTCTTGTAGTTAGTTTTTTCTATACTTTTTAAAACTCTGAGTATTGCCTGCTGATTCGATGTTTGCAATTTTATTGCGTCAAGTCTTTCTTGTTCTACAGATTTTTTTGTAGAAGCCACTCTTGGTCGAGCTGGAGTAACCTGAACATTGGTTTCGCATTCTTCGTGGTCCACTTCATTGGATACACTTGCATTATTCTAAGAGACCGTAATGTCTAAGCCGAAAGCATCTCCTGCGGATTGTTGTTGTGATGGAAATTCAACAAGCTCGCCACACTTTCTTCCATTGCTGTTAAGCTTATTTCAGTGGATGGGCCTCCACCAGTCGCAGAGACATTTTTCTTGTTGTTGGCCATTTTTCGCTTCAGATTGCCTACCCTCTGCCTTTCCGCCGAAGTTCAACTGGGTGGTCCAAAGCTATTGAGTTCCACTGTAAATTTATCCCAAAGCTCCTTAGATGTTTGCTTACTGGAACCAAAACGTCCTAATCCTCTGGCAACTTCCGGATGCTGCTCTAGTAGAGAATTAAGTCGCTCAAACTACTTTTTATTTGTTTTTTTTTATTTTTCTAAAAAAATTAATTGTTATTACCACAAAATAAAAAAAGTTTACTTCAAACTCACAAACTGTTTTCCATTTTCAAAAATTATCGAACAATTTCGCCAACACAAATATTCAACTGATAAAAAGCAGTTTACTTTTAACAGTTTACTCAACCGACACAGAGTTGCTATGTTATACACAATGCCGACAAAAAACACACACAACTTTGATTTACATAGGCCCCTATTAGGTACGACAACTCAACTTAAGTTGACGTGACTTAAGACACCTCAACTGAACTTTTTTGCCATATAGCATATAACATACATTTTCAGTTGAGCTGTGGTGTAAAATTTCTTTTTCTATTGGAGCATGATTACACCGAAATTTTGACACTTTCATTGAAATGAATCAGCTGTTCGCATTAATTTCAATTTTTGTGTATATGTATTTTGTTCACAAGTAATCAAGCAAGGAAATAGCTGAGCGGTAAGACATTTGACTGTAATGCCAGCATAGAATAGAATAGAATAGAATTTTTTATTAATCATCATTAATCCCTGGTATAAGACTAATATAAAGTATAAAGGTGTATTGTAATCTAGTTGAGTTACAAATCGATAATGAAACTCAAAACATTATTAAAATTAAAATTTATACAACGCAAAATCATAAATAAATTTAGGATGATTAATGCTAATATGCGCTGTAGTTCAAAAAGAACTAGTATCGAGCATATATCCTCATACTAATCAACAATTTAAAGAAAAATTCAATTAAAGAAAGTTCATGGGGTCTCTTAGAAATATAAGGATAAACGTTAATTATTATACTAACAAACTTAAGTTCATTAAATTTATAAAAAGAAAATATAAAAGTTAAAATAAATTCTGATAACAAATTATAAATAAAAAATAAATGGTTTAATTCATAGTAAATAATAAAGTATAAAATATGTAATAGGAGCACAAATTTTTTTTTTTGTTTTTTGTTTTTTTAATTGATAAAATATTGAGGAAGAAATATGAGAATAGAGGTACAAAAAATTTTATACTGGTAATGGATGGTAAAAGTAAAAATTAATAATTATTACACTTGCGTAACATAAAGCATTACATTTATGTCGCAGTAACTTAAATTAAATAGCCAAGATTTTACATCTGTAAGGAAACCAGATTTAATGCGTCTACATCTGATGTCATACGGTAAATTGTTGCAGACTATTGTTGCAGAAAGTGTTGCAGACTATGTGGTGGGATTGACGAGAGATTCCGATTAGAAGACCTTAACTCGTAATTCAAATCACTTCTATTAATCAGTTGCTCAGATCTATCGAAGAACATTTTTAATACTCGAAAGCTATATAAATGTTGAAGAGGCAATATTTTTAGTTCTTTGAATAGAGGAAGGCTGCTTACAGTGCGAGTACGATTACTGTTCAAGACTCTATGCCTTGAGCAGCGAATGGGCCTTTGAGCACTTTAACTCAAAGGTTGTTGAATTATATTTGGTCCTTTGAGCACTTTAACTCATAGGTTGATGGATTATATTTGGTCCTTTGAGCACTTGAACTCAAAGGTTGATGAAGGAAAATAAGTTGACAACCACTTGGTTTGGATATCAAAATAATTATCAATTTTATTAATTAAAATTCGGTGATTAAATACTAATATAATAACAACGTTAACAAAAAATAAATTACAAGCATAAACATTAAGTTAATTGAGCAATTTTACAACAATCGTAAACAAAAGAAATTAAAAGCAAAAAAAAGTGCAACATACAAACATTTACCTAAATAAGCTAAAACGACCATAAACGGTGATTGAACTTAAAATCAAAACATGCGAATTAATCATTCTTTGCATTAAAAGGAAATAAGCAATTTAGCACTTTTGCAGGTAGCTCAACTTTAAATAAATGTTTGTTTGTTGATGGTACAATTTGTGTAGTATTATTTATGTATGTCTGTACA
The DNA here is from genome assembly GCA_943735915.1 of Pherbina coryleti. Taxonomy (NCBI): domain Eukaryota; kingdom Metazoa; phylum Arthropoda; class Insecta; order Diptera; family Sciomyzidae; genus Pherbina; species Pherbina coryleti. Next base: position 90,686,465 of record OX030948.1, read on the forward strand.
ATTGTACATTCTGCCCGGGTTGAACGCAGTTCAAAAATGATGTTGCCCATCAACGGCGCTATATGTGTACAGAAAAGTCTGCTGCTGTTCTTCTCCTGGGTGCAGGGTCGGGTTTCATGTCTGAAGTTCTTCTTGTCTTGGATCTCCAGCGCCATATTCCAATGATTACAAACAGTCCGCAGCATATGAGCGCTATACTTGATAACGAAGTGGTGACATGATATTGCATTTGAAAATGATGAGGTAGAGACCTTATGTCAAGTTTATCAAGCATTGTTTGAAGTGTTGTTAGGTTCTGGATTTTTTCTGCGTAGTCTGCTGTACTGAAGTTAGAAAGTAGCTGTTTTATTTGTGTCGGCCTAGCCAGCTGTGAAGCATTACCAAAGCTTGCAAATGCTGTTCTTAAGGTGGTTGAGAATGTTTAGAATCCCGTGATACTAATTGATTCTCCCTTTATGGTACATTCTGGTTCCAGAGTTAACAAGCCAGTTCCTTCTAGCGTCCGCTGTGAAGAATCTTGATCACATACGGTGGTAATTCGAGTTGGTGTTCGTAGTGCAAATATCCATTGGTTCTTTTTCTCTAATTGAATCCATGTGGAATTTGTTCGAGCTCTTTCCAAGAAGCAGGTGGGTTGAGGTTCATTCACCAACAGACCCAATTCGCAGGCGCATGATTCAGCATTTTTCTGGTATTTGGCTTGGAGGTTGAAGCAAAGTCGCCGATCAGGAGATATAACTGTGCATTGCTGTAAATCAGCTGTATTCAACGGTATGTACTGATCCCTGTGAGGCCCTACTGCCAATGCTGAGGCACATGGTTTAATAGTAATCATGGTGTCATTTATATATGTTGGAACAGGAATCATTTTGAAGATCTCGAACTGTTCTGGATTGATGAGAGGAATTGTTATCTGAAACACAGCATTATGAGGACCTAGACCTCCCTTGAGTGTCATTAGCTTATAGAGTTGCAGAAAATCGTCGCTGTCTACAGGTAACTCTAAAAGAGGTGGTAAATGAGCTCTTATTGTTTTTAATTCCTCCTTTAGTTGATTCGTAGACAATAGCAAAGAGTTTATTCTACCATGGTGTGTATCGGCTAGCACATCGAGTAATGCCCCTTGAACTCGTTGCATATTAACCATTAGTAACGTAAGTTGAGCTGAGATTGATAGAAACATTTGGTGCAGTTTGATTTGAAATTCATCAGTACTAACATGATTGAGTTGTTTTGCCAGGTTGTTTAACTGTGAGTCTATTTGTTTAAAACGCAACTTTGTAGTAGTAGTGTCAATTCGCAGGAGATTAATAGTTGAGTCAATCACTGAAGTTTGATTACGCAATAAGTTCATAAGATGGTCCTCATTATTTCGGATTTCATCAATCGTTTGAGACATCTTCTTGGCGTATTCATTGTCCAAAACTCCAAACAATGATCCAGCAATGTTTCCAACTATATTCATGGCTCCTCTTTTAGCTCGTTTGGATAGTAGTGTGTCATCGAGGCGGAGGGATTCCATGGTGAACTGAAAATTGTGTATAGTTTCGTCGCAACCCATCTTTTGCTGCATTTCCTCACATAACTGTTGTGCTATACGAGTTCCATTCGATAATGCTGATAGTTCTGCCCTTAACGGCTCAAGATCATAATATACAAGGAAGTTCCATTGACTTGATGCTATGTTTAATGTACTTATATCTTCAAAATGGATGCCCAAGTGCGGTCTGAATCTGGTTACTTTAATTTTGTCTGCATAAACAAGTGGTAATAGTAAAATTACGAGCATGGATGTGGTAATGTAGCTAGTTACTGATGTTCGACGTTTTTTCGATGTTGGTCTTCCTGTATCTTCATCAGCCTGATTTGAAGTTGTTGAGACACTTGTGTTTTCTATGGCGTCCTGTGAGTCATAACTGTTTGTATTGTCAGTGGACTCAGTGTTAATTGGAAGTGGCGCTAGACGGTGGATTGGTCTTTTTAATATCCCTGAAGATGTTTTCACGTCCGCAACTCGAATAAAACCATCATTACCAGTGTATGTATCGATGATTCTTCCTAGAGGCCATTGCTGAACTGGCAGGTTGTCTTCTTTTATAAGTACCATAGTGCCTTTCTTGATATTTGCTGATTTATGGTTCCATTTGTTTTTGTACTGCAGTTCGTTAAGATATTCTCTTGACCATCGGTTCCAAAATTCATGTTTTAGTTGGGATACTAATCTCCATCTATCTAGTCTACTGGTATTTATAGGTAGCGCCTTTGTGTCAATTTGTGCATTCATCGGCTCTCCAATCAAGAAATGACCTGGAGTTAAGGCAGTTAGATCAGTTGGGTCGTTTGACATTGGAGAAATTGGTCTGGAGTTGAGTATTGCTTCAGTCTCAATGATTATCGTCTCCAGTTCTTCGTATGTCAGCGATTCTGTTGAAACGTTTTTTAGTAGTAGATGTTTTGCTGACTTCACCGCCGCTTCCCATAAACCCCCAAAATGAGGGGCACGTGGTGGAATGAATTTAAAGTTTATACCACGCTGACTGCATGTTGACAAAATAATTTCTTGTGCCTTTGATTTGAAAATAGTTGTTTCTAACTCCGCTAGCTTATTCTTTGCTCCCACAAAGTTGGTGGCATTGTCACAATATAAATTTTGGCAATGACCACGTCGTCCGATGAAGCGTTTTAATGCTCCGATGAATGTTTCTGTTGTTAGGTCACTTACCAATTCCATGTGAATTGCCTTGGTGGCAAAACAGCAAAATAGAGCAATATAAGCCTTATGCGGTCGTTTGCCCCTCAGTTTGTAGTGAATCCAAAATGGTCCACAAAAGTCCACTCCTGTGTTGATAAATGGTCGCGCAGGAGTTACTCTTGTTGCTGGCAGATTTCCCATTATTTGATGAAGCAATTTTGGCCTTGCTTTTGCGCAAACTATGCAATTCTGTACAATAGATCGTGCCATTGATTTGCCCTTGATGGGCCAGAATCTTTGCCGAGTGATCGCTAAAAGTGTTGTTGGTCCACAGTGCATGTTATCCTTGTGAAACATTTGCATAATTAGTTTAGTTATAACATCATTGTAAGGCAGTAGCATTTGGTGTTTTGCATCATATGGTAATGCTGAGTTTTTTAAACGACCGCCTACGCGTAGAATTCCAGCATCGTCAATGAATGGCGTTAGACCGATGAGCGTACTGGTTTTTCTGATTTCCGTTCCTTTGGTTAATTGATTTATTTCATCGCTAAAGTCATATCTTTGCATGGCACGAACTATAGATATCAAGGCTTCATCTAATTCTTGTGGTGTCAAAATAATTTCATGTTGACGCGAAAGGTTGCCGCATTTGCTGTGATTAATGAAACGACGAACATATCCCACGACACGTTGAAATTTTTTAAAAGAATTTCCATGGTTAATTGTATAGAATAGGTCTTTATTTTCAAGCGTAGTTAAAACTGGTGGTAGTGGTTTTTTCTTTCGTTCTTCTTCAGTTTCTATCATTAAGCTCTTCGAAAACTTAGTTGGCCAATTATCTTTTGTTGCATGTAAAAATATTGGACCGAAGTGCCATAAGTTACATTTAGCAAAATCTTTTGGAGGTATTCCTCTTGAAACCAAATCAGCAGGGTTATGACGTGTGCTTACATGTCTCCATTGTTCTGGTAGGCTTAGTTCGCGTATTTTTGTTATTCTGTGAGCAACAAAAACTTGGTATTGTGCCGTATCAGAGTTTAACCAAGCTAATACAATTTGCGAGTCTGACCAGTAATATGTTTTGTAGCTATTATATTGCAAATCTTCCTTAACTCTGGTTGTTAGCTGAGCTCCCAATACGGCTGCGCACAATTCTAACCTTGGTATTGTAGTCTTTTTTATTGGAGCAACTCGAGATTTTGCGCACAATAACCTAACAAGAATTTCACCACTGGTTAAAACAAATCGAATATAAACTGCTGCACCATATGCCTTTTCTGATGCATCAACGAAGGTGTGAACTTGTATTTCCTTGGGTACATAAGATGAAAATATGTGTCGATTGATCTTGAAGTTGTTTAACTCTTCCATCTCTCGCCTGAAGTTACTCCATGTTGTTTGTGACTCAGTCGATAGTGGATCATCCCACGATATTTTTTGTAGCCACATCTGTTGAAGAAAAATTTTTGCCTTTACTACAACAGGTGCGAGAATACCCAATGGATCAAAGATTTTTGCCAGATCTGATGCAACTACGCGTTTTGTTAGTATGGTGTTTTTATTCAAGTTGGCCTTGACGCAGAATTGATCAGTTTTTGGCAACCATGTCAAGCCGAGCGTTTTTATGGCTTGTGTACCATCATCGTCGAGATCCAAGTTAACTTCTTGGTCTTCTTCTGGAATTTCTTTTAACAGTCTTGGGTGGTTGGCGCACCATTTTCTTAAGGTAAATCCTGATTCATACAGAATTTCAGTGAGCTGCCTTTGTTTTTCGATTGCCTCCGTCAAACTATTGGAGCCAGTCAAACCATCATCTACATAGAAGTCGTTTTTTAATGTTGTTGCCCCGAATGGTCGTTTATCTTGATTACTCATTGCAAGCATTTGTAAGCATTTCGTTGCCAAATAAGGTGCTGCTCTCGTACCGTAGGTAACTGTGTTAAGCTGGTAACAGTTGAGGGGTTCTGAAGAATGTTCTCTCCACCATATGAGTTGGTATCTTCGATCTTCACTATGCATGTTGATTTGTCGATACATTTTTTGAATATCGGTTGTAAAAACGAATTTAGGTGTCCTGAAGCGAAGTAGTATTGAGAACAGTTCACTTTGAACTGTGGGGCCGTTGAGCTGTAAGTCGTTGAATGATAATCCCGAAGACGTCTTGCACGATGCGTCAAATACTACCCGAAGTTTTGTTGTGCTGCTATCAGGTTTAAGTATACAATGGTGAGGAATAAAGTAATTTGGAAACAAAACATTATCCAGGTTTATCTTTGTCATGTGGCCCAAACCTTCATATTCGCGCATAAAATTGATGTATTGTGTCTTGAGGTCTGGGTTTTTGGTGAGCCGCCGTTCTAGTGCCATAAATCGATTATAAGCTGTATTTTTAGACATTCCCAATTCTGTTGGTTTTCTGGATAATGGAAGCCTGACAATGAATCTGCCGTCATTACCGCGTTTTGTATTTTGTGTGAAGTGATTTTCACATTGTCGTTCAACTTCGGATAGTGCTGGTTCAGTCTCATTTAGTTCTTCGAGTTTCCAAAATCTTTCAATTAGAGTATTGGTTTCGTCTTCACCAGTGAGAACTCCACATACAACTGTGTTGACGCATGACTGAGTCATCTTGCCAGAGAAGACCCATCCAAAGACGGTGTTTTGTAATATTGGCATGTTGTCATCAATTTTAATTTTTCCTACAGACAAGACTTGATGGTAGAATTCGGCTCCAATCAACACATCAATTTCTGTTGGCTGGCTGAAGGTTGGATCTGCTAGTGGTATATTGTCGGGAATTGCCCATTTAGAAGTATCCAATGCCGTCGATGGTTGTGGTGATACAATTTGTTTTAAAACAACAGCCTCTAGTGGCGATGTGTAGTTATTTGTTTTAGATTTCATAGTGATATGAATGCGATGATGGCTGTTTTGTTTTCCCTTTCCAATGCCTTCCAAGTGAACTGATGTTGATTTAGGAGACAATCCTAATTTCTTTACAACTCTTGATGTGACTATGTTTACTTGCGATCCCGAATCTAAAATGGCCTTGCATTCTATGGTCATGCCATTGGAAGCCATCAGGATAATTTTTGCTGTGCCTAGTAAAACATATGACTGTTTCTTGTTACTGTTTAATGCTGACAGTGAGACCGAGTTACTTCCAGGTTGTTTTGATGTATGCTCTTGTCCTTTTAGATTCGATGATTCCACATGCAGTAGTGTGTTGTGTTTCTTATTGCATTTAGTACAAGTGCGTGATTTGCATTCTTGAGATGTGTGTCCTGCCTTGAGACAATTCATGCACAAATTCTTGGATTTTACTTGGTGAATCTTATCCTTGGTGTTTAATTGCAAAAATTGGTTGCAGCTGTATAATGGGTGCTGACCATTCTTACATACTGCACAAATATTTGTCTTTTCTCGTGTTACAACGGAAGAAACTTTTTTACTGGGTGCCTTTTTATCCTTGCTCCCCAATGCCTCTTTTCTCGTGTTACAACGGAAGAAACTTTTTTACTGGGTGCCTTTTTATCCTTGCTCCCCAATGCCTCAAGTGATTGGAACCTGTGTTCCAGAAATTCAAAGAAGTGAGATATCGTCTGCAATTCTCTTGGTTTTTCTAATGATTGTTCGTATAACATATGTGTTTGCTTATCCAGTTTTTTAAGCAAAAGGTGCAACAATAGCGGGTCCCAGCTTGAAGTGTCGATTCCCAAATTTAGTAACGCAAGGAGACTCTCATGAGAAACGTCGTGCAATGCCTTTATTGTGCTGGCGCTTGGTGTGTCAGCAGAGTGATTTGGTTGACTTAGGATTTTTTGGATAAGTGTTGATGTTAGCAGACGTAAATTGTTGTATCGGTCTTGGAGCATTTTCCAAGCAGCCTCATAGTTCTCTGAACTCAAAGAGAAATGTTGAATTAATTTTGCTGCTTCTCCACTCAATGAAGACTTCAGGTACCATATTTTTTGCACATTCGGAATTGTTCTTTTGTGAATCATTTCATTAAATAGGTCGTAGAATGGTTTCCAAGATAGATAATCTCCATCGAATTTAGGAATTTGAACTTCTGGTATTCTAATAGATTCTTCCCGTGGGACGTTGTTGTTGACTTGTTGCATTGAAGGAACACATGACAATTTTATTGTTAATTTTTGTACTGTTTCTTCCAGCAAAAGATATTCCTCAACATTGTATCCATTGCTTTGGGGATCATCATACAATTCCCAAACTTGGTAATTAAGTGATTCAATTTCTTCCCACAACTTGGTTAGTTTGTTAAGATTCACCTTGTAGTATTGTGGAGCTTGTATTTCATCTTCCCTTGATAATGTTGTTATCAGTCGTTCTAGCGATAAAATAGTGGCATGCTGCTTTCGTATTACCCTGGTTATTTCAGCAGGCTGCACTGAATTGGGTATTGGCTTTGAATGAGTTTGTAGGTTAGCTGTTGATGTGGTGCTTAATGCATCGATATTTTCCTGAAATATTTTGCTATATTTTTCGAATAGGTCTCGAATCACAACGTAATAATCCTTCGTGAAATATTCATGTCCCGAATCTAGAGTGTCCTTTTCTCGAATCTCCGAATCATTTGTGTCGAATTGATTCCACAAGGAATTCAAATCACGGAGTCTTTGTTCATAATAGGGCTGTGTCTTGCGATCGGTTGAATCTTTTCTGAAGTTAGTGATGATGCGTTGAATCGAACTTCCTAGCTCCGATTGTTTGGTGTACAAGGCATCCATGATGGCTTCCTGCAGCACCTTGATAAAATGTGTTGAATTACTCAAGTATCCTTGCCTTGAGTTATATGAATAACGTGATCTTATGTAATCACGTCGGGGTCACCAAATGTTCAAGACTCTATGCCTTGAGCAGCGAATGGGCCTTTGAGCACTTTAACTCAAAGGTTGTTGAATTATATTTGGTCCTTTGAGCACTTTAACTCATAGGTTGATGGATTATATTTGGTCCTTTGAGCACTTGAACTCAAAGGTTGATGAAGGAAAATAAGTTGACAACCACTTGGTTTGGATATCAAAATAATTATCAATTTTATTAATTAAAATTCGGTGATTAAATACTAATATAATAACAACGTTAACAAAAAATAAATTACAAGCATAAACATTAAGTTAATTGAGCAATTTTACAACAATCGTAAACAAAAGAAATTAAAAGCAAAAAAAAGTGCAACATACAAACATTTACCTAAATAAGCTAAAACGACCATAAACGGTGATTGAACTTAAAATCAAAACATGCGAATTAATCATTCTTTGCATTAAAAGGAAATAAGCAATTTAGCACTTTTGCAGGTAGCTCAACTTTAAATAAATGTTTGTTTGTTGATGGTACAATTTGTGTAGTATTATTTATGTATGTCTGTACAATTGTACAATTACAAATACTTCTAATAGAGTGTTTTTGGGTAGTAAGTAACGGCAGGATTTTATTTTTGTGTGTTAATTTTACAGGATCGTTTTTCAGCAGGATCAGAAGACAGGGTAAATTTTGCAGGATCGCCATGTAATAACTTGATAGTGCTGCTTGTGTTCCCCTATTGCCGATCTATATGGCCTTTCCTAATAATGGCTTAACGCCGCACTTAGATGGATAGAAAATATTTAGCTAGATTTTATTGTTGAAATAAAGATCAGTGCAAGACTGTGTTTTATTGAAATTATTCTCTACTATATATATTAAAAATACCAGTATTTAAATTGTTACTACTTCTAAAACTCCTCCCCAATATTCTCAAAAAGAATTGATTAAGTTTTAACTTCACCAATAAATTGATTTATTGAGCAATGCCCTTTTTGTTAAAGAGTTTACTTTTTTCTATTCCATTCTCACTAGTACAATAAATATGCTGCGCTTGCAAATTTAATGCAGTCGAATATTTACGTCAGTCGTTATGTAATATAAATCGTTTAACCCATTGTAGTAATGAATGCAAGAAAATAAGCAAAAAACGAAAATTAACATAACGAGAACAAGTTTGTTAACTGTTACACTTTTAATTGTTATTCTATTTCATTATACCGTGGGCTTACATAGCTGTGCCATTACACAAGTAAAGACATGTCACTCTACCAGTTCGATGTAAAAACCGCCTTCTTAAACGGTAATCTCACAGAAGAAATATTTGTGGATCAAGCACAGGGATATAATGATGGATCTGGACGAGTGTATAAAATAAGGAAAAGTCTATGCCGACTTTAACAAGCATCGAGATGCTGGAATGCCATCTTTACGAAGCTGTTGACTGATTTTCAATTTAGAATTTCGAAAGCTGATTCTTGTGTTTATTTACTTCACCGCAATGATGTCAAAATTGTACTAGCTGTACTAACTAGATGGATTGATTGTTGTGCAAAATTATCGCGATTTAGACGAATTTGTCAATTATTTGAAGCAATTTTTTTTAAGTTAAACTATCAAAAGCTAACTAATATCTTGGACTTCAAATTATACAAAAACAAGATGGTTCACACTTTGTTTGTCAATCTATTTATATAGATCATGTATTAAGGAAATTCAATATGATGGACTCAATTCCTGTTTCTACACCCAGCGACCTTGCAAGCAGATTACCAATATTAGAGGAGAATTCATCTGTAGTCACAACATATCCATTTCGTGAAGCGGTTGGCAGCCTTATATAAATACTTATCTATAGCGACAAGGCCAGATATTTCTTATATAGTGGGAGTAGTAAGCCGTTTTCTGAACACGCCACATACATGACATATTAAGGCGTATTTTTAAATATTTAAAATACTCCACAGATTTAGGAATAATTTTTAAACCAGACAAAAATGCATCTTTTTGTATTTATAGTGATGCAGACTATGCTGGAGATGTGTCAACAGAACGTTCAACAAGGTCACATCTGTCTTCTTGGAGGAAGTCCAACCTCTTGGCCATCAAAAAGACAAAAATGTACAGCTCTTAGTACAACAGAAGCAGTGTTTGTAGCTGCATCGGAAGTAGTCAAAGAATTGATGTGGCTTGATGTGCTTATACGCGATCTGCTTGGTACTGAATGTCCAAACCAACGTAGCACATCGATAATCAAAGTGATCTGAAGCTGATCAAAAATCCTGAGTTCCATGCTAGGACTAAGCATATCAATGTTCGCGTGCACTTCATTCGTGAAAAATATATTGATGAATATTTTAACTTATGCTTTGTTCCATCCAAAGATCAATTAGCGGATGGTTTGACTAAACCACTATCTGCTGAAAAATTCGATTTATTTTGTGAAAACATAAACGTTATTAAACTTATAACATCATAATTACCCAATAGTTGATAGCAGTACAATTCTAGCCTTCTTAAGAGATCTTAAATCTTTTTATAAGAGCGGTCCCGACAACATACCCTCATGCATATTGAAACACTGTTGCGAAGAATTAGTTTACCCTATCACTATACTTTTAACTTCTTTAAAATCTTGTTATTTTCCAGCTGCCTGGAAACTTTCATTTATTATTCCGTTGCATAAATTTGGTAACAGGTCTTTAATTGATAATTATCGTGGAATTGCTAAATTAAGTACTTTGCCCAAACTTTTTGAGGCAATTGTTACATCACAATTATCACATAGTGTAAAGTCTTTGATATCTCCATGCCAACATGGATTTCTTTCTCGAAAATTGACTGTCACTAACCTACTTGAATTTACATCTCAGACGGTCTTCAGACAGATGTCATCTATACGGATTTTAGTAAAGCTCTTGATGTTGTAAATCACAAACTCTTAATTTTAAAATTGTCTCTTATCGGATTTCCCATACAGCTGGTGAGGTGGATTGAATCGTATCTCAGTAATAGAACTCAATCTCTTTTATTTAATCTCGTGAAATTTTACGGGTTCCCGGTTACCTCAGGAGTGCCCCAAGGGAGTCACATCGGGCCTCTTCTCTTTCTACTTTTCATAAATGATTTGCCAACTATAATAATGCATTCTAACGTCTTGATGTACGCTGACGACGTCAAACTATTTCTTTATTACAAAAATTAATATGACGCCGAATTTTTACAAATTGACATCAATAACTGGTGTAAAATAAATCATATGAATTTCAATATGAAAAAATGTAAGCACATGACCTTCTCGCGTAAGCCATGGCTTAGAAGCACGTACAAAATCTGCGATTACACATTAGAATCTTTAGATAGTTTCCATGATCTTGAGTTACCATGGATCCTAAACTTCGCTTTCATATTCATATAACTAAAATAATCAATAGAGCAAATAGTACCCTAGGATTTATCAAACGATGGGCAAAAGAGTTTAATGATCCCTTATATCGAAATCCATGTTCACTTCACTAATGCGGTCTATCTTAGAATATGCGTTAATTGTATGGTGTCCATGATATGGTTATTACATTGAATCAGTTCAGAAAAAATGTCTTCTGATCTGCTTAAGCAATTTATACTGTAGAACTGATTTTCATCTTCCACCTTATGAATATCGATAACAGCTATTAAATCTTCCAACTTTAAAAAATCGGAGAACTATGCTTAATGTAAGTTTGGTTGTTAAACTTCTGCATGGATATGTTGACATTCCATATTTATTAAGTAAAATTTACTTTAAATTTCCTATTCGTCCTAGAAGATCTTTTGAGTTACTTTACATGAACTTTTGTAGAACAAACTTCTTGCAAAATGAACCACTGAGAAGTGCTTGTGGTGACTTTAATTTTGTTTCAGATGTAATTTATTTAAATGAATCCATGTACTCAATTAAACTTAAGATTCTAGATTATGTCCAGTACCAAGGTTGATTTGGATTATGCTCTCACAAGAATACTTTATATTTTCCTAGCGATATTTGGCAATACTATCAAGCCTATTAATTTCAAACATGATTATCCAGAGCGAGACCACGTCCGTCTCGCCTGGCATATGTCAGAGGTAGACCCCGTCTGTCTACCCTTGCATATGTGAGCTTTGCTCTAATCCCTGTTTATATAAATCTACACACGTTATAGAACTTGATTATCAGCCTCACATATGTGATCACTGCTCTAATCAATTGATCTATGAAATATCAAGATGTTGATCCGGAATATATACAATCTAACATCATACCTGGCAATTTATTTTTATTCTTATATAACGTGTGCGGAATGAAATATAGACTGACCCATAAAGAGTAACAAAAATTTCATTCAGGTCTTACAAGCTTTATATTAATAATAGATAAAATACATGATTTACATAATTTTTATAAAAAAGTTTCATATCCGTAGCGATAAGCTTTCCTTATATTCTGAGGCACTTTCCGCATTGCCTCTTGAATCCCGTTTGTCGGCCTCGGTAGTCGAGTTGGTAGTGTGCTCGACTGCCACACCAGAGATCCCGGGTTCGATTCCCGGCCAGGCCATGGTCCTTCGCTTTAAACCTTTCTTAATGTTCTAACCTCTTTTCTAATCAACTGAAATTAAAAATTCATCAATATTTACGACTTGAAGTTGTAGTTGATGGTAGAGAAGTTTGTGGATGATATTGCCTTATAACTTGAGTTGACTGAGGTAAAGGCATAACACTTGCCTCTGATTCAAATTAACATGTTTCTTTGGCTTTCCACCACGCTTAGAACATCCTACACGTGTTTCACTTGATTGCCCTTGCCTTCCAAATAATCTATCACCCCATTTTGAACCAAGGCAGACTTGACTGAATAGGTATTCCACCTGAAATCCTTGGTTCAAATCTAAAAAAAAAAATGTAATGTTTAGTTTAGCAAAAGCAGACCGTATTGCATTGGCATAGTGAGCAGACGCTAAGTCTGGCCAAAATATTATTTTGTCATTCTTATGATACTTATTGATGCAATTCTTGAGTATAGGAAGACATTCATCAATATACACATTAGCGTTTACGGCTAAGCCCGATTTTATGAACACAGGTTCGCTTATGCCACGCTCACTTACCACCAGCCACACTAAAACCTTTTTGGGAAATTTATTTTTGGCGATGTTGGTTATTTCAGTTTTATTTTTTTTTTTTTTATTTTTGGTTATTTCAGTAGGTGCTTTGGTATTTGGTAGCTTGAAATACTATTTTGGAGTCCACTCAATAAGAAAATGTCTCATACTTGGTTGTGAGTGGATTATTTTCACAAAATTCACAAATAAATTTTCGGCGCTGTAACTCTTGCAATGACATATTTACGACTAAGTATAACTTAAAAAAATTATCTTTGATTGAATGAAAGCTGAAATAATACCTTTACTTCTCTCTTATATTATTTGACTATTGCTATTCTTTTTTCACATGCAATAACAGTTGAAAATGAGTCTATATTTCATTCCGCACACGTTTATAATATTTGAAATCCTTGAAATTTATATTAAAATGTATAATGAAATATATAGTATATAAGATAACAAACAAATTGTTGAATTTTTTAAAATGCTATAAAGCTTTAGGGCTTAGCATTCAATAAATAATAATAACAACCAGGCGCGGATTCAGGGGGTGATTTGGGGTTCAACCCCAACCCCCCCTCCCCCCGAAATTCTAAAAGAACCTGTATTTAAATGTGATGTACTGATGTTTATTATGTGGGCTAAGGGTACCAAAAAGAAAAACATTGATTTTTTATAATTTACTTTAAATATTCACACCCCTATGCTGTAAACGTTTGTAGCTGTTTCTACACGTATTGCTAAAACACTGAGTTCTGTTCCAGTTTTTGTTTGTTTTTTGCGATATCGCGCCTGTAGCTGCAAACAGTCATACATTCAACCGCAACCTGAAATCACAAAAACACCGCATTTTTCGGATCAAAGATAAGCAAACACCGCACAGTTTTAATTTAAAAAACTCACAGTTTCGATAGTATCCTTCTACTATTCTAAAATTCCTTTTTATACAGTAATGGAGAAAAAATCTGGTTTTTGTTGTTTTTATTCATTTTTATGTTGGTTAAAATTAATCGTGGTTAAAAGAGGTCAAAAAGAGGCGGAGGAGGCGTGGTCAAAACTAAGAACGCCATGACCTAATATAGGATTCAAGTGTGCCGAATTTGAGTTAAATCCGTTCAGCCGCTTAGATTTGTTTTCGGGTCAAATAAAAAAAGAAATTACTTTTATTATAATTATCTCCACCCCAGCGTCACCTTGGGGCATTTAACACAAAAAAATAATCCTGAGCACTACGCAATCATATGGAATGAATATGGAGTGAAAAGTGGATAGCTTCAGTGATTCAGCCGTGATGCTCTTACATACATATGCACCAACGTTTTTATATATTAGATAATTCGAATTTTTTCTGATATTTAACAAATATTTTCATAACACAACGACCATGCGGAGTCTCTGCATCTGTAAACCGTTAAGTAGGTACACATTATCGCTCATGAATGTAAGTTGAGAGCAGTGTTGCCATATTTTTAAAAAAAAAAACTTTAATTTCCAGAAAAAAATACTTGTATTTTGGTGAAAAAACTTGATATTAAAAATTAACTAAAACATCTATTTTTAAAATGTGTGCTTCAACATTTTTGGCAGTTCGCTTTGTTCTCTCGTTGTCCCGTTATTTTGGCCACTTCATTTCTCATGAAAATACGGAAGACTTGATCGTCAACTCTGAATGTATGACCCCTTTTATATTGGTCAAGACTTGAAATCAATTCTTTGCTATTCCCTTTTAAACTTACCCTCTCTCACGTTGATGTCCGCGTCTTTCATCAACAAACTCACAGACTTGATTTCAAGTCTTGACCAATGTAAAGTTTAAAAAGGAATGCCAAAAATTGACCGCCAAGATTCGACGAAGGGAAACCGAGACAAAAGATCAGAAACAATGACAGCAACAATAATAGCAACAGCGCTGCCATATAAATAAACTTTGAAAAAGAGTGAAAATTAGTAGTACACTAAGGGAAAAAAATATTAAATTTATCCAAAAACTTTTTTAATTTATCCAAAAATGAGTCATTTTTGCACCAATAACGCATTTGCATATTTAAAATTTTTTTGAATACTTTTTTAATTAAATTAAATATTTAAACAGAATTCATAAAAAATATATTAAAATTATGCACGAATTTTTTTAAAATATCTTTAAAATATTTACTATTTGAAAATAAACTATCGCATTTAAAGAAAATTTGTATAAAAATATTGAATTTTAAAAACAACATATTTAAATTGAATATGTTATTGATGGTTTCATGGTATTATTTTCTTCATATTGCGTCCATCAAATGCCATTTGCCTGTATTATTTATTCTCGCTTCACTTTTTCGTTCTCTAATTTATACTATTTTTGATAGTTGGTGCAATATTAGGGCACCAAATGTCAAAAATAGTATAAACTAGAGGAAGAAAAAGTAATATACAAAATATATGTAGGTAGAAGCAAAATATGTGTGGCGACCGTGGTCATTTCAGCCCTTGAAAGGACTTTGACCTAGCTTCTTATGATCAATTGTGTTGTGAGTGTTATTAAGTTTGTACACAATTGACCGAGAAATGGACCTACAGGCTTAACGCCGACTCCGAACGGCGATGAACGAAATGTTCTTATTCTCAAGAAGCTTTACATGGCATTTTGATTACTCTCTGAGGTTTGCCATTGTCTGCAGAGAGGTGGCGGCCGTACAGAAAAATTATTTTAATTCAAATAATTTTCTGTCGCTGCTGGGGTTCGAACCTGGTTCTCCAGGTTCGTTGACATAGCGACAACGCACTTTAACCAACTACGCCAGGGACGCCACCATCTATTGTAAAAACTTAAAAAACTGGGTAAAATAAAATAAAACTTTATTTTTTTAGGGAAAAACTTGAAAACTTTCTACCCTCTCAAAAAACTGGCAAAACAAGTTTTATCTGCCCACATGGAAACACTGGTTGGGAGAGAATTTGAGCTTGACTGTTGAATTGTAATTCTTGACTGAACGCTCACAAAAAATTTTGTGAGCACGTCCGTCACGGGTTAGCTCTTGCTCGTTGTTTGACAATGTGTACTAAAATTTTTTCAGTTCAACATTCGTTCAAAATTCTAATTGTGTCCACATCGCTCGTGGTTCGGTTTTTAAAAAATGAATGCAGAAAAGGCGTTTTTAGAAGATTTTATTGAATGTTTACTGCACGATATTCGCAAACGAATGATATTCAATGAAGACGGCTTTAATGATAATCTGGTCATACAGCAGAATGAGAGAGAAATTTAACCAACTTAAGTGAAGCTCATGAGCAGCTATGGGCAGAGTGCGCTCTTAGAGCGTTGAGACAAGTGAAGACCGATTGAACGGTTTGGCGTTGTTGAACATGCGTGACGTGGAAGTAACGTGCGAAAAAGTAACCGACATTATGTCGAAAAAGCCAAGAAAAAATAATATCATTTTATAATCTAAATCATGTAACATTTGAATTACTGATGACTTATTTAATAAATATACTATGTGTATATATCTAACGTAGATAAATATTTTTGAAACCCCCTGGTTGGATCCCAGGTAGACGAAGTCCTTAACAACCTCGAAGGAGATGTTGTCAACAGTGACGTGGTTTCCAAGACGCTGGGACTGTTTATTTGTTGACACTAGGTATTTCGTCTTATCTGCATCCACTGCAAGACCAATTCGACTCGACTCTTTCCCTAATCTGGAGAATGCTGCACTGACTCCGCGCGTATTATGGCCAATGATATCGATATCATCAGCATATGCCAGCAGCATAATACTTTTGTAGAATATCGTGCCACTGCGTCTCAAATCAGCAGCTCGGATGATATTCTCCACCATAAGGTTGAAAAAGTCGCACGATAAGGAATCATCTTGTCTGAAACCTCGTTTGGTATCGAATGGAGGAGTGAGGTCCTTCCCGATCTTAACTGTGCTGCTGGTGTTGCTCAGTGTCATTCTGCAAAGATAGATGAGCTTTGCAGGAATACTAAATTCAGACATGGTGGAGTATAGATGATTCCTAATTGGACTGTCGAAGGTGGCTTTATAATCGACAAAAAGGTGGTGTGTGTTGATTTCTTTTTCTAGGGCCTTCTCCAAGATTTGTCGTAGCGTAAATATCTGGTCTATGATGGATTTACCAGGTCTGAAGCCACACTGATAAGGTCCAATCAGCTGGTTTACGATGGGCTTCAGTCTTTCACATAATACGCTCAACAGGACCTTATATGCGATATTAAGGAGGCTTATCCCACGGTAGTTGGCGCAAATTGTGGGATCGACTTTCCTGTGGATTGGGCAGAGCACACTGAGGTTCCAATCGTTTGGAATGCATTCTTCCGACCATATTCTGCATAGGAACTCATGAATGCATTTAAGTAGAGCTTCGCTTCCATTCTTGAAGAGCTCAGCAGGTAAGCCATCGGCTCCTGCGGCTTTGTTGTTTTTTAGCCGAGCTATAGCTTTCAAGACCTGACTATGGTCGGGCAGCGGAACTTCAACGCTGTCGTCCACAATTGGGGTTTCCGGTATGTCATCTCTATTGGCGGGATTGTTGTCGTCATCACCATTCAAAAGCCTAGAGAAGTGTTCCCTCCACATCATCAGTGTACTCTGGATATCTGTCACTAGATTCCCATTTTCATCCTTGCAGGAAGAGGCCCCGGTCTTGAAACCATCGGCCAGACTTCTTATTTTTTCGAAAAATGTTCGGACCTCATTCCTGTCACCATGCATCTCAATTTTCTCGCACTCACGCATTTCTGCTTCCCTTTTCTTTCGCCTGAAAATGCGTCTCTCTTCCCTCCTCTTCTCTTTGTATCGCTCTTTAGCAGCACGCGTTACAACCGACTGCAGGGTGGCTTTGTAGGCGGCGTCTTTTTCTGCAGTGGCGTCGCGACACTCTTGGTCGTGCCACTGGTTTCGGCGAAGGCGGTGATAGCCAATCACCTCTTCGGCAGCCGTACGCATAGAGTGGGAAATATGATTCCACTGCGCGCATATATCGTCGATCGGAGGAGTGCTTTCTTGAAGCAGAAGTGAGAGTCGAGTAGCGAAGTCTTCGGCTGTTTGTTTTGATTGCAGTTTTTCGACGTCTAGCTTTCTCTGTGCTGGGTTGCGCACATTATTGGTTGCGCACAGACGTATACGGATCTTGGCTGCAACAAGATAATGATCCGAGTCTATATTGGCACCACGGATCGTGCGTACATCTAAAACACTGGAAGAGTGCCTTCCATCAATCAAAACTTGATGCGTAAATCAATTTGGTTGAGCGTCTTTTGATCAGGAGACAGCCATGTTGCTTTATGAATATTGAGATGCATGAATCTAGTGCTACTAACGACCATGTTTTGCGCTGCGGCAAAGTCAAACAGCCTCATTCCGTTATCGGAGGTATTGTCGTGGAGGCTGAACTTTCCGACTGTTGGACCAAAGATATTTTCTTTTCCCACCTTGGCGTTGAAGTCACCAAGCACGATTTTTATATCGTGGCGGGGGCTGCGCTCATAGGCCTTTTCAAGGCGCTCGTAGAAGCTGTCTTTGGTCTCATCGTCCTTATCTTCTGTCGGAGCGTGCGCACAAATCAGGCTTATTTTGAAGAATCTTGCCTTGACACGGATTATGGCAAGTCGTTCGTTCACAGGTGTGAATCGCAGAACATGATGCCGTAGTCTCTTGCCAACCACGAATCCGCATCCAAATTCGTGCTTCTCCGCATGGCCGCTTTACTAGATATCACAGGATGTTTGCCGTGAGCAACCCTGTCCCATCCATCGCATTTCTTGGATTGCAGTGATATCAGCTTTGTATCTTTCTAAGATATCTATCAGTTGGATAGAGGCACCATCCCAATTCCCAAAACCCAACGCACAACCCTTTAAAGGCAGGGAGCCCGCCGCTCAGATTAGCCGTCAAACTAACGGTTGCCAGTTTGCCGTTTCTAGAGGACACCACGCAGAGGTTTGAGTCGACTTGAGACGAGTTCGACATGGATAATGCTGGCCTCACCAGGTTGAGGCAGTCAGACACGTTGCCATGTGAAGATCGCCCCCTTGACCCTCACGCGTTGCCTTGTGAGGATCGTCCTCCTGTGTTTGCAACAAGATGTAATAAATGCAAGAAATTCATCTGCGCAGATCACAAATTCAATGCATGCTTGAATTGTGCCAATAAAATATCTTAAAATTATCTTATACTTGCCAAATCGACAAGATTTCAATTTTTTTTTTACTTTTTTCGAAATATTCCAATTTTTGTCCTGAATATCAATTTTTTTTTATATATATTTAACTTTATTCATTCAAAGAATAAATAGTCTTTAAATATTATTCATAAAATTTGTGATATTTATACCCCCACGTTTAAAAAACGTAAATTGAGTTGATTTAGCCATGTCCGTCTGTCTGTGATCACGATTACAGCCGTAATTTTAAAGCTATCATCACGAAATTCAATATTTAAGCTTTTATCTAAAAAATGAAGGTCGAGTTCGTAAATGGGCCAAATCGGATGAAAACCACGCCTACCTCCCATACAGAGTGACTTTACTAAAACGATAAAATCTCTTAGAATTCAACAAAACTTAATTTATGGACTTGCAATTTTGCAAATGAGTTTTGATGTTCAAAATACACTCTAAGTATGAAATTCAACCAAATCGGAAGAAAACCACGCCTACCTCCCATACAAAGTGACTTTATCAAAAAGGTAAAATTTCTCTAAAATCCACAAAAATTAATGTATGGACTTGAATTTCTGCATATATACTTTGATGTATAACGCATACTATGTGTATGGAATTCAACCGAATTGAGTGAAAACCACGCCCACACCCCATACAAAGCGACTTTATCAAAAAACAAAACCGAATATTTTCTGTTAAATATATAACGAAAACGTTTTTACAGATAAACATTTTATTGATTGCTTAGGACTTTGAATATACTTTGGTTCGGCCGTGGGGGTATTTTAACTTCGGCCCAGTCGAAGATCATTTCTTACTAGTTTTATTTCTTTTTAAAGTTTTCTGTATGTAAGCGCGCGCATACTTAAGGAACCTTTTAGAGTTATGGGTCTGAGTTACCGATGAGGGTTAATACAACTGCTGTGAATTAATAACACGAAACAATTATTGCTGTGAAATTAAGTCAACTTTTATAATATAATTAATAGACATATTTTAATGAATTATTTATTAAAAATTAAATTTGCTCTAATTACTAAATAATATATTTTTTATTGCCTTTATTATTTATTCGTAGCAAAACAAATCCATTCCAGACTGGCAGGCGCATAGCCCGCCTATTCCGCATTAGTAATTTGCAAAAAGGATCAATTCCGTTGTTTGGTGACAAAACAGTTCTATTCCATTTTTATTAAATTAATTTAATTAAAAGTACTCTTTTTATTTTATTGTGCTTTATTATATATGCTAATGAAACATAACTCCTTAACAATATAAAAAATCTAGTTAAATTTATCAAATTATCAGTTTGGGGAAATATTAGGTTCTTGTTCGGGATGGGGACATTTTGGGCGCATTAGTTGTGCAATGCAGCACAAACGTTCGTTATTTCTGCAAGCCTTATCGGAATATACCTACATTTCCTTTCTTTCAGAATTATGCGCCTTCGACCTAAGCAAATATTTTCTGCTATATTTAAAATATTCATATAAATAATGGATCGTAATAATCGATGTATCGTTCTACAATGCTTTTGGCCTGTGAATGAACTTGGTTGAAGTGTATTTCGGAAGTATTTTTATTGGCGGTTCTATATGGAGTCAATAAGAAAGGCTCAAGTGGATAGCCGCTGTCACTTAAACAAAAAAAAAAAATTTTAGTAAAAACCATTTTAAAATGGATATTTATGTTAATTCTGTTTTGGCTGAAGAAGCATGATATGACTTCCATCAATACACCCTAAAACTTCAAAATTAAAAGGACAAACATTATGATAAGTCGATATTATGATATTAAGTGGCGTACGTGGTATTGTTGTTTAAAGTGCGTGGCCGCTATGTCAACGAGGCCTCTATGTCAACCCCAGCAGCGAGAGAAAATTATTTGAATTAAAATGATTTTTTTGTACAGCCGCCACCTCTCTGCAGACAATGGCAAACTTCAGAGAGTATTCAAAATGCCATGTAAAGCTTCTTGAGAACAAGAACATTCCATTCATCGCCGTTCGGAGTCGGCGTTAAATCTGTAGGTCCGGTTCTCGGTCAATTGTGTACAAACTTAATAACACGCACAACACAATTGATCATAAGAACCTAGGTCAAAGTCCTTTCAAGGGCAGAAATGACCAGTTATTGTTTTTTTCTTTTTTTATTATGATAAGTCAATAAATCTGCGTCCACAAGCAATAACCGCTTAAGTCAGAACTGAGTTATTTATTTGCACTGATTTTAGCTACAATACTTTGACCCATCGATGCAGCCCAGTCATGCCCAATTTGTCTTTGGTAAACACCACCATGCGTTGACCTTATTCCAGTTGGTAAGTTAAGCAACCGCAAAACAGTCATAAATGTTTCCTTAGTTAAGCGAAAGTTTTTCAAAAACTTAACATAAAAATTGTTAGCAAAGTTTTCAACAAATATCCATAAATAAACTCGTACATTGCGTTAGGAAGTTCCAAAATATTCGCCTTATTTCTAAAATTTATTCTCAGAAGTCGAATTTTCTTATAATTATTATTTTCTTCAAATCCATTTCTAAAAAGTTTTAATAAGGTAAGCATTTCACTTAATGCTTGCTGGAATAAATTCACTTGAAGTATTTATCCCACTTTATTACTTTTTATTTTATTTAAGACCCTTTTTTCACTTTAACCTGTTTATTTTCGCGAGTTTACAATACGAGTATAACTGTCACAAATATGAAAATGACACCTTAATAGCTATCGCTTAAAATCGATAGCTAAAAAGCGATAGTCAATTTGACAATCACCTTACATGGAGCAAAGGTGATGATTTTGATCATCAATTATAAATTATCACCTTAGCCGATTCGTTGATTGTCAATCCAAGTTGCTCGTGAAAGCAGTTAAATATTTGTCTTGGTCTTGCCTTCTATAAGTTGAATCAGAAGCGAGAATCATTTAAGCGAGAAACAGGCGAACGTTGTTATAGACGCTATTTTTCCTAAGACGAGAAATAGCATATCTGATCTCAATATCAGCACAAGAGTTCACTGTTAATTTCACTCTTGGAGGTATAAGAGGGCCTAAAAAGGAATGAGGGCTATCGGGTTGATTAGTATGCACAAGCGTAACTGGAGTAGATTTTGATGCGGATCTTGGCAGTAGCGAAGTATTTAGGGTGTGGGATTGAATGAAATAAGGGTATTTGTTGCAAGTGATTTCATTTTTTTTTAAATTCATTCAACCTTGTTACGCTTTGGGTTAGTGGAAGATGTTGTGGGTATTGAAATCTGATTAATGCTAGTTGTGGCGGCATTTTGTTTTCCTTTATTGTTAAAGATGGGAAAAATATTAGTTTTGAGACTCCAATTAGGATCAGACTTGTGATTGGACTTAAGATTAGGCCTGTCGTGAAGATCAGGAAGGGGATGATTATGTGGGGTTTCTTTATATAAAGGATTTTTGGAATAATAGATAGAGATAGAAATGAATTAGAAGTAAGATTGTAATGATTGTTAGAGTTGCAATTAAGGTTAGAATAAGAATTATTATACTAAGGCCAGATTCTATCTTGAGCGGGTTTAGGGATAGATTTAGGAGATGGCTTTATGTTATTCTTAGTATTATTATTATTAGTAGGATAAGTTATAAGTTTAGTAGTATGCTTAATGATAGGCATAATGCTATGCTCTCATTCTTTCTTTTTAGGTTTATCCATCCATTAAGAAATAGAAATGTTGCTTTGCTTCATTATTCCTTCAGTAAAGATTGGAAACATCCAGGTGTATATGTTTGGGATACTACACTTGAAACTGGTAATTTTGGAGTTTTTATTTGATTTCTTGTAACAGTCAAATCTTGATTCTGTTGTTTCAAAAAATTCATTTGTGTCTGAAGTATTTTTGTACCCAAGTTACATTCGCAGTTGCGGGGAATCCTTTGACCACAATGCTGTTCTACCACTTTGGCTTCCTCTTTCCGTTGGAAATCCCATTATCCCATTCCGACATAGTCCATGAAGTTTCAAATTGTTCAAAGTTTTTACATGGGGCAGTAATAGGTGGTGCTATCAATGGTGTTTTGGTAAAACCATCAAGTGGTGTTATCAAAATTTGGTTTCTTCGTTTGTTTTGCCACCTAAATTGTCAAAAAATCGGTCAAATGCTACGTCTACCTCCCATACAACTGAAGCATATATAAAGACCTAACTTGTATTGTATACATGCTATAACAAAAAAATTAGATTTTTTTACGTAAATAAAAAATTCAGCTTTTTTATAAATCAATAGATTGTATCAAGTCATTTAGAAATACTTTATTTTCTAAAATTTGCTGAAAAATTTATAGCAATTTTTGTGAAAAATACGCAAAATTTTGACTAAAATTTGACCATCTTTTTACTAAAAAAATACTCGAATCTAACATTCTTCCTATTCATAACTTTGTGGCCCCAGATACCTTTAATTTGAATCCCACTTTGGGGTAGTTATTAGGGCTGCTCGAAGTATATGGAAAAATTTGAAGTCAAAAAGCACACTCAGTTTCTGAATCTTTGGGATGAAAAACTAAGATATCCTGAATTTAAGGGAAATCGGTTAAGTCTCTAGCCACCGGAAATGACGATGAATTTTCCTTCAAAAGGATTTGCTTTAAATTTTTCAATAAAATAAAATGCCATTAATTTAAAGTTTCATTTGTACTACTTTGAAATTATGTATGTATTTAAAAAGTTGAAAAAATATAAGCAAACGTTTTTTGGATATTTTAACAATAAATACGAGCTTGTTGAAGTTGCTTGAATAAAAATTTGTCTTTAAAAAGATGATATTTTAATATGTCCTGGCCATGAATGAATTAATACAAACTAATTAAGAAAAATTTACATATTTAATCGATAGATCTTCACAAGGCCCTCTTGCAATGAGCCCTCATTCGTCAAAATCGGATAATATTTGAGCAATATTAAGAGATTTTCGTAAAAAAGATTGGGAAAAAACTACGATTTTTGAATTTTTTTGCGCTAGTTACGGAAGCCAATCAAAATTCTTTTCTTACTGAATCACGTGGCTCCACTAGATACTCAATTTCCGCAAACAGTTAGGGTGAGTTTGTTCGTGTTTAAAAAATTACGATAAAAAATATAAAAAAAAAACCGATTTTGGAGGAAAATTCACCGTCATTTCCGCTGGCTAGAGACTCAACCGATTTCCCTTAAATTCAGGATATCTTAGGTTTTCATCCCAAAGAATCAGAAATTGAGTGTGCTTTTTGACTTTCAAAAATGAGCCGGCCTAGTAGTTATCTAGCTTGATGAGAACTTACGACGAAAAAACCGTTGTTTTTGGCGAAAAAGTGATTTGTTCAAATCAAAACCACTAGCAGAAGGTTACACCGATTTCGATATCCTTTTGGATTTAAGATCTATTTAAATCCAGCTCCCAGAATATGAGTTTAAAAAATTTTTTTCAATCCACCTTTATATGTACGTTTTGTTGTTGTTAAAGGATTTAGAACAATCAAATTATCCATAAATAAACATTTAGGCAATTCACAAGGTGTCGTGTCGTATCGTCTTATTTTCGTATTTTTTTACAACTGTCGTGTCAACACTGTTGTTGTTTCCCATGCACAATTGCGATAAGACACATGCAACACTGCGATGCATGTTTAAAGAGTGTGCTATTTTGTTTATATTTTTATTCCTCCTATTTTTATATTCGTCCGGCTAAAATCAAGAGTTACATTTAAAAATCCAATAAATTAATCAATACATTAAATCCTAAAAAAGAATATATGATAGAATAATGCAATTTTAAAGATAGATAGATTATATTATTATTATATGTCATAATATGTGTAAAAAAGTATTTAATTATGCTTAGTAGTTTGCCCGAAAAAAGTAGATTTACACCATAAAATCGGTATAGATATGGTTCATGCTAATGAATACTTAAAAATTTTATCTAACTTGTTAAATTTACGATATCTAATATTCCTACAAAAAAATAAACTCAATACTATTTCATTTACACATTTTGCCTTAACCCTCCGTTTGGCACATGAGTCTGGCCAGACCTTTTCCGATTTTAATTTTAATTTAATCATATTTAGAATTGAACCACCGACTTGAAATTTCATGTAGCTTATGTAAGTTATTCATGTAGCTTATATAAGTTATTTTTTATTATTCCGTTAGTGATTGTAAAAAAAATTTCACGGGTTTTATTATTATTTTGATAAATTATTTTGATAGTTAATTCAGTTCAAAATGAGTGATGAAATCGATTTTTTATATAATACGCGACATCGCGGTGGTAATTTTGATACCACGTTTTATGAAAGAGTGGCAGCAGATTTAGCCAATGATATTGAACGTGAAAGAGAAGGAGAGGAGGGCGATGTAACCGATCCATTCGCTGACAATAATGATGATGATGATGGCGATTTAGATTATGTGCCAAATGAAGAAGATGCATCAGATATTGAAAACGAAGTGGTAATCGAACCCAATGAAATATTTGACATGACCTTGACGATGATTTGATGGAGGAAATGCACTCTGAAATTCAACAACAAAGTGCTGTTGAAGATTGTTTTTATGGTAAGGACGGTACAAAATGGACTAAAAAGGTACCAAATGCTGCAGTTCGTGTGCGGCAACATAATATTATGCGTTTTCGAGGTGGACCCAAGGAGCAAAATTCAATACCAATTGAAGTTTTCAAAAAATTTTTCTCTCCAAACATTGTATTTATTATCATCGCCGAAACGAATCGTTACGGAAAAGATTCAGTTCAAAAGTGGAATGTTGCTAATCCTAATAAAAAACAAAAAGTATGGACGGATGTTACTGAAAGTGAGTTAGATGCATTTGTTGCAATTCTTTTGTCTGGTGGTATTTCACACAATAACATGCAAAAGTCCGCAGTTTTGTGGCGCACAGATGGCCTACCTATATTCAGAGCAGCTATGTCTCATAAGCGATTCATTGCATTGGCACGATATATTCGATTTGATGATGGGCGAACACGACCATATCGTTTGGAAAATGATAAAGCTGCACCAATTCGTGACATATGGAATTATTTAAATGAAAACCTTGCCAAGAACTATAGCCCACATGCGAATATCACCATAGATGAGCAGTTGTTTCCATGTCGTGGCAAAACTAAATTTACTCAATATATACCGTCAAAACCTGCGAAATATGATATAAAAATTTTGGTGGGCTTGTGACTCGAAAACAAAATATCCCTTGCAAGGAAAATTATATACTGGTCGGGCACAAGGAGACCAACGTGAAATTAATCAGGGCGAAAATGTAATGCTTCAACTCGCAAAATCGTACAGTAACAGTGGTCGTACAATTATTGCTGACAATTTCTTTACATCTCTGGAAGGATCAAAAAGACTGGTCGTACTTGGTCTCAGATTCGTTGGTACAGTTCGATCTAATAAAAGATGTATCCCTGATGCCATAAAAAAGAATCCCTCTCGTCATGTCCTTTCATCTTGCCTTGGATATAATGCCAATTTAGTTTCAATTTATTATACAAACGATTGTCAAGGTGAAGCAATGAAACCTGAATAAATATTGTTTTATAATACAAATAAAGCAGGTGTCGATTGCATAGATCAAATGGTGACACATTTTACGTCAAAGCGATCAACGAAACGATGGACTTTTGCATTTTTCTGCAACATGTTGGATATTATGGCATTAGCCGCATTTTGCATTAGCAAAGAAGTTGACGGCACCTTTTGTTGAAGGCTCTGACGCTAGAAGAAATTTCCTATGTATGCTATCAAACACATTGGCCCTTCCAAACATCGAACAGAGAATGTCCAACCCTCATATCAACAAACAATTCAGTGCTCATTTGGCCCTTGAATCGTTTTTCGGAAGACAAATAAATGTAAGTATTCAAGTTCGATTAAATAACATTTTCCGTTAATTTCCATTTCGACTTCACTTAATCTTATTTAACTCGTTTTCGTTTTCGTTTTCTTGTTTTATTTCAGAATGCACCAGAAGTAGTGACTGGCATTAGTGGACCTACTACATTTCAGAAAAAGAAATATTGCAAACTGTGCGCACAAGGAAATGAAAAAACTCGTCGCAAAACTCGTTTCTTTTGTTCAAAATGTTTAAATGCAGTATGTCAACAGCATTCAAAAGTGGAATATGTTTGTTTTTCCTGCCATTCAGAGAATGAGTAAAAATTTTTGTATTGTGTTTATTCAGAAAATTGGCTGAATAAACGTTTATTACAATATTTTTGAAAATAAAACTTATAATATAAAAAACTTGGTTTTTTTTACATTCTTTCAATTTTTCCGGAACTTTTGACGTAGAATACGTCATTCTCGGAGGTAAGTAGAATGGTTGATAGTGATCAGGTGTCGGTATTTATATAACTTTTTGAGCCTTTGGTGGGCCTAAAGTACTGATCGTGCAATGTTGATGTTAGCACTTGTTGGTCTGCTTGATCCTCAATGCGACAAAAATTCATGTTAGAACTCTCTAACTTATATAAATTTTACACAATTACATGAAATATAAAGCCAACATTTGATGTTTTTTTATTTCTTTTATAATTCTTAAAAAACATATTTTTTAAGAATTATATTGTGAGCTTAATGCCAAATAATTCATGAAGCAACAGGTTGCTACAACAACAAAGTTCTTTGCAGAACTTAAACCAAGCTGACTAGACCATGACTAGACCAGTGGTTCTAGCAGTCCACTAACTTTGACAAGCTAATAGGCGCAAGATCAATAAAACCAAAGAGGAATTATAGAAGCGCTATACTTTGTCAAAGCAATGTTTTTCTACTCTTTTGCTAGTCGCAAAATTTCAAAAAGTTGACTGCATTGATTCTGCAAAGACTTTGTTGTTGCGCTTTTTTTGTTTACTTCTTTATCACGTATCAATCTAGGTTCCAACATTTTGTTGGTATTAAACCATAGAAGGCGTGAAGAAGGTTTTTTTGAAAACAGATGTTTATTATATGCGCAGACATATAATATTACATCATGTTTTCGTAGGTCGTGCTCGCACCAGTTTACATGAGTTATAAAATTGTGGCATATTTTAATAAGTTTATTTCTTTTATAATTCTTAAAAAACATATTTTTTAAGAATTATATTGTGAGCTTATTATTATTATGAATTATTTGGCATTAAGCTCACAATATAATTCTTAAAAAATATGTTTTTTAAGAATTATAAAAGAAATAAACTTATTAAAATATGCCACAATTTTATAACTCATTTGATGTTTTTGTTTGCTTAAACTTGCTAACTATTTATCGACAGTTTCCGGTTTTATCAACAAAACCATAAAATTTGTATGGGAGCCCCCCTAAGGAGTGGTCGGAGGAAATAAGTGTTAAAGGCAAAAATGTTCCTTTTGCAAAAATAAGGGGGGTCGGTAAGACATATTTACCCTCTCCGACACTCTCTTAAAGGTCATATGCTCAGGTGTATGGAATAAATAAGCAAAAACCATAAAATTTGTATGGGTCAGAGGGAATAGGCGTCAAAGACAAAAATGCTCCTTTTGCAAAAGTAATGGGGGTCGGTGATACATATTAACCCTTTCCGGCACAAAAACCATAAAATTTGTATGGGAGCCCCCCTAAGGAGTCGTCGGAGGGAATAGGTGTCAAAGGCAAAAGTCTTCCTTTTGCAAAAGTAATGGGGGTCGGTCATACATATTAACCCTCTCCAGTACTCTCTTAAAGGTTATATGCTCAGGTGTATGGAATAAATAAACAGAAATCATAAAATTTGTATGGGAGCCCCCCTTAGGAGTGGTCGTAGGAAATAAGTGTTAAGGGCAAAAATGTTCCTTTTGCAAAAGTAATGGGGGTCGGTCATACATATTAACCCTTTCCGGCACTCTTTTAAAGGTCATATGCTGAGGTGTATGGAATAAATATTTTGCTAAATATTTTTTAAAAAGATGTCATCAAAAGCGAATTGAATAATTCTACGTCTTGTGTTACGACATACTCGAAACTACTGTATCTTTTTTTATTTGATTTAAGTAATTAAACACATGCAAAAACGACTGAGAAAAACAAAAAAATTAATATATTTGTCTACATTATAATGGGTGTTTTTTTTAGGGGTTTGTTTTTCAAATAGAGATAAAACTGGGATTTTGTGGTCAAATCTGGCAACTCTAATGTCATTTATGTTCAGTTTGGTTTGCCATTTCGTCATGAACAGGTTGACAAAAGAACAACGCTTGCAAATCGTGCAAATTTATTTCAAAAATAATGGTTCAGTTCGCGAAGTTTACCGCAAGCTCCGTCCATTTTATGGTCGACATAATCGTCCATCAGAGCAATTAATTCGGTTAACCATGGGTCGTTTTCGCACTACGTTAACTCTATGTGATAATACGCATCCGCAGAGACGTCGAACAGTGCGCACCGAAGAAACAATTGCCGCTGTAGAGTAAAATGTTGAAGAGGACCCGAATGAATCGATTCGCCACCGTGCACAGCAATTGGAGCTTTGTCCATCAACTTTATGGAAGATTTTGCGCAAAGATCTTGGCTTGCGACCTTACAAGATCCAGCTTGTGCAAGAATAAAAGCCGCGAGACCATGCAATGCGTCGTGATTTTAGTGTATGGGCCGAAAATGAGATTGATCTCGATGCTGATTTTCATCGCAAAATTTTGTTCAGTGATGAGGCTCATTTTTGGTTGAATGGCTACGTCAACAAGCAAAATTGCCGCATTTGGAGTGAAGAGAATCCACATGAGATCCTTGAGACGCCATTACATCCACAAAAACTGACTGTTTGGTGTGCTCTATGGGCTGGTGGAGTCATTGGGCCATACTTCTTCCGAAATAATGCTGGAGAGTCAGTTACCGTTAATGGAGACCGGTATAGAGCCATGATAACCGACTATTTTGTTCCCGAATTGGATGGCATGAATGTGGATGAGTTGTGGTTCCAACAAGACGGCGCTACATGCCACACAGCGCACGTCACAATCGATTTATTGAAGGAAACATTCGATGAGCGCATAATTTCGCGGAATGGACCTGTCAATTGGCCACCAAGATCGTGTGATTTGACACCATTGGATTATTTTCTTTGGGGATATGTGAAGTCGCTCGTCTACGCCAACAAACCAGAAACGTTAGGGACTTGGAGGCCAACATTCGTGGCGTTATTGCCGACATACGGCCCCATATGCTCGAAAAAGTGGTTGAAAATTGGACCTGTAGAATTGGCTTTATTCGAGCCAGCCGCGGCGGCCACATGCCCGAAATCATATTTAAACATTAATGGCATAAAATTATCCTTCCAATAAAGCCAAATTGATGGACATTAAAACGATTTTCTTGTGTTTTATTTCAATTCGAAGTTCTATACCTCTAAAAAAAACACCCTTTATATAAACATGCCTCAATACATCGCCAAAAATGGAATATTTACATGTAAATGCATGAAAATGTATCTGAGGTCTCGCCAGACTCATGAGGTATGCATGTGACTCGCCAAACATGTGCCAAACGGAGGGTTAATGTGTGTTAAAAGTCCTTAACAATTTATATGAATTTGGACATTTTTGGAGCAATTGTAAAATGAAAATTTTTTCATATTCGCAACTATTCGCAAGATATTTTCTCATAAACGTGTAGTCCAAATACATAAATTTCTTGAAGGCAAAAACGTGGAAAACGATTCTTTTTATGATAACTCTTTGTTTGTTTGTTAAATGATACCCTAAAATTGTAAATAGTTTAAAAGATATTTAATGTCAAAAAGCGAACTTTCAGTAAAAATTAAAAAAAAACTATTTTTTGAATTTGACGGTAAATATTTATTTCCCAAACCAACAAGGTTATGCCAATAATTAAATTTTTCTTTTATATTTTCAATTTTCTGAGTGAAACTATCCAGCATTAATATCTGGATAGTTTAATATTTTATATTAATAAAATAAATAGCTTATTTTCTCGGTTGTATCCAAAAAGATACACTGGGCATTTAAGGGTTAATTACATGAATATATTTCTGCCCGTTTAAATACTCCTTTTTATCAAATTAAATCTCAATTTTTGCGACTTTTGGCACGCTAGAATTGAAAATTCCGCATTGTGCGACGACCGAAACATACACAAATCGTCACTGATTTCATTTATTTTATTGTGAAGTACTTGAATTAGTGGATCTGACATCAAAAGAGGTTGAGAGGATTTCCTCGAGGCCGATTGCGTAATGAAGTCGACATCATTTCTTGGGTTCGTAAGGTTTTCTGTAATATTTTTATACGCTTTTGTTGTGTTATTCTTTTCAAAGTTTGTATAGATTGAATTTTTCATGGCACTTAACGCGGTTTCAACGCAGTTCATATCATGTTTATAGTAGGTGGTGAAGTGATATTTAACCGTCATAATGAATTTTTCCGTCGATATGTGACAATGGATGAAACATGGCTCCATCACTACACTCCAGAGTGCAATTGACAGTTAGACTAAAGGGCTGAAAGGAATTCAACACTAATAAAGAAGTAATCGCTGAAACTAAGGCTTATTTTGAGGTTAAGCATAGTATTCTGTTCAGTTTCGCGTGAAATTTCACGCGAATCTCCATATAAAATGTGACAACCGTGAAACAAGCGTGAAAATTTGACAAAATTTTCATCAAAGTAGTATTATGTTTCGCTGTGGAAAATCTAGTACTATATTCTTCAACATGTATCTAGCAACATGCTTTTCACGACAATTTAATTGCATCGACCATTTATTTTTCTGTGAAAAGTGACAGTTATTTTTGAAGTTGTCAAATTTTAATAAAATAAAATACAATTTTTCAATTTCAATTTTCAAAACAGTTTGAAAAAAGTTCAAGCAAAATA
Source organism: Pherbina coryleti (assembly GCA_943735915.1). Lineage (NCBI taxonomy): Eukaryota > Metazoa > Arthropoda > Insecta > Diptera > Sciomyzidae > Pherbina > Pherbina coryleti. The sequence goes on from OX030948.1 coordinate 90,718,145, forward strand.
AAAAGTAAGTTTATAAATAATTATACATTATTTTTGTTTTATTTTGTTAATTTGCATAACTTATAATTGCAGTGGATATAAATTTTCAAAAAAAAAAAGGAAGGGCCAACTGAATGAAGAGGAGAAGAAGAGGTTGCTGGGCTCAATAAGGAGAAGAAGATTTGTGTGGGACAAGCAATGTAAGGAGCATTGAAACTGGTCCTTTTTGGAACTAGTTCAGAACTATTTCAAATTTGGTCCACTTTTCTGCTGGGTAACTTTAAGTTTGAGTTCAGTTCTCTTGTAACTCTAGTGGACGCACCGAATTAGCAATAAAGGTTTCTTTTTTATAACGTTTTAAATCGAAGTGTTTTAATTCAACAAAAAGTTGTTTTTTTTATTTTGTTCAGAGCTCAACAAATTCACTTACATCATCAACAATATCATCTTCCAGAATGAGTAAATTACACACAAATTGTATATTTTGACATATTCACATAGGTTGCTTAAATGACTAAACTCGAAAAGAATAAAATGATATAATTACACATTTTAAGTTTATTTTTTTAAACATTTTTTAAAAAGCATTTACTATTTGAAACTATGCATTTTAAGAGAAACTATTTGTTCTCTTGAAGTTAAATTGGAAAATTGTGTATTAAATACTAATGTTTACTCAGCAGTTTTTTTAAAAACTTACAGTTTATTCTGGTAAATTAGCAATAGAAAACCAGTATTTTTAATATTTCTAAGTGTTTTTTGTAATTATTTAATTTGAAAACAAAATTTTAAGTTAAAAAGCAAAGTTGTAAATATCTGAAAAGCATCTTACAATTTTTAAAATACTGGTTTACTATTACTAATTTACCAGAATAGACTGTAAGTTTTTGAAAAAACTGTTGACTAAACAATTATTTACTGCTCAATTTTCCAATTTTACTTCAAGAGAACAAATAGTTTTTTGTAGTGATTTTTGAATGAGCGCCAGTTTCGAGTACTAAAGGGGTGAATCGGGTACGCATGAGTGTTCGGGTTGAAGGTGAAAAACTTTTTTAATCTCCGCACTTCATAGAAATAAAACAAAATTACAAATATTAGAGAAGAAAGCACACAATTTTTTTTTTTGCAAACTTACCATTTGAGAGATAAAATTTGTAAACTAATTTATTTTCTTTAGCTCGTCATAATCCATCGCTATAAATTTAGCCCCTAAATCATTTGCAGCTGCATCTGGCAACTGGTCAAAAATTGACCCCAAATGTGCAAGCAGACAATGGTGTTTGGATTTGACCTCATTTTGTCGCATATTAATAACTGTGGCCATTTGCTCCACCACTCGACACTACTCAACAAGGTTTTCCACAACGAATCGCGATAACATTTTCAATAGTAAAATTTTCCATAAAATCCGAATATCGTAATGATTTTTTTCGATTAGCCCCAATTTTTTATATAAATGGCAAAATTAAAAAAATGCACTCTTGGGAACACATACTTCACATAATTGCTTTTAAAAACTTACATGTTCAGTCAATGAATTTTAATTTAATTGCATGTAGTAGAGGAGAGTCAGGTGAAAATTTGAAGGTATAATATGTGCCAATAGCATCAGTGATATGGCTGTTATGATCGAAAACAGGTGAAAAAATTTCACTTTTTTCGTTTTTTTATAAAAAATTTTTATGTTTGAAGCCCTATATCTCGAAATAATTATATCGGAGAGAAAAAGTTAGCCCTCTTATGTGATAGAAAATTTTATTACAAAAATTTCAAATATAGACATGTCTAAAGAAAAGTCATAATTCACTAACTTTTTTAACATCAATGCAAAAACAATTTTTTGTTAAAAAAATATTTTATTGGAGTTAAATTAAGAAATGCATGCATACAATGATTTTTTTTTACCATTAGGTAAAAATGGGTCGCCGAATCCGAATCTGATGTCAAAATTTCAAAATTATGATATTTTAACAATAGGGTTGCCACCTTATAATATATTTCTTAAGAGTTTTAAACATTAGATATCTTACAGTCTTAGAGGCTCGCTGATTTCGAATCTAACGTCAGAATTGTAAAATTTAAGATGGCTAATAGGGTTGCCACCTTTTTTTTATTTTTACGAATTCGGTGCTGGGGCGAACACTAGGTTAAAATGGGTCGCTGAATCCGAAACCGTTGTCAGAATTTTAAAATTGAGAAATGTGGAAACCCTATACGGATACCTAGTGTTCGCCCCAGCACCGAATTTGTATGAATAAAAAAATTTGGTGGCAACCTTATGAGCCATCTTAAATATTAAAGTTCTGATATCAGATTTGAAAAAAGCGACCCCCTAAAACTATTGGATAATGTTTAAAACTCTTAAAAAGCATATTATTAGGTGGCAACCCTGTAGGGTTAAAAATTTCACAATTTTGAAATTTTGACAATAGATTCGGATTCAGCGACCGACCTAATGGTAAAAAAAAAATCACTGTATGCATTCATTTCTTAATTTAACTCCAATAAAATATTTTTTTAACAAAAAATGGTTTTTGCATTGATGTTAAAAAAGTTAGTGAATTATGACTTTTCTTTAGACATGTATATATTTGAAATTTTTGTAATAAAATTCTCTATCACATAAGAGGGCTAACTTTTTCTCTCCGATATAATTATTTCGAGATATAGGGCTTCAAACCTAAAAAATGTTTATAAAAAAACGAAAAAAGTGATATTTTTCACCTGTTTTCGATCATAACAGCCATATCACTGATGCTATTGGCACATATTATACCTTCAAATTTTCAACTGACTCTCCTCTACCACATGCAATTAAATTAAAATTCATTGACTGAACATGTAAGTTTTTAATAGCATTTATGTGAAGTATGTATTCGCAATAGTGGATTTTTTTAATTTTGCCATTTATATAAAAAATTGGGGCCAATCGAAAAAAATCATTACGATATTCGGATTCTATGGAAAATTTTAATATAGAAAATGTTATCGCAATTCGTTGTGGTGAAAGTTTTCGGAAATTTGTGGAGTAGTGCGATCAGCAGTAGCCTGCAATTCGCTGACGGTTTGGCGACGGTTTGATGATGTAGGCGTTTGCAACTAAAAAGAATATATGACATAAATTACCGAGAAAAAATGTAGGGTCAGAAGCGTTTTTCTGTCTATTGCAAAATAAAATACAAAGTTTGTGGGGGATCGTGTTAAACGCACGACTGTAAAAATTGAACTAGTTCCACTACAATACCCTTTGACATTGAACGAACTGACGCTTTTTGCGGGTTGATGTAATAGGAAAAGACAATTGTCCCCATAAACACTCCTTTTTCCCCATATTTGAACTAGTAACATTATGAATATTTTTAAACTAGTTGATTTCGCATTAGCCTAAAAATGGTTCTTTTTTAACTAGTTTTAAAGTGAACATTTTAAAAGTGTAAACGTTTAGTGTATTGGAGCAAAGGTCCTAAAGACCTGATTTGTACGATCTTTTCTATCCACAATTTAGAAGAAATTTTGTTTATAAACGCCTATAAACATTTTTTTTTTTTATTATTTTTTCTAGTGCACAGCAAATTTAAAAAAAGCCAGAACGCGTTTATTTTTTTTCAGCAATACTTTTGAAAACAAAAGCAAAGTGAACTGTTCTACACTGAACGCCTTTTGTACTCTTTCAGAGCTACTTCGAACTGCGCTAGAAATGGAATAGTTCACTTTTTCGATTGACTCCAAAATAACTGCTGGGTATATACAAAATGAAATTAAATTAAATATGAAATAAGAAAAGTAGAAAAAAAACAAGAAGAGAAATATGAACATTGTTGTTGTGCCTGGAATAAGAGGAATAGTTGTTGCACATTGTTGTTGCACATTGTTGTTGCGACTGAAGAAGTTCGTTGTAATGCAGATGCTCGTTGTTGTTGCTGTTGTTGTTGGTGTTGTTATTGTTGGTGTTGTTGTTGTTGGTGTTGGTGTTGTTGTTGGTGTTGTTATTGTTGGTGTTGTTGTTATTGGTGTTGTTGTTGTTGGTGTTGTTATTGTTGGTGTTGTTGTTGTTGTTGGTGCTGTTGTTGTTGTTGGTGCTGTTGTTTTTGTTGTTGCTGTTGTTTTTGTTGTTGTTGTTGTTGTTGTTGTTGTTGTTGTTGTTGTTGTCGTTGTTGTTGTTGTGCAAATAAGGATGCACCTTTCGGCGGTGTTGACGGCCGCAAATCCTCGCAGCTTCCAGTAATAAGCATATAGCTTGACCAGCTCCACAGCAAAGAATATCATCCATCTGCGTATCCAATCTAAAATATTTATTTATTACTTATATAATAACAAATTATAAAAATTACAGAACTTACATGATTTTCTGCTTTTCGTCTGATGAATTTTTCTTCCTTTTTCAATTGTTTTGACAGAATTTTTAAGCTGTTCGTTAGCAACATTTTTTTTTTGTCAAAATTTTCACGCAACATATAAATGGATGTTGCCAGAGAAATTTCACACTAACGAACACAGTAGTATGCTTTAAAGAGAAATCGTACTATAAAAATGGTATCGAAAAATTGCATGATCGCTATAATCGTTGTATCGACATGGAAGGCATCTATGTTGAATAACAAAATCGAATTTTACAAAAAAAAAATTTTATTATGTTAGCCTGCAAACTTTGCAGCACAACTGTTTTACAAGAATTCTTCTAAAAATGCTTATTATTTAAAAAATACAACAATAATTTCTTCGAATTTTATTAACAATGCATAATATTTGCAGTCTCAAAATACAATCTTTAATGAAACCATTATTTATTTGAATCATTTTAGTTAGAATGAAGCAGCTACCGGATTTAAAAAATAATAAATCATGATGAAATTTTACCATTGACGTCAAAAGCCTTAAGTCTTAAGGCAGTCAGTATTAACAATGGCCAGTTAACAATTGTCATAGCTGATTTATTGAAAACTCATTTATTGTCATATTTTATTGAATAAATTGCATTTAAGCTGATATGTGTAATTTATTGAGGAGATAGTTGAATGTATTATCGAAAATCGCAGTTATAAGATAGACAAAATAAAAAAGTAAATGGCCTCGATGATAGTCAAAGTGATGCAATGCTGAAGAGAATTAAAGTAACCTATTCCTGTAAAGAGTTCAATCCAATAATAACATACAATTCCAAAAAAAAAATAGTTTTTATTATTTTTTATGTTCAACAAAATCTCTTTAAATCTCGAAAACATTTATAAACAAAACTACTAAATAATGTTGCTTCATTTCTTCATTTTATTGATATTATAATCTTACAGTTGAAAGAGATGTTTCTTGGACTTTAAATGCTTGACGGCGTAAAATTTCCAGTTTCACTTTATTCATGGGAGAACCTAAAAAAAAAGGTTATTATTTAATTTTCAATAATAATGTGTACTTAAAAAATTATTGGTTTTAAAAATAAATGTTTTTACTGTAAAGCTTCAGATACATTAATGTGCGCACGCGACCACATAGCGCACTGTGCTAGAACGTATTCTAATATAGTTTAAATTTTAATAAAGGATTTTGTTAAAGAAGAAAAATTCAAAATCTCGATAATCGATACCTCTGTTTAATTTTGTTCTTACCATTACCTTCAGATTTATTTTGATAAAAAAATATATATATACAAGTTTAATTCTCTTACTAGCGATTCCCGGCGCGCGTTGCTACACCCGGCAAGTATATTGAAAAATAATAAGTAAATTCAAAACTTTTATCAGACCCTTAGTCTGACACCACGCTCATGGTCTACTGTCCGTTACAGTTTCCCAGTAGCAGGACATCACTCTCATGTGGCAATTCCATTATGAGTTTCAATGTTCTGGGACTTTTACTTCCATAACAATTCAGTGTCGAAAATTGGGGCACACCCCCCTGTCCCAATGCACGTGCTAGTTTTCCAGTAGAAAGACTTTGGCAAGTAGTAACTCCATACTGAGTTTCATTGTTATGCTAAACGTCGCGTTCCAAAGCTATTCGATATCAAAAATTTGGCTTGTATGTTCGGAGCCACAACCCCATTTCCAATGCCCATCCTAGTTCTCTTGTAGAAGCACATCAGCAAAAAAAAATCGACAAAATGTATAAAAAAACAGCGGAGATATTTGAATCCAAAGTCACAAAGTTGAATATCTGATTGTTGTTTCGTTCCAGTGGCGCAAACACAAGCACTTGAACTTGGATTGCTCTGGATTGAACACTTAACAAACACAGGCACTTGAACCTGGATTGTTTATGTAGAGAGTTAAAAAAAGACACTTGATGAATAGTGTAAAATAAATAACTAACTTTATTATTTCCTTGTACCTGCTTAAATATAAAACATATTGCTTAGTTAAACAAAAATAAATATTGATTACTTAACATTAACTTCAATAAATGACAAAACCTAAATTCATGATAAATATTGCTTATTTGGATTAATAATGTAAACAATTAAAAAACATGCAAAATTCACAATATACATATAAAATGAAAATAACAAACTTAATAATAAATAAAAGTAGGTCAACAAGCGTGCGTTGCCCTGTGCTGTAGCTGCAATTTGTTTTGCCTATGTTGTTGTTGTTGTACAGTTATTGTACATTCTCCCGCGCGTTGAATGCTCGCATTCAACTATACAGATTCGGACAGGTGTCGTCTTGGCCTTGGTATTGCCTTTATGATGATGGGTTGTTCTTTTTTAAACGCACCAGTTTTTATTTGCCAGATAATACAGCTTGCTATTATAATTGATATAATAAGGGCTGTATAGCTGATTGCGTAATGATGAATGTTGGTAGACAGCGACAGTTCTGGAAGCTCTGAACTCTTTCCTGACTTCAAGACATTTTGTAGAGCTGTAAGTTGTTCCAGGGTTTTTGCTGTAGAATCGGAAGAAGAGTTGAAGATCTTCCTGATTTCGCTGGGAAACGCGATTGCTGTTAGATTGCCATGTTTTGCGTAAGATGAATGAATGGTGTTTTTGATGACAAAATGTCCTTGAATGGTTATGACGTTATGTTTTATTATGCACTCTGGATCTAGTGACAGTAGTCCTGATCCCTCTATTTTTATTTGAAAAGCATTGGTTCCGCATACAGCGCTCATTTGATTAGTTTCCTTAGTCCCGTAGATCCATTGATTTTTGTGGTTCAGTTGAGTCCATACGAAATCATCATGTAAATTGGTGAGTTTACAATCTGCCGATGTTCTATTGTTTAACAAATTGAATTCGCAAGAGAAGGCATTTGATCCCTTGTTAAACATGGATTGTTTATTTGAACAAAGATAAGTTGATGCAGTTATTACAAGGCATGCTTCGAGTTCAGTGAAACTCATCGGGAAGTAATGGTCCCTGTGAAGGTTTGTGGCCATTAGTTCGGTATCTGCCTTAATAGCTATCAAAGTATTGTTGATTGTGGTAGGAATTGGTATAACTCGAAAAATGTTGAAACGTTCCTGATCCATAAGTGGGAATTTTATCACAAATATAACATGATTATTTGCTATTCCTCCTTCTGATGTCATTAATTTGTAAAAATGCAACAGGTCATCTTTTCCGATTGGCAATTGTTTTGATGGTGGCAAGTTGTTTTTTATGTTGATTATCTCATCGCTTAGTTGTTGAGGAGATAATAGCAATGGGCTTATTTTGCCGTGATGGGTAGCGGTGAGGACATTTAGAATGGCAGTTTGGATCTGTTGTAAGTTTGTAGCTATGAGAGACAACTGTAGTCCTAATGACATAAGAACTTGGCATCTTCGTTGTGTCTCAGTTTCCTTGTTGATTGCATTTTCAAGTGTAGCTAGTTCCTCCTGTATCATATTTACTCTTGTGTTTGTGCTGACTTCGTTTTGCTTTATTATATTAATTGTCGAATCAATAATGGAGGTGTGCTTCTTAAGAATGTTGACCATCTGCTCTTCGTTATTCTGTAGTTGGCTAATTGTTTTTGACATTTCCTTGGCATAATCAGAATCAAGAACACCAAACAGTGTATTGGCTATGTTTCCGACAATGTCTAAAGCAGCTCTAGTCTTGCGTCGCCTTATTAACAATTCGCTGTCCAATTGTAATTCCTTTCTTGTGTGCAGGAAATGTTTGGCAAGTGCAGTGCAGCCTGAACCTTGGCGTGATTGGTTGCATAGCTGTTGAAAGGCTAATGTTCCATTAGTGAAAGCTTCGAGTTCAACCCAGAACGGAGTAAGGTCATAGTATGCAACAATTTTCCATTCGGCAGTCGCCAAGTGTGCTGTACCAACATCTTCAAAATAAATTCCAGGACCATTTTCAAATTTTTTAATGTCGACAGGATTTGCTAGTATCATTGGTAGTAGCAGTAACGATACTACAAGAGTTGTGATCAGTGAATTGTTGGAGAATTTCTTTCGTTTAGTTGGAATGTCACTCATTTCTTCTTCTTCTTCTTCATGATTCTGTTGAGATGGCGATGTTGGATCAGATGTTGGGTCAGACTCTACAGGAAGTGGTGCTAGTCGGTGGATTGCTCGTTTCCATATTCCTGTTGCTGTTTTTACGTCAACAACACGCACTGCTCCATCAGGTCCAGTATGTACCTCTACTATTCGGCCAAGAGGCCACTGCATGACAGGAACATTGTCTTCCTTGATAATAACCAATTCATTCTCTCGAACATTTTGTGAATGATTCTTCCATTTTCGTTTTTCTTGTAATTGGTTGAGATATTCGAGATTCCATCTTCTCCAGAATTCATGTTTAACCTGCGATACTAGCTTCCATCTTGTTGCCAATGATATTTTGGACTGTGGTGATCTTCTATCGACTTGTGCAGTTAGTGGTTCACCAATCAAGAAATGTCCTGGTGTCAGAGCAGTCAAATCATTTGGATCTGTGGACATTTGTGTTATTGGTCGAGAATTTAAGATGGCTTCAATCTCAATGATCACAGTTTCAAGCTCTTCGTATGTAAGGGATTCGGTTGACACGCTTCGCAGTAATAAATGTTTTGCTGATTTCACGGCCGCCTCCCATAGTCCGCCAAAGTGTGGGGCCCGAGGTGGTATGAACTTGAAGTCGATTCCACGGTCGCTGCATGTTTTGGTGATTTTCTTCTGAGAAGTATTTACGAATATGGCGTCGTTTAATTCCTTCAATTTATTTTTGGCTCCGACAAAGTTGGTGGCATTATCGCAGTATAATGTATCGCAGCGCCCACGTCGAGATGTAAAACGCTTTAGTGATCCTATAAAGGCTTCAGTTGTCAAATCATTGACTAACTCTAGATGTACAGCCTTTGTAGCGAAACAGCAGAATATGGCAATATATGCTTTATGCGGTTTCTTACCACGAATTTTGTAATGTATCCAGAAGGGTCCACAAAAGTCTACTCCAGTTTTAAGAAATGGTCGTGCTTGAGTTATTCTGGATGCTGGAAGATTGCCCATAATTTGTTGAAAAAGTCTTGGTTTTTCTCTGGAACAGCGAACACAACCTTGTACGACATTCCTTGCCATTGATTTTCCTTTGATTATCCAAAATCGCTGCCTAGATAATGCTTGCAAAGTCTGTGGACCGCAGTGCATATTATCGTTATGTAACATAACCAAAATTAGTTTTGTTATAGGATCGTTATATGGCAGCAGCATTTGATGCTTAGCATCGAATGGTAATGTCGATGCCTCTAAGCGTCCACCGACTCTCAGAATGTTCATTTCGTCTAAAAATGGTGACAACTACTAAATGGACTTGTCTTTTTGAATTCCGCGTATTTTCTCAAATGTGTTATTTCATCCTTGAAATCAGAAGTCTGTATTGCTCTAACAATGACAGTTAATGCATGATCAAGCTCGGTGGGAGTAAGTACCGTTTGGGTTTGTCTTAGCTCTCTTTTGCACCTGGTGTGATTTATGAACCGTAGAACGTATCCCATAATTCTTTGAAGTGTGCGGAATGAATTTCTATGGTTAATTTTGTACACAAAATCTTTATTTAGTAGCCCGTCGTTTTTGGTTAATGTGAACACCATGTTTTTGCTGGCTACTGGTGAAGGTTTCCGTTTCTTTTCCATGTTGGTTGAAATCGCCAATGCGGAGTTGAATCTTGGTGGCCACATAGTTTCTTTTCCATGTAAAAATAGTGGTCCATAAAACCAAAGATTGCAATTGGCTAAAGTACTTGGTTGCAGACCTCTAGATAGGATGTCAGCTGGATTGTTTTTTGAGCTGACATGACGCCATTGTTCCATCAATGTTAAATTTTGAATTGTTGCAACTCTATTTGCCACAAATGTTTGGAAAGATGATGACTGCGCATTAATCCATGAGAGAACAATCTCTGAGTCTGTCCAGAGAAATGTTTGATGTTCCTTGAGATTAAGGTCGTTCTTTACTCGGTTTACCAGTTGAGCAGTTAGCACTGCAGCACATAGTTCGAGTCTAGGCAGTGTTTGTATTTTAAGTGGTGCTACTCGTGATTTAGAACACAAAAGTTTCACTATTATTCTCCCATCCCTAAATTCTGAACGAATATACACTGCAGCGCCAAACGCCTTCTCTGATGCATCCGAAAATGCGTGAATTTGGATTGTCCTTGGAATGTCTCCTTTAAAAATGTGACGTGAAAATTTCAAATCGTCTAAATCACTTAAGCCACTGCGAAACTTTATCCATTTTGTATGTAATTCAGCTGGTAAGGCATCATCCCAATTAATTTTTAATTGCCACAGTTCCTGAACAAACATCTTCGCAGTTACTATCACTGGAGCAACGATTCCCAATGGATCAAACAGCCTAGCTAAATCAGATGTGATCGCTCGTTTTGTGACAACCTTTACTGGATCCAGTCTTACTTTAAAACAAAATTGGTCAGTTTTTGGTAGCCATAATAATCCAAGTGTCTTAATTGAATCGTTGTTAGTATTGTTGAAATCTAATTTTACTTCCTGGTCATCTTGAGGAATGTTCTGAAGGAGCGCTGGATGATTTGCACACCATTTGCGCAAATTGAAACCATGTTTTTTCAAGATGTGTATGAGCTGCTGTTGAGCTTCGATAGCTGTTATCAAACTGTCTGATCCACCAAGCCCATCATCAACGTAGAAATTGTTTTGCAAAATCTGAGATCCTAGTGGAAAACTATTAATATTTTCGTTTGCGATGCGTTGCAAGCATTTTGTGGCAAGATATGGTGCTGCTCGAGTCCCATAGGTAACCGTGTTGAGTTGATAGTAGCTTACAGGTGTCGTTGGATGAGCTCTCCACATAATTATTTGGTATTGCTGATCTTCTGGATGTATTAAAATTTGTCTATACATTTTTTCAATGTCCGTAGTAAAAACAAAGCGTGACCAACGAAAGCGAAGAAGTATGGGGAATAATTCACTTTGGACTGTTGGACCTGTGAACATTAAATCATTTAAGGAGTAGCCAGACGAAGTTTTGGCTGATGCATCAAATACCACTCGTAGTTTGGTTGTTGTGCTGTCTGGCTTTAGTACACAATGATGAGGGATGAAATAATTAGGCGTCAGTACAGAATCAAGATTAACTTCCTTCATATGCCCCAATCGCTTGTACTCTTCCATGAATTGGACATACTGTTTTCGAACCATATCATTTTTGAGAAGTCGACGTTCTAGGCTTAAGAATCTGTTGTAAGCCATTTCTTTCGATTCTCCCAAGGCTGATGTAGTTTGAAGAAACGGTAGTCTAACGACAAAACGATTTTCTTCATTGATGCGAACATTTTGAGTAAAGTGTGCCTCGCATCGCTGCTCCGCCGGGGATAAGCCCTTTTCATTTGATTCTACTTCATCCATTTTCCACAGCTGCTCCACCATTTCCTCCAATGAGAAATTTATATCACTGGCATCTTGACCACCAACAGCACAAGTCAATGTGTCCGATGCTTCAGAGTTGTTACCAATCTTTCCACTAACGATCCAACCAAGAACTGTATTTTGTAGGACTGGGAGGTCAGGTGACAGCGTGATTTGTCCTGAGGATATTAGCTTGAAATAGAACTCGGCACCAAGCAGAATATCAATTTTTCCTGGTTGATGAAATTCTGGATCCGCTAGTTGAATGTTGGTAGGAATTGGCCATTTAGAAATATCAAGATTATTGTTTGGTTGACAAGGAATGATGTTTGGAAGTACGAATGCCTCCAAATGAGTTGAAAAATTGTTGTCCAAAGATTGCAGCATGACATTGACCCGTTGTGTGGCTCTGCTTTTTGCTTTACCGATGCCCTCAATGCAGAGTGATGCGTCGTTTGGAATGATGGACAACCTTCTGATGAGACGCTCAGAGATAATGTTTATTTGTGAACCAGAGTCTAAAATTGCTCTAAATTCACCTGATCTTCCATTAGCCGCAGTTATTTTTATTTTCGCTGTTGCTAGTAAGACATAACCTTTACGTGCTGGCATCGTGTTGGCTGCAGCTGATGTGGCTGCTATTCTTGAATCAGTTGCCTTTGTTGCATTTGAGACATCGCTTCTTCCTTCTAGATGCACCAGTGAATTGTGTTTCTTGTCACACTTAGTGCAGGTTCGTGATGGGCAGTTCTTTGCTGTATGATCTAGCTTGAAACAGTTGACACAAAGTTTATTTTTTTGCACCCAATTCAGTCTCTCTGGTGTAGATAATTGCAGAAATTTTTTGCAGAAATACAATGGATGATAGCTGATGTTGCATAATCTGCACGTATTTATATTCCTTTGTGTGGTCGCAACTGTAGTGAATGATCTAGTCGTTGCCTGTGTACATGACGATTTATCTTTAGAACCGATCGACTCCATTGATTGGAATTGTAGCTCCAAAAATGACAAAAATTCATTGATTTTCAATAGCTCCTTTGGTCTTGCTAATGATTGCTCGAATCTAATGTGCATTGCTCTATCCAATTTTTTAATCAGTATGTGCAACAGGAGTGGGTCCCAGGAAGTTGTTTCCACTCCGAGATTGTTTAAAGCTAACAAACATTCTCTTGTTGTGTCATGTAGATTTTTTACTGAACCAGCTGTTGATGTACCGAGAGGCTGCTCTAATAATTTTTGGACCAAGGCTCCAACCTGGATTCGTTTGTTGTTATCTCGATCTTGCAACAGCGTCCAGGCTGCATTGTAGTTTTCTTCAGTCAGTGACAAATGACTGATGAGCTTTGCGGCTTCTCCCGAAACATTTGATTTTAGATACCACATTTTTTGGACTAGTGGTAATGGTTCTTTGTCTATCATTTGATTAAATATATTGTAGAACTCCTGCCATTTTAGGTAATCGCCGTTGAAATTCGGAATTGTCACCTTTGGCAATGGTAGTGTAGTCTGTGCAGGATGATATCTTCCTGAAGTTGATAATGATGTGTTTCTTGATTGAAGCTGATCTTCCTTAATGGAGAGTTTGACCAGTTGTTGCCTCACCATATCTCCTAATTCGTTGAATTCAGTTTCATCGAAACCTAATGGTGTTTGGTCCTCCAGTTTTTCCAATGCTTCATCCTGAAGGCCTTCAAGTTGATTCCATAATTTATTTATGGTGTTGATATTGACCTTGTAGAATTGAGATGTCTCCTCTTCTTGTGCAGCTGCTAGTGAATTGAGCAATCGCCGTAAAGCTGTCATGCGTGCTGCAATCTTTCGAATTAGGCCTTGATGTTGAGTAGTTGTCGTATCATGTTGTTGTTGCTCTGATTTTGTACCAGCCCCATGGTTGGGTCCAGGTTTGTTAGCACCAGGATTTAGTCCTGATGCCTCTTGTGATTCAAATCGTATGATTTCCGTGTTGAATAGCTCGATGTGGTATTCAGCTATTTTACGTATTTTATCATAGTGATCTGTTAAATACTCGTGATTCATTGGCTGGTCGATCTTGCATCTCAACTCGCTGTCTCGTTTTTCATATTCATCCCAAACTAAGTTGAGCTGACGCAACCGCTCTTTGTAATATGCGGCGTTCGACTTTCTTCCAACCGAATCCTTTTTGAAATTTGTTACAATCCGCTGTATTTCCTCGCCAGTCTTGATTTGTAATTCCAATAACGCGTTGAATGTTGACATTTTTTGCTGTAGTGTGCCTCTTGTGGCACTTTAGTCGTACTTTTGATTGCGACGATCGCTGTGGCGTGTCCTTGTGGCACTTTTGATTGCGGCGGTCGCTGTGGCGTATCCTTGTGGCACTCTTGATTGCGGCGATCGATGTGGTGTGTCCTTGTGGCACCCTTGATTGCGGCGATCGATGTGACGTGTCCTTGTGGCACCTTTGATTGCGGCGGTCGCTGTGGCGTGTCCTTGTGGCACCCTGAATGCGGCGGTCGCTGTAGCGTGTCCTTGTGGCACCCTTGATTGCGGCGGTCGCTGTGGCGTGTCCTTGTGGCACCCTTGAATGCGGCGGTCGATGTGGCGTGTCCTTGTGGCACCTTTGATTGCGGCGGTCGCTGTGGCGTGTCCTTGTGGCACCCTGAATGCGGCGGTCGCTGTAGCGTGTCCTTGTGGCACCCTTGAAGATGTTGATCGATGTGGCTTGTCCTTCTTGTTGAAGGTGTTGAAGGATAACGTATCCTTAATATTCGGGGTCACCAAACTGAATCACGCCTGTGTGATGAGTGATCAATGGATTGATGGATACTTGGCACTTGAACCAGTTATCCTTCCGATCACGTCGGGGTCACCAAAATGAATCACGCCTGTGTGATGAGTGATCAATGGATTGATGGATACTTGGCACTTGAACCAGTTATCCTTCCGATTTTCTCATTTTTCTCATTTTTGAGCATCGATGTTGCATTAAATATATCGTTGTACTAAAATTGTTCATAGTTTTCAAGATATGTTCATGGCGATTTTGTAAACAATTTTTACTAAAGCGCAATCTTGTGTTTATGTGGATCAAGGAAGATAGCGCCAAAAAATCATCGTACCTTAAAACCACTATATACCGATTTTCATTCTAATCACATGAGCGGTTTGTGAGTTTTAGGTGGTTTTGTAAAAAATTTGTACTACAGCGCCCTCTGGTGTTCAAAGTGGATCAAAATTGATAGCCCCAAAACACGCACCGTGCCTTCTATACACAAATACACAAAAACTTCTATACACAAATTTTCATGCCAATCGAATGAATAGTCTAGGAGTCTTTTGCATAGTAACACACATAAACTAGTTTTTATATATATGGAAGATAGAAAAGAATATAGATATATACACATATAAAGGGGTAGCTCTCAGCATAATCATAGAGCTCTCCGCCCATTTGTAGTTCAGTTACCAACTTTGACCATATCAATAAAGTACTAAATTTTAGTCTAATTAGACCCAAGCCGTCTGAAATAAAAAATTTCATTCATTAGTGGGCGGTAAAAGGGGCTGTGCTAAAAATTTGACGTACAAACCATAGGCTTAGAAGAATACAACAAGGAAAACCCCAAGCAAATCGGACGCTCCATTCTTGAGTTATGGAATTACAAACACAAATCACGACTTTGTTTTATATATATATATGGTAAAATCTTAAAAATGCCATATCTCTGGAACCACTGCGCCGTGCAAACTTCACATAAACCATTTACAAACCAGCCCCAACGTACCGTGCATTTTGGTTAAAATCGGTCGACCCGTTTCCGCAGTTAGTGGTAACATCAAAATGTACATTTCTTTTTTTATATATATATTTTCAAAAAAATACGTCAAATAGTGATTCTTATAGAAAACTAAATTTAAAATAAATTTTTTCATAACAATTAAACTATAATTAAAAATTAGTTTTGTTAACTTCGATCATTTCAATATTTTGTAATAATGGCGGTCGTGGAAAGTGGGTAGAGTGCGCTACCCATACGCGCAATTCAATTTCCATCTGACACAGAAAGTTTTTTCAATTAAATTAACTTCTTCTGTTCGGCCCTCACCTCTCTTCAGACAATGGCAAACCTCAGAGAGTAAATAATGCCATGTAAAGCTTCTTGAGAAACATGCACATTAGCCGCTCAGAGTCGGCATAAAAACAAGTAGGTCCAGTTCTTGATTAATTGTGAATAAACATTTAATAAACACACACAACACAATTTGATCATAAGAAGTTGGGTAAAAGTGCTTTCAAGGGCTGAAATGACCAGTTTATTTTTTTATTTTATAATACTTAAAAGATTTCATAAATACATTGAAAGGGATATTTTCTGGTTAAGAAGATATGGAATTTAAATTGTGTAGTGTACTTATTGCACACACTTTAATTTACACACTAACCTACCACAATGTAGTTTAGTCATTAACAAACATTGTATACATTTGTATACGTTTGTAAAATACCCAATGACCCACTGCAGCGTTTAGTCACGCTCAGCCAGAAACTTTAGACTTTTGTAAACAAAGTCATGAGTAAGCGAAGCATTGACACATTGTAAGTGCTCGCAAACTCAAAGTCCAAACAGAAGCTTGTGACAAAGGAATTATGCTGCGTTTGCATAATTCTTTCAATATTCCAATAGGAATGGGGATTCATGTATTGGTGAGAACTTAGAATTAAGATATT
The DNA here is from genome assembly GCA_943735915.1 of Pherbina coryleti. Lineage (NCBI taxonomy): Eukaryota > Metazoa > Arthropoda > Insecta > Diptera > Sciomyzidae > Pherbina > Pherbina coryleti. Next base: position 90,734,630 of record OX030948.1, read on the forward strand.
TACATGTTACAATTAGAATGTAAGAAATATTTGTAAGAGAGTTTCTGGAAAGAGAATTCCAGAAATATGTATTGGAATGTGATCGATTTGCCAATAAAAGGCAGAGTCGATCCCAAAATAAAATAATTATAATTCTGATTCTAGAAGACTAGATCAGAGAAACTCAAAAGTCTGTTTCTTGCAAAAAAGTAGCTTGGTTAGCTGCATAAACAACTAAACCAAATAAAGTAGCTTGGTTAGCTGCAAAAGAACTAAACCAAAAAAAAAAACAATGTAAGAGCGGCTTTTAAGCCAACACAACAAAGCTTAGTAAGCTTTTAAAATTATACTAACTTTTTTCTTTCCTCCAAATTTTACGAACCTTACATGGCGATCCTGCGGACACGACCCTGCGAACTATTATTTGAACACAATAATAGATGAATGATGACGACATAATCAACGGAGAGGAGGTGGACGCAATTTTCGATAGGTGGGAGAAGTTTGCAACTACCAGCAGACAAACATATACCCAGGAACAACAACTATCAGTACCAGAATATGTACCAGAACCTCCACCATTAGATGCACCTTCATATAAAGCAACTCCTAAAAACGCTGGACCCCAACCATTGACCATCGAGGAGTATAGGGCACGAAGCAAACGTTTGCCAGCAGTAGACAACAGTAAAAACAAAATTGAAAATGAACAACAGAAGCCAAACAGGAAACGGGCCGGACGGCGTGTGAAGAGCAGACAAAAAATAGCAGACTTGCATCGATTGGCAAATTTGGCGCTAAACAAAGAGCAAACAATTTTTTTTAAACAACAAATTAATTTAGATTAAGGAACGCAATTTTAAAAAAAGAAAAAAATAATAAAAATTAATTTTAACTTAATTTAAATAACTCAATATGGGCAATACAGAAAGTAAAAAGGAAAACACAAATGCCCTGAATAACAACACTAGTAGCAGCATTGTGGTCACTGACCATAATCTTTTATATGTATTAGTATTCATTTTAGCTGTGCTGATGATTTTAAAAATAAATAGCTATTATAAAAAATATGTCCAAAAACAGTTGAGTAAAGTTAATGTATCAACTCAAGTTTAAAAAAAAAAAAAAAAAAAAAATATAAAAAAAAAATGGAATTATAAATGTTAAGATAAAATCAACAAAATTTTAATCTATAATGCGTACTTTAGGTAAGAAACCGAAACAGCTAGGTAAGAATCCACTACCACCATTTAGCGCGGATAGTATGATAAAAATTCCCAAACCCCGCGACGTACAAAAAGAATTAGAATGGTTAACTAAATTTTGGGAAACGATAGGCATGACCAGAAAACCAACGATAGAGGACGTTATTAACCCTGACACTACGGAAGAAACAAGTAGAATGATAAAAAAATTTGCACCAATTTAGGAGAGGAGCAAATAAATGGAGGACATAATTGAAAGTTTGACAGTTATTTTAACAAACCTAAAGAAAAGTGCAGCAAGAGGATACTCTTACGAGACAATTTTACAAAAGTTACAATCAATAGAAGAGTATAAAGAAAAATTAGAAGCACTCGTTATTATTGATACAGATGAAACAAAGGTTAATGCATTAAAAATTGAGTTTAATAAAACTTATACAAAAATTAAACAACTGCTATTAGAACAGTTACAAAATAAAACGACAGAAGTTGAACAAAATAAGGAAGAAGTAAAAATGTCTTCTTTTAATTTGGAATTAGCCATTAAGGCGATACCGTTGTTTAATGGACAATACAAAGAACTATCTTCATTTTTAAAAATTACAGAACTCATTCATAATGTGTTAAACACAGAAGGAAAAAAATCTTTAATTGAGTTCATTTGCAATGTTAAATTGTCAAATAACGTAAAAACATCAATTTGTGCAGTAAGCGAACCAAAAACTTTTGGTGAACTTAAAGAAAAGTTGGAAGCAAGGTATAAGAGTACCAAAACTATTCCAATTATCCATACAACATTATCTAATTTAACGCAAAAAGGTTCAATTTCGAACTTTAATGAAAGTATTTTAACACTAATAAGCGAGTTAAGCACTATGCAAATCAAAGATTTACCAACAACAGCGACCGAGACAGAAAAACAAATCATTACAAAAATGAATGACAAATACGCATTGACTATATTTAAAAATGGCTTAAATGAAAAATATAAATCAACCGTATATGCAGCACAACCACAGACACTTAATGATGCAGTCAATATAGCATCAGAACTAGAAAATGATTCTAATCGAAATAACCAATCTCAAATTCTACACATAAATAGAATTTTTCCAAAAAATAATGGTTTTAGAGGAAACTATAATAGACATTTAAATAACAATAGATAGGAACAACAATTTCAATTCTAATAGGTACGAAAACAACCGAAACTTTGGACAAACTAACAACCGCAATAATAATTACAGTAATAATAATAACAACCAAACTAATAACAACAACCGAACGAACACAAATAGTTATTTTCGAAATAATAATAATAACAGATCAACAAATAATAATCAAAGAGGGTCTCAACCTCAAAATTACAATAGAAATACACAAAATAATAACAACTACAGAAACAATCGAGGAAATTACAGACGAGTAAACGTGATGAATACTTCGGGAAACGGACAAGCCCCGGAGGGCACACAAGAAGCAACTCCGGGAGACCAGTGTTAAAATTGTACAATATAACAAACAAACTGACGAATTACATAACTCTAGAATGCAATAATTCACAAAACAGACTAACATTTCTAATAGACACCGGAGCAGACATTTCAATATGTAAAGTACAAGTTTTACCAGAACAACAACAAATTTTAACAGATGACACATGCAAACTAGTAGGAATTACAAAAGAAGAGGTTAATTCATTAGGAGGAACAGAAATATTATTAAAAATAGAAAACAGTACAACAAAACATTATTTTCAAGTTGTAGATACAGATTTTCCAATTGCCACAGATGGAATAATTGGCACAGATTTTCTAAAACGACATATGTGTATTATTGACTATGAAACTCACACAATTAAAATGACAATAGATGAAGAAGAAGTAACTTTACCAATAAATATTCAACAAGCAAATATAGGAACACTTTGTATTCCACCAAGATCTGAATTAATATGTGCTATAGATCTGAAGTTAGACCAAGATAGTGTAATTTTAAGCGAAGAAATACAGGAAGGGATTTTTATAGGAAATTCAATTACACCTGCAATAGGTCACTGTCACGTTAAAATTCTAAACACAACCGAGAAAGAAGCAAGAATAGACCATCTAGACATTAAATGGGAACCTTTGAACAATTATAATATAGTAAGACAAAACACATCAACACTGAAATCAAATGACAACCAACGACTAAAAGAACTTACAAAAATACTTAATATTGACGGTATGGACAATGAAGCAAAAACATCTCTTTTCAAAATTTTTAACAAATATCAGCATATTTTTCATCTAGACAACGAACATTTATCTGTAAACAATTTTTATACACAAAATTTGCAATCAACAGATAATACACCAGTATACATAAAGAATTACAGACTGCCACACTCTCAACACGAAGAAATAAATAGACAAGTTGAAAAATTATTAGAAGATGACTTGATTGAACCATCAACAAGCGCATACAATTCACCATTATTAATAGTACCGAAAAGGAGTGACAATGATTCAAAAAAATGGCGACTAGTAGTTGACTTCAGACAATTAAACAAGAAAATTGTAAATGACAAATTTCCACTACCTAGATTAGAAGACGTACTAGATCAACTAGGACGAGCTAAATATTTCTCAACTTTAGACATGACAAGTTCATTTCACCAAATCTCTTTAGATAAAAGTTCAAGACATATGACAGCATTCTCAACAGCAAAAGGACATTATCATTTCAAACGTTTACCTTTCGGATTAAAAATATCATCCAACAGTTTTCAAAGAATGTTAACAATAGCATTATCCGGTTTAGAATCAAAAGCATTTCTCTATGTCGATGACATAATAGTTTTTGGTTGTAGCTTAAAACATCACACCGAAAATCTCATAAATGTATTTGAACGACTTAACAAATATAACCTTAAACTGAATCCTAATAAATGTCATTTTCTTAAACCAGAAGTAGTATATTTAGGTCATCTAATTACAAGAAATGGTATCAAAACAGACCCAGCAAAACACAAAACAATTGAACTGTATCCAACACCGAAAAATGCAGACGAAGTTCGAAGATTCGTAGCATTTTGTAATTATTACAGAAAATTTATAAAAAATTTTGCAAATTTAGCCAAAAGTTTAAACAATTTGCTCAAAAAGAAACAACCTTTCATATGGACAGAAGAATGTCAAAATGCATTCGAGACATTAAAAAGGAAACTTATTAATCCACCAGTCTTACAATATCCAGATTTTGAGAAACCTTTCATTCTAACGACAGACGCATCTGATTATGCATTAGGCGCAGTACTTTCACAAGGAGAAATAGGAAACGATTTACCAATTTCATATGCCAGCAAAACACTAAACAAACATGAACTAAATAAACCAGTGATAGAAAAGGAATTACTAGCCATCCATTGGGGAATTAGTTTTTTCAGACCATATTTATTTGGACGCAAATTTATAGTGGTAACTGATCACAGACCTTTAGTTTCATTATTTTCTCACAAAAATCCATCTTCTAAATTGACGAGAATACGTTTAGAACTTTCAGATTACGATTATGAAATTGTTTATAAGCAAGGCAAGATAAACACAAATGCTGATGCATTATCTAGGATAAAGATAGACTCTGACTTACTGAAAACAATGATACCAAAAACAAACGATGAATCCGCGAAGAAGACTTTAGTAATAACAAGGGGCATGTCTGCAAGAAATATGGCAGACAAAGAGGAAATAGAAGATAATTGTAGCTTTCCACAGAAGACTGATCACCTTCACATATGGGATTGCACATCTTTAGCTGACGTCAGAAATATAAAGAAATTAAAATTTGAAATAAAGAGCGATATTAAGGGTACCCAAATAGAAATTAAATTAAAAGATGTAGTACTTACGAGATGTAGTGATAATCTAAACAAACTCGATTTGTCTTTGGAGAAACTATCATCAAAAATGCACAAACTTAACATCAAAGAATTAGCGCTAAATGAAGAAGATGAAATATTTAAGCACGTGCAAAAGAATGAATTTAAGAAAAAGTATAATATGTTGCAACATAATGAAATAAAGAAAAATCGCTCAGGAGTAAATATACTAATATATAAAAGTCCCCAAAGAATAGAAGAAGATATAATAAAGTACAAGCTAATTGAAGAATATCACAACTCGCCTTGCGGAGGGCATTTAGGAGTTAGGAAGACAATTTTAAAATTAAAACAGCGATATATTTGGAAAAATATGTCTAAAATGGTAAAGAAATTCGTCTCAAACTGTAAGCAATGTCTAACAAATAAACAGATACGACATACAAAAGAACAATTAGTTATTACAGATACACCAAACACTAGTTTTGAGGTAATAGCAATTGATACTGTAGGACCATTAAAAATTTCAAACGGATACAGATACATACTGACAGCACAATGCGAACTGACAAAATTTGTCATGGCTTATCCAATGGAAAGCAAAGATGCGACAACAGTTGCATCAACCCTCGTAAATCAGTTTATTCTAAAATATGGTATTTTCAAAGTTATTAAATCGGACAGAGGAACTGAATTTGTGAACGAACTAATGAAGAACATTTGTAAATATTTAGACATAAGACAAACATTTTCAGCACCTTATCACCACGAGACATTAGGAACCATAGAACGTAACCATAGAGTACTCAACGAGTACATGCTTAATTTTGCAACAGATAATGAATGGGATAAGTGGATATCATTTTACACTTTTGCTTTCAACACTTCTCCAAATATAGACACAGGCTACTCGCCTTATGAATTAGTTTTTGGCAAATTACCATATATGCCAACTGATACAAAAAATAATAATATACCGGTATATGACATTGACTCATATGCCAATGAACTCAAAGTAAGATTAAAAACGTCAATTGATAAAGCAAAACAACTCATAAATAACGTAAAAGATAAAAGAAAAAAAGATAGCAACATAAAAACAAATAAGTTAAAGGTAGAAATAGGAGACTTAGTTTTAGTAAAATTAGGTAATAGAAAGAAAAATCAAAGTCCTTATCATGGACCATATAGAGTAGTTGAAACAGAAGAAGTAAATACTTACATAGAAATTAAGGGACAAATTAAGAAAATGCATAATAATAATTTGATTAAATATACAATAGACACATAAGTTAACGATTACTTATTATGAAAACAAAAATAAAAATATTGATTCAAATTTAACAGTTAAAAACATACATTTTATTCATGTACAAGAACTATTACAAAAAAAAAAAAAAAAAAAAAAATTAAAATTATATAATAATTATAAAAATTAAGTAATATTTTAATCCTACATTTTACATCTAAAATAGTCTACCAAAAATAATAATAAACACTAACATAGTGAAATTAAATTTTCCACTAGATCATCACAATTATTTTAAAAATTTATCTCCTCATACATGAACACTCATTCGAATATAAATTTTTTTTCTTAAGGGCAAGGGTGTAGTGTACTTATTGCACACACTTTAATTTACACACTAACCTACCACAATGTAGTTTAGTCATTAACAAACATTGTATACATTTGTATACGTTTGTAAAATACCCAATGACCCACTGCAGCGTTTAGTCACGCTCAGCCAGAAACTTTAGACTTTTGTAAACAAAGTCATGAGTAAGCGAAGCATTGACACATTGTAAGTGCTCGCAAACTCAAAGTCCAAACAGAAGCTTGTGACAAAGGAATTATGCTGCGTTTGCATAATTCTTTCAATATTCCAATAGGAATGGGGATTCATGTATTGGTGAGAACTTAGAATTAAGATATTTACATGTTACAATTAGAATGTAAGAAATATTTGTAAGAGAGTTTCTGGAAAGAGAATTCCAGAAATATGTATTGGAATGTGATCGATTTGCCAATAAAAGGCAGAGTCGATCCCAAAATAAATGAATTATAATTCTGATTCTAGAAGACTAAATCAGAGTCTGTTTCTTGCAAAAGTAGCTTGGTTAGCTGCATAAACAACTAAACCAAAAAGTAGCTTGGTTAGCTGCAAAACAACTAAACCAAAAAGACAATGTAAGAGCGGCTTTTTAGCCAACACTACAAAGCTTAGTAAGCTTTTAAAACTATACTAACCTTTTTCTTTCCTCCAAAAATTACGAACCTTACAATTGCTATATTTTACTTAATCGCCTTAAACTATTGTTTGTTGAAATTGTACGATTGTTGCAAAAATGGTTGATTTTTTTTCCAACCCGTAAAGTTGAAATTATGGGAAAAAATGAACCAAAATATTTATATTGATTGATTAAATATTAAGCAAACGAATCCATTGGCTAATTGTCATTTTATTTTATATTAGCCTTTTCCCGGCGCGCGTAGCTGCACCCTGCAACTATATGGGAACATAATAGATGTATTCAAAACTTTTCTTAAACTCATAGTTTGACACCACTGTCATTTTCCACTGATCGTTACAGTTTCCCAGTAGCAGATCACCAAATAGTAACTCCATTTTGAGTTTGTATGTAGGTATTGATACTTTTACTTGTAAACAGTGTTGCCAGAATGGCAGTTTTGCCTGCAAATGGCAGTTTTTTTAACTCTGAGCAGGTTGGCAGTTTTTTTAAAAAAAATGCAGTTTTTCCATTATTAATGCCATTATTAATTCCATTATTAAAAATTGAATAGTGATATGTAAAGCCAGGGATCGTAATTGTTATAAGCGATATCCAAAAAATTAAGATTTTATTATTATATTAATTATTATTATTTATATTGCTCAACAATAAAAATTATCTTACGATTTTTATTTTATTCATCAAAAATAAGAGTTATTTTTTGATTTTTATTTTTCTGTTCAATAATATCAGTTATTTTTTTATTTTTATTTTTTCCCTCAAGAATAAGAGTTATTTTTTGATTTTTATTTTTCCGCTCAAGAATAAAAATTGTTTTTCAACTCTTATTTTTTCGCTTAGAAAAAAAAGTTATTTCTCAATTTTTATTTTTTACACTCAAAAATAAAAATCATTTTTTATTTTTTCGCTTTGAAATAAAGTTAATTCTCAATATTTATTTTTTACATTTAAAAGTAAAAATCATTTGTCCAGTTTTATGTTTTGTAGGTAAGGAATAAATACATAAAAATCATAAAATTTGTATAAGAGCCCCATAAGGAGTGGTCGGAGGGAATAGGTCAGTTAGGGAAAAATTTTCCTTTTGCAAAAGTAATGGGAGTGGGTCGTACATATAAACCCTCTCCGGCTCTCCATTAAAGCCCCCATGTTCTGGTGTAGGGAATAAATACCCCAAAATCATAAAATTTGTATGGGAGCCCCCCATGAGGAGTGCTCGGAGGGAATAGGTGTCTAACGGAAAAATGTTTTTTTTTTTGCAAAAATAATGGGGGACGGTCATACATATTAACCCTCTCCGGAACTGCCTTACACGTTTTTTTTTTTTATTTATTCCTACACCTGAACAGGGGGGCTTTAAAGAAGAGCCGGAGAGGGTTACTGACCCCCATTACTTTTTCAAAAGGAAAATTTTTTCCTTGAGGACCTATTCCTTCCGACGACTCTTTATGGGTGCTTTCATACAAATTTTATGATATTTATGTATTTATTCCCTACCTACAAAAAATGAAACTGGACAAATGATTTTTACTTTTAAATATAAAAAATAAAAATTGAGAATTAACTTTATTTCAAAGCGAAAAAATAAAAATTGAAAAACAATTTTTATTCTTGAGCGAAAAAATAAAAATCAAAATATAACTCTTATTCTTGAAGGAAAATATAAAAATAAAAAAATAACTGATATTATTGAACAGAAAAATAAAAATCAAAAAATAACTTTTATTTTTGATGAATAAAATAAAAATCAGTTAATAATAATTAAATTAAATTTTTATTGGTAAAACTCAAAACATAAAAATCATTTCTTATTGCGATAGATAATTAGAAATTGAAGTTATCCAAAATGTGCTTCGACATTTGGAACATGTTGAATTTTTGCTATTTAATTTTTGAAAATAATCGTTATTTTCTGTCCCTGTTAGTTATACACAGTAAATAATAATGTATGTAATAAACATGCAAATAATAATATATGTAAAAAAACAAACATTAAAAATACCTGAATTACTTATCTTAAAATGATCTGAAATGTGAATAAAATACCAGAAGTTTTTTTTATATATTAAATACAACAACAATTTTATATACAAATGAATTTGTTTTATTTCTGTTTTTAATAAAAAATTAAAGAAAATGCTTAACAAATCGTTTGTTCGAATGGCAGTTTTTGTGTTCAAAATGCAGTTTTTTTCTTCGGATTTAGCAGTTTTTTTAAAAAACAATCTGGCAACACTGCTTGTAAAGCTATTCGATGATAGAAATTTTAATTGTATGGGCGGAGCCACACCCCCTTATTTAATGCCCATCCCAGTTTTCTAGTAGATGGACACTACCCAGTTTTAGTATAGTTGCCGACAGTGAGCATACAGACTAAATTACCAAAATGTAGCCAAATCGACGAAAACCGTAGGAAATAAAGAATTTTTATTGATTTGTGGGAGGTAAAAGGGGGTGTGACAGAAATTTGTGTGACAGTACTTGAAAAAAATGTACTACCAAAATTTCAGCTCTATCGGCTCAGTAATTTTGAAGTTTCCAGCCATCACACAGACAGCGTTTTGCTTTTTGTATTTATGTATATTTTGGATAACGATTATTGGCTATAACTTTTGATTGGTAAGAGATACTACGATAATTTTTTTTTAATAAATTAGCCTGCATAGCCTGCAAAATTTAGCCTGCATATTTTTTCAAAAATATAAAAACACAATATTGAAAAAGAAATGTTCGAAAAAATCAAGGGGCCTTGTTTTTTTAATAACAAAACTGGTTTTTAATTTTTGCGTAAAATTGGAATAAATTTTGCCTAGAAATGTTATAGCTTTTAAATAGAGTTGAAAATTTGCGAATTTGAATTTAAATTATTTTTACAACAAAAACAATTTTTAGCCTTTTTTCGAAGGAAACTCAGACTTTTTTTGAAAAAATATTTAAAACTAGCCTTTTCCCGGCGCGCGTTGTTGCACCCTGCAACTATATGAGAACATAATAGGTGTATTCAAAACTTTTCTTAAACTCATAGTTTGACACCACTGTCATTTTCCACTGACCGTTACAGTTTCCCAGTAGCAGGAGATCACCAAATAGTAACTCCATTTTGAGTTTGTATGTAAGTATTGCTACTTTTACTTTCAAAGCTATTCGATAATACAAATTGTATGGGCGGAGCCCAACCCCCTTATATAATGCTCATCCCAGTTTTCTAGTAGATGGACATTACTCAGTTTTAGTACAGTTGCCGACAGTGAGCATACAAAGTAAATTACCAAAATGTAGCCAAATCGACGAAAACCGTAGGAAATATAGCATACTTGAAAAAATGTACTGCCAAAATTTCAGCTCTATCGGCTCAGTAATTTTGAAGTTTCCAGCCATCACACAGACAGCGTTTTGCTTTTTGTATACATATATATTTTGGATAAAGATTATTGGCTATTACTTTTGATTGATTACTTTTTGATCTAAGATAATTTTTAATAATAAATGAATTTTTTAGCTTGCGTATTTTTTTTAAATATATAAACACAATATTGGAAAAAAATGTTTGTTGGTTTTTAGTTTTTGCGTAAAATTGAAACAATTTTCGCCTATAAATGTTATAATTTTTAAATGAAGTTGAAAATTTGCGAATTTGAATTTAAATTATTTTTACAACAAAAACAATTTTGTAGCCTTTTTTGAGGAAAACTCCAATATTTCAGACCTTTTTTGAAAAAAATATATAAAATATATATGTATACTCAACTAACGATATTCTTGCATTAAGTTTTTCATAGTACTTTGATGAACCTTTAAGACAAAAAAAAATTTAACAAAATGTATAAAAAAGCAGCGGAGATATTTGAATCGAAAGTCACAAAATTAAATTTTTGATTCTTTTTTTCTCATTTTCGAGCAACGATGTTGCATTAAATAAAGCGTTGTAGTAACATTTTTCATAGTTTTCAATATATGTTCATATTTTTGATGTCAAAATAATGGAAATTTTTTTTTTTACATAATTTAAGAAGTATTTTATATTTTGTAAATATTTGCATATGTAACCTAAGAAAACCACTAAAAATATGCGATTTTGTAAAAATTTGTAATACAACACCATCTGGTGTCCAAGGTGGATCAAAGAAGATAGTGCTGAAAAAATCATCGTATCTGAAATTGGTACCCGTATGTAAAAATTTTCATTCTAATCGCATGAGCGGCTGGGAGTTTTAGGTGGTTTTGCAAAAAATTTGTACTACAGCGCCCTCTGGTGTTCAAGAAAGGTCAAAAAAGATAGCAGCAAAACACTCAACGTACATGAAAACCTATTGCATAGTTACACAAAAATACTGCTTTTTTATATGTATAGATATAAAAAAGTAGGCGTGGCCAATTTTTCTTCAGTAAAAACTTAAAATGGATTACTACGAACATTTAAAAAATAAATGAGCCAAATCGGTGTAGCCGTTTTCCGATTTTAGATAAATTAAAAAAGTAAGCGTAAAAGTGGGCGTGGTCAATTTTTCTTTCCGTAAAAACCTAAGTTGGACTATTACGAACATTTAAAAATAAAATAATCCAAATCGGTCCAGTCGTTCTCAACTGATACAATTACCAACGAACGACATTTGATTTTTATTTATATAGAAGATAGATTATATTGAAAACAAATTTGAGCTTTAGGCCAATGATGTTGACAAAAAGACAAAATGAAGACAAGGCAACAACCAGCAACAACAACGGCTCTGTATAGAGCAAATCACACAGCTGACTATACAGACTGTTTCGTTGACCGCTACACCAACTCATCAGTATGACTTTTCACTGTGATCCACTCAAGCTACTTCGGTTCTACTTATACTGCCAATATGCCGAGAAAGTTACCCGGAATGTATTTTTGATAGAAAGAACGCTTTTTACATTGGGTGCTTCTGGAAACTCAACATGTTGTCAACATGTTGTCAACATGTTGTATGTATCAAAGACATAAAAAGAGAAGACATCCAAAATGTTAATTTAACATAATTTCGTGAGCGAACGTGACGGGCCATCGAGAAGTGAAACATGTTGAGTTCCTCATGAAATCGTGAAACATGCTGCGCTACTCAGAAACACAGATTTGCTTCTTGTTGCAAAGAGCACGAATAATTTAGATTCTGTGATTGTGTTTGTAATTGCTATAGCTATCAACAAAAATAGCGAAAATTTGCAACAACGCACTTTTTCGCAATTTTGTTTAATTTCTATCAAACTAACTGGCATTTTTTCGCAAAATGCAATTTTATTGGAGAAGATGACGGAGGCGCGAGTTCAATTCCGGCGGCTGGCATGCATTTTTTTTTTTTTTTTTTTTTTGTTATTACGGCTGGCATGATTTTTTTTAAATATATATTTTTTTAATCAATTTTTTGAGGCAAAGAATTTATTTCTTTTCAATAATTTTGTTATTTTTATTATTTAAGCTTAGGTAATATCGTGGAGGCGCGGGTTCAATAAGCAATTTTTTAATATATAATTATATATTTTTGAAATGTGAGTAAATTTTAATAAATGTGAGGTAGAGTTTTTTTCTTTACAGTAATTTTTTTTCATTATTTAAGCTTAGGTAGTTAACTTACATATATGTACATTAGACCAAGTCAAATGCTACTTTGTATGGACTCCTCCGTGCCCCCCCCCCCCCCCCCCCCCCCTGAAAAACAAGATAGTTGCAAATTAAGTAATTAGAGCTCTTAAACGTTCAAGAATTGTCAAAAATGGCCCGGTTCTGGTCCAAAATCTGGTTCTGAACTTAGATTTAACGTACAATGAAGTCTGGTCCCAATAAACTCATTTTAAGTCAACATTTTAAAATTTTTCATATAATTTTTTATTCATGTTTGTCCTTTGCATTGATCTAGGACATTCTTTCAAAATTAATTAATGCATTAATGCAGCCCATTTTATGGTCTTAATAATTAAAAAACAAAAAACAGAATCGACCCATTTTTGAATGAGATACGATATTTTTTGTACATTGATTTTTAAAGGATTTAATTTTAATCATTGTGAATATGGATTTTCTTTTGCTGCATGCATTCAGAAATATTGAATTTTTTTGTACCGGATGGAAATAGCTTACAATGGTCTTCTACCACTTGAAGAAAAGCCTGTTTTTTCCGCTTCCAATGACGTCACTTTATCGTTGTATCTCTACATAAGATTAATTGCTCTCTCATCAACATCGTTAACGACAGAAGTGTTTTTGACGACTTCTTCTGCGCGCGAGTATTTTTCCTTTTTGAATCCAACAACTTTGATCGATTTTCAAAAAACTCAAGCTATCATCTTAACTCGAATCATTTACAAGCAATGAGTTGAAAAATTTATTAGTATTCGATGTATCGAAATTATCGATTCTTGTAATACCGATTAGGTGTGGTGATTTCATTCCAAAATCAGTTTAAGTTTCTGGCTTTTCCGAATATTGAAAATGGTCTTGGGAAAACTATTGCGATATGTGTCGTTAACGGTGCTGCTGAGAGAGCAATAAATCTTATGTCGAGATACAACGATAAAGTGACGTCATTGGAAGCGGAAAAATAGGCTTTTCTTCACGTGGTAGAAGACCATTGTAAGCTATTTATTTCCATGCGGTACAAAAAAATCCAATATTTCTGAATGCATGCATCAAAAGAAAATCCATATTCACAATGATTAAAATTAAATCCTTTAAAAATCAATGTACAAAAAATATCGTATCTCATTCAAAAATGGGTCGATCCTGTTTTTTGTTTTTTAATTTTTAAGACCATAAAATGGGCTGCATTAATGCATTAATTAATTTTGAAAGAATGTCCTAGATCAATGCAAAGGACAAACATGAATAAAAAATTATATGAAAAAATTTTAAAATGTTGACTTAAAATGCGTTTATTGGGACCAGATTTCATTGTACGTCAAATCTAAGTCCAGAACCAGATTCTTCAGCTAGTTAAACATAGAAGTAGGTACTTTTGGTTTTTTTAAAAAAATTTGAAATACATTGGGAAAATGTAAATACATTTCATCTAAAATTACTCTCCGAAAACCGGATTTTGGACCATAACCGGGCCATTTTTGGCAATTCTTGAACGTTCAAGAGCTCTAATTACTTAATTTGCAACTATCTTGTTTTTCAGGGGGGGGGGGGGGGGGGGGCACGGAGGATCCCAGATACTTTAACAAAATCCATACAAATGTGACTTGCTCTAATGTACATTAGAGTGGGTCGGTCTCCATACAAACAAAAAATAAGTTGAAAAGTGCACCCCTTATTTTAAAGATGACCTCGAACCAACTCCAAAAAACAAAAAAATTGTTTTTGGGACCTCGGAAAAACCGCCAAAATTGTCTTTTTTCCATAACTTATGCATTTTGTGTCCGATTTCAAAAAATGATATATCGTTAAAAAGGGCTCAGAGCTTTTGGACTTTTAAAGTCATATTCATCTTGTAAACCCTGTTATCTCAATTTACATCCCTTTGAAATCAATTTTTTTTATCATAAAATTAAACTTCTTAAAGACTTGACAAGATGTGAAATCTTGCCCAAAAAGTACTTTGTTTGGCCTTGATACAAAAATGTTATAGCAGTTCCAAATTGTAGTATAGAACTTTCTTTATTAAATTTCTTAAAACTAACAGTTTTTTTATTATTGTCTTTAATTTTGTTTTTAAAACCTAACGGTGATTCAAGTGTCCCAAAAAATCATAAATTATTTAATAATATACCAATAGTTATAAAAGATCTTCATGAGTTATGGCAGCGTGCCAACATTCCGATAGTAGAAAAAACAACGACTCGGAGGTACATAAATGGTCTTATACAATTACATTACGATGAACAAAAGCATATTTTTGAATACGATGATAATCACCTATTATCCCTTATCCAAAACAAAAACATATATTATTGAGATAACTTACAATATTCTAAATAGATCTAAAATGGCAACGGAAAGACAATTTACTAACTAAGAAAGAAGAATAGAACATTTACAGGCACATTCCGAGTTCATAGTACGCGGTATATATAATATCGAAGGGCAACTGGAAATGGAAGCCTTAATGTCCTAGACAGACATATGGTTTCCGTACTACAATGTGTACTACAATGAAAGCTCAAGAAACCATGTACTAGCATAGTGACAGACATGTGGTACTCTACTACATTGTACACTTATCAGCTGATGCAGTCGTTTGTCAATATAAAACAAGAAAATGGATGTAGCCTAAGTTATAATTGCTAATAACTCAACAATATTAGATTACCGGAGGAAAAAAAGGAAATATTTTATACTAGCTTCAAGAGCATTAAAAAGAAGCAAACAATATAAAACACTTGCGTTAAAAAAAGGGATTTTGAGAAGATGCTGAACTTGCTGGTCAATGGCCAGTGTACAGCAGCTAATTTGTTTATGCTGCCGGAAATCGATAACATATGATTTTGACAGAAGAGCTTAAGGCTTTGGCTGTGTTCAGTGCGATCCATCGTAGTACATTTCAGAACACCACTTAATTTCAATGGTACATTGTATGCTATTGTAGTACGGAATTCCATTTGCTTTAGAACAAAAACAAGGAATACTGATGACACACATATCGTCACCTAAAATGCAAAATAACGTAACATCACTTTTGATAAGTTTACAGGAGAAGCAAAAAACGATATAAAATTCAAACAACTTGAGATATTGAAACGAAATTTTCAAATCAAATAACTTGGTTATTTTTGGTGACAAAAGTTTAAAATTCATAACACACATGTAATATAATGTAGTGAATCGTAATCAATAAAAAACACAATTTCGAATTTTTTGATCATACGTTTTTTTGCATTTTATGTGACGATATAGTTTCCATATCATACTACAATTGGTACTAAATGTCTGTCTAGGGTATAACATCACTAACAATCTTGATAATGATGCGTTATGCAAACGCCATTAACGAACTAACAGGCCTTTTGGTAAAACATAAACATAATAAACCTCATCCATCACTTTTGTCTTTAGAACATTCAATTAGCAAATTAGCAACCATTAGGAAAGAAATTCCCTCAGATTTAAAATTACCAACAGGTACAAATAATGATACACTTTCTGTCTACAGGGTAAGCACCCTTAACACAAAAATAATATACAATAAAGTAATTTATAAGCTTAGTATTCCATTAATTTATAATTCGCAATATCAACTTTTCAAAATAATACCGTTGCCAGCAATCCATAAAAAAACGAGTTTTCATACAGCCGACCATGACACATAGTTATAGACTATGGTAGAGAAAGTTGCTATGAGTTATCAGCCATAGAACTGAAAATGTTCCCTGTTAAATCCATAAATATACATTTGTCATGCCGTGAATCCTATTTATTCCACAATAACACCAAATCAACCCTGTGAAGTGCAACTTTTAAGAAAAACAAATAATATTACGCAAATATATGACATAAGAAGCACTAATATTTGGATCCAATTGGAGCAGCCAAATAAATGGCTATACTCATTTATAGTTGAGTAATACACAATAAATGAAATCTGTCCCAATAAATTTACCCCGAATGCCCTACTTTATTCAGGTATATTAGAAACAGACGGTGATTTCTATATAAAATCTAATGAAATAACGATAAAAAATACCTTCTTTAAAACAAATTCGATAAACAGTTTTTATTTCCTTTCGGTAAATATTTCGCACATTGTTCTTCAAAATTATTCAATCAATAATAAGAAAAAAGCACCAAACATTTTGATGGTGTTTGTTTCTTATTTATAGTTGTTACGCAACCCAGAGCAGCAGGAATTACTAACGCTATCAGAAAAAATTGTACAACTTAAAAGATAAGAAAATATTAATTTTGAAAAGCTAAGTGTACATGATATTAATTTTTATAGAATAATTTATTTTATTGTAATTTGCATAATAATACTTTCCATCTATAAAATAAGCAAAAAATAGAAAACAAAAACTAATATAAACGCACAAACTGAAGCATCAAGCTCAGGATGTGTACTAACTTTTGCAGTTAATTAAAAATTAGCTGAAAAAAAATATATTACATATTAAAATAAAAAATAAAAGTTAATATATAAAAATTTGTGGCGTTCGTAGCGTAGTTGGTTAGAGTGCTTGGCCGCTATCAACGAACCTGAAATTGTGTACAAACTTTATAACACGCACAACACAATTGATCATAAGAAGCTAGGTCAAATTCTTTTCAAGGGCTGAAATGGCCAGTTATTTATTTATTTTATTTTTTATATAAAACTTTAAATAATATGTATTAAATAATATGGTCAAATCTAATGTTAGACTCAATTTGACATTGACTCAATTGTTACCTGGTGCGAGTTAAATAAACTCAATGTCAATGCTTCTCCTTTTCCAGATCCTCATCTTTATTAGTAAGTCTGTATTATATTAATTCTTGTCTACTTGAAAGAGTTACTTCATGATTGTACTCAATGATTGTACCGTCTAGATAACCATTTTCTTTTTTCAAGGGGGAAGGGATGTTGTGACTCGATGTCACAACAACTGCACACATTATCCAAGACTTCAATATGTTTTCAAGTGCAATACCTTCAAATGGTGCATTTGCCTAAACATATCATATGTCGCAAGCGCAATGACTCTAGCCTGCCCAAAACGCTGACCAAACAGTTCCTACGAAGTACGCCCAATGCCGTCAGCGGCGATCGAGCGACTTCGTGAACAACAACAACATTATACCATTGCAGGTACAATCAGCTGCATATGTTTGTGCATGGGTATGGTATATGAAATGCATGTGTGTGTGAATAGAAGGTTATAAGAGGCAGCAGAGTTAAGCAGATAGTAAAGAGATTAAGTAGTTTGAATTAAAGTAGCAAACTTCCCTTCCTAGCTCCACTTCTCCTAATAAAGGAAAGTACAGGAGCTTCGAAATAAAATCAAACATCAAGATTTGATTTGGCGTAATTGATGCTTCGCTGAATCGTCGATTTTACTTTTTTGACTCGCTTTTGTTTAATGGTATAAGCTGTCTTTAAATGAAAGAAGAAAAGTTTTGGGATAAGACGAAACGTTGTAATTTTAACTCGCTAAGTTATAGTAGGAAGACCAGCTTCTGATAAAATGTATATGGTTGGAGATGTTGGGAACGCACCGATGCCTCTTTGAACAGCAGCATGGAAGGGCGCTATAAAAAGTTTCAAGTTGCTGTTAACACACCATCCAAAAATCATCAGCAACTAACTAGATTGCATCATCAGCATAAATGTAATGATAGACTTTATTGTATTTAAGAATGAATAAAATAACGGATCATGAGGAACCTTGTGGGATCCCATTATTAAGTGAAAAGGTATCGGAAATATTGAAGTAGATTCTGACTCGAAATTTGCGACTAGTCAAAAAACCTTTAACGATGTTAAAGACCTTTCGACCAACTTTCCAAATTGCAATTGCTGAAGCATTACATGCACTCCGATGCGATCGAATGCTTTTTCAAAATCTGTAGCAAGGATTGTTACATGATTTTTGCTATAAAGGGCAGATGAGGCATAATGCTGGAGATGGAGAAGCACATCATATGAGTTTTGTTTTTTGCATGAAAGTAGCGAAATTGGACGGTATCTACCGACTGCAGAGGCAGTTTTATTTGGTTTTGGTATTGGAACTATTTCAGTACTACGACAATTTTGTGGATTAATACTAAAATGTTATTGTCAAAAACGTTATTGTAAAAGCTTATTAATCCTATATGTGGGAGATTTTTCAACATAGGATATGAGATTCGATCGGATCCTGGGGTTTTAACCTTTACATTGTGCAAAGCATTATAAAATACGATGTTTGTAATTTTTGTTTCAATTTATAAGAAAGATGTTGGGTAAAAAGTTTATCAATATTCGGTTTGGAGTACTGTGTTCTTGTTTAAAGTGATATCTTGTAATTTGAATTGCCATTTGAAAAATTTGACCATGTCGAAGCGAAAAAATGTAGCGCAGTGGGTAGAGTGCGTGACCCATGCGCCAGAGAACCTTGGTTCAATTCCATCTGACACAGAAAGTTTTTTCAGTTGAATTAATTTTTCTGTTCGGCCGTCACCTCTCTGCAAACCTCAAAAAGTAAATATTGCCATGTAAAGCTTCCTCAGAACATTAGCCGTTCGGAGTCGGCAAAAACTAGTAGATCTAGTTCTCGATCAATTCTGCTCAAACATTTAAAACCACGCACAATACAATTTGATCATAAAAAGTTCGGTCAAACTCCTTTCAAGGGCTGAAATTGCCAGTTTGTTATTATTATTATTATTAAGGAATAGTTGCAATTTTTTTGCTTCTTTGATACGTAATAAAGGTGATAAATTTAGAAATTAAGAGCAGCTCGAAATCGCATGGTCTACCGAGTAACAAAATTAGCAACTTTTTCCGATCTCAGGAATAGGGCGATCGGACATCACCTCAAATGAAGAAGTGAATGCTGCACTTCAATCAATTGACCGGAGAACAATGCATCATTTCCAGCCGTCATTGTTGCTTCCATCACGGCAAATCAGCCTGACACGAATCTTTCACATATGGAGTGGAACATCTGCAACGAACCTTTTTTTTTCAGCTGAGGTAAGCTCGTCAGTTTCCAGAGTTCGAAACAAAAATTTATATTTGTGACTCGAGATATTGATTTTATTGAAAACGAGTTTTTGATTTTATTTAAAAGAAGTTTTGATACAAATGTCTTAAATCTAAGTAATGTGATATGCAGATCTGTTCTCCTGGATAGCGATTTTACGTGTCGGTGAGGTTGTCGGTGAGATTGGTGGTTTGATGAGGATATAGTTTAAGTAGCAACTATCACAACAAAAGAAGTTCCCTTAGCCACTTTGCCCACCCGAGTCACATCCCAGCTGCAACAAGTCACGTCCCAGCCACAACAACAATCAGAAATACGACCTGCATTCATCAAACTGTGAGAGAATAATAACAAAGCAAAACCCAGTGCAGAAACGAAATTGTAAATACAATACTAAAATAATAAACAAAACAAATAAAAATGCACCAACGCTTTGTAAACAGATAAATATGTACAACTACATCTTTATATGTGCTCTTTATTCTGTTTTGGCTCGATGTATGTATTTCTTAGAACATTTAAAAATAATAAAGCTCAGTTCTGAAGTTTAACTCAACATAAACGGTGTTTTATTTTAATCGCTTTACTTTTAAGTTGGACACATTTCTGGCGCAGTCGGCAGGATTCCTCTCTAGAGGAATACACCATAAACTAGTAACCATAAAAAAAAAAAATATATAATAAATAAAAATAAATATATATTTAATAATAAACATCAGTGAAGTTAAGAACAATAAATTGTACAATAACAAACATTGGCAAATTTAGAGAAATTGAGAAAAAGTTAAGAACAATGCTTTGAATGAATTTTTCAAAGAATCAGTATCGTGTTAAAAAAGTTGCAGTGATAGTGACGAAGACATGACAGCGTCTCAAGCCGAAATGAATATTTTGCTTAAATCAGTCCAGCAACAACAAGCTGAAATATCTCAACTAAGAGAACAGATAAGCCAAAATTAAGCATTGGCTCAACAAACAGCTCAACTAGAAAAAAGTTATCAACAGCAACAGCAAACATTGGCCTAGCAAGCAGCTTAACTGGAACAGATGAATCAACAAGTAACTGGACTGCAATCATCAACGAGTCAAAATTTTTTCCAACTTACTCCAGAATAAATACTTAACCACTTTCGCCGCCTAAAACCTTTTAACGGGGAGGAGGACTTAACTCTTATGGAGTTTATTAAATCGATGTAAGACGCAGCAATACTGAGCAGGAACGAGGAGTTATTGCAGTATGCATTTCAGATAGTCTTAAACGAAAAAATTCAAGGAACAGCAAAAAGATGTATTCAACGGCTAGGAAACAAATTTGGAACAGCTATGACGGAGCTTAAGCTACATTTCCGGCCCCAAAAGGATTATGCTAAATTAATAAATGAATGTCGAAATAGCAAGGTAGTAAATTTGAGAGAACTTTTTGATATCACAAGAGAAATAAATTATCAACTGAATAAGTTATATGATTTTGAAAGTGTTGAAGAAAAACCAATAAATTATACTCCTGAGAATAATGATGAAAACTTGTAGGAATTGTTATAGAAAAAATGGATAATCTTATCCGCGGAAATGTGCAAAAAATTGCACATTAATTGAAATGTATAATAGATTTGCTTACTTAAGACTTCTAGATGACGAAAGAGCAATTGATATCGCTCATCGCAAAGTTACAAACTCTTTTAGAAACAGTCATAGAGAAGACATGAGACATAAGACAAATTGCAATTTTCGCCAAAATACAAATTTCTAAGAAATAATAGTGCTAGTAATAAAAACATTAATCATAATATGGGACAACAAAATAGTATATCGAATACTAGTAGAACTTCGAATCATAATAGATACCCAA
Source organism: Pherbina coryleti (assembly GCA_943735915.1). NCBI lineage: Eukaryota > Metazoa > Arthropoda > Insecta > Diptera > Sciomyzidae > Pherbina > Pherbina coryleti. The sequence goes on from OX030948.1 coordinate 90,756,399, forward strand.
ATAATAATAATAATAGATACTCAAATAATAATAATAGACACTCAAATAATAATAATAATAATCGATACCCAAATAACTATAATAACAATCGGTACCCAGATAATAATAATTACTGTAATAATTACAGTAATAATAATAAGTTTAGCAATCGATACCCAAATAACAATAATCAATACCCAAATTACTATAATAACAGTCGTTGTCCAGATAATAATAATTATAATTATCGATATTCAAATAGTAATAATTTCAATCGATACCCAAATTATAATAATAACAATTCTACTAGTCGTTATCCAAACAATAATATTAAAACAGTCATAAACAAAATTATGACAGGCCGATAAATTTATATTTTAATTCTAATATCTCTGATGACGCAAACTCAAACGTTGTTGAGTCCCATTCAACGGATACCATCAAACGGACTAACTTGAGTCCCATTCTTGAAGACTCCGGATATATTGAGATAAAGCTTAAAGAGGTGGAAGTAGTCCAGCAACGGTATCCTGGATAAAATAAAAGCTAACATAGAAAATTTTGACATTGCTTATAAGAACTTGTTAATATCAGAAATTAATATAATAAAGAAGAAAGTTAAAATAATTACACCTATTCCAAAAAGAGGTTTAAGGGAGCAGTACCAATCTTTTGGTAAAGAAAAAAAATATATTTTTAATATTTCAATCATATTTATTAAATATCAATTTTAAACTTTTTGTGACTTATTCATAAATGTTTTAACATAACAAAAAAAAACATTTTTTTTTATCAATTCATCAGCCGGTAGAGGGCGATGAAATCAAGCCTTGAATATCATTGGTGACAACCTCTTACGTGGAAATTAACCACATTTAGGGAAAAAAGTCCGCTATGTAAAGGGGTGTATCCAAAATTTTCAAAAAAATGTTGCTCGTTTTTCAAATTTTTTTTTTAAATTTGTTTATTTTTTTTTATTTTTAACTTTTTTCCCCTAAATGTGGTTAATTTCCACGTAAGAGGTTGTCACTAATAATAACCAATTTGATTTTTTTTGTTTCAGATTAGCCGTTCCTGACATTAAGTGCCAGAAGCGGGACAAGTCATTTTTTTTTGTGATTGATTTCATCGCCCTCTACCGGCTGAAGAAGTGATAAAAAATTGTTTTTGTTATCTTAAAACATTTATAAATATGTCACAAAAAATTTAAAATTGATATTTAATAAATATGATGACCAAAAGATTGGTACTACTCCCTTAATCAATGCAGTTGGATTAGCAAATACAAATGGTTATTTGGAATGATGGACAATGACGAAAGAGACAAAATGTTATTACACTTAGCGAACTTATAACTCATTTGCAAAACTAAAGGAAGCAATAGAAGATGACATAACCAAAATAACGGAAGCTTTCAAAGAAATAAAAACAAGAAACAACGAAATTGTTAAGCGATTATTATACATGGACCAACTAACTAAACTAAAGAATTTAGAGTACAAAATAGACCAAATACAGGACAATATTGTATCAGCAAAACAAAATGTAATACATCCTAGTATTTTGACGAGCAATGAAATTGACGAATTCAATATTGATTTTTATAAACTAAAATTATTAAAAGTCGGAGTAATGAACTATAAGGACAATTTATTAATTAAAGCTATTCAAATTCCGAAATCATATATTACTTTAGATCTTAAGCTCAGTACACTTCTTCCAAATAAACACTATCTAGAGGTAGAACAAGAAGATCAGTATGTAATTCAATTTAATAAACAATTTTTGTTATATGAAGAAAATATTATTCTTAAGCATTTAAAAACAAGTAAGAATTGCATTTGGAAAGATGAATGTACGTTTAAATATAATAACAAAACAGAAATAAGAGAACTTGATGAGGACACATTGTTAATAAAAATGCATTGGAAGAAGATATTATTCAAAATTGTGATAATAGAAATATTACCATATAAAAAAATTATCTTATATTATTAACAATAACTGGGAAATTTAAATTGGGAATCAATCTTTTTACAACAATATAGAAATAGTACACGAAAAATATTTTTACCCGAATAGTAAAGAAATAAACAACACACAAACTGTATACATACCATTTAAAAAAATTGTAAACCAACACTTTTCTTATACAAAGCAAATTGAAAAATTAAAATTTCACAAGTATATTTCATATGGATTAAATATAACGCTTTTAATCATTGTCATAGTAGTTGTCGTAATTTTTTTTCAGTTTAAGAAAAACTAATGTTAATAAATTAATTAATAAACATAAAATTGCAGAAAACTAGATTCAGGAGAATCTAGAATTAAAGGACGGAGGAGTCACATCCCAGCTGCAACAAGTCACGTCCCAGCCACAACAACAATCAGATATACGACCTGCATTCATCAACCTGTGGGAGAATGCTAACAAAGCAAAACCCAGCGCAAAAACGAAATTGTAAATACAATACTAAAATAATAAACAAAACAAATCATAAACAAATAAAAATGCACCTACACTTTGTAAACAGATAAATATGTACAACTACATCTTTATATGTTCTCTTTATTCTGTTTTGGCTCGATGTATGTATTTCTTAGAACATGATAAAGGTCAGTTCTGAAGTTTAACTCAACATAAACGGTGTTTTATTTTAATCGCTCGATCAACTTTTAAGTTGGTCACATTTCTCCCGTGATCTAGTTCGACTATCTACTCGCTTAAATTATTGCAAGTTATGTTCCACCTAGAAGCTCTCAGGACCTTTACAATGCACACTTTGAAAACTGCCGTTTTGTCATTGATAATCTTAATAATAATTATCAACATGTAGTGTTTGCTGGGGATTTTAACCTAGGGAACATTATTTGGAAGCCTGACTGTGATGAAGCCTACCTCCTCCCGTTTAATGCCCCCGGATTAATTGAAAACCGTTTAGTTGACTTTCTCAGTCTTCATGACTTAGCGAAAAGTAATGATATTCACAATGATCTTAATCGAACTCCGATATTGTATTCGTGAATAAAGAATTTAATGTTTCAAGGTACCTTCCATCATAAACCCATTTCAATTGTTTTCTCATCTTATCAATATCAAAAATTGGCCATAAATGATAGCTTCTCGTTTAATTATAAAAATTCGGATTTTAATGCAATTAACGATGTTTTGTCTTAAAGCTCGTGGAATTCTGTACTTAATAACACTGACTTATCGGTTGCATATGAAAAGTTTTTTGCTATCTTTAATGATTCGGTGAATAGATTTGTCCCTCGCTCTAAGATCTCAAATAATAGCAACACTCCCTGGATTAACAAAAGACTTACTTATCTTAAGAATAGGAACAATAAAGCCTTTATACACTATAGATTCAGTAATTCAAACAATGATCTTAAGTTAACTTACTTACTTATCGCTCACAGTCTTGTCATCGTTGTTCTCTGCGTCTGACGTGCATTTTGTTCCACCCGTTAATTTCACGTGTTTTTTTTTCTCGTCTGTCGCTGCTTCGATTAATTAGACAAAATTACTAAGCGAAGTGCAGTTTTTAATGATGAAGACAAAATGTCTTTATCAAGTAATCCAAATACTTCGAGAAACTCGAACAAAAAGCAATTTGTTTCAAAAAACAATTACTGGAGACCGCTCCAAATGGTATCTGACGACCAGTCAGATTTAGAAACTAATGATGAGCCAGTGATTTAAAAAGCTAAAAACTTCATATACCACCTATCAAAGTGTTATCACAATCAAGTGATGTAATTCTTAATACTTTTGATAATTTAAATATTAAAAGTTACTGTGTTAAAAAATTGTCTATTGGCACTAAAATCTTGTGTGAAACTTTGGACACGTATAATCTTGTTATTACTGTGCTTAAAGAAAAAACTATCAATTCTTTACTCATGAACTGAAAAATGATAAACCATTCAAAGAAATGTTTTACGGCCTTGAGAGCAAGACAGCTGTAGAAGTGAAAAACGAACTTGTTACTCTAAACCTTAAGTGAAAAGAAGTTAAGAAAATTACAAAAAACTATGAAAATTATGAAGACACAATTTATATTGTTTTATTTTGAAAGTGGATCTGTGAAGTTAAACGATCTTCGTCCTAAAATAAAAACATTATTTCGTACTATAGTAAAGTGGGAGTACCAGCGGCGAACTAAAAATAAACCTGTGCAATGCAGAAATTGCCAAATGTTTGGACATGGTGAGCGAGGTTGCAATGTAAAGCCACGTTGTGCTAACTGTGCTGGTAAGCATTCGACTGCCGAATGCACTGTGAGCGATTCAATAAAATGCGCTAACTGCAACAATTTGCATAAATCTACTGACATCGATTGCCCAAACAGACTTGCTTTCCTACAACTTAGAGAGAACTTTAATAAAAAGCATGCTCGCTTATCGAAGCAGTTAAACAATTCTATAACTAAGCAGCAGCAACAGCAACAACAACATCCACAGCAGCAACCACAACTGCAGCAGCACTCACAGCAAGTTAACAACAACTTATCATGTTTTCCTTCTATTTCCACCATCCGTAGAAGTGCCTCTCACTGGCAGACAGCATCAGTTCAGCAGCCGATTTCTCCACAGAGCTATTCTAGTGTACTCAGAACCCGAGAAGAAAATTACAATCAAAAATTGTTTTCAGAGTCTGAAATCACCCAACTTACTTTCGAGCTTGTAAATAAGCTAAAACCTTGCAAATCAAAGGAAGAACAATTTAATGTTATTGCGCAACTAGCAATAAAGTTTCTGTATAGTAATGTGTGGTGTCAATTTCTTCACTAAATATAATTTTTTTGGAACTCTAGGAGTATCTGTAATAAATCTGTAGAATTATTTGATTTTTTAGTTAATAATAACATAGATATATGCTTACTACATATCTGAAACTTGGTTGAATAGTAAAATAAAAATGTCTCATTCACTCTACAATTGCATACGATGCGACAAAAATAGTCAGCGGGGTGGTGGGGTTGCAATTGTACTAAAAAAATCGATAAAATTTTTCGAAGTGAAGAAAATTGAAACAAAACTAGTTGAAAATATTGGAGTGAAACTTCAACTCGAAGATTCAACATACCTTAGTATTTTTAGTGTTTATTTCCCAGGAGGCACTACTTCTTCTGAGCTGAGAATCAAATACAAAAAAGATTTAAGAAAACTGCTAAATATGCGTGAAAAGTTTGTTTTCTGTGGTGATTTAAACAGCAGACATAGGTCTTGGGGCTGTAGTAGAGCAAATGCTTGGGGAAATGTTCTTTCAGATTGTACAACCCAGTATCCGGTGGTTGTATCCTATCCAAGCGACCCAACGTACATCCCAGCCTCCACAAGAGGTAATCCTTCTGCAATCGACTTAGTGCTATCTGACATCCTTGCATTCATTTCCAACCTTCCTTTTAGTGATAAGTTAATTTTAGATTATAAAAACACATGCTGGAAACGATACCAATTATATCTCAAGCAATCTTTTCATAATTTAGTCTGCAATTTAGATCATGTCAGAGTTCGCAATCAGGTTGATAAATATTCTGAGTTTTTCACATCTAAAGTAATGGATGCAGTAAGAGTTTCCGTTCCAAAAGTTTTGCCAAAAAATACCACTGCCAAAATTCAACTTTATATTTCGAATATGATAAAAATTAGAAATTGCTATCGACTGGATTAGATTTCGACTTCAATCGGATTGCGATGTCATGCATAGATACTCGGTACTTATTCGCGAAGAGTTACGTTAAATTTAGAAATAATACTTGGAATGAAAAAATCAAAAAGCTGGATAAATGCTCTAAACCTTTTTTGAATATAACGAAAATATTAAAAAAGAAATTTGTGTATATTCCGCCACTTGTAGAGGGTAGCGATAATTTTATTTCCAATGAAGGCAAAGCAAACACTCTTTGCAAACAATTTTTAAGCAACCATCACGTTTCTGAAAATATTGGTTTTCAAGTTCATACAGACTTAGTTGAAGAGACTATTGAGCAATTTAATAACTTGGAATGTATTACTAATATTGATGAATATATGTCAGTTGAAACAGTCAAAAACATCATAAAAGATCTACATCCAAGAAAGGCTTCGGGTCTTGACGAGATAAATAATCGTATGCTAAAACAGTTACCGCACGTCACATTAGTTTTTTTTACTTTTATTATAAATACCTGTCTTAAGTTACAGTATTTTCCGGACACCTGGAAAGTAGCGAAAGTTATTCCAATTCATAAACCCGGAAAACCTCTTAACAGAGCTGAAAGTTATCGACAAAAGTTATTAAGCAAAGTGCTTGAAAAAGTGTTGAAAATGAAACTTTGGCGAGTTATCGACAGAAACAACATCAATCCAAATGAACAGTTCGGATTCCGTAGTTTTCACAGCACAGTTCATCAAATAAAAAGGATACAAAACCATGTTAAGCAAAATTTCAGATCACATAAGTCGACTGCACTTGTTTTGCTTGATGTTGAAAAAGCTTTTGTTACCGTTTGGCATAATGGTCTGATTTTCAAATTGATTGAACTCCATTTTCTTCTTCTATTATTAAAATAATTCAAAGCTTTTTATCAAATAGATATTTTTGCGTGAGCCTAAACGACGTATTTTCTGATTTCGTGAAGGTACCAGCTGGCGTTCCACAGGGTTCAGTCATTGGCCCATTACTGTATATTATTTACTGCTCTGATATTCCGAAACATGCAACATGTGAGTATGCTGTTTATGCTGATGATACAGGCATTTTTTACTCGCATTCCTTTGGTCAAAACATTGTGACTGAAATGCAATGCTGTCTTAACCAGTTAAATAACTATTTTACAAAATGGAAAATTAAATTAAATGCCAATAAGACGCAAGCTAATTTTTTCTCGAGAAAAAGAAATCCTTCGCAGCTTCGAGTTGGTAATTTTAATATTCCCTGGTTAGATAATGTGAAGTATCTCGGCGTCATTCTTGACAAAAAACTAATTTTTCGAGACCATGTCAGTAATATTATTAATAGATTCAATATTGCTAAAAATCTACTTTATCCATTATTAAATAGAAATTTTGAACTAAGTAATGAAAATAAAATAATTCCCGCAAGTCATTTTTCAATCCATAATATTATACGCATGTCCTGTGTGGGGTACGTGTGCTAAAATGCATATTAAAAAGCTGCAAATTTGCCAAAATAAGCTTCTTAAAATGGCACTTAAACTACCTTGGCATTATTCTACTACAAGACTTCATGAAAGAAATAATGTTGATCTTATCTCTGTTTGCATCGCTAAAGCAATTGATAGGTTTAAGATTTTTTGCAGCATGTCCGATAACGTACTTATCTCAAATCTATACTATTCAGCGTAGTCCAGATTTTCGTTCTTTTTTTTTTTTTTTTTTGTTTTCATTATTTATTCGTTATTTATTTAATGTTAAATAAAATCACTTATTTATTTTCTTGTTATTTATTTCTATATATTTGAAATTATTGTTTTTCTTTCAAATAATTTGTAATCTTACATTATTTGTTAAATTCACTCGTATCTTGTAATTGCTTTATACATGTAGGTATAAATATAATTTATTTATGTTTGCATGTATTTAAACGTTTACTTTAATTTTCAATCTGTGATATTTTTTATATACTTCTTCTTTTTATAGAAGGTTTTTCATGTAGTTTTCCTTTTAAGTTAATATTTTCACCAAAATTTGACTCCCTTGTAAATATAAATATATTTTCTAGATGTAAAGTATGTTATTACTAAATCTCTATAAATTGCTTTCTATCTATAAGATTATAATTTGTAATTTTTCTACAAATAAAGACATTCATTCATTCATTACTTATCGCTCCAGCTTCAATTCGATACTCTCAATAAATTTCTTTACAATTCCTACATAAACTCTACTGAATTAACCATCAAGCGAAATAGCAATTATTTTTGGACATATATTAACAAAAAAAGAAAAGAAAATGGTCTTACAGATACCATGATAGATACCATGAACGCGGAGGTCCTTTTTTAAAAAAGTGGGCGATATTCGACAAAGGGGCGTATCAATATTAGAAAAACACTGTATTTCAGTTAATATTGCCATAACGGTACTGAAATTTACAGTAAAAATACTAGGGTAGGCAGAATTATTACAATTTACGGTCAATAAAGTGAGCGGTTTTTGACAGATAAAAACACTGTATCTCGAATAGTATTGACACTAGGGTACTGAAATTTGGTACAGGGGTAGACACAATTTTTAAAAATTACTGTAAAGAAAGTGGGCGTTATTCGACAAAGGGGTCTGGCAATATTTGAAACACACTATGTATCGAATAATATTGACACTAGGGTGCTGAAATTTAGTACATGGGTAGGCATAGTTATTACAAATTACAGTCAATAAAGTGGGCGTTATTTGACAAACGGGTGTGGCAATATTGGAAAAACATTGTATCTCGAATAGTATTGACACTAGGGTACTGAAATTTAGTACAGGGGTAGACACAATTTTTAAAAATTACTGTATAGAAAGAAGGCATTATTCGACAAAGGGGTGTGGCAATATTAGAAAAACTCTATATGTCCAATAATATTGACACTAGGGTACTGAAATTTAGTACATGGGTAGGCACAGCTACTATAAAGTACGGTCAAAAAAGTGGGCGTTGTTCCACAAAGGGGTGTGGCAATATTATAATCATACTATATCTCAGGTAATATTGAGACTAGGGTACTAATATTTGGTATGCAGGTAGGTGGATAGGAAGAATCATTACAAAAGTGGGCGGGATTGTACATAGGGTGTGAAACTTTAAGGAAAGTACTATATATCGGTTAATATTGATACTTGGGAAATGAAATTTGGCGCAGGGCTAGGTAGAATCATTGTAAAGTACGGTAAATAAAGTGGGCGGGATTAGAGAAAGGGCGTGGCACTTTAAAAAAATTGTAAAGAGACAGAAATGGAAAATACCCAACAAACTTTCAGGAATTAATAAAACAAATTTTTTATGAACAAAGTTTCATGTTTGAAATTTTCCTCAAGAATTCTATTACATAAAATATTTCATATTATCTAAAAAGGAAGAAATAAAACTTTTTAACAAAAAAAAAACTGACTTCAAAATCACTACAAAGTAAAAAATAATGTTAAATAACTTTTCCCATTCATTTCTTGTCAAATTCTAAAAGTTATTTTTATGTATTATAATATTGGAAATATTATTATTTTCATTTTTTCTATTTTGTTTTATTATCATCAATATATTGATTGCTTTATGAACATAAAAGCTTTGAAGTCAGCGCTTAACTTTGACACACAATCATGATCTTTTACCATCCTTGCAGTGGCGGATCTAGGATTCGCCAAAGGGGGCTGAACGTCTTTTTGGACTTTTTTCATTTTTTACCCATACAAAAAATTCTCCAAGGGGGGCCTAAAGCCCTTTCAGCCCGTTTGTAGATCCGCCACTGCATCCCTGCACTATTTTAAACTTTTTTAATTTATTTGATGCTATGCTGCCTTGGTGACACTGTAATCATTTTAAATCTTAATTTAATTGCCACTGAAAACAAAATTGCTAAAAAGCTTTTATATTCATAAAGTTATTAATATTTTTATAGTAATGAATTCAATTAAGAAAAAATTAAAATAATAAGATTTCGACTTAGTAAGATAAGCGCCGACTTCAAAGCTTTACTGTACATAAAGCAATTAATATATTGATGATAATAAAACAAAATAGAAAAAATGAAAATGATAATATTTCCAATATTATAATACATATAAGTAACTTTTAAAATTTTACCAAGAAATTAATGAGAAAAGTTATTTAAAATAATTTTTTACTTTGTAGTGATTTTGAAGTCGGTTTTTTTTTTTTGTTAAAAAGTTTTTATTTTGGACAAAATGTAAACAAATTCTTAGGACTTTAATTTTATGAGAAAAAAAAAAAAAAATTTTAGGGGGGATAAATAGGGCTAACGGGGTTTACTAGTGAAATATGACCTTGGAAGTATAAATGTTCTGAGTAGAAAATGTAGTACTCGTAAAGCACTTTTAAACGACATATTCTTTTTTAAGATCGGATATGTTATGCTCATGTTATAGAAAAAATACCATATCGGCTGTTTTTCCGATTGTCCAAAAAAATGTTTTTTTTATTTTGGAGTCCATTCGAGGTCAGCTTTGAAATAGGGGGTGGTTTTTTCAAACTTTTGTTTTGTATGGAGACCGACCCACTCTAATGTACATATACGTGTTATTGTGTTAAGGGAAGGGTTCCCTCATTATGGACAAAAATAAGGCAAAGTTTGTATTTTTGTTGTAGGACAATGAAAAGGCGTACGAACTTTTGGTTTTGATGATTATACATATTAGTTTATTATCAGAGAATTTAAAAAAGTGAAAAAGTTGAAAAAATTCAAAATGGCGGCTACAAAATGCACATTTCCGTGGGCCCCTGCGCGCGAAACATGGCGTCCTAACTAAAATTCTGCCGCTTCTTGTGGTGGACTGAAATCAAAAATTGTTGTTATTACTTAAAGGTAATGATATTTTCTATGACTGGAACTAAAATTGTTATTATCCATGTAAAATTCATTGAATAATGAACATTAGAACTAAAAGTTCAAATTTTGCTTGTTTTTTTCCATTTCAACAACGTTAAAAAATATAAATAAATAATTTTTATACATGATGTTAGTTGTTTATTTTTGTTGTTTATTGTTTATTGAGTCTATGGACAAGAAATATCCTTACAGACTAGAATTAAAATTAAAAATAATTTATAGATACAAATACACATTATGAAAAATTAACATAAAATATGCATTACAATTTAATTAAAAACAGTCCTTAAATTGGACATTACAGTAAGTTAACAATAAAATTTTTAAAGCTGAGTTTAGACACTGAGAAATCAATAACATTATTAATTGACAAAGAGTTACATAAAATCATTGATATAGTTAAAGGTTCACATAGAGCATAATTAGTTCGATGACATTTAATAAAAAATAATTTACCGAACCGCAAATGCCTTGTAGGTAAGTTAAAATTTATAAGAGCTAATAAGGAAGGAACATCAATATTCCCTGTAATTATATCAAAAAGAACTAACAAAGAATGAACCTTTCTTCTCGACTCAAGAGATTTCAGCCCCATTAACAAACAACGAGCATTATACGATTGCATCATAACATTAAAACTAGTGGACCGTAAAATATATTTAGTCGCAATTTTTTGAACTCTTTCTAATCTTAAAGAATGAATTGCATAAGCTGGGTTCCAAATAAAAGAAGCATATTCTAATCTAGATCTAACCAAAGATATATAAAGAGCTTTTCTAGTATGAGGATCTCGAAATTCCACACTATTTCTCCGAACAAAAGCAAGCAATGAATATACCTTGGGCAAAATGAAATTTAAATGTTCAATAAATGTAAACTTCGAATCAAATATTACCCCCAAGTCACGGACAGTATCAAGTTTTTGAAGTGGACAGCCAGAAATGCTGTAAATAGTTGAAATAACATCATGATATTTACTAAAGGTCGCACTAGAACATTTACTAATATTTAAGAAAAGTCCGTTACAAATACTCCAATCAACAACCTTATTAAGATCAGATTGCAAAGCGGCAACATCAGCCCCAGTCCGAACTCTGCCAAAGACCTTTAAATCGTCAGCGTACAAAAGAAATTTAGTAAATGAAAAACATTTATGAATGTCATTTATATATAAAATAAACAACAAAGGACCAAGGATGCTACCTTGCGGGACTCCAGAAGTTCAGGGCGTACAAAAAAGCATGCACTTCCAAACAGTTCTTAGGTAAAGAGAATCGGATCAATAGATCAGGCCTGAGAGTTTTAGTTAGATCGGAAAACGTGATTTCGAGATAAGCGCGTTTGAAGTTTTTTTAAAAGTTTAGTTAAACGTAGCGCGCGTGAGATAGGTGTCTTCAAGACGTGCCATTCGAAAAATATTCGTCGGATCGAAAAATCCATTTACACACATATTCAACGGATCGAAAAATCCATTTACACACATATTCAACACATATGTGGCTTTCATTTTTTGCAAAAAAAAAAAAATCGATTTTTTAGTCCAAAATGAGGGAACCCTTCCCTTAACAATTTTCGGCGTTTTTAAAAAGAATCGCATATTTTAAAACTATTGATAATCAACCTGGAGGACGATCCTCACAAGGCAACGCGTGAGGGTCAAGGGGGCGATCTTCACATGGCAACGTGTCTGACTGCCTCAACCTGGTGAGGCCAGCATTATCTATGTCGAACTCGTCTCAAGTCGACTCAAACCTTTGCGTGGTGTCCTCTAGAAACGGCAAACTGGCAACCGTTAGTTAGTTTGACGGCTAATCTGAGCGGCGGGCTCCCCCTGCCTTTAAAGGGTTGTGCGTTGGGTTTGAAGCCCACCAATGAAACGCATAAGAAATAAGATAAAAATGATCCCCAAATCTGATGACGACTACCGCAAACGAAAAACTGACAATGATTTACGGATATGCACCTGGAACGTCCGAACCCTTAATTGGGATGGTGCCTCTATCCAACTGATAGATATCTTAGAAAGATACAAAGCTAATATCACTGCAATCCAAGAAATGCGATGGAAGGGACAGGGTTGCTTACGGCAAGCATCCTGTGATATCTACTACAGCGGTCATGCGGAGAAGCACGAATTTGGATGCGGATTCATGGTTGGCAAGCGTCTACGGCATCATGTCCTGCGATTCACACCTGTGAACGAACGACTTGCCATAATCCGTGTCAAGGCAAGATTCTTCAATATAATCCTGATTTGTGCGCACGCTCCGACAGAAGAGAAGGACGATGAGACCAAAGACAGCTTCTACGAGCGCCTTGAAGAGGCCTATGAGCGCAGCCCCCGCCACGACATAAAAATCGTGCTTGGTGACTTCAACGCCAAGGTGGGAAAAGAAAATATCTTTGGTCTAACAGTCGGAAAGTTCAGCCTCCACGACAATACCTCCGATAACGGAATGAGGCTGATTGACTTTGCCGCAGCGCGAAACATGGTCGTTAGTAGCACTAGATTCAAGCATCTCGATATTCATAAAGCAACTTGGCTGTCTCCTGATCAAAAGACGCGTAACCAAATTGATCACGTTTTGATTGACGGAAGGCACTCTTCCAGTGTTTTAGATGTACGCACGATCCGTGGTGCCAATATAGACTCGGATCATTATCTTGTCGCAGCCAAGATCCGTACACGCCTGTGCGCAACCAAGAATGCGCGCAATCCAGCACAGAGAAATCTAGACGTCGAAAAGCTGCAATCAAAACAAACAGCCGAAGACTTCGCTACTCGACTCTCACTTCTGCTTCAAGAAAGCACTCTTCCGATCGACGATACATGCGCGCAGTGGAATCATATTTCCCACTCTATGCGTACGGCTGCCGAAGAGGTGATAGGCTATCACCGCCCTTGCCGAAACCAGTGGCACGACCAAGAGTGTCGCGCCGCTACTGCAGAAAAAGACGCCGCCTACAAAGCCACCCTGCAGTCGGTTGTAACGCGTGCTGCTAAGGAGCGATACAAAGAGAACAGGAGGGAAGAGAGACGCATTTTCAGGCGAAAGATAAGGGAAGCGAAAATGCGTGAGTACGAGAAAATTGAGATGCATGGTGACAGGAATGAGGTCCGAAAATTTTTCGAAAAAATAAGACGCCTGGCCGATGGTTTCAAGACCGGGGCCTCTTCCTGCAAGGATGAAAATGGGAATCTAGTGACAGATATCCAGAGTACACTGATGATGTGGAGGGAACACTTCTCTAGGCTTTTGAATGGTGATGACGACAACAATCCTGCCAATAGAGATGACATACCGGAAACCCCAATTGTGGACGACAGCGTTGAAGTTCCGCTGCCCGACCATAGTGAAGTCTTGAAAGCTATAGCTCGGCTTAAAAACAACAAAGCCGCAGGAGCCGATGGCTTACCTGCTGAGCTCTTCAAGAATGGAGGCGAAGCTTTATTTAAATGCATTCATGAGCTTCTATGCAGAATATGGTCGGAAGAATGCATTCCAAACGATTGGAACCTCAGTGTGCTCTGCCCAATCCACAAGAAAGTCGATCCCACAATTTGCGCCAACTACCGTGGAATAAGCCTGCTTAATATCGCATATAAGGTCCTGTCGAGCGTACTATGTGAAAGACTAAAGCCCATCGTAAACCAGCTGATTGGACCTTATCAGTGTGGCTTCAGACCTGGTAAATCCACCATAGACCAGATATTTACGCTACGACAAATATTGGAGAAGACCCTAGAAAAACAAATCGACACACACCATCTTTTTGTCGATTATAAAGCCACCTTCGACAGTCCTATAAGGAATTATCTATACTCCACCATGTCTGAATTTAGTATTCCTGCAAAGCTCATCCGTCTTTGCAGAATGACACTGAGCAACACCAACAGCACAGTTAAGATCGGAAAGGATCTCACTCCTCCGTTCGATACCAAACGAGGTTTCAGACAAGGTGATTCCTTATCGTGCGACTTTTTCAACCTGATGATGAAGAAGATCATCCGAGCTGCTGATTTGAGACGCAGCGGAACGATATTCTACAAAAGTATTATGCTGCTGGCGTATGCTGATGATATCGATATCATTGGCCATAATACGCGCGACGTCAGCGCAGCATTCTCCAGATTAGCGAAAGAGTCGAGTCGAATGGGTCTTGCAGTGAACGCAGATAAGACGAAATACCTAGTGTCAACAAATAAACAGTCCCAGCGTCTTGGAAACCACGTCACTGTTGACAACATCTCCTTCGAGGTTGTTAAGGTCTTCGTCTACCTGGGATCCAGCATTAACTCTTTCAACGATGTTAGTATTGAGATAAAACGAAAGATAACTCTTGCCAACAGGTGTTACTTTGGGCTGAGTAGGCAATTGAGAAGCAGAGCCCTCTCTCGACGAACAAAACTCACGCACTATAAGTCACTAATCATGCCCGTCCTATTATATGCAGCACATACCTGATGAAAAGACTCTGGGAGCCTTCGAAAGAAAGATCCTTCGTAAGATCTTTGGTCCAATCTGCGTCAATGGCGAGTACCGAATTCGATGGAACCACGAGCTGTATGAGCTGTACGCTGACATCGACATAGTTAAGCGCATTAAAATCGAGCGGCTCCGCTGGCTAGGTCATGTTGAGCGAATGGAAAACGACGCTTCAGCGAAAAAAATATTCGATTCGGTGCCCGGTGGTGGTCAACGCAGAAGAGGACGCCCACATCTTCGTTGGAAGGATCAGGTGTTGGATAACCTGACCACGCTTGGTGTTTCCAACTGGCGCCAGCAAGCGCAGAACAGAAATGGCTGGCGCAATTTCTTATACGAGGCCAAAACCGACTTACGGTTGTAAGCGCCAGATAAGTAAGTAAGTAAGATAATCAACCTTATTTATAGAATCATCATTTTACTTGTTTAACTGTAAATCTGGTAAAAAGTAAATTCCTTATTTAGTAAATTCGATTACTTCGAGCATCAATTGGTGACAAAATCTGATGAACATAGTGGACGATTTCATCAAACATGTGTGCCTATTGAAGAACGCTATAAAGGCAAGAGTATTCATTCTCTTATAGCTGAAATATCCTGGACATTGTTTGATAACAATATAGAATTATAAATAAAATAATAAATAAACTGGCCATTTCAGCCCTTGATAGGACTTTGACCGAACTTCTTATGATCAAATTGTGTTGTGCGTGTTAATAAAATATTGAACACAATTGATCGAAAACTGGACCTAATAGTTTTATGCCGACTCCGAACGGCTAATGTGGTTCTCAAGAAGCTTTACATGGCATTATTTACTCTCTGAGGTTTGCCATTGTCTGCAGAGAGGTGATGGTCGAACAACAAAATTAATTCAATTGAAAAACTTTCTGTGTCAAATGGAATTGAACCAGGGTTCTCTGGCGTATGAGTCGAGCACTCTACCCCCTGCACAACGGCCGCCACACAATATAGAATTGTCAACGTTAAAAGAAAAATTTAATAAATAAATGCTTGTTTAAATATCCAAATTTGTACTCATCCCTTTTAGTTATAGAAATTGACCCAGAAACACATTTTAAGTTTTGACTTATTTCTGGAATTTACGTAATATTTTCAGCTTTAGTGTATTCAGAGACTTAGAGTAGAATTTTTTGACAAATTTTTTTGTGGAACATTTTTACCAGTTATATCCTTGTTTTATTGACCTTTTTATAATAAAAGGCAAAAAAGACCCATCAATTGTAAAGTTAGGGGTTTAAAATGTTCCACAAAATATTTCTCGTAGTATTTTACATAAATCCTCAGAACACATTCTATACCCAAACTGTAAGGATAACATGATTTCTTATGCCGATTCACTATAAGAATGTTCAAAAAGGGGGGGAACTTAAATCCTCCCTAAAATAAGACTCATACGTAAATTTCCAAAACACCGAAACACATATATTTGTTTTTTGCCCCTTCTATCAGAATCCGTTGTCAGAACCATATTTTTTTCGTGTTGAACAGTGTTATGTAACACAACGTCGTTCAAGTAGCTGGCTTCACAGTAACGCATTCTGTCACTTAAATTTTTCAAGACCTTGCTGATGGTTTCGGGCTGTAGCTCACGGATTGCTTGGATGATATTGGTCTTAGGTGCTTGAATCATTTCCAGATTGTTGGCATAACATCGGTCTTCACGGTTCCCCACAAAAAAAAGTCCAAAGTGGTCAAATCGCAGCTCCGAGATGGCCAATTGCCATCGCCAAGACGGCTGATACCATGATTTGGGAATCAAAAAACCTATGATTTAAAAATAAACCACTAGATTGTTTAGAACAATACAAAAAATATACGGGTATGTATATCGTTTTTTGAAAGGAAAAAATTATCTTCAGTGGTGTTGAGCCTAGTTAAGCTTGGAAAAAGTTGAAGCTGGGATTCGTTTACTACTTTGCATGATACAAATGTCAAGCATGCCTAAAGAATATGGTAATATGCAAGCAGAATTTAATCACTAAATCCATTTTTTGACTCAGCTGGCCTCAGTTGGTGGGTGTCTTCAAAATCCAGCATTAAATTTTAATGCAAAACATCATCACTTACAAACAGCAACATTGAATATTTTCATCGGGCAATGCTTCATGTAGGCCTACAGGCATTATTGGTAACAATTCGACTACATAACTGACCCATAGGTGTTATAAAAACAGTAGCTCACGTTCTGAATAAATGGATTACATGTTATCGTGCAAAGCCGAAGTTATTAAAACACATCATGGGTAATTTACCTTCAGAGAGCGTGCAAGCTCCACGATCATTTTTTGTAACATTTCTGACCCTTTTACATAAGTCTGAAGTTCGAAATAAAGAGCCTATAAAATATAATCTGTTTATATGTTTCCCCACAAAGACTGTTCACCTAGAGTTGACAATGATTTATCGACGTCTAGCAGCTAAGCGAAAGCCACATCCAAGCAGTTCGCAATCAGTTTCTTGACAATGGAATTGATTGGCGTTTTATTCCTCCGCGATCTCCGCATTTTGGTGGCCTCTGGGAGGCGTCGATAAAAATTTGCAAATACCATATCAAGCGCACCATCGGTTTGTCTGTGTTAAATTTTAAAGCACTTCAAACAATTATTTGTTAGGTTGCTGCTATAATAAATTCACGACCTATTTGTCCACTTTCAGGAAGCCCTGACGATTTTGAAGTATTGGCACCCGCTCATTTCCTTACTGGCTGAACCGGAATTGTCAAACGTCGATCATAATCGCCTTAGTCAATGGCAGCGTATTGCAGAAAAACTTTTGGAAATCGTTGAGTACTGCCTTTTTTACATTGCTTCAGGAGTGCAGCAAGTGGTGCCAACAAACACCAAATATTACGAAGGGCGCGTTGATCTTGATAAAGAATGAAAATTTACATCTAATGAAATGGCTAATGGGGCGCGTGCCAGAAACAATTAAGGAAAAGATGGCATAGTGTGGGTTGCAATAATCCGAACCAGTTCTGGAAATACTCGGCGTGCGATCTCCAAACTATGCTTAATGCCTATCCAGGGAGTTAAAAGTTCATAATCTTTCAACGGGGGGGAGTATGTTCGGAGCATGATCCTCTCACCCTGTTATGCTACAAATATTCCTTCTAACAAATTATCTTCAATTCTTAATGTTCTTACTCATCTTTAATATTTGCTAATTTTTTAATCTCTCATTTGTTCTCATACTGCTAAAAGCTAATTGAATTCAATGAATTACTCTTGTTAAAACCTTCAAAAGAATCGGAATCTTTCTAATTTTTAAAGGTTATTTATTGTTCATCGCAGGAAAATAAAAAAATTATCATCCCCTAAACAGTAGAATAACTGGTGGTTGTGGTACTTGCGAAGTTAGCGGAGTTAAAAGACCTGTTTTTAGCTTCACGCATTGAACATATTTTGTGGATATATTCTATATGACTACTCCATATAAGGTTATGGTCGACTAAAATACCTTAATATTTATAGATTGTGACTTGTTCGAGTATTTTGTTGCATGAGTCATTTGTGGCTTGTGTGTTATTTTTTTGCAGGCAATTTATGTTGTGAAACTAAATGTGGGTGCTTAATGTGCATAAATTTTAATCTACTAACATTAGGTCTGTTCCCGTACTTTTGCAGCAGAATTTCGCAAGTTGCAAAATTTGAGAGAGTAAGCCAAAAAATGCTCTCTTTGCGTGAAAAATTGCAAAAAGGTACAGGAACAGGTTTTTGTTAAAATTTGCAACTTTTGATGTTGCTTCAATGGCTGCCACTCTAATTTAATACTAACTGTCAAAAAATTAAAGCTTGCGATTTTCTGCTTCGCCAAATTCGTGCAGCAGAAAATAGCAACATTTGACAAGGACTGAATTTAACATTTTCGCTCACTTTTGCGAATTTTTTGGGTACAGGAACAGGAAAATAGTAGCTCAAGAAAGTTATATGTATTTATTTATTTTATTTATTTAATTATCATTTTAACATTTATAGTAATAAATCCTTATGTAAAAGATTACAAGAATCTTATAAATACAACATAAGTCAAAGGCACATTTTTATATATAATAAAACATACTAAGAAGTTAAGAAAAAAACAATTGAAAGAAAAAATTAAGATTAAATTAATTAAAATTAGATTAAATAAAATTAAAAATTTAACGGATACGAGCAAATATTTTTAAATAAAACTCCTACTGAAGTTTGCAGCAGATAAATTTCGACCGATAATACAAGATTGACAGAAATGATGCTGGTTAAGAATTATATAAGATTTCAAAAAGTTCTTTCTTAAATCGCGCGGCGTTGCAGATATGGAGTTGATGTGGAAGAGAATTCCAAAGACGAATGCCGTGAATGAAAAATTGTCGCTCTGATATTAAAGTATTATGTCGCGTATGTATTAGTAGGTTTAAACGTTGAGATTGTGCAAATCTAATTTTTCCAAAAAGATACGAAGGCTCTTTGGTATTAATTATTTTATGTAAGAACATAAGAGTACGGAAATCTAGAAGTTTGTCTAAGGTTATTGAACATATTTTTTTCGCGTGATGTGATATATGGTCGTATTTTTTCAAACAAAATATATATCTTGCAATACTGTTGTAAAGTACATTCAGTTTGCGTTTAGCAGTATAATCGCAATTAGCAAATATTTCGCACCCGTATAAAAGTGTAGGAAGAAGGTAAGATTTAGCTAAAAGCATTCTTATGTGCTGCGGTGTGAAGTGCTGGTGGCCCACAGCGTGCGCAACATTCCATACACTTTACCAACTGTAATGTAAAGGTGATTGTTCCATGTTAGAGTATTGTTAAACGTGATTCCCAGATTTTTTGCAGAAGCAAAATAATTTATCGCAGATTGATTCATATTAACTTTTGGCCATTCAGAAAGATCAAGAGGTTTTTTGTAAATTACAATGCATTTTGACTTGGACGCATTTAGGCATAGACCGTTTTTCATCGCCCAATTAGAAATATTTATCAAATCATTGTTTGTATTTTGGATACACTGCGCGATTTCATTCAGCGGGGCACTGGCATAAAGTTGGACATCATCTGCATACAAGTGTATTTTGGAATGCTTCAAGACGGTGGGAAGATTGTTAATATAAATAGAGAAAATAAGTGGCCCAAGAACAGAACCTTGCGGGACTCCGCGCGTTAGAGCTAGGTGTCGAGATTGTGAATGTTTAGTGCTAACTGCCTGTGATCTACCATGTAAACATGTTGAAATGAGTTTTGTTGCAGTGCTGGAGAAATTATACATTCTTATCAGTTTGGTGCAGAGAATGGTATAGTCTACGCAGTCGAAAGCTTTCGAGTTATCAAGCAGGGTTAATAGTGTGGCTTCATTTTTATCTAATTTCGACCGAATTTCCTCTGATACATTTAACAAAGCAGTGACGCAACTTCTATTTGGTCTGTATCCAGATTGAAATTCAGTTTAAGCATTCGTTATCTTTTAGAACATATTTATTTGTTTCTTCAAGACTATTTCAAAGACTTTCGATAGGTAAGGGAGTATTGCAATTGGTCTAAACTCATTGTTTGATTTCGAAATTGGTATTATTTTGGCTGACTTCCAGCTGATTGGAAAGGTCGAAGTAGTTAAAATTGTATTGAAGATATGTGTTACGTACGGTAACAGTTTTGGCAGTAAGATTTTTAGAAATTTTGGATGTATAGCATCGAAGCCAATTGCATTAGATTTAACTTCATAAAAACATTTTAACACATCGCACTGGCTTACGCAGGCGAAATCGAAATTGTTTTCTGAGTTAAGAACAGACGAAGAATTATCATAATGATTTGATTCCACTGTCGGAATAGATAAATTACAAAATTTGTCGTTCAATAAATCGGCATCAATTTCATCGTCGATGTCAGTGATATGTTTACCAATACCTATGTCACGTATGCGTTGCCATTTTTCTTTGCTACCCGCGGCTGTTCTAAACTCTTCAGTATAAAATTCTAATTTTGCTTTCTTTCCACTTTTAGTTACGCCACTTTTGAGCTTATTGTAGGTTTGATGTAACTCCGGTGTTTTATACCGTCTCCAGCGATTATATGCTGCATTCCTTTCTATAATTTTTTGTTGTAATCCGGCATAAAACCAAGGTCGCTCCTTATGCTTGATTGTTTTGTTTCGAAGAGGGACTAGTTGTTCAAAAAGATTACATATATTGATTTGAATAAAATTTACCATTTCCTCAACTGATGCCATATGAAAGATATCATTCCAAACAACATTTGATACTTGAAAATTTAATTGTTCATTAATGTTTCTAAAATCCCGATAACAAAACGTTCGCGGGTTAGAGCTCATGTCAAAATCGTAAGAAAGGAATATTAAATCATGTTTTGAAAAAACTGGTACTGGAATCTGATCATATGATTGTACTTTAGTTGAGTCATTTACAAAAAAAACATCTAAGAGTGTGTTCGACGATTTGGTAAAATGGGTTGGCATAACGTAGTTAACACAATATAAACCTAAAGCTTGCATACCTTCAATCAAGTAGAATCACAGAAAATAGTACGAATTCGTGCAAATATTCAAGTACGGAAACAGACCTATTAATAACACTGTTCCACAAATATTTTTTTTTAATGTGTAAGATAATGTTTTCATCACATCGATATTTTCGTTAAGAACTTTTTTAATAAGTCAATTTAATATTCGTACCTTGCCTAACTTAATGTATCATAATTTTGCTTCTGTTCATCAAAACTTAATTGTTTATTAACTATTACACTTGCAGTCTTCCATTTTTGCTAAAATGTCTTAAGGGGACATACAGGTTACAAATTTAAAAAAAATTTTTAAATTTGATTTTTTTACAAAAATGCGAAAAAATTGACGGTGTGCAGGAAGGATATCACCAGTCTGGAACATCTGAGGAAAAAATAAAAAAAAAAAAATTAATCCTTGTTTAAGTGGCCACCGCCTGAACTAGGATAATTTTTATCCGCCGAGAAAAAACAACATGACGGCCATTTGAAAAAAAAATCGATTTTCGAGGTTAAAAAATCACACGCCAATGCTACTTCTATCATTAAACATGACACATGCAGAACTAAAAAAATGATTCAGGAAGATATTAAATTTTTACAAGATCAAAAAACATGTCGAAAAATGATGTTAGGAGGCGTCGATAAAACACATTATGGAAAAGTCCAGAAAAAAAAACTATCGGGTAGCCACAGAAATCAAGCGTGCTGAAAAAGAAAATCATCGCACAGCTGAAAGTTCTGCAGTGAAAGATATAAGTTTTGAAACAAAAAATTCAGATTCCACGTCTGATATAAGTGAAGATCCTGATTTTGCGATTGCTTCAACCAGGAGTGCTGCAAATGCTGATAAGCAACATAAAAAAAATTCAGAAATTATTTTGAATCTTCCAAAAAATCTATTTACAAGCAAAACCATCTCAGGCATGGGTGATAGGCTGAATTTATCTGCAGGGCAGTGCACAGCTTTCATGGGAGCAATTCTTGCAGAAGGTGGTGTTTCAGTTGATAAAGCAACACGTTCTTTTAAAAGTACATGGACAGCAGGTATGGAAGTTCATAAATCAGTTGCTAATGAAATCAAGGCAGCATTTACTCCACCAAAACACTCAACACTACATTGGGATGGCAAAATGGTTCCTGACATAAGAAAAGAAAAACAAGAAAGATTAGGAGTTCTCATTTCTGGTATGCCAAACTGTGAAGAAGGTAAATTGCTAGATATACCTATAATATCAAATATGAAAGGTGCAGAGCAAACAAATGTTACTTTCAGTCTTGCAAACGAATGGAGAATTTCAGTAAACCTGAGATCCATTATTTTTGATACCAGAAATTCAAACTCAGGACGAAAAATTGGAGCTTGCGTACAACATGAAAAACTATTCGACAAAAAATTGCTTATGTTTGCTTGTCGTTATCATGTCTACGAGAGAATTTTGTGTTCAGTTCACAAGGAATTGTTTGGTGAAACATCAGGTCCCGAAAAAACAGGTTTTACCAATTTCAGAGACTCTATTTGGAAAACAATCGATACTGACAAAGATTT
Source organism: Pherbina coryleti (assembly GCA_943735915.1). Taxonomy (NCBI): domain Eukaryota; kingdom Metazoa; phylum Arthropoda; class Insecta; order Diptera; family Sciomyzidae; genus Pherbina; species Pherbina coryleti. The sequence continues at coordinate 90,779,497 of OX030948.1, forward strand.
TAAGAAATTACAATTCAAGGATAGGTCATTAAAATTCCTATTTGCAAAGAAAAAACAAGCTTTAAATAGAGTTATTTCAAAACGGAATCGAAATAGTATCTTACCTCGCGCTGATTATAGAGAGTGCGCAGAACTTATGTTAATATTACTAGGCGAAGTACCTGAAAGCGGGGTACCTTGCCGTAAACCTGGAGCAGCTCACCATGCCCGATGGATGCCATCCATTTTGTATCCAGCAAAGATGTAAGCTTTAAGTTCTCAGGCAGATTACGACCAAAGTATGATGGATAAATTAGAGAGACTATGCAAATTTAATGCTCTCTTTTATGTTGAAAAATGGATATCTTCACCGGATGGAGCTGATGCACCTTTCAATGATTTAAAGCTGTGGAGTGAGTTGAATGAATACCGAACACATGATCTCCACGTGGCTAACGCAGCTATTAAAGCTATAGAAAGGCATTTGTGGTATTTAACCGAAGAGTGTGTTGTATTTTCTTTATTTTCAAACAGAGTATCGAATACAGAAAAGCAACTAATCGCCCGGAAATTGCTTCAAACTCCGATACCAAAAGAATTTGTCAAGGGTCATCCAACGTTTCCTGTTTAGGGCAACAGCAAAAAACTTCATCACCTCATAGGTTGTAACTCATGGTTCATATTTTACAACCTTGGCGTAGAGGTCATAAATAAATAAAAATAAATAAATAACTGGCCATTTCAGCCCTTGAAAGGACTTTGACCTAGCTTCTTATGATCAATTGTGTTGTGCGTGTTATTAAGTTTGTACACAATTGACCGAGAAATGGACCTACAGGCTTAACGCCGACTCCGAACGGCGATGAACGGAATGTTCTTATTCTCAAGAAGCTCTACATGGCATTTTTTTTACTCTCTGAGGTTTGCCATTGTCTGCAGAGAGGTGGCGGCCGTACAGAAAAATTATTTTAATTCAAATAATTTTCTGTCGCTGGCTGGGGTTCGAACCTGGGTCTCCAAGGTTCTTTGACATAGCGGCCACGCACTTTAACCAACTACGCCACGGACGCCACAACGTGGCGTAGAGGTCGAGTGGCTTAATAAACCTATAAATGAGTGGCATCTTGATCCTAATTATAATGAATGTGAGACAAATGTAAGACATGTCAAAGTTGTTAATGATCTGTAAGAACGAGCTGTGAAACTAGTAGAAGATTTTGCTACAAGTATCACCAACGATGAAGTTCAAAAGCCAGATTTATTGCAAGTGGTGGAGTTTCAACGCAAGCAAATTCCAAACTTAAAAAAAAGAAGACATTAACAATGTTAACACCCTCCTAACTCAGTTTTAATAAATATGCTATGCGGTTTTTATTAACTTTTTGCTTTTATTATTTTATGAATAAATTTTATGAAGTTTTATTATATGAGTAAACAAATGAAAAAGAAAATAAAAAAACGCTTAAAACTTCATTATGGTAAAAAGAAGTGCGCGTGAGTCAAAACACGACCAAATAAAATAACAAATTGCATGGACTCTTCTTTTTATATTTGGAACAGCATAGAGGGGGCTCTCCGAAAATTAAAAAAAAAATAATTTCATGTGTTCATGCAATTTATTTTTCATGCAAGAAAAATAATTTTCTTTGAAAAAAAAAGAAAAAATTTTGCATTCATGCAAGAGCACAGGTTATGGTGGTTTGTTACAAATAACAAGCTTATCAATGACAACCAAATTAGATTTAAAAAAGGGAAATCTGTAACAGATGCTCTACTGTATGTAGATCACCTGATTGCAGAATCCTTGTCAGTTAAAAAACACATTTCCATTATTTCGTTGGATTTTGCCAAGGCTTTCGACAAAATTGGAATCCATTCCGTAATAGCCCAATTACAAAAATGGAAAATAGGTCCCAGAATATCCAACTACATCAAAAATTTCATGACTAATAGAAAAATAAAAGTTAGAATTGGCAATTTATTTTCCAACACCAATCCTATCAACAATGGAATTCCTCAGGGCTCGCCACTGTCGGTAATTCTATTTATTATAGCATACAACAAATTATGCGACACAATCAACATTCACAAGGAAATTTTCTATTGCGCATACGCAGATGGTTTTTACCTTCTTTAAAAACTAAAGAGAGATAAAAATATCAATCTCGACATCATATTTCAAGACATTGATGCTTGGTGTAGTTATTCTGGAGCTTCCTTATCTATTCAAAAATGTAAACATCTACATGCTTGTCGCAAAATTGACTGCATATGTATTATACAAAGCAATAACGTTCAAATTGAAACTGCTGATAACCTAAGAATATTAGGTTTAATTTTTAATAAAAAGTACAAATGGAACACCCATATTTCAAACCTGCAAAGCGACCTATCAAAAAGGTTTAACATTATTAAATGTCTTTCAAGCTTTAAATATAATTGCAATACTTTTACCTTAATACAAGTTATAAAAGTTCTTTTAATTTCAAAAATTGACTATGGCTTTTACCTTTACGGTTCTGCTCCAAAAAGCATTATTAACAAACTTAAGACTATTATCAATGCAGCAATTCGAACTGCATTAGGAGCTTACCGAACAACTCAAATATACAACATATTACATGAAACTGGTATCCCCAATATAGAAATAAAAACTGATTTTTTTAAAAAAAAACTCTTCAAAAACCTCTTATACAGTTCGAACACTCCTCTTAACAAAATAGTACACAAATTAAAAAAACATAAAATCTCAAAAAAATTTCAATCCACCCTATGCAGAACAATTTCCAATTGCAAACAAGAACAATTACCTTTTCTACCTATCAAAACAATAATCAATCACCAACCACCATGTTCTTATAATAAAAACTTAACAAACACATCATTAAAAAAATTCAACAAATCCTCAACCCCACCAACATTCCAACAAGCTTTCCTCGAAATGAAATCCAAATTGGAGAACTATAACTTTATTTTCACAGACGGATCTCAAACTCATAATGTAAGAGCATTTAGTGTCACCACGGAACATTGTGCAATTATCACATCCAACCTCGCCCATTTTAGCAGCATATATTCAGCTGAAATAATAGCAATTATGTCGGCAGTAAACCATTTCAAGAATAAAAGAGGTAAATTTGCAATTTGTTCTGACTCCTTATCATCAATAGAAGCTGTCGCCAATATAGAAAATCAAGATTACTACCCTGCAAATATTAGGAACATTATTACTCATATATACCCCAAAATAATTCTGATTTGGATTCCTGGACATGTGTTAATAAAAGGCAATGAGCTCGCGGATCATTTCGCAAAATTTGCCACAACCGCTCCATTAATTTCGACAGAGAATCTTAATATGAGGAGGACGATCCTCACAAGGCAACGCGTGAGGGTCAAGGGGGCGATCTTCACATGGCAACGTGTCTGACTGCCTCAACCTGGTGAGGCCAGCATTATACATGTCGAACTCGTCTCAAGTCGACTCAAACCTCTGCGTGGTGTCCTCTAGAAACGGCAAACTGGCAACCGTTAGTTTGACGGCTAATCTGAGCGGCGGGCTCCCCCTGCCTTTAAAGGGTTGTGCGTTGGGTTTGATGCCCACCACGTAAAAACAAATTTCAATGAAACGACAAAGAAATAAGATAAAAATGATCCCCAAATCTGATGACGACTACCGCAAACGAAAAACTGACAATGATTTACGGATATGCACCTGGAACGTCCGAACCCTTAATTGGGATGGTGCCTCTATCCAACTGATAGATATCTTAGAAAGATACAAGGCTGATATCACTGCAATCCAAGAAATGCGATGGAAGGGACAGGGTTGCTCACGGCAAGCATCCTGTGATATCTACTACAGCGGCCATGTGGAGAAGCACGAATTTGGATGCGGATTCGTGGTTGGCAAGAGACTACGACATCATGTTCTGCGATTCACACCTGTGAACGAACGACTTGCCATAATCCGTGTCAAGGCAAGATTTTTCAACAAAAGCCTGATTTGTGCGCACGCTCCGACAGAAGACAAAGACGATGAGACCAAAGACAGCTTCTACGAGCGCCTTGAAGATGCCTATGAGCGCAGCCCCCGCCACGACATAAAAATCGTGCTTGGTGACTTCAACGCCAAGGTGGGAAAAGAAAATATCTTTGGTCTAACAGTCGGAAAGTTCCGCCTCCACGACAATACCTTCGATAACGGAATGAGGCTGATTGACTTTGCCGCAGCGCGAAACATGGTCGTTAGTAGCACTAGATTCAAGCATCTCAATATTCATAAAGCAACTTGGCTGTCTCCTGATCAAAAGACGCGCAACCAAATTGATCACGTTTTGATTGACGGAAGGCACTCTTTCAGTGTTTTAGATGTACGCACGATCCGTGGTGCCAATATAGACTCGGATCATTATCTTGTCGCAGCCAAGATCCGTACACGCCTGTGCGCAAACAAGAATGCGCGCAATCCAGCACAGAGAAAGCTAGACGTCGAAAAGCTGCAATCAAAACAAACAGCCGAAGACTTCGCTACTCGACTCTCACTCCTGCTTCAAGAAAGCACTCCTCCGATCGACGATATATGCGCGCAGTGGAATCATATTTCCCACTCTTTGCGTACGGCTGCCGAAGAGGTGATTGGCTATCACCGCCCTCGCCGAAACCAGTGGCACGACCAAGATTGTCGCGACGCCACTGCAGAAAAAGATTTCGCCTACAAAGCCACCCTGCAGTCGGTTGTAACGCGGGCTGCTAAGGAGCGATACAAAGAGAAGAGGAGGGAAGAGAGACGCATTTTCAGGCGAAAGAAAAGGGAAGCGGAAATGCGTGAGTGCGAGAAAATTGAGATACATGGTGACAGGAATGAGGTCCGAAAATTTTTCGAAAAAATAAGACGCCTGGCCGATGGTTTCAAGACCGGGGCCTCTTCCTGCAAGGATGAAAATGGGAATCTAGTGACAGATATCCAGAGTACACTGATGATGTGGAGGGAACACTTCTCTAGGCTTCTGAATGGCGACGACGACAACAATCCCGCCAATAGAGATGATATTCCGGAATCCCCAATTTGGACGACAGCGTTGAAGTTCCGCTGCCCGACCATAGTGAAGTCTTGAAAGCTATAGCTCGGCTTAAAAACAACAAAGCCGCAGGAGCCGATGGCTTACCTGCTGAGCTCTTCAAGAATGGAGGCGAAGCTCTATTTAAATGCATTCATGAGCTTCTATGCAGAATATGGTCGGAAGAATGCATTCCAAACGATTGGAATCTCAGTGTGCTCTGCCCAATCCACAAGAAAGTCGATCCCACAATTTGCGCCAACTACCGTGGGATAAGCCTTCTGAATATCGCATATAAGGTTCTGTCGAGCGTACTATGTGAAAGACTGAAGCCCATCGTAAACCAGCTGATTGGACCTTATCAGTGTGGCTTCAGACCTGGCAAATCCACCATAGACCAGATATTTACGCTACGACAAATCTTGGAGAAGACCCTAGAAAAACAAATCGACACACACCATCTTTTTGTCGATTACAAAGCCGCCTTCGACAGTCCAATAAGGAATCATCTATATTCCACCATGTCTGAATTTGGTATTCCTGCAAAGCTCATCCGCCTTTGCAGAATGACACTGAGCAACACCAGCAGCACAGTTAAAATCGGGAAGGACCTCACTCCTCCATTCGATACCAAACGAGGTTTCAGACAAGGTGATTCCTTATCGTGCGACTTTTTCAACCTAATGATGGAGAAGATCATCCGAGCTGCTGATTTGAGACGCAGTGGCACGATATTCTACAAAAGTATGCTGCTGGCGTATGCTGATGATATCGATATCATTGGCCATAATACGCGCGAAGTCAGTGCAGCATTCTCCAGGTTAGCGAAAGAGTCGAGTCGAATGGGTCTTGTAGTGAACGCAGATAAGACGAAATACCTAGTGTCAACAAATAAACAGTCCCAGCGTCTTGAAAACCACGTCACTGTTGACAACATCTCCTTCGAGGTTGTTAAGGACTTCGTCTACCTGGAATCCAGCGTAAACTCTTCCAACGATGTCAGTATTGAGATAAAGCGAAGGATAACTCTTGCCAACAGGTGTTACTTTGGGCTGAGTAGGCAATTGAGAAGCAGAGCCCTCTCTCGACGAACAAAACTCACGCACTATAAGTCACTAATCATGCCCGTCCTATTATATGCAGCACAAACTTGGACGTTGAGCAGTTCTGATGAAAAGACTTTGGGAGCCTTCGAGAGAAAGATCCTTCGTAAGATCTTCGGTCCAATCTGCGTCAATGGCGAGTACCGAATTCGATGGAACCACGAGCTGTATGAGCTGTACGCTGACATCGACATAGTTAAGCGCATTAAAATCGAGCGGCTCCGCTGGCTAGGTCATGTTGAGCGAATGGAAAACGACGCTCCAGCGAAAAAATATTCGATTCGGTGCCCGGTGGTGGTCAACGCAGAAGAGGACGCCCACATCTTCGTTGGAAGGATCAGGTGTTGGATAACCTGACTACACTTGGTGTTTCCAACTGGCGCCAGCAAGCGCAAAATAGAAATGGCTGGCGCAATTTCTTATACGAGGCCAAAACCGACCTTCGGTTGTAAGCGCCAGATAAGTAAGTAAGTAAGTAATCTTAATATAAGGGACATTTATAAATATATCAAAAATAAATTCATTCAAAAACAACAAGAACTCTCACGGCAAAAAGCTTCCCCTTGGTACAAAACCATAAACGCTCAAAAACTTACATTGAACAGCTTTCTTAAATTTGATCACAGTCTGAATTTCTCTTGACTTGATCTTGTAAAACTTGAACGTCTACGCCTCGGACATACTAAACTTACCCATAGCCACCTAATCGACAGTAGAATATCAAACATATGTTCCTTTTGCAATACTACAACTATTTCAATACCACACATACTCTCCAGCTGCAACTTATTTAACAACACAGAAGTCAAATTCTCCAAAACAATGATCCAATCCAATACCTCACTAATCCAAGTATTTCCAATATTAATAAAATAATCAAATTCCTTAAATTAACAAAACTATACAATCAAATATAATAATCCTATTCCATACTTCTTCAATAGTTAAAATTGTTAAACTAAATTCAATTAAATTATATATAATTATTTACTCTTACTTATATCATATCTATATATAGATAATTATCTAAATTTTATTTATAATCTAAAATATACCTGTAATTAACGTATCAAATTAGTTTGAAATAAGCTGAAGGCCTTAGCAGCCAGAGCTCTCTGTACTATGCCTATACTTTATTATATGCCTTAGTAAGTAATAAATAAATAAATAAAAAACTTCTACTTACATGAGTATTGCGTATAACGGCCAGGGTATTGGATTTTCAATGCTTCTAAAAAAAAAAAAAATTGGCTAACAAATAACTTAGTTATGGACGATAACAACATTGAAGTTACTGAGTTTCTAACCTCAGGACTGTAGCACAATTTTTTGGCCTCAGATTCACAATTGAAATTTTTGTCAATTTTTGTATCAGCAATCAAAGTGTTTCATATCTCTGGTTGGTTTTAGTACAGCGATAAACATTGACCACAGCGTGGCGTTGAAATAATTTTAAAAAATTTTAATAAAGACTGTTACAATATGCGAAATTGTGAATGAATTGCAAATCGCATTTCAGGCTATGGGATGCAATATGTCAACACGAGTATACTACTTGCATTCAAATTTGGATTTTTGCCCAAAAAACTTAGGTCAATTTAGTGATAAGCATGGTGAAAGATTCCATTAGGAAATTTTAAAAATAGAAACACATTACGTAGGAAAAACAACAATCACATGTTTTCGGACTAATGTTGGTCTCTTCAACGCGAAACCAGCGATAATATACATATATAAGAGGATAAGGTCGTCGAAGCATTTTTAAATAAGAATTCAGTAAACTAAACTTAACTAGTAAACCACAAAGATACAATATTAAATCATATTAATATTATGAACTCTAATTTTCTAAAATGATATTTAAAAAAAAAAAAATATTAAAATATGTTAAATCATACATTCGTTAATTACTTTATTTTTTAATAACCGATTTAATTTTTTTTTAATTACTTCGAAAATAAAAACCCTTGTCATTTGAATAAGGGAGGACGATCCTCACAAGGCAACGCGTGAGGGTCAGGGGGGCGATCTTCACATGGCAACTGCCTCAACCTGGTGAGGCCAGCATTATCCATGTCAAACTCGTCTCAAGTCAACTCAAATCTCTGCGTGGTGTCCTCTAGAAACGGCAAACTGGCAACCGTTAGTTTGACGGCTAATCTGAGCGGCGGGCTCCCTGCCTTTAAAGTGTTGTGCGTTGGGTTTGAAGCCCACCACGTAAAAAACAATTTCAATGAAACGAAAAAGAAATAAGATAAAATGATATCCCATATCTGATGACGACTACCGCAAACGAAAAACTGACAATGTTTTACGGATATGCACTTGGAACGTCTGAACCCTTAATTGGGATCGTGCCTCTATCTATACAAAGCTGATATCACTGCAATCCAAGAAATACGATGGAAGGGACAGGGTTGCTTACGGCAAGCATCCTGTGATATCTAGTACAGCGGCCATGCGGAGAAGCACGAATTTGGATGCGGATTCGTGGTTAGCAAGAGACTACGACATCATGTCCTGCGATTCACACCTGTGAACGAACGACTTGCCATAATCCGTTTCAAGGCAAGATTCTTTAACATAAGCCTGATTTGTGCGCACGCTCCGACAGAAGATAAGGACGATGAGACCAAAGACAGCTTCTACACGCGCCTTGAAGAGGCCTATGAGCGCAGCCCCCGCCACGATATAAAAATCGTGCTTGGTGACTTCAATACCAAGGTCGGAAAAGAAAATATTTTTGGTCCAACAGTCGGAAAGTTCCGCCTCCACGACAATACCTTCGATAACGGAATGAGGCTGATTGACTTTGCCGCAGCGCAAAACATGGTCGTTAGTAGCACTAGATTCAAGCATCTCAATATTCATAAAGCAACATGGCTGTCTCCCGTTAAAAGACGCGCAACCAAATTGATCACGTTTTGATTGACGGAAGGCACTCTTCTAGTGTTTTAGATGTACGCACGATCCGTGGTGCCAATATAGACTCGGATCATTATCTTGTCGCAGCCAAGATCCGTATACGTCTGTGCGCAACCGAGAATGCGCGCAATCCAGCACAGAGAAAACTAGACGTCGAAAAGCTGCAATCAAAACAAACAGACGAAGACTTCGCTACTCGACTCTCACTCCTGCTTCAAGAAAGCACTCCTCCGATCGACGATATATGCGCGCAGTGAATCATATTTCCCACTCTATGCGTACGGCTGCCGAAGAGGTGATTGGCTATCATCCAGTGGCACGACCAAGAGTGTCGGGCCCCCCCGGCGAAAAAAGACGCCGCTTACAAAGCCACCCTGCTTCGGTCCAATCTGCGTCTATGGCGAGTACCGAATTCGATGGAACCACGAGCTGTATGAGCTGTACGCTGACATCGACATAGTTAAGCGCATTAAAATCGAGCGGCTCCGCTGGCTAGGTCATGTTGAGCGAATGGAAAACGACGCTCCAGCGAAAAAATATTTGATTCGGTGCCCGGTGTTGGTCAACGCAGAAGAGGACGCCCACATCTTCGTTGGAAGGATCAGGTGTTGGATAACCTGACCACGCTTGGTGTTTCCAACTGGCGCTTGCAAGCGCAAAACAGAAATGGCTGGCGCAATTCCTTATACGAGGCCAAAACCGACTTACGGTTTTAAGCGCCAGATAAGTAAGTAAAGTAAGTAAGTAAGTCTTTTGAATAAACACATGCAGTGGCCGAAAAAAGTTTACGTATGATCAATTGTGTTGTGCGTGTTATTAAGTTTTGTACACAATTGACCGAGAACTGGACCTATAGGTTTAACGCCAACTCCGAAGGGTGATGAACGGAATGTTCTTGTTCTCAAGAAGCTTTACATGGCATTTTGATTACTCTCTGAGGTTTGCCATTGTCTGCAGAGAGGTATAATTTTCTGTCGCTGCTGGGGTTCGAACCCGGGTCTCCAGGTTCGTTGACATAGAGGCCACGCACTTTAACCAGCTACGCCATGGACGCCACAATGTTAGTTAATCAAAATCTTCACTTAATATTTGTTTAGTCCCCCACGGGCATCTATAACTGCCTGCAAGCGTCTTGGCATTGAAGAAACTAAATTTTCTATTTCAATAGGCGTTATTTGTTGCCATTCCGCTGGAAGTTTTTTTTTTAGTATTGCAGCACTAGTAATGGCATGTTTTTGTATCTTACGCTCCAAAAGCTCCCAAAAGTGCTCAATTACATTTAAGTCTGGGCTTTAATGCGGGGTGTTAAATTGTCGTGGAGCATAGTAGAGCAGCCAGTTCTTAACAATATGGGCGGTGTGTTTGGGATTGTTATCTTGCTGGAAAATCCAGTTTTTACCAAGGCATAATTTAGTGACCGATGCTTTTAAATTTTGTTCCAAGATATATTTATACATCCATATTACCCTCAACAAACACCAAATTTCTAACTCCACATGCAGCGACAGCACCCCAAACCATTACATACCCACCACCATGCTTGAGAGTGGGAATGAAGTGCTTCTGGTCCATTGCTGTATTTGCCTTTCTCCAAACTTTGGCTCTTCCGTCGCTCCCAAATATAATATATTTGGATTCATCTGTAAACAATACTAGCTTCCAAAAATCGGTTTTGTTTTTTGTCAATATAATACGTTTTTGGCGAATTCCAAGCTAAATTTGCGGATTTTTTTGCTTATTAACTGTTTCTTGATCAGAGTTTTGTCGTAGAAACCATTAGCATTTAAAGTTCTTTACACCGTTTGTGGATGTACCACAGTATTTGACCTTATTGCCAGCTCTGCGGCCAACTTAGTGGCATTTATTTTCGGATTTTTATCCACTTATTTTAAAATAAAGGACACTTCTCTGCGACAAAGCTTCTTCGGGCGACCACTGCGTGGTTTATTTTCAACACTATCACTATTTTACTTACTTTCAACAATTAATATATATCTCCAAACGATTTTTTGTTGTTTCTAAATTTTACAACCAAGTTGCGCACATCCGTTGAAATTTCTTTTCGAAGAACCATTGTCACATGCGTAAATATATGTAAACTATCTGGACTACAATTAAATGCAGTTTATGCGAAGCATACAACAAAGCACAAACGCAAATTTAACAAACGGTACTTTCCCGTTATAACAGCATTATACCCAAATCTCAAAGGCGCGTTAGGGCGGTTGCGCTTTGACAGCTAAAGTAGAAATAACGAGTTGTTATGAAGCAATTCATAATTTGACCTCAAGCTTTGATCGTGCTTTGTATCGTAAATATCGTCGAATCTCGTAAGAAGGGTAAAGTACGATCAAAGCGCGAGCTGCTGAAAAAGTTGAGAAGTGCTCTACTCGGTCATGCGTTTAACATTTGCCGATAGCGCAGGGTTGTATTTTCATTGAGTTAGCTAAATATATGAGCATTGTTGAGTTGCAGTACGTAAGACGTGTTTGCATGGGATTTGTTTTATCAAAATAGTTTGTATTAAATGTAATTTAATTTTGACTTTTTTACAAGATAAATTCATAACATCAGTAGCTGCTTATTTTATGGTTGCTGCTTATGTTATGGTTGGTGCCTTGTTTGAAGCGAATAGTTTTCAGTACCTGCTAGTGTTGTTGTTGATGCTGTTGTTGTTTATATTTATGTAAATTTGTACGTATATAAATGGATATCAGTTGCTTTAGTTTTTTTTCGTTTGTTATTGTTTTTGTTAATCTTCAGCAATGTAATACAACATATAACACAGGTGTTTATTTATTATATAAATAATATAACTACTACGCTGGTTAGATATGCAGAAACATTTACTTATGGAACATAATAAATTGTAATTATTTTCTTTATTATGTAAATAATAAAGCAGATAATAGCATATAATTTATTTATTAATAGCGACGGCTATTCAAATATGAATAGCTAAAATGATTAAAGAAATACAGCCCTCATTTACTTCCACCATATAGATTGTAATTTGGGGATTTCAGACTTTGTGGGATTTTTTTGGTTTAACTGCGTACACTGGCATCATCTAAGTGACAGACGCATGACCTGCTTACGCGAAATTATAGGGGTATTCACGATCAGGAGTTCTTTGTAGCGCTCTTGTGCAAAAGAGCAAAAGTGCAACAAAAAAGAGCTCTACAATAACAAAATACTGTCAACAAATACAAAATACTGCTGTCAAAATTTTTCTTGTTTGCTCAAGCGCACTGGCGATACCCTGTAGTTCTTTTGTAGTACGCTTGAGCTCTTGAGTTCATTTTGTGAATTTTTGACAGTAAACAAATAGTGATGGTATATTGTGTACAATTCTAGGTACTAACTTCTTTAATATCATAATTTCACATCACTTACTTTCAAAGCGGACTGAACTTAACTTCAATTGCAAGGCCTGTGTATGGGGTGTGTTCACAGTTTGTTGCGCTCTACATAAGAGCTCTACAAAGAGCTCCGGATCGTAAATACCCCTTGTGATTTCAAAATTATAAGGTCGGGCATTTTGACAGTTCATGTTGTAAAGTTGACCAAAGTACGATCAAAGTACGACCAACGCGCGACCGATCTAACGCGCCTTTGCGACTTAGCCTTTATGGTTAAAACGCAATACTGCGTTAGGTCGGTCGTCCGTTGACAGCTAGACTAGAAACAATGAGTTCTTATGAAGCAACACTTAATTCGACCTCATACTTTGCGTCGACCTCATCCCGTAAAAAAATATTGTAGGGGTAAAAGTAAAGTACGATCAACGCAATGAGTAGAGACATGTTCAACTAGCTCGTGCGTTTGACGTTCCATACCAACGCAGGGTTGCATTTTTGTCGAGAAATGCAAATATGTGGGTGTTCTTGGATTCCAAGGGAAAACTAAGATTTTCATAGGATTATCGTGGGAGTTTATAATTGATGCAAATTTTTTAAATTAATAAAAATTTTTAAATTAACATGCTGCTTAAGTAGTATAATACTGATTTTGATGAATTCAGCATGATATTAATATTATTCAAATATTGAAAACGAGTTTTTGAGCTCTAGGCCAATCATGTTGAGAACAAGACAACATGAAGAACAAAGAAGGCGACAGCCAACAACAACAACAACAACGGCTCTGTATAGAGCCAATCACAACAGCTTTGACTATACAGACTGTTTCATTGGTCGCTACACCAACTCATCAGTAGTCTTTTTGTGTGACTTTACACTGTGATCCACTCAAGCTACTTAGGTTCTACATATACTGCCAATATGCCGAGAAAGTTACCCGGAATTTTGTTTTTGGCAGAGAACGCTGGAATTTTTGTAACTGAGTTCTTATCTACTTTTTGATGCATACTGTACTAAGGTTAACAACCTAGATCGTAACATACTTTTAGGCATAGCCTTAATTCATGTGCATCTTCGAAACTCGATCACGTGGTTTGCCGCTATCAGAGCATATTGAAGTTGTTGTTGTTTTTGCTTTTTAGCTCCTCCCTTTTTCCACACTTCCATTTTTGTTGTTGTTGTTGTTGGCTGTCGCCTTCTTTGTTCTTCATGTTGTCTTGTTCTCAACATGATTGGCCTAGAGCTCAAAAACTCGTTTTCAATATAAATAATGAAAGGCCGTATTCAAAAATATTAAGATTTAAAATTTCTGGGAGAGCACGCCCGTAAAATGTTAAGAAAATCATTAGTTGTGTGTTAATCACATAAACAACAAAGTCTTTCATAACAAAATGGTCTCCACACCATGTTAGGTTTACCATCAGTTAAACTAACTGAACCCTAAAAATGGAAGTGTGGAAAAAGGGAGGAGCTAAAAAGCAAAAACAACAACAACTTCAATATGCTCTGATAGCGGCAAACCACGTGATCGAGTTTCGAAGATGCACATGAATTAAGGCTATGCCTAAAAGTATGTTACGATCTAGGTTGTTAACCTTAGTACAGTATGCATCAAAAAGTAGATAAGAACTTAGTTACAAAAATTCCAGCGTTCTCTGCCAAAAACAAAATTCCGGGTAACTTTCTCGGCATATTGGCAGTATATGTAGAACCTAAGTAGCTTGAGTGGATCACAGTGTAAAGTCACACAAAAAGACTACTGATGAGTTGGTGTAGCGACCAATGAAACAGTCTGTATAGTCAAAGCTGTTGTGATTGGCTCTATACAGAGCCGTTGTTGTTGTTGTTGTTGGCTGTCGCCTTCTTTGTTCTTCATGTTGTCTTGTTCTCAACATGATTGGCCTAGAGCTCAAAAACTCGTTTTCAATATAAATAATGAAAGGCCGTATTCAAAAATATTAAGATTTATTATTCAAATATATATCTTATTAAAATTTATGCATTTTTTAATATATTATAAATAATATGATAAGGGTATTCATGCAAAATAGCAAACTTATATATTGGGTAATTAGATATTTTAATGAGGTTGGTTGAGGATTAATATAAGTGTTTGAATAATATAACACACAAAGGAATGTTGTATTTTTACTCTGAAAAAATAATAGTACGTGCAAATTGATTTCTGCTAGCTAGTTTTGGACACAGATAACAAATGTCATATGATACAAATAAAAGCATAATAAATGGGCATTGCAAATTTTGACTGCACTGTCAAAGAATAAGAAAATTAGGGGATCAATTTCCTCACATTAAAATTAATATTTATACTCTCCAATTTTCATTAGCAGTAGTCTTTAAATAAAAAAAAACTTACTGTAAATACCCCGTGAGCCAGAAATTACTTAATAAATAATCGTCTGTGAATCCGAGAAGAATTTGCACACCTTTTTATGATTTACTAACGAGTTTTCTTACAATTTTCTTTTACCGGCTATGGCAGCATGGTTTGCTACGCTTATTGGCGAACGTTATAGAAAAAGCACGAAGCCGGCAATGCTAATTCATTGTGAAACAAATGTTCAATTTTTGATTTTTGTGTAAAGTTGTGAAAAATGTAATAATATATAAAAACGTGAGTATTTACAATAAATAAATGGCAACTGTTAGTGGTAAGTATGTAGTATCTTATGTTTTAACACACACATGTTTTTATGTTATTTAAAAAAAATATATATAAATATGTATCAACGAAATTTCTATCATCAGTCTATAAGTTTTGGTTTCGTTGACGGAATTTTCTATATCTTTGAGTTGCAAAAATATTATTTCGTTGACGAAGTTTCCTTAATTTTTTTGTTTTATTTTCTTGACGAAATTAACTAAATATTTCCATTTTGCTTTCGTTTCGATTTCCTAAATTTTTCTCTCAAAGTTTTGTCTCAAAGTTTGGACACTTGCATGAAATTTTCGTGCATGATGATACAATGGGGGACTCCGTAAGTTTTTCTGAAGATACGGAATTTTTGTGTATGAATCTTCAATGAATCATGTGTGAAACAGTCAACTAGGTATTAAAGAAAGACCATGTATTTCATGGTCTTACAGTTTATGTTTTTGAAAATTTTTGTCAAGTTGTTTCTATACGAATAAGAAATTAATAACTTAAAAGTTGACATTAGATATTGCCACCTTTAATAATGGTTGTAGTGTCATATGTAAAGGAGTAAAAAAGGCAATTTTGTGTTTTAATCAGTTCTTCAACAAGAACCAAGTTGGGTCAATTTTTTAATAAATGAACAGTAAAAATAAATAAAAGTAATTTTGACAAACCAATAAAAATAATGACATCAAGCAATCACATTTTATAAAAAAAATATACATATATCTGTATAAAAATATCGATTAATCAAAGGAACATTTTGTGTCATAATAAAAACTATTTAACAAAAAAAAACCAACTTCAAAATCACTGCAAAGTAAAAACTAATTTTAAATATCTTTTCTCATAAATTTCTTGGTCAAATTTTAAAAGTTATTGGAAATCTTATCATATTCATTTTTTCTATTTGGTTTTATTATCATCAATATATTAATTGCTTTATGAACATAAAAGCTTTGAAGTCGGCGCTAATGTTAAAATTTTTTATTTTTAACAAGAAAGAAATAAAGTTAAACAAAATAATACACAAAACAATTCAATACAAACGTATTAATAAAATGTAGATACATGGATATCAAAATCATACACAATATTAATAAATAAATAATAAATAAATGAATAAATAAACATAGAAAACTTAACATAAGATAGTAGAAATTTATTCCGTCAAGCTTTTGTTATATTTTTAATAACTTGTTCAGATGGATACCTCTTAAGAAGTGTATCCTCTGAAATACATTCTTAAATTAGCATAAGAGAATTAACTGTATTTACATTTAGCTTATTCCGCATTTTACTTTTTATTAATTTTATCTGCGAAAATTGTTGTAGCGCTGCTATGGGGCAAGCACAATAAAGCTGCAACAAATTGTGTATGCTGTGGATACAGCAAATTTCTAAGACAATTTTTTTATATGAAAACAGATATCCAAAACTCTTCGAAATTTATAGAATTTTGCTACAATTCATTTAAATTTAACAGTCTCTTTTTACTTTCCAACTCTTCTATTTGATTTTCTTCGGCCAAATTCGGGACAAGTAGGATAAGTGGAATCAGACTACTTCAAAGCAATGCCGGAACATAATATAAATAATTTTAAAAAATAAATTGCACTTTGTACAAAATGGAAATGTTTATGCCAAAGAGGAAGTGTCGAAGCATGAGCCTCGAAAAAGAAGTGAAAAACGGCAGCACTGAGCTGAATTGGTTTGAATCTATGATTTGATATCTTATAAAATAATATAGGCTGTAAGTCTTCTCACTACGATCTTTTCAAGAACTGGCCGAGAGTTAACATAACCGGATTTTGTTCCGCTTGGAAATTCTTTAAGTGATTTGGAAATTTTCGCTGCATCAAGAGACATATGGGCAAATCCTGCGTGTCGGACGTCACATTCGGACGCATTTTTTTTCAATTATAATGCTGAAAATGTTTTGTTTAGGAAAAAGTAACTGGTGCAACATTTAGTATTAAGGGGCTGCTATTTATAAATATCAGAAAAAACTACAATATAAGTGTAAGTACATGAACAGTGATTTTGATATTCAGCGTTCGGACGTTATTTAAATAGAAGTAGTTTTGATATTAATTGCAAAATCTGCTATTTGCAGCGAACTGATTCGAGCTACGAGAAAATATGATATGAATGAAACGTTAAGAATTAACTGAAATTTACAAAAAAGTTAGCATAGTCATTAATTTTTATTATTGTTTTTATTTTTGTAATATTTATTATTGTTCGGATGTCATGTGTCGGACGTCATTAATTTTTCCATCATTACATTATTTTACTTATAGATTTTTTTTTTAATTATTTTTAATATTAACATCTACTCTACGTTCCAAAAATAGGCTGTTCGAGCAATATAAATAAATGGAGGTTTCATTTTTGCAATATTTTTAATATTTTTCCATCTATTGTGGAGCGATGTTACGTAGTTTTCAATTTTTTGGCGTTAATGTACATTGCCTTCATTTTAGAAATAAATATCTTGAATTAAATTTTAAAGATGCTTAAAAGAAACAAATTCCTGAAACCTCAGTTAAAGACATCTACAGAAGGAGTTCGAGAATTCATAATCTCGATAAAGAGCTTTATGTTTTTGTATGATTAAATTGAAGAAAGTTTTTCTATTTAAAATTTTTGGATAAGGGTTAATGGTATGGTCTGATTATTATAATATGGTGGTATGGCATGATGGCTATAGTATGATTAGTTAATAGTATGGTATTATGGTATGGTACGATGAAATGATGTATAGATATATGGAATGTTGGTAGGTATGGTTTGGTGGTATAATATGATGGTATGGTATGATAGTATTGTCTGATGGTATAGTATGGTGGTAAGGTGAGCATGGAATGATAGCATGGTATAGTTATATGATACATTATGATGGTATAGGATGATAATATGGTATGATAGTGGTATGGTATCAAAACATTCAACTTTTCGAAATTGTTTTATCCAATCTTGCAATTATATGAAATGGGTATTTTTTAATAAGACTATATTCAAAAGTAAATCAATTAACCACTTAAAAATCTCTATTTTTTGGGTTCAAGTTTCACTTCTACCATGCGTGGCTGCCCCACACATATTTTGTTTAGCTAACTGGTGGCCGTTTTTATTTATTCCCTTAACTTTTTGCGATAAATACGCTTTATTCAGATTCTTCTCTACGAAATTCATCATAAAGTTTTTTTTTAATTATTTCGCAAATTTTGGAACTTTCTGCACTTTTTTTTAATATTTGGCTTACCATCTACATAAGTAATATACAAAAGTTATTTCTACGTCAATTCTATTTGAAAATGTCGCCTACCGTTCGGACGTCACTAAGTTTGCCCAGTTGATATGAGCTGAAAATTATTTATATTTTAAATCAGCAGTTAGATTCTGGAAAGTATGCAAAAACTTGCTTTGTAACAGGTTTCAATTTTTGTTTTTAATTTGATTTAACAATTTTATCTAAATAAAACCCTTTTTATGTGTCGGACGTCAGAACAGAGTTAATCATTTTTATTTTGCAAAATACACCGTTATGCACAAATTTTGTCAAACCTATTATGGCACCAATTTGCGAAGAAAGAAGTGCAAAGGGAAATAGAAAAACTTTTATACGTAAAGCTTTTATATCAATAGCTTTCTTAGGTCAGTAAACAACCTGAAAAAAAACAAAAAAAAAACTCAACTCGAATGTTGACTGTGAATCCCTTATTTTTTTATTACATAAAACCTCAAGAAAAAAAAATTTATTGGGAACTTAAATGTAGATATATTAAGCTTTTAATAAACAATAATGCTCTTGGAAAAGGAGCATCTTTAGTTTCTCACACTTGGTGGACTATTTTTGGGATTTGCCCATATTTACAAATTTAGAAGCTACAGTGAATCAAAAATGTTTAGAAACAAAACATTTTCTCTCAAACAATCATTGAAATTTGACACTTATTAAGCTGTTCCAAAAATGTTTTTCATATATTTTTATTCCATATATATTCACAACACAATACCAAAAAAAAAAGAAATCAAAAACAATTACAATATTCGTACAAGTGATAAAAACAACAAAAAGAACATTTATCATAGCCAAAAAAGTTTAGAAACAAATTAAAAGTTATACAGAAAAAATTAAAAGAAAACTACTTTTTTAATATTTTAGTACTTTGCTTGATAGCCTTTCGCATCAAGAACCGCTTGGAGTCTATTTTTTATTTCCAAAGATAGTTTTTCGAGCTCTTGTGGGGTAATTGCATTCTATTTTTCTAATATGGCTTGCTAAAGCGACTCTTTGGATGTAATATGATGGTGCATGATCCTTTTTTCAATAAGGTCCCACACATTTTCAATTATGTTGAGATCTGGAGATTGTGGGGGTGTATGCAGCTGGTGTGGGACTTTGAAAAGCAGCCATTCTATTACCAAACGCAACTTGTGCTTGGGGTCATTATCTTGTTGGAAAAAGAAACTGATTTCATCTAGCCCTATTTTGTTCACACTTTGCAGCAAATTTTCTCTCAAAATGGCTAAATATGTTCTTTATTCATTATTCCTTCAATTAACTTCAAGTTTCCCACGCCAGCCGCTGAAGCACACCCCCACACCATCACACTACCGCCTCCATGTTTTATTGTTGCTTGAATGTTTTCTTTATTGAACTCCATATTAGCCTTTTTCCGCACCATACGACGTTCGTCCGAACCAAAAATTTTGCATTTCGACTCGTCTCTGAATACCAAAGTTCTCCAAAACTGTTCCGATTGGTTGATGTGTTTTTTTGCGAACTCCAAGCGTTTATCCGCATTTCGCTTATTTATGAAAGGTTTTTTTCGAGTAACTCTTCCATGATAGCCAGCCTTATGGAGCCTATTTCGGACTATTTGGGCATTTACGTGGACATCATGAAATTTCTCTAATGTCGCAGCAATCTTCGAAGCAGAAACGTTTGGAGTTGCTTTTATTTCTGACAAAATACCTCGTTCATGGCGCGCTGTTAAAGAATTTGGCCGACCAGATCGAAATTTTGGTAATAATGATCCCGTGTATAAATATTTAGTTATAAACACTAGAATTTATGAACACTAGAATTGCTTCTCCCGATTATTTAGCCAATGTCTCGCACTTTATTATTTTGAAAATATAGCCTTAGAATTAATTTACGAACATCCAGTGAGATTTCGGTATTTTTCCCATTTTTAAGACAAACAGACAAATAATCTGCGTTTATTACAAAAAAGCGAGTGATTGATGCGTATATTACTGACATTTATAGCTAAAGACTTTAGATCCCGTTATTTTATTTATTTATTTATTTATTTATTCATTCATAAGTAATACAAAAGCCCTATTGGCCAATAAAGTATATTACAAGCTATTTGTATATTCGAGTAATAACTAAAACTATTACTATTACATGCATGCACCTGTTTAAACGACCCCCCTTGCACACACGATCGATCACTAAACTTAAATTATGGGTATATCCCATATAGGCAGTGACACACCTAAATCATTATAGAATTGAATACAAGAACTTTTCTTTTGAAAGTGTTTAAAGTGCCTGAAAAACTTCGCAGAGAAACAGGAAGCTTATTCCATATACGAGTAGTCCGTATCAGGAAAGACCTTTCAAAAATCGACAGTGATATTTTAGGTATAACTAATTGTGTATTTCTTGCGGAACGACCAAACCTGAATTTTTGAAATAAGAACCTTGGTATATTAGTTTTTATAAGCTTATAAAAGCATAACAGTAACCTAGTATTTACAAAATTTCGAAAGGAGCATTTTAAAAATTTTTTAACGTATTCAGATATGTGGTCTCTTCTACGAACTCCATAAACAAAACGAACAATTTTATTTACCGTGACTTAAATTTTTTTAATATTATAAGCTAGAGTACCAGAAAAAACCTCGATACAATAAGTAATACTGGACATAAGCAGAGAATGGGCAATTTTATATCTAACGTGTAATGGTAAAAACAAATTGGTGCTATATAGTTTTTTTAGCGTAAGACTAAAATTTATTTTAGCGTAATTTATTTATTGTCGATTGTGACACCGAGACATTTGAACTTATCAACAAATTGAAGCAGTACATTATTGAGCCGAATTTTTATTTGGTCAACATGTACTCTAGACGGGTTGAATTGAATGCACTTAGTTTTGTTAGGGTTTAATGTTAAGTAATTTTCAGACGTCCATGTAGAGAGATGAGAGAGGTTAAAGTTGACTAAAGATTCAAGAACATCTAAAAACTGTACTTCACCAGAAAATAGCAGTTGGATATCATCAGCATAGATGAAAGGCTTGCACAAATTCAAATCAAGGACACTAACAATGTCATTCAAATACAACATGAAGAGAAGTGGACCCAGTACCGATCCTTGAGGAACACCCGAGACGATATTGAGAAGATTTGATTTAACGCCATTGTACATAACAAATTGTTTACGATCACATAGATATGATAGGATGAGTTTACAAGCAGCATTTGAAAACTTGAAGTGGAATTTCAGTTTATGAATTAATTTAAAGTGGTTTATTGTATCAAATGCCTTAGAAAGATCTAAGGACACTAGAATACTAATTTTGTTAGCATTAGCATTTTCTCTTATAGAGTCAGTTAAACCAAGTAAAAGAGACGAGGTTGAGTACCCATTTCGAAACCCAGATTGACAGTCATGAATTAGCGAAAAACGATTAGTATATCTCATTATTTGAGTTTTGATAATATTTTCAACGACTTTAGATAGCGCTGGCAATATACTAATCGGTCTCAAATTTTCTATTGTGTTTGAACAGTTGCTCTTTGGAATAGGTACAACTCTGGCCACTTTCCAAGATTGAGGGAACTTAGAGGTAGTGAAGATGGTATTTATAAAAAATAGAAGATGACGACGAATAAACGGAAGGATAATTTTAATAAATTTAAGTGGAATATTGTCATTTCCAATTGCATTAGACTTGACACTTAGAATTGCATCAATGAGGTCGCCTTCAGATAAATTCTGAAACGAAAAACCATCTTGAGTATTCTCATAGGCTTCAAAATCAAATGGGTATACATTACTAGTTGATTGATTGCTAACAAAGTGTTGATTAATGACATTAACATCGAACTCTTCCGTTGATGCTACAGAAGAAGTACAGCCACTATTTCTCAATGTGTTCCACATTTGTTTAGAATTTAGGCCATCAAATAATCGGGACCCAATTTTCCTTTTTTCTTTACGTATAACGGACTTGGCACGATTACGACATTTACAATAGATTTTAAAATTGAATTCTGTTTTTTCATTTAAGTAAGCTTTAAAGGCAAGGTCACGCACAGATTTAGAAAAAAACACCTCTCTAGAATTAAATTCGTTGATGTTTTTATATTTTATTTTATACCTAGTTATAGGGACTAGAGAGAAAGCATCAGTTATAATAGAATTTAGTAAGTTGAGCTGAATATCGACATCATTAGTACCGTATATTTCGTTCAAGTCAATTTCCCAAAAAAATGAGTTAAGAACATCGTAGTTAATACCGCTATAGTTGCGATATTCAACAAATTCATCCTCACGAAGAGCTGGGAAATCAAGGGAAACAAAAAGCAGCGCATGATGAGATATAGCTGGTGATAGCATTTGCCCAGAAAGCTTTACAATACCAGGATCACTTATTAAAAAGAAGTCGATAAGTGATGTAGATTTGTGATGAACATCGAAGTGAGTTGGAAGGGAATTGTGAACACACGATAAATTACAACGTAGGCACAGAGAACGCAGGCTGATAGACTTAGTCAGATCAAAAAGATTATGGTTAAAATCACCAACAACAATAATATTAGAATAATTCAGAAACAGGTCACCAAACAAATTTTCAAAAGACTCAATATCACCGCGAGGTAAGTAAATCACACCAATGAGAATTTTTTGAGTGTTGTGGCATATTTCGACAAACAGGGACTCACATATACCATATTCAATAGACCGAAAAACCACTTTATATTTAATTTTTTTAGAAATAAGCATTCCTACTCCACCACCTCTGAAATTCGGACGATCATTTCTGCACAAAGAATAGTCTGGAATATCCACAGCAATATTGGAAATATATGGTTTTAGCCATGTTTCCGAGACAGCAAAAACATCCAAATAACAACCACTAAGAATACATTGAATTTCATTTAGCTTACATGACGGAAAAGAAGGTTTAAGACTTTGGCAATTAACGTGACCGACATTAAGATTTAATTTGTGTTTATGAAGTTTAGAATATAGTTCAGTATTGTCGCTGACAATGGGACCCAAATTAGAGCTAGGTGACATCAAATTCATACAAGAAGTTAAGAGTTCGACTTAAATAGGTGCAATACATTATACTTAAGACTAAAATATAAACAGGAGGATAATGTAATTTCATTGAAGATTGTATGACTTAAAAATAAAAAATTCAGAGATTAACAAATTCAAATTCAATAATACAAAAATTCCAAAAAAACTATTATTTCATCTAAGAAGTGGATCAAATTAATGAAAACTACAAAAGAGCAAAGAATTACATAAAAAATAGAAAATACTAAGAAATATAAGTAGTAAGAAACAGTGCTATGCAGTTTGAGTAGCACAGTTAATGTCAGCTGCATCGTTGGACGTGAAAATACTAGGAGCTAGTGAGTATAGGATCAGCAGATTCACACATTTCAGAACATTGTTGCAAGCTATGAACTTCCACACTTCCATTCAACATCGTTATTTTCGATTTAGGAACATCAGAATTCAGGATTTTAAATTTCTTAATCTTTTTTTCTTTTAGAAGCTTTCTGCAAATAAAGTTAAGTTTGCTTGCAGCTGGCGTGTAGTGATCATTTAGGTAGACTCTGGATTGCACCTCTCCACCAATTAGGTCGCATAATTTCAGGTTCCTCATTTTGAAATAGTGCTTCATTATAGTATCACGCAGTCTGACATTATTAAATTTAACAAGCACAGCCTTTTGGTTTTGGATATAGCTGCATTGTTGTATGTCGATGTCAGAGGTAGATAGTTTGAAAAAACTGATCAGAGCATTTATAGTGTCGTAGATATTAGGTAGTGCCAGCGGCAGTCCATTAATGATAATATCTGCCTGATTTAGACGACGATGTAGTATATTGTTTTGGTTCTCTAAATCCTTAATTCTGTTGCTGGCCGTGGTATCCACTGATTTTATTAATTGGTTGCAGAGGCTTACCTCAGATTTAAGGTCTTTAATTGCTGAAGACCATTCCAACTTAACTTCGGCGAACAATCCGGTAAAATATTGCTTCATATCAGATAGACCTTCTTGAAGTTCAGCGCGGAGAGAACAAATGCTATCGTCACGCGTAGGTGGATTATCTTTGCAAACCTTGCAAGTGTATGCAAAAGCTCGATTTTTAAGAAAAAAAGCATGTTGATCAATAGTTATATCAACGCATGCTATATGGAACCAATTTCCACAGATTGTACATCCAATGCTGAACTGTTGTTTGCCAACATTTTTGGTGCAGACACCGCAGTTAACGCTTTTGCTTGGTGGCATATTTAAGTGTTAAATCCAAAGTTAATCACAGTTCAAGGTTACCGAAAAATAACTGATTAGAATGCGACAGCAACAGCAGGTGGCAGCAAAACAGTAAAACAGTGCAGGTCAGCAACAACAACAACAGCAATCCAGAACAAAGAGAGTGCAGCAACAACAATATTCAGGCCAAGCAGATTCAATTAAAACAAGTTATTATAACAAAATAACATGCCAATTTCTACTTCTTTAGTTTAAGTCAGTAAAAATCTGTTTTATTTACTTGTTTAACACCGCAAATATAGTTTAAATAGTTGAAGACTGATTGTTTCCAAAAATTGATCGACGACTAGAAAAATTTTGTTCTACTCGAACATAGCGTTGCCAGACTGAATTAATAATTTTAAAGATTTTTTCAAACGAAGCAATGCAAAGTTCAATCAAAAGCACAAATGTTTCTAAACTTTTTTGGCTATGAAATGTTTAGTTGTTTGTTTCTTTCTTTATTTGTAGTGATAAGAAAGTTGTTTTTTGGTTTGAATTTTTGATGTTGCGTTAAAAATATATATGAAATATTAAATATGTAAAAAAAAATTTTAGTTTTGTGTTAAAAAGGTAAAAATTGAATAAATGTTTTAAAGAAACGGGTTTGTTTCTAAACTTTTTTGATTCACTGTATATGTGCCATTACAGCGGCATGGTTTTTCAAATTTTTTGGTCGAAAGTTATCGCAACTAGATTCTGTATTGGTCCTGAGATTGATTTAAATATTTTATATTTACATTTTCTTTAAAAGCGTTTACAAAATAATTTGAAATTTCATGAATGTTTTTGTTTTTCCTTGTTTTCTTTTCTTAAATGGATTAATCAAGGTCTTCTACCTATGACCTCGTTAGTTATTTGCCATGTTTTTCTTAAATCTTTTCTATTCTCTTTAATATTTTTTCGGAAGCATTGATTTTTGCATTTTCTGTTTGTTTTATTAATAAAATTAAGTTATTTAATAAAGTTCGCGGCTGTTATTATTTTTGATTTCAGAATATATTTCATATATTTTATTTTATTAACTACTAAAATAAATGAAAATTATAATTATCTATATATAAATATGCGTAGACAAAACAGTGTAGTGTACTTATTGCACACACTTTAATTTACACACTAACCTACCACAATGTAGTTTAGTCATTAACAAACATTGTATACATTTGTATACGTTTGTAAAATACCCAATGACCCACTGCAGCGTTTAGTCACGCTCAGCCAGAAACTTTAGACTTTTGTAAACAAAGTCATGAGTAAGCGAAGCATTGACACATTGTAAGTGCTCGCAAACTCAAAGTCCAAACAGAAGTTTGTGACAAAGGAATTATGCTGCGTTTGCATAATTCTTTCAATATTCCAATAGGAATGGGGATTCATGTATTGGTGAGAACTTAGAATTAAGATATTTACATGTTACAATTAGAATGTAAGAAATATTTGTAAGAGTTTCTGGAAAGAGAATTCCAGAAATATGTATTGGAATGTGATCGATTTGCCAATAAAAGGCAGAGTCGATCCCAAAATAAAATAATTATAATTCTGATTCTAGAAGACTAGATCAGAGAAACTCAAAAGTCTGTTTCTTGCAAAAAAGTAGCTTGGTTAGCTGCATAAACAACTAAACCAAATAAAGTAGCTTGGTTAGCTGCAAAAGAACTAAACCAAAAAAAAAAACAATGTAAGAGCGGCTTTTAAGCCAACACAACAAAGCTTAGTAAGCTTTTAAAATTATACTAACTTTTTTCTTTCCTCCAAATTTTACGAACCTTACATGGCGATCCTGCGGACACGACCCTGCGAACTATTATTTGAACACAATAATAGATGAATGATGACGACATAATCAACGGAGAGGAGGTGGACGCAATTTTCGATAGGTGGGAGAAGTTTGCAACTACCAGCAGACAAACATATACCCAGGAACAACAACCATCAGTACCAGAATATGTACCAGAACCTCCACCATTAGATGCACCTTCATATAAAGCAACTCCTAAAAACGCTGGACCCCAACCATTGACCATCGAGGAGTATAGGGCACGAAGCAAACGTTTGCCAGCAGTAGACAACAGTAAAAACAAAATTGAAAATGAACAACAGAAGCCAAACAGGAAACGGGCCGGACGGCGTGTGAAGAGCAGACAAAAAATAGCAGACTTGCACCGATTGGCAAATTTGGCGCTAAACAAAGAGCAAAAAATTTTTTTTAAAAACAACAAATTAATTTAGAAAAGATTAAGGAACGCAATTTTAAAAAAAAAGAGAAAAATAATAAAAATTAATTTTAACTTAATTTAAATAACTCAATATGGGCAATACAGAAAGTAAAAAGGAAAACACAAATGCCCTGAATAACAACACTAGTAGCAGCATTGTGGTCACTGACCATAATCTTTTGTATGTATTAGTATTCATTTTAGCTGTGCTGATGATTTTAAAAATAAATAGCTATTATAAAAAATATGTCCAAAAACAGTTGAGTAAAGTTAATGTATCAACTCAAGTTTAAAATAAAAAAAAAAAAATGGAATTAAAAATGTTAAGATAAAATCAACAAAATTTTGATCTATAATGCATACTTTAGGTAAGCAAACCGAAACAGCTAGGTAAGAATCCACCACCACCATTTAACGCGGATAGTATGATAAAAATTCCCAAACCCCGCGACGTACAAAAAGAATTAGAATGGTTAACTAAATTTTGGGAAACGATAGGCATGACCAGAAAACCAACGATTGAGGACGTTATTAACCCTGACACTACGGAAGAAACAAGTAGAATGATAAAAAAATTTGCACCAATTTAGGAGAGGAGCAAATAAATGGAGGACATAATTGAAAGTTTGACAGTTATTTTAACAAACCTAAAGAAAAGTGCAGCAAGAGGATACTCTTACGAGACAATTTTACAAAAGTTACAATCAATAGAAGAGTATAAAGAAAAATTAGAAGCACTCGTTATTATTGATACAGATGAAACAAAGGTTAATGCATTAAAAATTGAGTTTAATAAAACTTATACAAAAATTAAACAACTGCTATTAGAACAGTTACAAAATAAAACGACAGAAGTTGAACAAAACAAGGAAGAAGTAAAAATGTCTTCTTTTAATTTAGAATTAGCCATTAAGGCGATACCATTGTTTAATGGACAATACAAAGAACTATCTTCATTTTTAAAATTTACAGAACTTATTCATAATGTGTTAAACACAGAGGGAAAAAATCTTTAATTGAGTTCATTTGCAATGTTAAATTGTCAAATAACGTAAAAACATCAATTTGTGCAGTAAGCGAACCAAAAACTTTTGGTGAACTTAAAGAAAAGTTGGAAGCAAGGTATAAGAGTACCAAAACTATTCCAATTATCCATACAACATTATCTAATTTAACGCAAAAAGGTTCAATTTCGAACTTTAATGAAAGTATTTTAACACTAATAAGCGAGTTAAGCACTATGCAAATCAAAGATTTACCAACAACAGCGACCGAGACAGAAAAACAAATCATTATAAAAATGAATGACAAATACGCATTGACTATATTTAAAAATGGCTTAAATGAAAAATATAAATCAACCGTATATGCAGCACAACCACAGACACTTAATGATGCAGTCAATATAGCATCAGAACTAGAAAATGATTCTAATCGAAATAACCAATCTCAACTTCTACACATAAATAGAATTTATCCAAGAAATAATAGTTTTAGAGGAAACTATAATAGACATTTAAATAACAATATATCTAACTATAGAAACAACAATTTCAATTCAAATAGGTACGAAAACAACCGAAACTTTGGACAAACTAACAACCGCAATAATAATTACAGTAACAATAATAACAACCAAACTAATAACAACAACCGAACGAACACAAATAGTTATTGTCGATATAATAATAATAACAGATCAACAAATAATAATCAAAGAGGGTCTCAACCTCAAAATTACAATAGAAATACACAAAATAATAACAACTACAGAAACAATCGGGGAAATTACAGACGAGTAAACGTGATGAATACTTCGGGAAACGGACAAGCCCCGGAGGGCACAGAAGAAGCAACTCCGGGAGACCAGTGTTAAAATTGTACAATATAACAAACAAACTGACGAATTACATAACTCTAGAATGCAATAATTCACAAAACAGACTAACATTTCTAATAGACACCGGAGCAGACATTTCAATATGTAAAGTACAAGTTTTACCAGAACAACAACAAATTTTAACAGATGACACATGCAAACTAGTAGGAATTACAAAAGAAGAGGTTAATTCATTAGGAGGAACAGAAATATTATTAAAAATAGAAAACAGTACAACAAAACATTATTTTCAAGTTGTAGATACAGATTTTCCAATTGCCACAGATGGAATAATTGGCACAGATTTTCTAAAACGACATATGTGTATTATTGACTATGAAACTCACACAATTAAAATGACAATAGATGAAGAAGAAGTAACTTTACCAATAAATATTCAACAAGCAAATATAGGAACACTTTGTATTCCACCAAGATCTGAATTAATATGTGCTATAGATCTGAAGTTAGACCAAGATAGTGTAATTTTAAGCGAAGAAATACAGGAAGGGATTTTTATAGGAAATTCAATTACACCTGCAATAGGTCACTGTCACGTTAAAATTCTAAACACAACCGAGAAAGAAGCAAGAATAGACCATCTAGACATTAAATGGGAACCTTTGAACAATTATAATATAGTAAGACAAAACACATCAACACTGAAATCAAATGACAACCAACGACTAAAAGAACTTACAAAAATACTTAATATTGACGGTATGGACAATGAAGCAAAAACATCTCTTTTCAAAATTTTTAACAAATATCAGCATATTTTTCATCTAGACAACGAACATTTATCTGTAAACAATTTTTATACACAAAATTTGCAATCAACAGATAATACACCAGTATACATAAAGAATTACAGACTGCCACACTCTCAACACGAAGAAATAAATAGACAAGTTGAAAAATTATTAGAAGATGACTTGATTGAACCATCAACAAGCGCATACAATTCACCATTATTAATAGTACCGAAAAGGAGTGACAATGATTCAAAAAAATGGCGACTAGTAGTTGACTTCAGACAATTAAACAAGAAAATTGTAAATGACAAATTTCCACTACCTAGATTAGAAGACGTACTAGATCAACTAGGACGAGCTAAATATTTCTCAACTTTAGACATGACAAGTTCATTTCACCAAATCTCTTTAGATAAAAGTTCAAGACATATGACAGCATTCTCAACAGCAAAAGGACATTATCATTTCAAACGTTTACCTTTCGGATTAAAAATATCATCCAACAGTTTTCAAAGAATGTTAACAATAGCATTATCCGGTTTAGAATCAAAAGCATTTCTCTATGTCGATGACATAATAGTTTTTGGTTGTAGCTTAAAACATCACACCGAAAATCTCATAAATGTATTTGAACGACTTAACAAATATAACCTTAAACTGAATCCTAATAAATGTCATTTTCTTAAACCAGAAGTAGTATATCTAGGTCATCTAATTACAAGAAATGGTATCAAAACAGACCCAGCAAAACACAAAACAATTGAACTGTATCCAACACCGAAAAATGCAGACGAAGTTCGAAGATTCGTAGCATTTTGTAATTATTACAGAAAATTTATAAAAAATTTTGCAAATTTAGCCAAAAGTTTAAACAATTTGCTCAAAAAGAAACAACCTTTCATATGGACAGAAGAATGTCAAAATGCATTCGAGACATTAAAAAGGAAACTTATTAATCCACCAGTCTTACAATATCCAGATTTTGAGAAACCTTTCATTCTAACGACAGACGCATCTGATTATGCATTAGGCGCAGTACTTTCACAAGGAGAAATAGGAAACGATTTACCAATTTCATATGCCAGCAAAACACTAAACAAACATGAACTAAATAAACCAGTGATAGAAAAGGAATTACTAGCCATCCATTGGGGAATTAGTTTTTTCAGACCATATTTATTTGGACGCAAATTTATAGTGGTAACTGATCACAGACCTTTAGTTTCATTATTTTCTCACAAAAATCCATCTTCTAAATTGACGAGAATACGTTTAGAACTTTCAGATTACGATTATGAAATTGTTTATAAGCAAGGCAAGATAAACACAAATGCTGATGCATTATCTAGGATAAAGATAGACTCTGACTTACTGAAAACAATGATACCAAAAACAAACGATGAATCCGCGAAGAAGACTTTAGTAATAACAAGGGGCATGTCTGCAAGAAATATGGCAGACGAAGAGGAAATAGAAGATAATTGTAGCTTTCCACAGAAGACTGATCACCTTCACATATGGGATTGCACATCTTTAGCTGACGTCAGAAATATAAAGAAATTAAAATTTGAAATAAAGAGCGATATTAAGGGTACCCAAATAGAAATTAAATTAAAAGATGTAGTACTTGTGAGATGTAGTGATAATCTAAACAAACTCGATTTGTCTCTGGAGAAACTATCATCAAAAATGCACAAACTAAACATCAAAGAATTAGCGCTAAATGAAGAAGATGAAATATTTAAGCACGTGCAGAAGAATGAATTTAAGAAAAAGTATAATATGTTGCAACATAATGAAATAAAGAAAAATCGCTCAGGAGTAAATATACTAATATATAAAAGTCCCCAAAGAATAGAAGAAGATATAATAAAGTACAAGCTAATTGAAGAATATCACAACTCGCCTTGCGGAGGGCATTTAGGAGTTAGGAAGACAATTTTAAAATTAAAACAGTGATATATTTGGAAAAATATGTCTAAAATGGTAAAGAAATTCGTCTCAAACTGTAAGCAATGTCTAACAAATAAACAGATACGACATACAAAAGAACAATTAGTTATTACAGATACACCAAACACTAGTTTTGAGGTAATAGCAATTGATACTGTAGGACCATTAAAAATTTCAAACGGATACAGATACATACTGACAGCACAATGCGAACTGACAAAATTTGTCATGGCTTATCCAATGGAAAGCAAAGACGCGACAACAGTTGCATCAACCCTCGTAAATCAGTTTATTCTAAAATATGGTATTTTCAAAGTTATTAAATCGGACAGAGGAACTGAATTTGTGAACGAACTAATGAAGAACATTTGTAAATATTTAGACATAAGACAAACATTTTCAGCACCTTATCACCACGAGACATTAGGAACCATAGAACGTAACCATAGAGTACTCAACGAGTACATGCTTAATTTTGCAACAGATAATGAATGGGATAAGTGGATATCATTTTACACTTTTGCTTTCAACACTTCTCCAAATATAGACACAGGCTACTCGCCTTATGAATTAGTTTTTGGCAAATTACCATATATGCCAACTGATACAAAAAATAATAATATACCGGTATATGACATTGACTCATATGCCAATGAACTCAAAGTAAGATTAAAAACGTCAATTGATAAAGCAAAACAACTCATAAATAACGTAAAAGATAAAAGAAAAAAAGATAGCAACATAAAAACAAATAAGTTAAAGGTAGAAATAGGAGACTTAGTTTTAGTAAAATTAGGTAATAGAAAAATCAAGAAAAATCAAAGTCCTTATCATGGACCATATAAAGTAGTTGAAACAGAAGAAGTAAATACTTACATAGAAATTAAGGGACAAATTAAGAAAATGCATAATAATAATTTGATTAAATATACAATAGACACATAAGTTAACGATTACTTATTATGAAAACATTGATTCTAATTTAACAGTTAAAAACATACATTTTATTCATGTACAAGAACTATTACAAAAAAAAAAAAAAAAAAAAAAAAAAAAAAAAAAAAAAATTATATAATTTCATTCATTTATTCATTTTTTATTTTAATCTTTGGATACAACTTCCTTATAGATTAAAAGAATACAATAAATATTAACATAAATATTATAAAAAACTTATTTTCTCTTATATGTAAAGATAACTATAATTAAAGAATTCGATTTAATAAGTGCCTCATAACTTCCTTCGAGATTGAAAAATCTATACAATGGTCAACATTAATATTATTATAAAGAGATAATGACCTATAAATAGGTGCATTAGCAACATAATTAGTGCGACTAGTTGGTAGGTAAAAAATATCAATATTTCTTAGCACCCTAGCAGGTACATTAAAATCAATTTTTTCCAAAAGTACAGGACAATCAACTGATCCAGAAATTATATCATAAGCAAAAAGTAGTGAAAGTAAGTTTCTTCTACTCTCAAAAGACTTTATGTTAAATAAAAGACATCGTTCACTATATGTGGGAAGTGAAACTTCCAGACTAAGCGTACGAAAAACAAAACGAGTAAAAGATTTCTGCACACGCTCAATGCGCAAGCTATGAGCAGCATAATACGGATGCCAAATTACTGATGCATATTCTAACCGAGAACGAACAAGATTAAAATACAGCGTTTTAAATGTGTACGAGTCTGAGAAAGAAGAAGTTTGACGCCTAATAAATGCTAACAAAGCATAGGCTTTCGGGATGATAAAATCTAGATGTGAATTAAATGTAAACTTGGCATCAAAAACAACGCCAAGATCTTTAAATTGTTGGACATGAGATAACACCGTGTAGTTAATATGATATTCGGACGGACTAATAATTTGGGTTTTCGAAAAAGACATAAAAGAGCATTTCTTTATATTTAAGAAAAGATTATTTCTCAAGGACCAAGTGTAGAGTTTGTTAACTTCATCTTGAAGTCGGAAGACATCAGATTGGTTTCTAATTTGAAGAAAAATTTTCAGTTCGTCGGCATATAGAAGACATTGAGAATGTACAAATAAAGATGGAATATCATTAATAAATAAAATAAATAACAATGGACCCAGAATACTCCCTTGGGGAACACCAGACGTTGCACTAAAGGAAAAGGACTTGAAATTATCAAAAGACACGTAACACTGTCTATTAGAGAGATAAGACTCGATCCAACTTAAAAATGTTGAGTGAAAGCCTAATTTGTTTAGTTTTTTAATAAGTAAAACATGAGAAACTTTATCAAAAGCTTTAGAAAAGTCTGTATATATTACGTCAACCTGAAAGCCATTAGAAAACGCAGATATGCAATACTCAGAGAACAAAACTAAGTTTGATATAGTCGAGCGTCCTGGGACAAATCCATGTTGGCAGGGAGAAATGATACCCTTGGTCGCAAATATTATTTTTTCTTTTACTATAATTTCGAAAAGTTTTGAAATTGCAGAAAGTTTGGAAATGGGTCTATAATTAGCAACGTTATTTTTTGATCCAGATTTATGCACTGGTGTTATAAAAGACATTTTCCAAATATCCAAAAAAATACCAGAATTCAAAGATTTATTAAAGATAATTGCAAGTGGACCAATTAGGTTTAAAGCACACCTTTTTAGGATACAGGCTGACAAACCATCGTTGTCAACCGTATAAGAAACTTTAAGTGTATGAATACCTCTTAAAACATCATCTTCAGTGACAGAAAGAGAGCCAAAGTTAATTCCAGTATCAGTACCACTACTTAATTCAAAGTTATGATTATGATACGGTTCAAAATTTGATTGAAAAAATTCTGCAAATAAGTTTGCAGTAGATATACCGTCATTCGATATTTTTTCATTAAGAATCATTGTAGAGGGAATGTCCGAGCAACCTTTCTTGGATTTGACATAATCCCAAAAGGCTTTTGGGTTTGATTAAATGTTGGACTCAAAGTTGGAGATATACTTTCTATAGAGGTACTTATTGAGGAAGTTGAATTCCCTCATATAGTGTCGATATTTGTAGAAATGAAAAAAGTGATTAGTTTTACAGAATTTTTTATAAAACTTACTTCGCAAATTCTTAATTTTAGTAAGACCGTTTGTATACCAAGGTAGCTTATAAGCTTTTGGCCTATACTTTGGAATAATTTCATTACAAATTGAAGACAGCCGACAGACAAAAATATCAAAACTTGATGAAGTGTCAGCATGTTTTAGTTCATTAACCCAGTCAATAGCATTAAACGCATTATTCAGCACAGAAAAATTACATATTTTAAAGTTAAATTTCAAAAGATGTGGACTGATTGGTACATTAAGATATTTATAAAAAGAAATTTCAATCTCTAAAGGTAAGTGATGAGCAGTAGGCGGAGATATAGGTGATTGAGAAACTAGAAGTTTAAATTGAAAATTATCATTTATAAAAA
Source organism: Pherbina coryleti (assembly GCA_943735915.1). Classification (NCBI taxonomy): domain Eukaryota; kingdom Metazoa; phylum Arthropoda; class Insecta; order Diptera; family Sciomyzidae; genus Pherbina; species Pherbina coryleti. The sequence continues at coordinate 90,814,414 of OX030948.1, forward strand.
CAAGATCTAATAACCTATTAAGTAAATTAAAACAGTTGTTTATTTGTTGAAAACCAAGAGCTAACAAGTTATCAATGACATACAACTCTATACTACTAGAAACATTGCAAGGTACGAGATAAAAATAATCAAAATACTTAGTCCAAGAAATATTGCAGAGATTAAAATCACCCAGCAGCATCAATTGGTCTCCATCTTTCAGCATACTGGTCGTTAAAGACGAAATGTTGTCTACGTGTGCCTGATATAACTACAGTGAACTATTAGGCGGCACATAGGATACGCAAAAAAACATCGATTCAGGTAGGCCTTTAACAACCACACATAACTGATCAAGCAGCACATCAGTATTAGATAGGATAACAGATGAAGAACATAGATTTTTATTTACAGCGATTAAAACTCCTCCTCCTCGTTGACATCCCGTAGCATGAAAATCGCGATCTTTACGATATACGTTATAGAGTAGTGGATCAAAAAACTCTTGATCATAGAAATTTCGATTTAGCCAGGTCTCAGTAAGAATGATTACATCAAAAACATTTTGAGAGGTAGCAGCATAAATATTATTAGATTTGGTTCTTAAGCCGGATACATTTTGGTAATAAATTTTGAGTATATTATCAAGAGCATCAATTTGTCTCACCTCTGTTATTGGCCTAACAGAGGGTTTAACTCTTTTCGAAAAAACTTGAATTCTCGAACCACCACATCTACTGGCCAAATAGCCGGTGCAATTACTTTAGAGTAAAGAGAAGACGAAATGCCAAGCTTAAAAGTAACACTTTTAAGAGCATCCAAATCAGCATCTCTTTTGACTAACTTCGTACATGAGAGATGCTGTCTGTCCACTTTAGCATATTTCATGACATATTCGATTATGTTTTCTTCAGAAACTGTAGGCTTAAAAGAAGATATATGTACCCATCTCATTCTATCCACAACCTGCAAGTCAACATTATCATTTTGTCCAACAACAAGAGCACTTTTGTTTACGTTTCTTCTATTAGCTGCAACAACATTAGAGCATAGCTCGTTAGCAGAATTAGAATACATTTGAACAGAGCTTTCACCAACAACAACTGACGAGTAAGTAGGCTTTAGCATAGAGCCAGAAACATCAGCATCAGCAGCAACAACAGCATCTGTTGACGCGAAAGAGGATGGAGAAGAATTAACAACTGAAACAGGCGGTACAACAACATTTGCATTAGGCGGCGTTATAACAAGTTTCGGCAAAACCGGCGCACTAGTTACAGCAGCAGCAGCAGCAGCAGTAGCAAAATCAGCGGTTGATGAACTTCTATTAGAAGGTCGACGAAATGAAGAAGCGACATCGCGAAAATTAAATGACTCACTTATATATGATTTTAGTTCTTTTACTTCTTGCACTAATTGTGCGACAGTTGCATTCAAATTAAATGGCGTATTTAAACAATCATTACAATTAAATACTATGTTTTCATTATTTTTTAGCATAACAGAGCAGCTTTCATCTATGTTCACACAAAGTTTGTGGCAAAAACCATTGCAAATCACACAATTCACCGAGCTATCTTTAGCAGTTGATTTACTGCAAACTAAACAACGAGATCTTAGCGACATAACGACCGACTCAGACAATAGCTCGTACAAGACAATAATTATAAGAATTAAGTAATATTTTAATCCTACATTTTACATTTAAAATAGTCTACCAAAAATAATAATACACACTAACATAGTGAAATTTAATTTTCCACTAGACCATCACAATTATTTTAAAAATTTATCTTCTCACACATGAACACTCATTCGAATATAAATTTTTTCTTAAGGGCAAGGGTGTAGTGTACTTATTGCACACACTTTAATTTACACACTAACCTACCACAATGTAGTTTAGTCATTAACAAACATTGTATACATTTGTATACGTTTGTAAAATACCCAATGACCCACTGCAGCGTTTAGTCACGCTCAGCCAGAAACTTTAGACTTTTGTAAACAAAGTCATGAGTAAGCGAAGCATTGACACATTGTAAGTGCTCGCAAACTCAAAGTCCAAACAGAAGCTTGTGACAAAGGAATTATGCTGCGTTTGCATAATTCTTTCAATATTCCAATAGGAATGGGGATTCATGTATTGGTGAGAACTTAGAATTAAGATATTTACATGTTACAATTAGAATGTAAGAAATATTTGTAAGAGAGTTTCTGGAAAGAGAATTCCAGAAATATGTATTGGAATGTGATCGATTTGCCAATAAAAGGCAGAGTCGATCCCAAAATAAAATAATTATAATTCTGATTCTAGAAGACTAGATCAGAGAAACTCAAAAGTCTGTTTCTTGCAAAAAAGTAGCTTGGTTAGCTGCATAAACAACTAAACCAAATAAAGTAGCTTGGTTAGCTGCAAAAGAACTAAACCAAAAAAAAAAACAATGTAAGAGCGGCTTTTAAGCCAACACAACAAAGCTTAGTAAGCTTTTAAAATTATACTAACTTTTTTCTTTCCTCCAAATTTTACGAACCTTACATAAGAACCATTTTCTCCCGTGTTTTTCAACCGATTTTGATAATTTTTTTTTAATTCATTAAGAGTAGAGAGAAGGTGTGCACCGAGTATGTATGGTGGGCGTGGTACATCCCATGCAATCCGAATTCGCGATATCGAATAGCCTGAGAGTTATAGGTCACACAGCCTCGAAAATCGGTATTCGACCTTAAAACATAACATCCACTGGCAACGTTTGATGGGCGTAGAAATAGGGGCGTGGCATTTTTCAGCAGCACATATTTTCGATATAACTTTCGAACTATAAGTCACAAATCAATGAAACTCGGTAGGAACTTTCTATTTAGTCGTGTTCTTGGACTGGATAAATTGAACGAGCATTAGACAAGGGGGTGTGGCACCACCCATAGAATTCAAAGTTTTTATATCGAATAGCTTTGGAATTAAATGCAAATAACAATGAAACTCGATATGGAGTTCCCACTTGGTGATATCCTTCTAGAAGAAAATAGATTGTGGGAAGTAGAGCACTGGGACGAGCATTGGACAAAGGGGTGTAGCTCCAAATATAGAAGCCAAATTTATGATATTGAATAGCTTTGAAAGTAAAAGTCACAGAACATGGAAACTCAGAATGGAGTTACTATTTTGTGATTTCCTGCTGGTGGTGCGTATGGTGCGGTATGAGTTCGGTTACGTTTGCATATGAGTGAAGAAAAAAAACAAATTTTTTCAACAAAAATACCAATTTTAAAAGGTCGAATTTCGACCAAAGGCGACACTAGTTATTATTAAATTATAGTTGAGCTGAATTTTGCTTGGGGGCTCTTTATATTTATTAACTAACAAGACCGACGCGTGCGACATTTGGATAGACATTGACTTTTTTTTCCAATCGACGATGTGCATAAAGCAAATGAGAGAGGTGTGGTGAAATGCAATTAGTTGGTACATCAATCATCTTTACGTCTCATCTGAACTTGATATGAAATTGTTCATGTCGCTCCCAATGCTGGGGAAATTCCTTAAGTTTTTTTTTAATCTTAATATTTGAATACGGCCTTTCATTATTTATATTGAAAACACATTTTTGAGCTCTAGGCCAATCATGTTGACAACAAGACAACATGAAAAAAATTTTTTTTTTTAATATTTATAAAGATATATGACAACCTGAAGTGCTGTTTTAATTTTATGGAGCAAAAGAAAGACACCAAATATAACTTTTCGTACAGAAGATTTATAGTTGATGTTGTAAGAATGTTAAAGAGAATTGATCGAGTAAAAACAAAGCGTGTGTTAGGTAAGTGTTGTATGATTGTAGACATTCTAGTTATCGTCGGAAGGTTCCGTTCATTCGGTATATTTCGGTATAGACAAACAACATATTTTGAACACTGATCGTTTATATGCGGCATTTTTAGTGTGTAGAGTAGCTACGCGAACTAAGTTGTCGGGCCCAGAATGTAATTCAATTATACGTCCGAGCAACCATTGGTTTGGTGGTAAGCGATCGTCTTTTATTAAGACCAATTCATTTATTTTTAAATTTGGTTCTTCGGGACGCCATTTTGGGTAGGGCTTGCAAGTGCGATAGTTAATCAGACGACCATTTTGGCCAAAAATGCTGTACTATTTTCTGTATAGTGAGGTACTGTTGACTAAGACCAGTTTTGACGCTTGGTGTCTCAGATGGACAAAGCGCATCGCCAATTAAAAAATGTCCTGGCGTGAGCACATCGAGGTCATGAGAATATGCTCTTAGGGGAGACAGCGGTCTGGAATTGAGGCAAGCTTCGATTTTTGTAAACATAGTAAACAATTCGTCATACGTTTGGTAATAACCTTCTACATAATGTTAGCTTCAAATAGTATTTAACCGATTTTACATTTGCTTTCCATATTTCCCTAAAATTTGCGGAGGGTTGAAATGTCATTTGATGCTATGAGCTGCAAGTTTTGGCACTATGTCGGGTTCCACTTCTTCGATGAATTTCTTGGTGTTGGTTTTGAGTACGTTATCAGCACCAATAAAGTTTGTGCCACAGTCGCTATACATGTCGTGGCAGATGCCGCGTCGACCAATAAAGTGTTGCAGGGCCATGAACATGAAAACATTCGGTGGACATGCTTGTTACTGCTTCTAAATGAATGGCTTTTAAGGCGAGGCATATAAAATGACAAATGCCAACTCGAGGTGAAGATTTGAGTTGCATTGCTTCAGTGTAGTCAACTCCAGTAGCGAGGAATGCTCGCTTTGGTGGGTTGACTCTATAGTACGGCAGATTACCCAATAATTGTGTTGTATTTTTCGGATTACTGTGAACACATTTAAGACACTTTCGAAGAATGCGTTGAACTGTAGCCTGATAGCCTTTGAAGATCCTGATAGCCTTTGAAGATCCAGCAATTGTGATAACGAGAGCTGTGTGCCACTATGCAAAGTGTTGGAATCGAATCGTCTCTTCCGTGAACGTACCACTCGTCGAGTAAAAGTAAGCATTTGAAATTATAACATCCGTGAACGTACTGCACTTATCGTAATTTGGTAGTATTTCTTCAGTAAACGAAATCTTGAACGTATTGACTGCTACGAGCTTTCATTCGATCACTTCACTGCGAACGTAATCGTGCAAGTTGGCAGATAATTTAAAATCAGACCGAACAAGTTTCTGGAAATTTGGAGCAAAATTGAAAATGTATAAATTATAGTTGAACATTAATTTAGCCAATATAATGATTAATTTTCAAAGAAAAACAAAGCCATAGTGAATTTTATGAGGGAGCATCCTAATTGAATCATGCCATCAAATTCTAAGCTGCCAAGAACATAATTGAAACCATATTTACTTAAGCGAAACCTTTTTATAAACCTTTAAATATAGTTTTTGTTTTTATAAAATAACATTGTTCAATTTTTTTGTGTCCTTACGTTTGTTTGATAATGAAATAAGATTGCTTTTATCTCTCAACTGCCTTCATTCTCTCAATTTCTCACATCCATCATCAGAAGTGAGATAAAAAACAAAGTTGCATCCATCACTATTTTATTTATCGTATTAAAATAATTTTTCACCGCAAAATGTAAAAACATGACTATTTTTTAATTTGAATGCCATATAACATTCAAAATCTATTTGCCGTGATTTCAAGTATTTTGCTCGATTGATGGGTAACGTTTTTTTCTCATTCGAAAGCCGTTTCGTTCACGGAAGCGGAGATTCAGCCCCAGTTCAGTGAAGAGATGATCATTTGGCGAAATCATTGGATGATTTCGCGCGTAAAGCCAGTTTGTACGCTGCAAGCGTCCTCGAACGTGAAATATTTGGTTATCATCAAAAATGGCGTGAGGCTGACCAATTTACTTTTGTTTGGCAGCGGCTGGCTGGATTTTACTAAATACATATCATCACTGAAAACTTCCTTTTGCACCAGTAGTACGATTTCTTGTAAGCTTTGTTGCAACTTATTGACTGTGATTGGACCAGTGGTTTTCCCCCTGGTTTTCTGTAAGCAATTATTATAAAATCCCAAAATGATAGCCGCAACCCGCTGCAATTTATTGAGTTATGAATATTTATATATAACCGAGTCTTGCTGAATAGCAAAATGTATTTGAATTCGTGTAGGTTTTGCATGAGTAAGGCTTTTGTCTAGCACGCAATTTTAAAGGCTGAATTTCAGCCATATTTCGATTGGTTCACGAAGCCAAATGGATCCGTTCCACCATAAGTCAAAATTAGCAAGTTGAACGGGAGTCAAACCACGAATGGCACAATCTGCTGGGTTATTGTTAGTGCCAGCATCTCATTGTTTTGATGATGATTGGTGTTGGATAAGACTGATTCTGTTTGCTACAAAAACTTTCCAACGATCTATATCGCTTTAATCCTATGCAAAGCAATAGTTGCATCGGCCCAAAAGTAAGCAAAGATTGTTTTGGACCAACTTGGGTAAGCAAAGATTGTTTTGGACCAACTTATTTAATTTGTGGCAAGCAGAGTGCCGCAGAGCTGTACTTCTGGAATTATTATGCTTTCATAGGAGTGACTTTGGTTTTTGAAACAAACGAACGAGTGTAAATTTCGCTGTTGGTCAGTATGTGTAATGCGTATGAAAACACTTGCGGCATATGTTGACGGAGATCCATCACTGGATGCATCTAGCTCGATTGATTTTATGACATTTGGCCTAAAGCATGTCTACCTTGGGATTGATATTTATTCTACGGATAAACAAATTAAAAATTGTTGCTATTGTGCGTTTAACGGTTTTGGTATTATTTCGTCCCAGGCCAGCAAAGATGTAGTTTTATTTTCATGAGTAGTTGTTACTACATAAATTTGTTTCAAAATAATTTTTGCAGCAACCACAACCAGATTAATTAATCCCAAGGGGTCAAATAAACGAGCAACGTTTAAAAAGACTGCTCTTTTTGTCGCTGTTGTATTTACTTCAAATTAAAGTTTGCATTGGAACACATCTAAAGTTGGTTGCCAGTACATACCAAGAGTTTTCACCATGTCGATACTGCTGGTTTCCAATAAAGGATTGCTGGAATAGTGTTCAACTGGAATTAATTCGAGAAGTTCTGGTGAGTTGCGCAACCACTTGAGCAGTTCCATGCTGGCTGACCGTAATGCCTCAATCAGTTGATCGCACATTTCAATTGCAGTAACGATAGAATGACTGTTTGTACATCGTCTACACACATTTCATGTTTGAGTACGCGTTCTGCTAGGGGAAAGAGCGAATTTTCATCATCAGCGAGTTGATGCATTACTTTGATTGCAGTATATGGTGCACCTGCAGTGCCGAACGTGACGATTGTAAGAAAATAGTTTTGAATATTTCCATACTAATGGATATTGATCCATACGCAAATTTAATATGACTGTTGAGAGATCACTTTGCAATGGTGGACTAACGCAGAGCACATAATTTAAAGATCGATCATTTGAACTTTTTGCTGACGCATCGAAAACTATACGGACCTTTGTAGTGAGACTGTCCTCCTTTATGACAGCATGGTGAGCTAAAACGCACGAAGTAACAGCGATGTGGTTTGCTTCGTTTTTAGCACAGTGTTACTCTTTTGTTGTCGTTGCTTCAACGATTTGATTAAGATCAAAATATTCTTTAATTGCCGCATGGCACGATCCCGTATGACATTATTTTTATTTAAACGTCGTTCTATACAGTGAAAACGACTTAGGGAAATTTGTCTTGATTTTCCCAATGTTTGCTGCGGGTCATATATAGATTTTATTGTTAGCCTAACTATGTGCTTGTCGTGTAACTGTCGTGAGTGCGTTCTTTTAAAGAAGTCTTAGCACCTTTGGTCTTCAGGTGAGAGCACTCTATGCTTTGGAACCTGATCTAGCTGGAAAAAAAGCGTTGGAACAACGTATCAAGTTCGATATTTGCTTGGTCACATCGGACGGTGACTGAATTTGTATTTATCGCCTTCGTGGCCACTCTGCCGGATAGAATCCAACCCAACTGCGTATTTTCAACAATCGGTTGATCCTAATTTTGTTTCTGGTTAAAGTATATCTGCAAGTAAATCAGCACCAAATATTAAATCGATTTTTAATGATTTATAAAATGTTGGGTCAGCTATTTTAGACCTTTAATATGAGGCCACTGCTGTGGCATGATTTTTTTGCTGGGTACAATTAGCAGCCTGAAAATATGTTTCGCCTGAAAAATTGGGCAACTACGAAGAATGTGACAACACGCCTACGCTCTTATGTGCGGAAACCTCTAAAAATCTCTTCGAGCTCTAACGCTTGAAATGGAAGAGCGGCTTTGCAATTATTTTAGAAGTGATATGCTATGACTTCTTTCCAAGTACGATAGCTCTCATAGACAGCTAACAGAGAAAATTGCTAGAATCGAGGTGAGAATCACTAAAAAAATAGGTACTGAAGGGAATGCACTTAACACTGTTTGTCGTGAGCTGGACAGTGAAATAGTTTTGCTGGAGAATAAATTAAGTGCTCTTAAACGCCGCTGCGATGATCTGGAAGTTTCACGAGATAAATTGATGAATATCAACAATTGCGTCCGTGGCGTAGTTGGTTAAAGTGCGTGGCCGCTATGTCAACGAACCTGGAGACCCAGGTTCGAACCCCAGCAACGACCGAAAATTATTTGAATTAAAATAATTTTTCTGTACGGCCGCCACCTCTCTGCAGACAATGGCAAACCTCAGAGAGGAATCAAAATGCCATGTAAAGCTTCTTGAGAATAAGAACATTCCGTTCATCGCCGGTCGGAGTCGGCGTTAAACCTGTAGGTCCGTATATCGGTCAATTGTGTACAAACTTAATAACACGCACAACACAATTGATCATAAGAAGCTATGTCAAAGTCCTTTCAAGGGCTGAAATGGCCATTTATTTATTTATTTTTATTTTTTTATCAACAATAGCAACATAAACAACAAAAAGCTTGCTGATTTCTCTTCAAACGATAAAAACCTTAAAAGTATATTCAATCGGATATGGCACTATATTGACTTTCAGTCTCCTCTTATAAGAGTCATTTTTAAGGTAAAGTCAAACCAGAGCACTCAGAGCTCAATTGTAATTATTAAATACTTGTCACCTAGTGGCATTAACCGCGTGCCCAAAGTTTTTGGTGATTTTCGAAAGCGCACAAATTCGGCTGTTAATCTTAGGGACGTTGGGCATGATTATGACAAAAACATTTTCATTCATGAGAGCCTCGATGTTGATACTCGCAAATTTTTTCAAGCTGCCACTACTTACAAACGTCGGAAGAGCATCTATAACGCGTTTTCCTTTCTTGGCAGAGTGTTCATTAGAAAACTGAAAAATGCTGACAGTATTCGCATAAGTGGTCTGGATGAGCTACGGAGTTATTCTCTTGATGTCAGTGCTGCTACCTCGCCTGCTAAATACCTACGATCCTTATTTTCCGTTCCTACGGAAAAACATGGCTAAACTGGATTACATCACGTATTTATATGACAACTCTTTAGTTGACATTATTTGCATCTCGGAAACTTGGCTAAGTAGTGATATTAGTGATGTTTCCTATAGAATTCTTAGTTATAAGCAATTTGGAAATTACCGACATGACAAAAAGGGTGGTTGCAATATACTATACGTTGCAATATATAATTACGTTGTTCTAATTAGGGTCTTCTCATGGGGCAGGTATTGAATTTATTAATTTATGCGTATTTGACAACAACAATAAAATTCCTGTTTCGTGTGTGTATAATCCTAGTAAATGTTTTTCTGTTGAGTCATTGTTTTCTGTATTATCAAATAGTATTACCGATTATGACGGGATCTTGCTATGTGGTGATTTTAACATAACTCTCCTCTCTAGCGAACTGCCTAAACAATTTCTGCATAACAACATATCTTCGTTAGGATTGTCTGTTGTAAATGATTCTATACCCACACGCTTTTCCAACAACACCACTCCTAGTCTTATTGACTTTTTTATTACTTCTGACCCATCTGTCGTTTCTCTTTTTAATCAATTGTGCTTTGTCTCTGGTCATGATTTGATTTTTTTGCACGTTAAATGTCAATTTGTCTCGTTTAGCTTTCCCGAATACTTTTTCCTATAGGGATTTCAAGAACATAAATTATCCGTCTCTCTTCCAGGATGTGTCCATGTTATCGTTTAATGATTGTTGCTTTCACCATAATATTAATGACAAGCTTAATTCTCTCTTAGAAGCAGTTCAGTTTCTGTTTGAAAAAGCTCTCTCTGCCAAGTAAAATGCTTTGGAACAACAGGGTTGTCAACACATACCTTTTCGCCTGTAAGACTCCGGGCCTGAGTGCCGATCTCCGGGCTCCGGGCCTGGCACATTTTCTCCAGCTTTCACAATAATCTTTATTTAAATCAAGTGTTTTTTACTTATTTATTAGTTTTGATTCATCCTTTTTTAGTGAATGTTTGAACCATTTGTCTTAATGAACGCTAACTTAGCTTTGACGTTTTTTCAATTTCTTGATTTCTGTTTTTGAAGGAAGGTCGTAACCAGTCGTACCTTTTCTTTTGGTAACTTACGAGCTCGTTTCTGTTTTTCCTTTTGTTTTGAGTTCTGCGGCTGAATTTTTGATTAGTGTTTGCTATTCAATTTATGTAAGTTCGGTAAATAATTTGTGTTTTGTGTATTAACTGATACAAAACTATTTTAGAGAAACACATAATTGAATCTAGTCGCAAAAGGAAACATTATTTATCATCATTCAACAACGATTGGCTTTCGATACCAAGCTACAAAGAGCTGAAAGAAAACGAGTTCACGGGAAAATGCAAGTTCTGTTGTGTCACATTTGTTGTTAAACATGACGGCAAAAAAGCAGTAGACAAGCACTTTAGATCTACAGGTCACAATTAAAAGATAAGTGCGTCCAAACAAAGTTCATTGGTTACAAAGTTTACACCAAAAGAGTTTTCTTGCGAAGAAAATAAATTTGCGATTGCAGAGCTAGCAATGGTTTACCATTCCATCAAACACCAACATAGCTACGCTAGTACGGACTGTGGCATCTAATTTAATACACTGCCTCTAGCATTGTTGAAAACGTTTTCGGGCTGAAATCAATTAAACTAGTTCTGAATGACTTGAATCCTACTGGTGAGGCACCTGTGTTGTTTTCTCTATCAAGCGATGACTCAAATAGAGGAAATACAAAACTCTTTCCTGTTATTTTAACGTATTTTCTTCCAAGTCACGGGTTACAAAATAAAATTATTGATTTTTCTACGAGTTGGCTCAAGCTATATTTGATAAAATTACGCATTGTCTTACAGATCTTAGTTTATCTATTTCTAATATGACTTCATTTTCTGCGGAAAACGCGAACGTCAATTACGGCATATATAATTCGGTTTACCAAAAGCTTAAAGAAAAAAACCCATTTATTTTAAAAGCAAATTGTAAGGCTCATGTAATACATAATACAGCAAAATATTCTTGCAAAAAATTACATTTTGATGTAGAGACATTAGAGCTTCGACTTGGAGTTTTCACAAATGGTAAAAAATGCTCCAACACGTTGGCTAAGCTCAAAGAACGCTGTGGATAAAATAATATCTTCTTGGCCTGCAATTAAAGCTTATTTTTTAAATCAACGTGAAGAAGAATGTGACCCCTTTATATTTAAAATTGTAAAATGCCAGCAGTATGGCATTGAAGTGCACCTACAATTAATGAGTTGCATCTTTATTTTATTTCACATTTGTTAAATGTGATGAGCGAAACAATTTTACTTTTGCAAAAAACTGATCTTACGTCTTCAGAGCTACACGATGTCATGTTAGATTTAAAGAATAAATTAGAGTATAGACTGAAGGAAAAGTTTTTTGGATCTAAAGTTCGTATGCACTTAAAAGATTTTAAGCCATGTCAGCAAAAATATTTTCTCAGTGAAGTGATTGAAGTTTACCAAAGAAGCTTGGTGTATTTAAACAAATTTTATGATTTTGAAGAAAGCCCCATGAAAGTTCTAGGGTATTTAAATATAAGGAAACACGAGCTTAAACTCGAACGTGTTTTAGAAGTCTCTAAACTAATGAATGTTTAGTTAGATGTTGACAAACTTTTTGATGAAGTTAACGTGATCAATAATGTTTTGCCAAAATTAAGGGATACTGACTTATCCTTAAGCGATTTTTGGGTGCATATTTTTAAAACAAATAATTATTTTGAAATAACACAACTTGTTATAAAAGTTTTATACGTACCCGTAAGCAACGCTATTGTACGGGTGTTCTCTATAATGGAGTCGGTATGGAAAAACGACAGAAACAAACTGAGCACAAGTTTGGTTAAAGCAGAGCTATCAATTCGGATAAATTTTAATATGGATTGCCAGCAGTTTCTTTCGTATCTTCAACAACCGGATCAACAAGAGCTTGTAAGAACTTCAAAGACGGAAGCCAAACATAAATTTAAAAATAAATGTGGTATAAGCAAGTAATAAGTTAATTAACTTTAATAGCATTTTGTACAAAATGAATTTTTTTTATGTTATTATTTTTTGTGATATTAAATGTTGGTCTTTATTTATTTACTTTTTGTTTGTAAGCATTACTAATAAACAGTTTATTTATAGTAAGCAAAAAAAAATACAAAATGAATTTTTTTTTATGCCTAACATTGTTCTTAAATGATTCCAATATTTTGGTCCTTATTTTATTTTTTGGTAACTTTATAATTTTGTAATGTGTTAATAAATAAAAGCACTAAAGTTTAAAAACCAAAGAAATAATTAATTTCTTAATTAAAAACAGACCATAAAAAAATTATTAAAAAAAAAAGCTCCGGGCCTGGGCTTTTCAAAAGTTGGCAACCCTGTGGAACAGTATTAAAAGCCTTGGGGTTTACAACAAAAATTGATGTCCCTGGTGCTGAATTGATGTCCCTGATTTGTTTATTGGATCGAATAAGCTTACTGTTGTGTCAAAAATTGTGAATCTTGGTTTCCATGTTAATTCTTATCTGTCATGTGTTGATCATGTTAATAGTTTTGTAAACAGAGTGTATTACGTCTAACCTAACCTAAGATTGTCTGCCAGCATAACTCCATTTGATATTAGGCGAAAGTTGGTAATTCAACTTACTTACCGGTTATAACTTTTTCTGGAATAGTCTATAGTACACTTGATTTTTAGTATCAATTAAAATTGCAAATTGCGTCAACTATGCCACGCGGTATGTTTATGGTCTTCAAAAATATGATCGTCTTTCCAGTTTCCGAAATGCAATACTTGGTTGTGATATAATAGCTTACCTTAAGGTACTATTTGTCTAGAATGCTAAAAAATGACATATATTCAACAATTTTTTTTTCACTTTCTTTATTATAACCATATTATCAAACTTTTTTTACTTTTTTTTTTTTGTTAATGTAGAAATAAAAAATTAACTTTTTATTTCGGTCAAATTTGCCTAGTAAGACAACTGCAGATAAAATAATTTTTAGAAGTTGTTATCCCCTCCCCATGAGGTCTTAACAGCATCCTCATTCCAGTCATCACCACCGGTAGCTACATTTTCAGCAGCAACCTCCTCAACCCAGTTGGTAGCCTCTTCAACTGGATGGTCAACGACCTCAGGCTCAATCTTGGGTGCTGGCAAGAGTTCTTTGGCAGCAGCTTCCTCCTTCTCAGCCTCCTCAGGATCGCGATAGAAGAACAAGTCAACAACAATGGGCCATTCAACGTTGCGTGAGATGGTGCCGCGAAGACAACAACCACCACATTAAACCGATGCAGTGTGATATTTCAACATTCTAGGTAGACAAAAATGGAATAAAAAAAAGTACTCAAAAATTGTTAATTTTCACATATATTATATAAATATGTCCGAATATTACGAAAACGTACAAAAAAGAGAGCAAAAAAAAATCCCCGTTATAACTGTACCTCAATTACAAAAAATTTTTTCGTCTAAAGTGTTGATGATTGTTACATTGATTTTTAGTTCAATTTAATTTGCTTGTTATGCAATCTTATTCATATAAACGCGATTTTTTTTAAGCAGACACGTAATTATTGTGCAAGTATAAACGACCTACATTATTATTTACTTTGTCAAGTGACCTCATTTATTGCCAAAAGTTTCTGAAGGTGAGTAATATTTCGTAATTTCATCAAGTGTTTTTCGTTGTGAAACAATAGTGATATTGAATTGGAATTGTACGTTATTGAACTTTAAAATTACATTTTGGGAAAAGCTGGGTTCATCCATAACACAAATCCAAGGAAAAAACTTGCGCAAGTTTGCGCGCGTTGGAAATACTCATTTAAATAAAAATGGCTCTACAAATATCAAACTGGACTTTATTTGATATATGGGTTAAGACACCAAGCTCAAATGGATTTAATGCATTATTAGCACATGTTTTAGAAGATATAAATGACTCCAATTTATAGCAACCAGTCTTACTGTCAATAAAAGATAATATTCGGAATTTTTGCTGTAGTGTTGAAACCAAGTGGAAAAAAGCGACAAGGCATTGTGCGCGCTTTATCTCCAATAAAGGGAATTGGATTCAAGTACACTTTAAATTTTGTAATGTGGTTACAAGCACAACCTTCAACCTCAAACAGTGGTCGCGGTAGGCCGCAAAAACCTTCTGATGCTTGTGGTTCCAAATCAAAAAAACGAAAGGTTGCAACTCTTGTTGCCAATACAAAACAAGAAGAATTGCCATTTGCAGTGGAAATGAAATTAAGACAGGAAGGAAAAAAAGACTCCGCTGCAATTGTGAGGGAGTTGTCCTGTTCTTCACCAAAAAGAGGAACTATGCTGAAGAAGTCCCGAGAATCGTTTTTTCAAAAGCCAACACAATTTTCGGCAGATGATGCCCTGGCCTTAATGATTGATGGTAATCTCTCAACTCATGAATACCATATTATACGCAATCGGGCTAAAAACTTAGGAAGTAACTTATATCCGGCTTATAACCAAATTAAAATTGCAAAAGAGAGTTGTTATCCTTCAGGAATTAATATTACGGAGGTATCTGCGGATGTTCCACTTCAGGCCCTTGTTAATCATACTATAATTAGATTGGCAAAGGTGCAAGAAATTGTTCTTGAAAATACGAAAATTCCCAAAGACTTTAACCTGGATTTAATAATTAAATGGGGTTGTGATGGTGCTGCGCAGACCCAATATAAGCAGACCTTTGCATGCGAACAACAAGCAGATGAAACTCTTTTTTCTATTTCTATGGTGCCAATCCAATGGAATGTAAGTTCTAAATGCGGTAAAATTATATTATGGCAAAATCCATCTCCATCTTCAACAAGACTCTGCAGACCGATGAAATTTATCTTTGCTAAGGAGACCACCCAATTGATTACTACTGAGGTTGAAAAAATAGAGCATCAAATTTAAAATTTGGCACCAACGAAAATACTCGTCGGCAATTTCGAGGTTTTGGTAAGGTCTACTTTTGTTCTTTGCATGATTGATGGAAAAATTTGCAATGCCTTATCATCTTGCTCATCCACCCAATCCTATTATCTTTGCGGCGCTAAGCCAAGTGAAATGAATAATATGGACATAATTTCGAAGATAGCTTCGAAGAAAGAACGCTGAGTTTCTTTCATTTGGCCTATCTCCTCTTCATGCTTACATCCGGTTTTTTTAATGTTGTTTACACATTTCTTACAGACTGCCAATAAAATCGTGGCAGGTCCGAGGATTCGACAATAGAAGTTTGGTAGCGCAAAAAAAGAATCAGGTGCAGGAAGACTTTAGAAAGGAATTTGGCTTACTTGTCGACATACCCAACCCAAGAGGTGGTAACACTAACGACGGTAATTCTGCTCGAAAATTTTTTCAAAATAGCGAAAAGTCTGCTGAAATAACTGGACTAGACGCAAACCTTTTAATTCGATTTTACGTGATACTAGAGGCGATTAACTCAAGATTTAAAATTAACGTTGATAAATTTGAGGAGTTTACGAAAGTAACCTGTGAATTATACATTGAGAAATATCCATGGTATCCAATTCCTGTAACGGTGCACAAGATATTGACTCATGGAAAATATGTTTTATTTTCGTGTATTCTCCTATCCGAGGAAACCCAAGAAGCGAGAAATAAGCACAATAAAAAATACAGAGAATTATTTACTCGAAAAACTTCCAGAATTCATACAAACACCGACTTATTGTATAGACTACTTATTTCATCCGATCCTTTCATAGCCAGCATAAGGAGTTCACCCAAAACCGTGCGTAGCAAAATCACTCCTGAAGAACTGAATTTATTAGAAGAACCTCAAATAAATATTCTCGAAGAAGGAAATTACCCTGACTCATCGAGTGGCTCTGAAAATACTTCAGAAAGTGACTAAGATTTGGTCTTTTACTGTTTTTATTTTTTTTTAATATTTTTTTGCAATAATTATAAAAATAAGAACTTTTTTCTATTTGTTTATGCATTTTATATGTTCACTTAAATAATTTTTAATATCTGCATTGTCAAAATATCACTGCCTAGCAAGTTGGTTATATAAAAGTTGAGATTAGATTTTCACCTAGTTTTGAATATTTTTAAATTAAACTTTAATGGCTTATATATCTATTTTTTTTCTAAAATATATGAAAAAATAAAAATAATATGTCTTTTATTTATAATTGATACATTTAATCACCAAAAACCTACAGAAATAATTTTGTCCACCTAGATTGTTGAAATATCACACTGTGCGATGGAGTGAGGAGACATTATTGCATGGAATAGCAATATCAATGTAACGCAATGGCTCAATGTTGGTGAAAGCAATGACTGGGATGATGACATATGAAGCTTCCATGATGGGCTGATGATCGGTCATAGGGTCGGTGACAACCAACAGACGTGGATCGCGGAAAGCGGACTGAATCTGATTGGTGAATGCACCGGGAGTGAAACGACCAGCAATTGGGGTGGTGTCGGTGTACTTGGCAAGCTTCAAGACGGCACGTTGACCAATGGAACGAGATGAGATGACGAAGACATCCTGTGGATATTCTATGGCTGCAATGACGCGTGCGGCCAACATCAACTTCACCAAGGTCTTGCCCAAGTTAAGAATGTTCACGCCATTGGGGCGGCGTTTATATACGTATTGTTCCATCTAGCAGTTCACGTTTTCAGGGTCCAAATGGGTGGTTGCGACCAACATCTTTGTGATATCATCCTCTTTGAGGGACAAAATATCCAAACCTTCTGACATTTAACGTATAAAGAGTTACAAAACGTTGTCGATGCCACTGGGAGCAATATTATAATGGAAATTCTCTCTAATGAAAATTCACTCAATTAATTCTACATTTAAGGTATACGTGTAACAACCAAAAGTAGGAGCTGTTTTCAAAAAAATTTTTTAAATATAAGAAGCAGGGACCGTAACTGTTGTGACTTTTTTCAAAAAAGTAATAGTTATTTAATAATATTAAATAATTAATAATAGTTATTTTTTTGACCGATTTTTTTTTTGGTCAAAAATAAAAGTTAAAAAATGACTTTTATTTTTTCGGTCAAATATATAAGTTAAAATTTGACTTTTATTTTTAAGTCAAATTCTCTGATGTGTAGTGATTCGACAAACAACATTGACAGGGAACGCAATGTGTAGTGATAAGCAAAACGAAGGTAAGGCAGAGTAGAATGAATATAATTTATACTTTTGTTATGATTTTCTCTCTTAATAGAAAAATAAAAGTCAAATTTTAATATTTATTTTTGACCGAAAAAATAAAAGTCAAATTTTAACTGTTATTTTTGATCGAAAAAATAAAAGTCAAATTTCAACTTTTATTTTTGACCAAAAAAAAAATCGGTCAAAAATAACTATTATTTTTTGGCTTTTTTTAAAAAAGTGAAATAAATAAAAAGCTTAAAAAGATTATTATTCCTTAGCTAACAAGCATCGCACTACTTTATTCAAATATCGAAAAAGACACATTTTTCCGCCTGACTTTTTGAATTGAAATTTCGAAAAGAACAGTTATTTTCGGTCCCTGATAAGAAGTTATTATTTTTTTAATTTATACAGTTTATTGTGCATAAAAAGTACTTTATAAAAATATTTTTTTTTTTTATATACAGTTCTGGCTTTTATATAGAGGGCGCTGAAAATGGCATTAAAAAAAGACATCCAAAACGGTTCGATGGATATGGCCTTTCCCATGTAACGAAAACAAAACAATTAAATGACATTTTAAAGCATATATATTAAGCATCCCCCCTTCGCAAGAATCACGGGTTTTTTTTTAATTATGGCGGAAGTTGAAGTAAAAAGTTAAAAAAATAGAAACATTTTCGTGCGCTTTTTCTTTATATATAAAAAAAAAAAATAGATACTTGAATTTATGGGGGTTGCTTAAAGAACAAAATAACGAACAAAATGAAAAAAAAATCATTAAAATTGAACCAATAGAGTTCGAGTTATCTATCGAAAAAAAAACTAATTTCGGGGTAATCGCGTTTAAAGTTTTTTATTTACTTTGTATGGAGTTCAGATATAGGTTAACGAAAACCGTTAAAACTTTTGTTTTTTTTTTAAATATCGATTTAAAATTATCTATGAATATTATTAAAACTATAAAGAACACATTAAACAAAAAAAAAAGTGAAAAATGTACACGTATATTAACCTTAATAGAGAGCGCTCAAATTTTCTTCTCAAAAAAACACTGCTGCATGGCGGACAGTTAGTCTCTGGAACGGTAAGTCTGAAACATAAAATTCAAAAAGAGTTACAAATAGGAAATACTCTTGCGTGGTAGTTTACCAAAAAAATTTAAAAATCATTAAAAATAAAAAAAATGGCGTACATTTGAAAGTTTTTTTTCCAAAATCACCTTTTTTCGACCTTTTTTCAAACTCAAAAATTTTATATAATATTTTTTGTGGTCAAATTGTGGTAAACTATCACACAGGATATAAAAACAAACAAAATGTTTCAAAGTTTATTAAAATCGGCCTAGTAGATCCGGAGATTAACTGTCCGCCAGTTAAAAAAACCTAAGCTCGGCGTGCCGAGAGCGCGCTTCAATTGAGTCGTTATGTCTCGGCACCGGCTTCGAATTTCAATTTAATATTTTAGACAGTTATTATTGAAGGTATAAAAAATCTCAAAATGTAAAAAAAAAATCATTTTTTTAAAATTCTAAACGGTAATAGTACCTTAAATGCTATTGGTTGTGATACACAAAAAGTAATATTTGTTATTATTAAACCAAGATTGGAAGGATTTGATCTAGCTGGGACTATTAGGAAAAGGAAAGGAAATTCAGACAGAATATTTCCCCAACAGTTTGCACGTAAGCATCCCCAATCCAAAGCTGTTAAGATCACCACAAACAATGAAATTTCCATCCATGGTTATTATTTTTCCCAAGTCATTCTTAAACATATTTCGCTTTGAAATACAGTGATTGCCACCTGGAAAATAAACACTATATATTTTTATACTAGGTTCATCCGTGAATAAAATTTTAATTCCGATGTTTTCAATTAAATCAGTAGCAATTTTTGGCACAACAAGAAAATTTAAAGTTTTTTTAATCAAGATGGCAACTCCACCACCAGGTCGATACTCACGATCAAACCT
Organism: Pherbina coryleti; assembly: GCA_943735915.1. Classification (NCBI taxonomy): domain Eukaryota; kingdom Metazoa; phylum Arthropoda; class Insecta; order Diptera; family Sciomyzidae; genus Pherbina; species Pherbina coryleti. Next base: position 90,834,031 of record OX030948.1, read on the forward strand.
GAGAATAGAATACGTTGGGTGCGATAATTTCATGGCATTTTTGAGCCTTGTTTCTGAAAGCAAACATATATCTACGTTTCTTGTATGTAATAATTCAATAACTTCATCAAATTTATTTCGGATACCTCTACAGTTCCACAAAATTATTTTTAACGACGGATAAGATATTATTTAGAATTAGAATATAAGTATTTAATAGCTAATTGCGTGATAACGTTAAATTGTTGTTCTTTAGAGCAACTGCAGTATTCTAAACAGTTGCTGCAGTTGTTATCGATGGTGTTGTGCAGTTGTTGTTGCTGCTGTTTTCTTTGTTATTGTTGTTATTGTTTTGATTTGGCTGCATTGTTGTCAAAGAACGATTGTGTGATGGCCATACTGGTGATCGTGATGCATGTAACGGGAGATGTTGAGCACGAAGAGGAGAAAACTGAGCAGTATTAAGAAAAAATTTGATTTTGAGTTTTCGGAGTGGTTCTCTTATTAAGCTTCTCTTTCATTTCTAAATACATAGCATGATTTGTACAAGAGATGTCAGATGACTTATGGTTCCCGTTGCAGTTTGCACATCGAATTTTGTCCACAACTTGACATTCGCTCGTTTTGTGTTCACCGGCACAATTCGCGCACTTGATTTAACATTGCAACCTTTTTCGCCATGTCCAAACATTTGGCAGTTGTGACATTGCACTGATTTGTCTTTAATTTTTCTCTGATGGTCCCATTTGATTATGGTACCAAAAAGACACTTAACAGTATTCTTTAGATCGAGTAGTCGAATAAAGCCATTTTCAAAATACACTATGTAAATAGTTTCTGTAAAGTTTTCATATTTATACCCCCACGTTTAAAAAACGTAAAAGGGGTATATTAATTTTTACATTCCGTTTGTAACGCCCATAAGGAGGCGTGGTAGTTATAGAAAAGTATATATTATTGATCAGCATCACCACCCGAGTCGATTTAGCCATGTCTGTCTGTCTGTCTGTCTGTGATCACGATTACGGCCTAAATTTTCAAGCTATCATCACGAAATTCGATATTTAAGCTTGCGTCTAAAAAATAAGTTCGACTAAAAAGTTCGAAAATGAGCCAAATCGGATGAAAACCACGCCTACCTCCCATACAAAGTGACTTTATCAAAACGGTAAAATCTGTAAGAATTCCACAAAAATGAATATATTGACTTGAAATTTTGCACATGAGCTTTGCTGTTTAATATACACTCTTAGTATGAAAACCACGCCTACCTCCCATACAAAGTGACTTTATCAAAACGATAAATTCTCTTTAAATTCCACAAAAATTAATATATGGTCGTTCAATTTTGCATATGAACTTTGATACATAATATGTACTCTGTTTATAAAATTCAACCAAATCGAGTGAAAATCACGCCTACCTCCCATACAAAGTGACTTTATCAAAAAACAAAAACGAATATTTTCTGTTAAAACTATGACGAAAATGTTTTTACAAATAAAGATTTTATTAGCTGCTTAAGATTTTGAATATACTTTGGTTCGGCCGTGGGGGTGTTTTAACTTCGGCCCAGTCGTAGATCATTTCTTACTAGTTTTTAACAACAATTTTCACATCGCGGCATTTTAAGCCTCGCTCGCAGAGTTCGTTTCTGACAACCAATGTATTTTAATTTTCAAGGCCATAGAGCACAGGTATAAACAGACGGTCATCTTTTTGTTCATGCGAAAAAAATTGGCACTTACTTTTTTTTAAGATTTTTATAAAAAAATAAAAAAAAATAAATAACTGGCCATTTCAGCCCTTGAAAGGACTTTGACCTAGCTTCTTATGATCAGTTGTGTTGTGCGTGTTATTAAGTTTGTACACAATTGACCGAGAAATGGACCTACATGCTTAACGCCGACTCCGAACGGCGATGAACGGAATGTTCTTATTCTCAAGAAGCTTTACATGGCATTTTTATTACTCTCTGAGGTTTGCCATTGTCTGCAGAGAGGTGGCGGCCGTACAGAAAAATTATTTTAATTCAAATAATTTTCTGTCGCTGCTGGGATTCGAACCTGGGTCTCCAGGTTCTTTGACATAGCGGCCACGCACTTTAACCAACTACGCCACGGACGCCACGTTATTAAATTTTCACACAAAATTTTCTTTCCAATAGACATTTTTTTAACACACTAGATTATATATTCCGCAAGAAGTGGAATTTGAATAATATGAATGTTTTGCGCCGAAAATTTTACTGACGAAATTGCAACTTTTTTGACTAAAGTCTGATTTGCATTATTTGATTCCATATTAGAATCATCGTCATTTTCGGCCAACCCTTACAAGGGTTTCAAATAATTTTTAAATTGATTGTTTTTACTTGAGGAAGCTTTTAAATGTTTTAATGATGGCATAGTGCCTTCATCTGAAGAAACAACAGGTCTTTTAGGTATTTTGTATATAACTTTTTTAAGGCCAGAGAGCAACACGTCATTCCCGATTAATATGCGAACACTGACTGACTGACACTTCAACTTCAAATTAAAGTTTTATACATAAAAAAAGTTAAAAATTAATTCACCCTGAAAAATTTTTTAATTATCTCTTACCGTTTTCCTGTAAAAAAAGTTTAAATTTTCACTCGAAAACCGAGCGCGCCGGTATCCTAGACGGTAATAGTAACTTAAGGCTAGAAACTGCATTTACCTTCATAAGTTAATCTATGAAAAAACACATATGTATTTGTTTGACAAACTCCAATTCAGCATGTTTAGAAGTAGCCATGTCCTGATAGTTCCGAGACATTATTCGTTGAACACTTCCCACCTGTTTTTCATCAATGCCATTAGAATGTGGAATGCTTTGCCACGTTGGCTTAGGGAGGTAAGTGGGAGAGTAGCTTGAAGCCAATGTCTTTTCCTTTTCTCTGCTCATTAGTCTGTGCTTCTATTTAAACATTTTTCTTAATTTCCTTCTAATTTGCAATTTTAAGTTATTTTAAGTTAATATGTATTTTGTTTTCATAATTGTGTAAAGGTATTAATTAAATAATTTTTATTCAATTGAGTAAAGGTAGATATATATCGACTTTGCTACCTAGTAAAAGTTCCCATGCCTTGATATGTTTCTTTAGGCAACTTCGTCGACAAATAATGCTCCATCCAATGATATCAATTATCAATAGAATTTGTAATCGACGAAAGGCATTGATAAAACGATTAGCTGCATTTACTTACTTACTTACTTACTTATCTGGCGCTACAACCGTAAGTCGGTTTTGCCCTCGTATAAGAAATTGCGCCAGCCATTTCTGTTTTGGTGTCAAGCGCCAGTTTGAAACACCAAGCGTGGTCAGGTCATCCAACACCTGATCCTTTCAACGAAGATGTGGGCGTCCTCTTCTGCGTTGACCACCACCGGGCACCGAATCGAATATTTTTTTCGCTGGAGCGTCGTTTTCCATTCGCTCAACATGACCAAGCCATCGAAGCCGCTCGATTTTAATGCGCTTAACTATGTCAATGTCAGCGTACAGCTCATACAGCTCGTGGTTCCATCGAATTCAGTACTCGCCATTGACGCAGATTGGACAGAAGATCTTACGCAGGATCTTTCTCTCGAAGGCTCCCAAAGTCTTTTCATTAGAACTGATCAACGTCCAGGTTTGTGCTGCATATAATAAGACGGGCATGATAAGTGACTTATAGAGCGTGAGTTTTGTTCGTCGAGAGCGGGCTCTGCTTCTCAATTGCCTACTCAGCCTAAGGTAACACCTGTTGGCAAGAGTTATCCTTCGTTTTATCTCAATACTGACATCGATGAAAGAGTAGACGCTGGATCCCAGGTAGACGAAGTCCTTAACAACCTCGAATGAGATGTTGTCAACAGTGACGTGGTTTCCAAGACGCTGGGACTGTTTATTTGTTGACACTAGGTATTTCGTCTTATCTGCGTTCACTGCAAGACCCATTCGACTCGACTCTTTCGCTAACCTGGAGAATGCTGCGCTGACTTCGCGCGTATTATGGCCAATGATATCGATATCATCAGCATACGCCAGCAGCATAATACTTTTGTAGAATATCGTGCCACTGCGTCTCAAATCAGCAGCTCGGATGATCTTCTCCATCATTAGGTTGAAAAACTCGTGCCGCACGATAAGGTCGCACGATAAGGAATAACCTTGTCTAAAACCTCGTTTGGTATCGAATGGAGGAGTGAGGTCCTTCCCGATTTTAACTGTGCTGCTGGTGTTGCTCAGTGTCATTCTGCAAAGGCGGATGAGCTTTGCAGGAATACCAAATTCAGACATGGTGGAGTATAGATGATTCCTTATTGGACTGTCGAAGGCGGCTTTGTAATCGACAAAAAGATGATGTGTGTCGATTTGTTTTTCTAGGGTCTTCTCCAAGATTTGCCGTATCGTAAATATCTGGTCTATGGTGGATTTGCCAGGTCTGAAGCCACACTGATAAGGTCCAATCAGCTGCTTTACGATGGGCTTCAGTCTTTCACATAGTACGCTCGACAGGACCTTATATGCGATATTAAGAAGGCTTATCCCACGGTAGTTGGCGCAAATTGTGGGATCGACTTTCTTGTGGATTGGGCAGAGCACACTGAGGTTCCGATCGTTTTGAATGCATTCTTCTGACCATATTCTGCATAGAAGCTCATGAATGCATTTAAATAGAGCTTCGCCTCCATTCTTGAAGAGCTCAGCAGGTAAGCCATCGGCTCCTGCGGCTTTGTTGTTTTTAAGCCGAGCTATAGCTTTCAAGACTTCACTATGGTCGGGCAGCGGAACTTCAACGCTGTCGTCCAAAATTGGGGATTCCGGGATATCATCTCTATTTTTTTTTTTTTTTTTTTTTTTATTCGCCCGGAAGTAGGAAATCTTCATAGATACGTATGACCCGCGCCATACGCATGCACGATTTACATTCTAAGAAGTTCCCGGATCAGCCGGACTGAATAGAATGCATCTACGTGCTAAAACCTACCACCTGTGGGCAAATAAAAGCCTCCACTAAGCACAATTGCTTGGCCTTTCAGCGGAAATTAAAATTAAATAAAGAAATTTGAAACTTGAAATTTTAAAATTTTTTTGCTTATGTAAACATAATAAGCATCATCGAATAAAAGCACATTCTTCATAACACGAAGAAATGCAAGACAACATCCAAAGTAATTTATTAGACTATATATAACCGGGATTGTTGGCGGGATTGTTGTCGTCGTCGCCATTCAGAAGCCTAAAGAAGTGTTCCCTCCACATCATCAGTGTACTCTGGATATCTGTCACTAGATTCCCATTTTCATCCTTGCAGGAAGAGGCCCCGGTCTTGAAACCATCGGCCAGGCGTCTTATTTTTTCGAAAAATTTTCGGACCTCATTCCTGTCACCATGCATCTCAATTTTCTCGCACTCACGCATTTTCGCTTCCCTTTTCTTTCGCCTGAAAATGCGTCTCTCTTCCCTCCTCTTCTCTTTGTATCGCTCCTTAGCAGCACGCGTTACAACCGACTGCAGGGTGGCTTTGTAGGCGGAATCTTTTTCTGCAGTGGCGTCGCGACACTCTTGGTCGTGCCACTAGTTTCGGCGAGTGCGGTGATAGCCTATCACCTCTCCGGCAGCAGTACGCATAGAGTGAGAAATATGATACCACTGCGCGCATATATCGGAGGAGTGCTTTCTTGAAGCAGGAGTGAGAGTCGAGTAGCGAAGTCTTCGGCTGTTTGTTTTGATTGCAGCTTTTCGACGTCTAGCTTTCTCTGTGCTGGATAGCGCGCATTCTTGGTTGCGCACAGGCGTGTACGGATCTTGGCTGCGACAAGATAATGATACGAGTCTATATTGCCACCACGGATCGTGCGTACATCTAAAACACTGGAAGAGTGCCTTCCGTCAATCAAAACGTGATCAATTTGGTTGCGCGTCTTTTGATCAGGAGACAGCCATGTTGCTTTATGAATATTGAGATGCTTGAATCTAGTGCTATTAACGAACATGTTTCGCGCTGCGGCAAAGTCAATCAGCCTCATTCCGTTATCGGAGGTATTTTCGTGGAGGCTGAACTTTCCGACTGTTGGACCAAAGATATTTTCTTTTCCCACCTTGGCGTTGAAGTCACCAAGCACGATTTTTATGTCGTGGCGGGGGCTGCGCTCATAGGCCTCTTCAAGGCGCTCGTAGAAGCTGTCTTTGGTCTCATCGTCCTTATCTTCTGTCGGAGCGTGCGCACAAATCAGGCCTATGTTGAAAAATCTTGCCTTGACACGGAATATGGCAAGTCGTTCGTTCACAGGTGTGAATCGCAGGACCTGATGTCGTAGTCTCTTGCCAACCACGAATCCGCATCCAAATTCGTGCTTCTCCGCATGGCCGCTGTACTAGATATCACAGGATGCTTGCCGTGAGCAACCCTGTCCCATCCATCGCATTTCTTGGATTGCAGTGATATCAGCTTTGTATCTTTCTAAGATATCTATCAGTTGGATAGAGGCACCATCCCAATTAAGGGTTCGGACGTTCCAGGTGCATATCCGTAAATCATTGTCAGTTTTTCGTTTGCGGTAGTCGTCATTAGATTTGGGGATCATTTTTATCTTTTTTCTTAAGATTTTCATTGAAATTTGTTTTTACGTGGTGGGCTTCAAACCCAACGCACAACCCTTTAAAGGCAGCGGGAGCCCGCCGCTTAGATTAGCCGTCAAACTAACGGTTGCCAGTTTGCCGTTTCTAGAGGACACCACGCAGAGGTTTGAGTCGACTTGAGACGAGTTCGACATGGATAATGTTGGCCTCACCAGGTTGAGACAGTCAGACACGTTGCCATGTGAAGATCGCCCCCTTGACCCTCACGCGTTGCCTTGTGAGGATCGTCCTCCCGATTAGCTGCATTTAGCAGTGGTTTTATGTCTTCTGAGCGTTCATTGACTACACCCAAAAAAATATTGTTGTATTATTAAAAAGAGTAGCATTGCCAAATTTCTTGTAAAATATTTCGTTAATATTAGCCGACTCTTGTTAATAAAATAAAAATGCCTTTAATATTAAGATTTGCCATTCCTCTGAGTGACAACATACTTGTTATTATTGAGAGATGCTTCTTGTTAAATTCATTGCATACATTTTTTGTAATACTTAAGAAAGCATCTTTAAAATAAAAACAATGTAGTCAATCATTGTACTACTCCTTTTTGATCGTCATTCCTCTCTCTTGCTCTAAAAAAAACTTTTTTAAACTTCAAGTTTTTTTTACTATTAACAACACTGTCTTTAATCGGATCAGTTCCTTTTTGTTTAGCAATGCATTTTCTCTCTAATTGTGACGATTTTGAGCTCACAACTGCAGTGTGTATGAAACTCTTGCAGAAGCACGTCGCGTTTATTTTGGGAATAGTTGGAAAAGCAATAAATTGAATTTAAATAAAAATGCATCAAATATATTTCATTAAAACAAGTAGGTAAATAAATCTATACATAAATAATATGTACAACGCATTGATATTGTAGGGAAAATACAGTCAATAACCTAAACAAGTCAATAACCTAAACATGCATCACTTGACATTTTGATATTACCAAATTGTTAAGCTGATTAAGCATACTTACAACATTCCAAGGCACTTGAGTTACCAGCGTTTAGTCATCTATCTCAAGTTGCGCTTGAAGTGAACTAGTGATTCATGATTATGTATTTTCCTTACCTTTCGTATAACAGAAATCATAATTAAATAAACAGTCTTAAATTAACCACTGAACTGAACTAGTGTATTATTTAAAGGGTCCTGTCACGGTCGCCATGTTAAACCCTTTAAATAATACACTAGTTCAGTTCAGTGGTTAATTTAAGACTGTTTATTTAATTATGATTTCTGTTATACGAAAGGTAAGGAAAATACATAATCATGAATCACTAGTTCACTTCAAGCGCAACTTGAGATAGGTGACTAAACGCTGGTAACTCAAGTGCCTTGGAATGTTGTAAGTATGCTTAATCAGCTTAACAATTTGGTAATATCAAAATGTCAAGTGATGCATGTTTAGGTTATTGACTTGTTTAGGTTATTGACTGTATTTTCCCTACAGACGCTATTGATTTATTGAAAATAAATTGTTAAGTACAAGCGGACATGCAAAATAATGAAATATGCAAATTATAAACAAACTTCAAATAATAAAAAATTTTACAAAAATGTGTTCTGTTTTGTGTAAAGTGCGAAAAATATGCAAAATCTCAATTAAAACGTAAATATTTTTCGATTAACCCTGCAGTAGTCGCGCGGATTACATATGTAATCCAGTCATGCAAAATTATGAATTTCACAATTGTCTGCAATCGATATTCATTGATTTTACGTACTATAAGAAGTATGTTTATGTTGTTTTTTTAAATAAATATAATATAAAATAAAGTAATAATAAAAATTAAAACAAATAACTAAGCATTTTCAAATTGCCATCTCCTCTTTTAAACTTTAAAAAACGGATTACATATGTAATCCGCGCGACCACTCTCGTCACATTTAGGTACGCAACTACTGCAGGGTTAATTGGCTATCTTGCATATGTATGCTAACAATGGAGTCCATTATTCCTGTTAAGTTTTTGTTGTTGTGCCTCATAGATGCAAGAACGGATTAAGTAACGAGTACAGGGAGGGATCGAGAAAAATATTTCTAGGAGCGCCAAGTAAAATAAAAAATTGAAATGCTTGTTTTTATAGATAATTGTGCATTTTTTCAATTTTGACGAAATCGGATAAAAAAGAGTTAACATTTTTGAAAAGTGTTAGTTTCGTACATAAAAATTCACGAAAATATTATAAAAGGAATTTTTTTAATTCCATCTAACAATTTAACTCATTAACTAAACATTTTCTTTATCTTTCTTTTAGAAGCAATTCATCAAACTACTGTTGCTATGATTTGTTCTGTATGTAAGGTAGACTTAATTAACATATCATTATGTATTAAACATATTAAAGACTTTCATAGCTGTTCAGCATATAGTTTTCATAAGTGTTACGACAACTACCAAGAATTTTCTAATTCTAAGAGCAAAATGTTACTACAGTTTTCAATAAGGTCTTTATTGCGTCAGTGTCAGGATATTGTGTTAAAAATGAGCTTAGCGCTGTAATTGAAAATATTGAGACACAGTTACAATCGCCCTTATTCTTGTTGTCACTTTTTTCTAGAGATGGGTCGTTCCGAACCTGTATAGTTCCTGGAACTATGTTCACAGTCGGACATAGTTCCAATCGTTCCTTCCATTCATTTTTAGCATGTTCAAACAGTTCCGGTTGCAATGAATTTTTTTCTATAAATCAATATGAACCGACTTCTCTTTCACACATATTATGGCTTACACGAATTTGTGATCGACTATAAGTGCAAAGATATGTTTGCGAACGAACGAAACAACTGATGTGTGAAATGGTAAGATGACATTTCGACGTTCTTATTGCGCGCAATGCTGTGTTTATTTCGTTTTGAACATGCTTTCATTCAATCGAATGGAACTGCGGAACTAGATAGTTCCGCGGACATGTTACAATCTGCTGCATATGAGTAGCATGAGTTTCATTCCATCGAATGGAACTGCGGAACTAGATAGTTCCACGAACATGTTACAATCTGCTGCATATGAGTTGCATTCATTCAATGAAATGGAATTGCGGAGCTAAATAGTTCCGCGGACATGTTACAATCAGCTGCATATGATTTGCATGAGTTTCATTCAATCAAATGGAACTGCGGAGCAAAATAGTTCCGCGAACATGTTACAATCTGCTGCATATGAGTTTCATTCAATCAAATGGAACTGCGGAGCTAGATAGTTCCGCGGACACGTTTTGCAACTCGAGAGTACTCAATTTGTTCTTTTTAAGCACTTATAAGTTACATACGAACGGACGGACAGACAGACGGACATGGCTTAATCGACTTGGGTGGTGATGCTGATCAAGAATATATATACTTTGCTATACCTATGCCTCTTTATGGTATAAAAATTAATATGCCCCTATTGCGTTTTTCTATGGGAGCCCCCCTAAGGAGTGGTCGGAGGGAATAGGTGTCTAAGGAAAAAATGTTCCTTTTTCAAAAGTAATGGGGGTCGGTCATACATATAAATCCTCTTCGGCCTTCTCTGAAAGCCCTTCTGTTCTGGTGTAGAGAATACATACACATAAACCATAAAAAATTGCTACTACAGCTCAAAGGAACTACATAGTTCCGCGGACATGTTTCCGCAAACTAGTTCCGCTGTACAAAAGAATTGTTCCATGTTCGTTCCGACCTCGGAACTGTTTAGCACAAGCCTACTTTTTTCGAGTGAGGTGACGCGCGCCACTGATCTCTATTCTATGTATAAGTCACTGAACAGCGACATGCGTAACTAAACACAGCCGTAACTAAACACAGTTTTTTTGTCGTATTAAAGTTGTTGCTGTAAGCCGCCATGTGGCGCATTGAAGTGACATTTTAGGGGGCTTGATTGTTTAAGTGAGATGGAAGCAGAAAAAAGGTAAATAGACAAAAATTTCAATTTTATTAAAAGAAATTGTTTATATTTTATCCCTATTAGCTTAAAAATAACCACCAGATTATTCTCATCTTAAACACCTTATTATAAATTTATAAATTATTATAAATAAGCAAATAAATTTTATATCTTAAACAAATATTTAACATTTTGAACTCACACTCCATCGCGCAGTTCTAACGGCTTAGAGTTATCCCTTAATTTAGTTCTTTTAATCTTCAAGTTTTCACCATAATCTTCACTATCTGAGCTATCAGAACTCGAAAACCAAAACACAAAATTACTCATAATAAATTATTAAATCTAATTTTATTTGCGATTTTGTTTTCTTTTTTTAACAGCTGTTAATTATTTACACTTTTAAGATGTGTTTAATAAGATATTAAGTTTCATGTCAAGTGTTCCGTCAACTCACGTCACGTGACAACAAAGATAGTGACGTGAGTTTTCAAGTGACGTGACACCGACTATGACAAAACTCACATAGGTGAGGTGACAAGAATCAGGATGAATGTTGTAAAACTAATTACAGACTTTTTAATTGGCTTTCCAAAAATTAAGATATTACAGAATTCACAATAAATAGTGAAATAGCCCTCACATTGAAAAAGGGAGAATCTACTTTCATCGTAAATATTACAAAAGGAATCTTAATGCCTTTGAAATTTAAATGTTCTAAGTTTTTTGAGAAAAATTATAATTTGTTGCATGCTCTGCAATTTATAGAAAAAAAGAAGTATCAGACTGCATATCTCATTTTATTAATGGCCAACTGTGGAAAGACAAGAAGAAACTATGTATTTCAAGATATATTATCCATACCTTACTTGTTGTACGTTGATGATTTTGAAATCAACAATCCTCTCGGCTCTCATGCAGGTATAGAAAGCATTACAAATTTTTCGTTTCCTTGTTTTGAAAGTTGTTTGACGTTAAGCGAAATATTTCTTGCTGCATCTATTAAAGCTTGTCATATTAAACAGTATGGAAACAAAGCTTGCCTCAACAGTTTAGTGAGAGAGTTAACAGAGTTGGAATCAGGGATAACGATAAAAACTTCACAGGGATCAAAAAATGTTCATTTTCTTTTAGGTTTAATTCTCGGTGATAACTCAGCGTTGAATAGCCTTTTGGAGGCATCGAAATCATTCAATGCCAATTACTTCCGCAGATTCTGTAGGGATCACAAAGAAATTACTCAAAGGCGCTGTAAAGAAAATGAAGAGAATTTAAGAAATGCTCTGAATTTTCAGCAAGATTTGGAGACACTCGACTTTGGTGTTGCGGGCAATAGTGTTTTTAATGAAATAAATACCTTCATTTAGTGGCACATCAAATTATGCAATTCATGTAATGCATGACATATTTGACAATGTCGGACATTACTCTATGTCTCTCTATGTAGAATTTTTTGTTTGATATATTTGGTGATAAATTTTTTGTTCTTGTTCATTTTTATGTTGGTTAAAAATAAATGTAATTCAAGTATCTACACCAGTGGTGCACAGCGTTGGCAGAGCTTCCAATACAAGCGCAACATATTTGTTTTAGTATGTGTGTGCGAGCAGAATACTGAAAATACTTTTGCAAGTTCTTTTACACTCATAAGGTAAAATGAGAGGAAAAAGTTGTTTTGATAGATAGATTAAGGCTCATAATAAGGGTTTAAATAAAAAAAATAAATAAATTCCCATTCAGATCGAAACATGTTTAATTCATTCATATATTGCGTCTGTACAGCATTTAACAAAATTATTTGCGCACGAGATGCTTACTCCACGAAGTATAAACGCAAACTGATTCTCTGCTAGCATTGCAGAAGTTCGGTACCTTCGCACACACGACTTGTATGTGAAAGCCGAGTGGCTCGGTAAGCATCTCGTGTGCATCACTGATCTATACTATTATATAAAAGGCTTATCACGTATCTTCGTGTACGCTGAACTAAAGAACTACTGAACCGATTTTAATAATTCTTTTACTAGTTTAAAGAGTCATTTTTAACTTAAGCTATTGCATACATTATTTTTTAAAACCTACCCTAAAAAGTTATTAAAATTTGAGATTAAATATCATCTAAAAAACTTCATAGAAAATTATTCATAAACGCTACATTAAGCAGTACAAAGCTTTTTCTTTCTTTTCCATTGTGTGTATAAAAGCTCTTTTTGATTACGCATTGCTTATAAGCATGATCGAAAAAATGAGATAATGAAGCAACAACAATGTTAATTGTAATATAGACAGAATCTATTTCTTTTTTAATGAAATACCCTACAGTAAAATGCTTAAAATAATTAAATATGCATACATAAGCATATGTAAATGAATATAATTCAGTGTATATAACGTAGTACTCTCGCAAAATAAGCGATACTTCGTTTTTATACGAAAACACGAAAGAGACAAATGCTAAACAGCCAAACAGTAGCAGCGGTGCTGCCATCTCTTATCAAGTAGCTGATAAAAAGCTTTTATTAGCAGTGCTGCTAAGCTCACATTACAAAGGTTGAAGTTTTGATAAAACACTTATCAAGATCCATTTTTGTGCCTCCTTTTTATGTGTGATGGTACCACGGCCACGAAAAAATAATGGTTATGCTAATTTGATGAAAGTCATTAATAGCAGAATACCTGATATTGTTTATAGCTGGAAAAGTATGCGCGCATTAGTTTAAAGATGTAAATATGAAATCTATTTATATAAAAAGTAGTGTACATTTTTATGTCACCACTTACTGCGGAAACGGGTTGACCGATTTCAACCAAAATTTCAGGGTACGTTGGAAAAGTTTGCACGAAATCGGCCCATGAATTCCGGAGATATGGGATTTTAAAGATTTTCCCATATCTATATATTTATAGAAAAAGTCGTGATTTGTGTTTGTAATTCCATAACTCAAGAACGGAGCGTCCGATTTGCTTGAGGTTTTCTTTGTTGTATTCTTATTGGCCGTACCATGGTTCGTACATGAACATTTTTGCCACACCTCCTTTTACCGCCCACAAATAAATGAAAATTTTATAGTTCAGACGGCTTGGGTCTTATTAGACTAAAATTTAGTACTTTAGTTCATATAGTCACTGTTGACTACAGTACTAAAAATGGGCGGAGAGCTACACAAATATGCTGGGGGTTCCCCCTCTCTTATATATGTTTATCTATATTCTTATCTATCTTGGTTTGTTCGGTTGCTTAACACTTGAAAACGACTGGACCAAATTGGATACTTCCTTCTGCGAATATGTGATATCGAATATTTTTGGAAATATAGGTCACACAGCATCGAAATTTGATATTCGAATGAAATTTTCACGTGCCGTTCCACCGGTGAAAATTTATGGGCGTTGGACGAGGGGTGTGGCAGTTTTTCAGAAGCCCAAATTTAAGGAATAACTCTCGAACTATAAGTCACATATCAATTTAGCTTGGTAAAAACGTATTATTTAGTTGTGTGCTTTGAATGGCAAAATTGAGTTACCATTCGACCATTCGAAAATTTAGGTATCGAATAGCTTTAGAAGTAGAAGTCACATAACATTGAAACTCAGAATGGAGAATGTATTTCTACAAGAGAACTGGGATGGACATAGGAAAAGGGGTTATGGCTTCGACCACACAAGTGTAGTGTACTTACATATGTACATACATAGTTACCAAACTGACTACCCAAAAGACTTTCATGCGTAGCTACAATTGTCGAACACATGACAATAATAAAACCCAAAGATATCAACAAAAATATTGTGACAAATTCTAAACATTAAATCCCCAAAAATGTTAACGTAAACAAAACATTGTACTCAAATTCTTTTCGATGCACTTAGCACCTTTTACACTTCTGCCGCTAGATACCGCACAAGCATAAGCACGACAGCGGGTGTTGTGTTTCAAATGCATGTGCATGAGAAACTCTACGCAACAACAACAAGCTAATGAACTGAACAAGTGCCTATGACACTTTAGAATCAAGGCCGTAAGTTTAGTGAACCAATTATTGGTAGAGAATATCAATTTGAGGGGAAATATGAAGAATTTTACCAAACCAAGAGTGATTGGTCAATTGCCTATCTTGAAATTAAAATTATGAAATATTGGAATTCAAGGAGGAGTCTTGGAAATAGTGGTAAAAATAATTTTAAAATAATAGTGTTAAAAATTGTATAAATATCTTTAATTTCATAAAATAAAGACAGAATCTATCTGATGGTAATTCTGAGCTCTACAATAAAACTCAGTATGGAGTTACTAATTGCCAAAGTCTTTTTACTGGAAAACTGGTACGTGCATTGGAAAAGGGGGTGTGGCCCAATTTTCTATACAGAATAGCTATGGAAGTTAAAATCACAGGACATTAAACCACCTTGAGCCACCTGGGAGTGATGTTTTGCTACTGGGAAACTGTAACGGGCAGTGGAACATGAGCGTGGTGTCAGCCTAAGGGACCAATAAAAGTTTTGAATTTACTTATTACTTCCAATATACTTGCCGGGTCCAGCAACGCGCGCCGGGTATCGCTAGTGTTTAATAAATGGAAATAAATATTTCGAAAAATAGGAAATTATTGTTTTTCCTGCAGTAAAGAACTTAAATATATTCTAAATTCAATTGAAAATATAAATATTAGCAAAACAAATATATCTTTGAATATGTTATTTACAAAATGTAATATATTTGTATATAAATTAAATATATATAAAGACAAAAATTAAAGCAACTGTTATGCATATATATTAATGCATACAAACCGACCTCGTTCAGAAATAGGATGGTTATATCAAAATATGAAAACCAAAATTTAAAAAAAAAATTGTTTTAATGTTTAGATAGTGCAACCAGCGGTTTTCTGTTTTAGTTGAAGAAAACCGTGGAAAAAGCCTTAAAGTTGAAATATTCATATCTCTCTCATTGTGTAACATATATTTATGAAACTTTCATGGCTTACCTACAATAGACCATCATTAATAAAAACATGTTCAAATTTTGGATTCTATATCTTGTAACTATGTTTCGCATGGGAAATAAATTTTTTTTTTTTTTAATGAAAACCCATTCCTCGACAACCATTTATTCCATTCTTCAACATTATTTTGTAGACGTCGAATAAACTTGGATAGTACAGCTATGGGGAACTAATGCTGTGGGGAACTTTTAACAAAAAACACGTTAAAACAACTAAAATAAATTTTATTCTGCCTTTTTATTCAACTGGTGATAACCAGTGGCGGATCTACATACGGGCTGAAAGGGCTTTATGTGGTGCCCACAGAGTTACACATAGAACATATTTTAAACACTACATATAACAAATACTGTACAACAACAACAACATAGGCAAAACAAATTGCAGCTCCAGCACAGGGCAACGCACGCTTGTTCTCTACATTAACAATCCAGGTTCAAGTGCCTGTGTTTGTTAAGTGTTCAATCCAGAGCAATCCAAGTTTAAGTGCTTGTGTTTGCGCCACTGGAACGAAACATTTTGGTGACCCCGACGTGATCGGAAGGATAACTGGTTCAAGTGCCAAGTATCCATCAATGCATTGATCACTAATCACACAGGCGTGATACATTTTGGTGACCCCAAATATTAAGGATACGTTATCCTTCGACACCTTCAACAAGAAGGACACGCCACATCGATCAACACCTTCAAGGGTGCCACAAGGACACGCCACAGCGACCGATGCATTCAAGGGTGCCACAAGGACACGCCACAGCGACCGCTGCAATCAAGGGTGCCACAAGGACACGCCACAGCGACCACCGCATTCAAGAGTGCCACAAGGACGCGCCACAGCGACCACCGCAATCAAAGGTGCCACAAGGACACGTCACATCGATCGCCGCAATCAAGGGTGCTACAAGGACACACCACACCGATCGCCGCAATCAAAAGTGCCACAAGGACACGCCACAGCGACCGCCACATTCAAGGGTGCCACAAGGACACGCCACAGTGACCACCGCAATCAAAAGTGCCACAAGGACACGCCACAGCGATCGTCACAATCAAAAGTACGACTAAAGTGCCACAAGAGGCACACTACAGCAAAAAATGTCAACATTCAACGCGTTATTGGAATTACAAATCCAGACTGGCGAGGAAATACAGCGGATTGTAACAAATTTTAAAAAGGATTCGGTTGGAAGAAAGTCGAACGCCGCATATTCCAAAGAGCGGTTGCGTCAGCTCAACTTAGTTTGGGATGAATATGAAAAACGAGACAGCGAGATGAGATGCAAGATCGACCAGCCAATGGAATCACGAGTATTTCACAGATCACTATGATAAAATACGTAAAATAGCTGAATACCACATCGAGCTATTCAACACGGAAATCATACGATTTAAATCACAAGAGGCATCAGGACTAAATACTGGTGCTAACAAACCTGGACCCAACCATGGGGCTGGTACAAAATCAGAGCAACAACAACATGATACGACAACTACTCAACATCAAGGCCTAATTCGAAAGATTGCAGCACGCAAGTTACAAACGAGGCAATTAATATTAAATTACAAGAAATTATTTCAAAATATGGAAACAATAAAAACTGAATATTTATTGCCTCATTGCAACAACCCAAATCATTTAACACTTAAATTCAAATTCATTAATTGCCAAACATATTTGTCAATTCAAAATATGCAGCTAAGCAACTCCAAATATCATGTTACTCTTTTTTTAACTGCACCAACAAACCCAGAGACCCACTTAAGTATTTTGTAACTTCATAAACATTTTGTAATCTTCGTTGTACTGCAACGAAGAAAGAAGAAAGAAGAAAAGAAGAAATTCTCATACATTGATATGTTTGTATGATAAACTATTGGTATATTTTAAGTAACATTTATTCTGTTAGTTGTAAGAAGGTTTAGTTTTAGTTCTGATCTGAATAAAAGAAGTTGTGTTTTAAAAACATAAAGTGTCTTTTATTAAAAAGGACTTTATAACTGGCGCAGTCGGTTACAAATAATTCCGAAGAATTATTAAAAAAGAACTTTAGAACTGGCTTCAAATAATTCCGAAGAATTATTAAGAAGAACTTTATTAAAGAAGAATTATCTAAAGTTTTTGACTAAATTAAAAAGTGTCCAAAATGAATTCGGAACAACTTCTTACCACTATGAACAACCTAGAAGAGGTCATAAAAAACAACAGGAGCAGATTCTCCAACAACAAAATATTATACAACAGCAGCAGCAACAAGAGCAACAATTTGCACAACACCTACAAACACATCAACAATCGACATGGTCAATGCTACAACTAACTCCAGCAACAATTCTCGATCAATTCAGAGCAGTCAAACCATTTGGAAAAGGACATGTTCTTACTTCTTTCATCAAATCAGTGGAAAAAGTGATGCAACTATGTGGTCAAAACCAGGATTTGTACAATTTTGGATTGCAGATCATCATCAACGAAAAACTTTTAGGAGAAGCTGGGAATTGCGTCAGGACACAAGGAGACAACGCAACATGGGATGAAGTCAAGGAAAAGCTGAGACAACAATTTCAACCAAGAAAAACTTACTCAGAGGTATTCAATTATTGTAGGAACATTAAGGTATCAAATTTAAGAGAATTATTTGAAATATTTAGCAGTGCAAAATACGAAATAAACGAAATATTCGAATACGACATTGTGAAACCAAATATTCATAGTGCAAATCACGTTGACAGAGACTTAGCGGATATTTTGTTAAACAAAATTGACGGACAATTTAGGGCAAACATCGACAATTGCAATTCACTTAACGATATAATAAATAAATTCACTTTACTAAGAATACTGGATGACCCAAGGACAATAGACTATAGGCACAAAAAACAAAATCAAAATAACAATAGTTCTGGTCAATATCAAATAAATAGAAATAGTTCTGGACGCTATATTCAAAATAATAATTCTGGACGATATCCACAAAATAATAATTCTGGACGATATCCACAAAATAATAATTCTGGACGATATCCACAAAATAATAATTCTGGTCGATATATTCAAAATAACAATTCAGGACAATACAGACAAAACTATAACTCTCAACAACCCAGACAAAATCTGCAGAACCAAAGAATTGACATTGAAAACATTCAGGAGGACGACATAAATTTTCAAAACGAGCCTCGGAATGTAAACTGCCAATAATAAAAATTCACATTGGTAACGAGAATATAAAATGCTTAGTTGATACAGGCTCAACTACAAGCATTATACAACCTAACGTATTAATTAATTTTCCACTACAAAAACTAAAAGAACCAAAAATATTTTCGACAATTAATGGTTTAAACAAAATTACCAACGAAAAAATTACTCCAATACCAAGAGAATTTCAAAAAGCAGGAACCATATCTTGGAAAGTGGTTAATCTTCATAATCGAAATTATGATGTTATTATAGGGCAAAATGTATTAACAACTTTACAAGCAAGAATTGATCTGGAAAACAGGTTTCTAGAGATAAAAGGGAATAAAATATTTTTTTTAGATAGTCCGTACCCATTCGATATCGAAAGTATACAAACGTTAGAACCCATTAGTAACCGCTTAATGGAAAATATAAATTTAGATCATATTAATTCAGAAGAAAGATTAAAGTTACAGAATCTTTTACAACAATTTGAAGATTTATTTTACTTTGAAAACGATAATTTGTCTTTTACCCATGAAATCCAACATGAAATAATAACTAAAAACTGTCAGCCTATTTACTCAAAAATATATAGATATCCACGAGTTCACGAAGTCGAAATTGAAAAACAAATCTCGGAAATGCTAAAACAAGGCATAATAGTTGAAAGCAACTCACCTTTCAATAGCCCTCTTTGGATTGTCCCCAAAAAACTGGACAATTCGGGTACAAAAAAGTGGAGAATCGTAATCGATTACAGGAAATTAAATGAAATCACACTTTGTGATAAATTTCCAATTCCAAATATCGAATCAATTTTAGATAAATTGGGCAGGGCACAGTATTTTACTACATTAGAGTTGGCCAAAGGGTTTCACCAAATTTTAGTGAAACCCGAAGATAGAAAAAAAACAGCTTTCTCTACTCCTTTCGGACACTTTGAATTTACCAGGATGCCTTTTGGATTAAAAAATGCACCTGCAACATTTCAAAGATTGATGAATTCAGTCCTGAGAAAGCACATTAACAAAATCTGCGTACAATATTTACAATATTTAAACAACACTACGTAAGGCCGGTTTAAAAATCCAAATAGACAAATGTAATTTTATGTGTAAAGAAACACAATATTTAGGACACATTTTAACATCGGAAGGTATAAAACCAAATCCGGATAAAATAAGCGCAATAAAAGACCTGAAATTACCACAAACCCAAAAACAAATAAAATCGTTTTTAGGAATTACAGGCTACTACAGGAAATTCATCAAAGATTATGCTAAAGTAGCATACCCAATAATAAAATATCTTATAAAGGATTTAAAAGTAAATAAAAATGATCCAAACAATATTTCAGCATTTGAAAAATTAAAAACAATCATTACTGATTACCCCATCCTAAGATACCCAAATTTCAATAAACAGTTTAAACTCGTCACCGATGCAAGTAATTTTGCTTTAGGCGCTGTTTTGATGCAGGACGGTCACCCTATCTCCTATGCGTCTAGAACACTTAACGACCACGAAAAGAATTATGCAACGGTAGAAAAAGAACTTCTTGCTGTAGTTTGGGGAGTGCAGTACTTTAGGCCATATTTGTTTGGTAAAGAGTTCATTCTTCATACTGATCACCAACCACTGAAGTGGTTACAAGCCAAACACTCAGGAAAGGATATAAATCCAAGACTCCAACGTTGGCTAATACAACTTGGAGAATATGATGCTAAAATCGATTATATTAAAGGAAAAGATAATAAAATAGCAGTTTTTCTTAGTAGAATTGATACAGGAAGCCATGAGATAAATTACCTAGAAAATGATGATAATGATTCTTTGGAAGTTCAAACAGTTCACTCTCAAGAGGAAGAAGCATTAGATCATATACCCATTTTAGATACCATTGTGAACAGATTTAAGACACAAATAATTCTCGTAGAACATAAAACTCAAGAATTTGAAATTATAGATGGCAAGAAACGCATATATATTCAACAGGAAGAAATACCACAAGATATTTCCGACATACTAAGAAGACATATTAAAGATGGAAAAACGGGAATCTACTCATATTTAAATGATAGATTTTACCATCAGGTACAATTAAAAATAATTGAAATGTATTCTCAATACCATAACATAGAATAAAATTTGTTAAATGTAGTCACCTTGCTAAAGATATGAGGGACGAACACGAAACACTAAAACAAATTTCTTTATATCATACAAAAGAATCTGGTCATTCAGGCATAGAAGCAACTTACGAAGGAATAAAAAGAAAAATATTTTTCCCAAACTTAAAGATCTTCATAACAAAAGTAATTAATAACTGCAATATTTGTACTGGAGCAAAATATGACAGAAACCCAATAAAAAAGAAATTTGCAAGAACAGAAACACCAACTGATGTTAACCAAATAATTCACATAGATACATATGTCAACAGCAAACATTCATTTATCAACTTTATTGATAAATTTTCAAAACACGCTGTTAGTCTCTATTTAGAAGATAGGAATAATCAAACCTTGATCGAAAAAATAAGACTCTACATCTCAATTAAAGGAAAAATGAATAAAATCATAAGTGACAACGAATTTAACAGCATAAATGTAAAAAACTTTTGTAGAGAAGAAGAAATAGAAATACATTTCGCAAAACCAAACAGTCATACAGGAAACTCAGACGTTGAACGCTTAAATAACACACTTACAGAAAGACTTAGGGCACTTAACCTTGAAAACAAGCTACCAATTAAAGAACAAATGGCAAAAGCAATCGAATACTATAATGCTTCATACCATTCAACTATAAAATGTACACCGTTTGACGTGGAAAATGAAAAAGTTAGTAAGCAGACAATAAAAACAAATACTACAAAACAAAAGACTAAAGCCATAACAAAACGTAACGAAAAAAGAGAAGACTACACAGAAAATAGAAAGCGAGGGTTCATAAAAAACTACACAAATCTGAGACATAAAATACAACTTAACATTGACCATTTTAATGAAAATAGTAAACAACTTTTGCAAAATGAAATAGATTTAATAAAATCAAAAATTCGTACAATTATTTCAAACAAAACCAGAACAAAGAGAGGATTACTTAATTTCGTGGGTTCAGCTCATAAATGGCTTTTTGGCACTATGGACAATGACGATAGGGAGGAAATTCTGGAACGCTTAGAAATATCAAATAAAAACTCGCACAACGCAATAGAAACAATTAACGAACAAATACAATTAAACTCACATTTTAATGATACGTTCAATATTTTACAAACAGCTATAGAAGAGGACAGAATAAAAATGAAATCAACTGTTCTAAATATAAAATCGCAAAATAACGAAATTTTAAGAAAATTGCTTTACACCGACCAGCTGTTGAAACTTAAACACCTAGAAAGAAAAATAGACCAAATTCAAGATAATATAGTAGCAGCAAAAAATAGCATAGTCCACCCAAGTAAAGGGTGATTTTTTTGAGGTTATGATTTTCATGCATTAGTATTTGACAGATCACGTGGGATTTCAGACATGGTGTCAAAGAGAAAGATGCTCAGTATGCTTTGACATTTCATCATGAATAGACTTACGATCTGCCACAACGTCGAATTTTCAGTGAATGGGCCCTAGAAAAGTTGGCAGAAAATCCGCTTTTTTATCGACAAATTTTGTTCAGCGATGAGGCTCATTTCTGGTTGAATGGCTACGTAAATAAGCAAAATTGCCGCATTTGGAGTGAAGAGCAACCAGAAGCCGTTCAAGAACTGGCCATGCATCCCGAAAAATGCACTGTTTGGTGTGGTTTGTACGCTGGTGGAATCATTGGACCGTATTTTTTCAAAGATGCTGTTGGACGCAACGTTACGGTGAATGGTGATCGCTATCGTTCGATGCTAACAAACTTTTTGTTGCCAAAAATGGAAGAACTGAACTTGGTTGACATGTGGTTTCAACAAGATGGCGCTACATGCCACACATCTCGCGATTCTATGGCCATTTTGAGGGAAAACTTCGGAGAACAATTAATCTCAAGAAATGGACCGGTAAGTTGGCCACCAAGATCATGCGATTTGACGCCTTTAGACAATTTTTTGTGGGGCTACGTCAAGTCTAAAGTCTACAGAAATAAGCCAGCAACTATTCCAGCTTTGGAAGACAACATTTCCGAAGAAATTCGGGCTATTTCGGCCGAAATGCTCGAAAAAGTTGCCCAAAATTGGACTTTCCGAATGGACCACCTAAGACGCAGCCGCGGTCAACATTTAAATGAAATTATCTTCAAAAAGTAAATGTCATGGACCAATCTAACGTTTCAAATAAAGAACCGATGAGATTTTGCAAATTTTATGCGTTTTTTTTAAAAAAAAAGTTATCAGGCACTTAAAAAATCACTCTTTATATTGACTTCGTCAGAAATAGAAACATTTAATATAGATTTTTATAAACTGAAACTTCTCAAGGTAGGAATAATGGACTATAAAGACAATAGTATTATTATTGCTATACAGATACCACAATCATTTATAAGGACAGACCTTAACATAATAACACCAATTCCGAATTCGAAGTTCATGCAAATAATTCAAAATCAAGAATTCGTTATAAATTACAATAATCAAACATTTACTTTCGAAGAAAATGTAACGCTGAAACATTTAAAGAAAAGTAAAAATTGTATTTTAACAAATAATTGCGAATATAAATTTAATAACAAAACAGACACACAACTATTGGACGAACAAACAATACTAGTAACGAATGCATACAACCTCGAAATAGTACAAAATTGCGATAATAGAAACATTACTCTTACAAAAAATAATTTAGTAACATTTAGTAACTGTAAAATACAAATGGGGGAGGAAAACTACGAGAACCACATAGAAATAATCCAAGACAGATACTTTTACTCGAACGAAAATACAATTAATAAGACAGAAATAGCACCCATTCACTTCAACAATATCATTACAGAACATTATAATAATATAAGAAAAATCGAAGAACTAAATTATCATAAGAACATCTCTTATGGAAAAAATGTAACATTAGTTTTAATTATACTTGCTGCAATATTAATGTTAATAATGTTTAAGAAAAATAAAGTTAAATTTGTAAACAAACAAAAATTTATAACTAATGAGATCCAGGAGAGTCTCAGATCAAATGGGGGAGGAGTTACAAACGAGGCAATTAATATTAAATTACAAGAAATTGTTTCAAAATATGGAAACAATAAAAACTGAATATTTATTGCCTCATTGCAACAACCCAAATCATTTAACACTTAAATTCAAATTCATTAATTGCCAAACATATTTGTCAATTCAAAATATGCAGCTAAGCAACTCCAAATATCATGTTACTCTTTTTTTAACTGCACCAACAAACCCAGAGACCCACTTAAGTATTTTGTAACTTCATAAACATTTTGTAATCTTCGTTGTACTGCAACGAAGAAAGAAGAAAGAAGAAAGAAGAAAAGAAGAAATTCTCATACATTGATATGTTTGTATTGATAAACTATTGGTATATTTTAAGTAACATTTATTCTGTTAGTTGTAAGAAGGTTTAGTTTTAGTTCTGATCTGAATAAAAGAAGTTGTGTTTTAAAAACATAAAGTGTCTTTTATTAAAAAGGACTTTATAACTCGCATGACAGCTTTACGGCGATAGCTCAATTCACTAGCAGCTGCACAAGAAGAGGAGACATCTCAATTCTACAAGGTCAATATCAGCACCATAAATAAATTATGGAATCAACTTGAAGGCCTTCAGGATGAAGCATTGGAAAAACTGGAGGATCAAGCACCATTAGGTTTCGATCAAGCTGAATTCAACGAATTAGGAGATATGGTGAGGCAACAACTGGTCAAACTCTCCATTAAGGAAGATCAGCTTCAATCAAGAAACACATCATTATCAACTTCAGGAAGATATCATCCTGCACACACTACACTACCATTGCCAAAGGTGACAATTCCGAATTTCAATGGCGATTACCTAAAATGGCAGGAGTTCTACAATATATTTAATCAAATGATAGACAAAGAACCATTACCACTAGTCCAAAAAATGTGGTATCTAAAATCAAATGTTTTGGGAGAAGCCGCAAAGCTCATCAGTCATTTGTCACTGACTGAAGAAAACTACAATGCAGCCTGGACGCTGTTGCAAGATCGATATAACAACAAACGAATCCAGGTTGGAGCCTTGGTCCAAAAATTATTAGAGCAACCTCTCGGTACATCAACAGCTGGTTCAGTAAAAAATCTACATGAAACAACAAGAGAATGTTTGTTAGCTTTAAACAATCTCGGAGTGGAAACAACTTCCTGGGACCCACTCCTGTTGCACATACTGATTAAAAAATTAGATAGAGCAATGCACATTAGATTCGAGCAATCATTAGCAAGACCAAAGGAGCTATTGAAAATCAATGAATTTTTGTCATTTTTAGAGCTACAATTCCAATCAATGGAGTCGATCGGTTCCAAAGATAAATCGTCATGTACACAGGCAACGACTAGATCATTCACTACAGTTGCGACCACACAAAGGAATATAAATACGTGCAGATTATGCAACATCAGCTATCATCCATTGTATTTCTGCAAAAAATTTCTGCAATTATCTACACCAGAGACACTGAATTGGGTGCAAAAAAATAAACTTTGTGTCAACTGTTTCAAGCTAGATCATACAGCAAAGAACTGCCCATCACGAACCTGCACTAAGTGTGACAAGAAACACAATTCGCTGGTTCATCTAGAAGGAAGAAGCGATGTCTCAAATGCAACAAAGGCAACTGATTCAAGAATAGCAGTCACATCAGCTGCAGCCAACACGATGCCAGCACGTAAAGGTTATGTCTTACCAGCAACAGCGAACATAAAAATAACTGCGGCTAATGGAAGATCAGGTGAATTTAGAGCAATTTTAGACTCTGGTTGACAAATAAACATTATCTCTGAGCGACTCATCAGAAGGTTGTCCACCATTCCAAACGACGCATCACTCTGCATTGAGGGCATCGGAAAAGCAAAAAGCAGAGCCACACAACGGGTCAATGTCATGCTGCAATCTTTGGACAACAATTATTCAACTCATTTGGAGGCATTCGTACTTCCAAACATCATTCCTTGTCAACCAAACAATAATCTTGATATTTCTAAATGGCCAATTCCTACCAACATTCAACTAGCGGATCCAGAATTTCATCAACCAGGAAAAATTGATATTCTGCTTGGTGCCGAGTTCTATTTCAAGCTAATATCCTCAGGACAAATCACGCTGTCACCTGACCTCCCAGTCCTACAAAATACAGTTCTTGGTTGGATCGTTAGTGGAAAGATTGGTAACAACTCTGAAGCATCGGACACATTGACTTGTGCTGTTGGTGGTCAAGATACCAGTGATATAAACACTTCACTTTACACAAAAACACTTCACTTTAAAATTAATATTCAAATTTAAGGTCCTTAGTTTTAAGTAATCAAAATTTATAAAAATGTATTTTAGTTGTGAAAATTCTTTTGTTGAATAAAGTTAAAATAAAAATACAAATTAAATAAAACAATTATATTAAATAATTGTTGGTCGTACACCCAAAACTGACGATCCTGCCAGGAGTGATTCTGGCATAGAACCAAAAATCTTCATTTACGACATCGTTTGGAACGCCCAGCACAACGACCAAATCAACGCAATCAACGAAGTCGCGTCCGCCAGGTCTGCTAATCCCACACTCACCTATATTATTGTCTTCATCT
Source organism: Pherbina coryleti (assembly GCA_943735915.1). NCBI lineage: Eukaryota > Metazoa > Arthropoda > Insecta > Diptera > Sciomyzidae > Pherbina > Pherbina coryleti. The sequence continues at coordinate 90,860,484 of OX030948.1, forward strand.
CACAAATCCACGGAAAAACATCCCGCTCATGTTCGACATCTTAAGCGAAAAGACGACGACGAGAAAAGGGCGCTGTCGCATTCACATTCGCGGAAATGTTTTTAATTGAAATGCATCTTTGACCAAATATAAACACAACAACAGCAGCCGTCCTTCATCCGCAAGATAGCACAAGCGTGCACGCACGAGCTCACGCAGACTATCTGCAGGCAGACGAAAGCGTTAGATGTTTAAGATAAACCCTTCACCTGCCGGTAAGGTGACGCAGACAACAGCAACAACAACAACTGAAAAGTAACAACAACAATTAAAACAACAACGAAAATAGCATCAACATCAGCAACAGGAGCAAACAACACTGAAATTGGCAGTACCATAAACAGCAACAAGTTCGCAATCAGAACAACCGTAACACCAAAAGCAACAGCAACCACAACAACAATAATAACATCAGCATTAACAACAACTAAAATAAAAAACAACAACAACAAGAAGCAGCAGCAACAACAACAACAACAACAACAACAACAACAACAACATTCTCCTGATATCTGAATATTAATTTTTTTGATTTAAAAAAAAAAAAAATTTTGTTAAATTTTGTATTTTTTTTTATTTGTTTCACAGTAAATAAAAAGTTTTTTGACTGGTTGTTTTTATTTTAGGTTTTCACGAGGCACTCACACTACACTACACAACACAACACAAACATTTACTCAAATCTTAATTTGGTCAGAGCCAGATCACCTATCAGATACCAATTCCAATTAGATACCTACCGTCAGATGTCAAAGATCAATACACGAAGTACTACATGGACAGTAAACACTACACAACCATTCACAACGTTGATAGGAAGTTTTACTAAGAAAATGCTACTTAATCAGCCCAATCGGGGTTTTCGGGGGAAATATTTTTCCATCGAAATATTTCTCTTCCCCCGAAGGAAATTCCTCTACCGTGAATTTCCATCGAAAAATATTTCCATCCGAAAAAAGTGCTGCCAAATTCGGAGAAAATTCAGCTTTCGAAGTTCATATTGACAGTTATAAGACGTAAGAATTTAAATAATTTATTTAAAATGTTACACGGCTTATTTTACAAAAAAACATTACAAAAAACAATTTTACAAAAAATTCACAAAAAATGTTTACGGTTTACATTCGGCCAGGTGGACTCGCTTAAGTCCATGTTTACGCTGTCGTCAGGGCAGTCTTCCAGTCAGTGCAGAGGTCTTCCGTCGCGCTTGCGTCAGCGTGGGCAATTATTCCGCTGTCACAGGGAGGTTTTTCGTCACCACTTAAGCAGGCAGGCAAACCGAACCTGCTTGCCTCTGCACTGCCTTGAACGGATTGTTAAAATTGGGAAATCCGTATAATGGCTTCTTTTGTTGCAGAGAAGTTATACGCCTTGTAGGGCCAACTCACATAGCGTTCCTCATGCGTAAATTTTCGAATAATTTCCTTTAGATTTTTTTTATCGGCAAACACCTACAACTGACGATGCTTACTATTAATTCAATACCTGTAAAATTTAAATTTTTACCTTTTTCCACTCAAACACGGATTTTATGGGGTGCCCAACACAATTCAGCGCATATAAAAGCTGCTTCCATAAACTATTCACTTCTTCCCGGCTTTGTCGAGTAAAACCGTTGGTACTTTTCCATCATTTCCATGAAAACTTCGATTTGGCGACTATTAGTTGTTTGCGACCTAAGACTAGGCTTGCCATAATTATTTGAAAACGAGTCCGGACACTTTTTCAGTTTTTTTTGGTGGGGGGGGAGGGGGGTTATTGTAGAAGACATCCACAATTTTGCTTCACCTTGTACAAACCATGTTTTTTACAAAAAGTTTGCAGCAAAATTCTTAACTTAACTATCTAAGAAGCTGATGATTTTTTATTATCTTTTTTCAAACCTTTTCTGCTTTCAAATTAGTAGGAATATAAAACAATAAATTAGGAAGTATGTAATCCATTTATATTTCACTTAATATTTAAAAATGAAAAAGTTCTTTAAAAAATAATAAACTTAGAATGAATATAAAAACGTAAACAATAACTCCACGATAAATAAATATATGAAAACAAAAAATAAAATAAAAACTAAAATGAATTTTGCAATTAGTATGTATCATATGTGGAAAAAAATGTACTCTGCAAAGCAGCAAAGTTAGAGAACTGAAGAAAGAAATTGCGGGACGATCAGTAAAATCGTATCGTGATTAGCTAAAAGTATAATGTAAACGACAAAACTATTAAAAGGTATAGGAATTATGAAGAGTGCAAAAAAAACTGTGCCAGCAGTCACTGAAAATCAGTCAGCAGTAATTAAGCGTAGACTACGAGCTCTTTCCCGGTTTGTTTGCTACAAAATCGCCGTACATTTGCATAATAGATGATGAGAGCTATTTTACGGTTTAAGGCAATGAGTGGACTCCAAAATATTATTTCAAGCTACCAAATACCACAGCACCTGCTGAAATAACCAACATTGCTAAAACTAAATTCCCCAAAAAGGTTTTAGTGTGGCTGGATGTAAGTGAGCGTGGCATAAGCGAGCCTGTGTTCATAAAATCGGGCTTAGCCGTAAACGCTAATGTGTATATTAATGAATGTCTTCCTATACTTAAGAATTTCATCCATAAGTATCATAAGAATAACAAAATAATATTTTGGCCAGACTAAGCGTCTGCTCACTATGCCAACGCATATCTTGAATTTGTATCTAAAGAGGAAAACCCCCCAAACGTGCCTCAGCTAAGACCCATTGAAACATTTTGGGCAAATTTAAAAAGAAACGTTTATGGAAAGGGCTACAAACCGAATGTAGATTGCCTGATTATAAAGAGCAAAAGAGAGCTGGCCAAAATGGATACAAACGGGATTCAATAGGCAATGCGGAAAGTGCCTCAGAATATAAGGAAAGCTTATCGCTACGGATGTGAAACTTTTTTTATAAAAATTATATAAATCATGTACTTTACCTATTATAAATATAAAGCTTGTAAGAACTAAATTGTGTTTGTCCGATTTTATATGATGTAAAATATCAGCTCCCCCTTTATGCTCAATGTAAAAACACCCTTGCAAATTGTACAAATAACTTTATCGCATAGATTTAAATCATTTCTAATGAATTTGAACTCTTCCTTCAGTTTGGCAGTAAATTTGCACTTCCGCCTAGGCATTATAATTTTCAAACTCTGAAAATCTGATATTGATGTACAAGCAAATAAAAAAATTTATTTGAATACAAAATAAAAATTAAATAAAACGAAACCAAATCGCAACATTTCGCAAATCAAGTATGTAGGGTCAAAACAAATGAATACTACCTGCAAACAACAAGCGTCAATATAACAACGATTTGATTAACAGTTCATTAAATTTATTTATTTATTTATTACAAATTAGCTTATAATTAAAATTATAAAAACTAATTAAGAAAACAAGGAAACAATAGCAACAATGGCCTTCAGCTTAGAGTTTAATAACTACAAATCATAAATATTCAAGTACATTAAAATTATATAGTAATAGAATAAGAATGGAGTATATTAATACATATTTAAGCGTTAAATAAGTGAAAATATATTGGAACATTTGAGATAGTTGACAATTTTAGTAATGTTATCTAAAGTAGGAAAGGAGAGTAAAGACGTTGGAACATCATTATGGAATATGCTTAATCTGGAGCTATTGAAATGTGGACAATAATTGAGAATGTGCAGTAAGGATATTGGAGAATTTGTGTTGCAATGTGGGCCTAAAGAGGACATTTGAGAATCAAATAGGTGTTTATGAGTTAGAGAGGTATGGCCTAGTCTTAGGCGTTCAAATTTTATTAGGTCTTTTCTGGATATCCGGTCTATGTGGATATCTCTCAGAAATGTTTTGATGTTGTTTTTCGTCATGTTTATTTGTTGGTACCATTGTGAAGTATGCTGAGAAGATAAGGAGTGATTTGAATTGTAGTGTTCTTTTAAAAAGTTTCTTAAATCTTTGGTATTGAGGTTTTCAGTTAAGGAAAGTGGAGCTTTGCATGCAAATTTAGCAGCCAAGCAGCTCGATATCATTCGTTCTACTGTTCGGACGTGTTTTCGCTTTTTTTAAACGTTTTTTCCGCAAGTTGAAGAAATTGCGTAACAAAATTAAATAATAATTAAATAAAGAAAGCTGAACTGCAACATAATTTTGCCGATCACCGCTGGATATATTTCTGGAACCGAGTGTTTATCCTTTTCAACAATTATAATTTAATTTTTGTTTTAATACATACAAATTTCTTTGTTTTCTTCTGTTTTGTTTTGTAGCAAAAAACTGGGTTTGGCATCAAGTGTGTGAGAGCGAATTATCATTTTCTTGTTGCTCATTTGTTTTGACGCTACTACGAACATTCAGTTCTTCTCGATTTTCCTTTCTTCTGTTTCCATATAAACAGGGCTGCAGAGTAGCTACACTCCAGTGCTTCTCTAATAAAAAAACTGTTTTTATATAAATACCATATAAGTGCGTTTTTCAGTTTTTTTGTTTTTTTTTTTTATTCTATTCAAACCTCTTTCTAATCGCAAAATGTTCTGCAAATTTCGCAATTGCGCTGTTAAAGGTGAATCCGACCGTGTAGTAAATTGTTGGTTGTGCGATTCCTTTTTTCACATTAAGTGTGCAGCGCTTAATGCGAGAGTTTTCGATGCTATCAACGAAAACAAGGGCTTACGTTGGTCATGTGAAGACTGCAGATCTACCGACGCAGATATATTGAAATTAATAAGGCAATCCAGGAGAGGTTTTACGGAAGTATCTAAGGATCTTGATGCGGCCCAGGCTAGATTAGCGGAGTTTGAGAATTTGTTTTAAACTTTTAAGGTTATGGATGAAGCATGCGTCTCTCCTAAACGAAAACGTATAAACAAAAATCTTCGTAGCAACGCTAAGTCTTCAGCAAAAACCGTCTTACCGTCTACAAATATTGCCCCTGTACCTTCTGTTGAACCAATTTCTCCTAATCTAAATTTGTTATTAGATCCTTTGCTTCAAATGCGTACCAATGCAAAATTAGGAGACTCCGTTACTCATGATCAAATTACTGATTATATTGAACATGCAAATGTTCCTGCATCAGTTGATCAAGAAGTAATTGCTGCTGAGACTTCTGAATCTGTGCCAGTTATTAATATAAACGACAATCCCCCAAATTCGTCAGGCGTAATTTCTAAAAATACTTATGCTGAGGCTTGTGCTGTTAAGTTAACGTATACTGCAACTAATACTGGAGCTATACCTAAGCAAATATTAACAAGTACCAACAATCGCCCCACACATAAAGAACTGGTGGTTGTTCAACCAGCTAAAGCTATTTTTGTGCCTCGATTTGCCCCGGATACGTCTGAAAATGACGTTCTATACTATATAAACTCAAAATTAAATCTTGCTAATAGAAATATTTCTGTTAGTAAATTTAGATTTTCTTATGAGCGCGTTACTTCTTCTTTCAGAGTTAATCTCCCTGCCGATCTCTATGAAAAAGTATTGGAAGAAAGTTTTTGGCCGAATAATGCAATGGTACGGGAGTTTGTTTTTCGACCAAAACCCAATCCACATACTATTGCTACTTTACCTACACAAAATATCAACAAAAAAAACTGGATTGCTGCCGTCAGTTCTATATAATTTACCAAAATGTTCGAGGTTTAAATACTAAGTTAAAAGATTTATACATTTTAAGCCAAAACCTGCACTTTGACATAATTGTTTTCAGTGAAACCTGGCTCAAACCAAATGTACTTAATACTGAAATTCTGTCTAACAACTTTAATATTTACCGCAAAGACAGAAACTCTATTGCTGATAATTTTTCTAATGGGGGTGGCGTTTTAATTGCCATCAGGTCATCACACTACTCAAATGAAATAATAATTCCAGAATCCTTAGATATTGAATTTTGTTGTGTTCATGTTAAGTATGGTTCTTTAGGTATTTACGTTACTTACTTACTTACTTATCTGGCGCTTACAACCGTAAGTCGGTTTTGGCCTCGTATAAGAAATTGCGCCAGCCATTTCTGTTCTGCGCTTGCTGGCGCCAGTTGGAAACACCAAGTGTAGTCAGGTTGTCCAACACCTGATCCTTCCAACAAAGATGTGGGCGTCCTCTTCTGCGTTGACCACCACCGGGCACCGAATCGAATATTTTTTTCGCTGGAGCGTCGTTTTCCATTCGCTCAACATGACCTAGCCAGCGGAGCCGCTCGATTTTGATACGCTTAACTATGTCGATGTCAGCGTACAGCTCATACAGCTCGTGGTTCCATCGAATTCGGTACTCGCCATTGACGCAGATTGGACCGAAGATCTTACGAAGGATCTTTCTCTCGAAGGCTCCCAAAGTCTTTTCATCAGAACTGCTCAACGTCCAGGTTTGTGCTGCATATAATAGGACGGGCATGATTAGTGACTTATAGAGCGTGAGTTTTGTTCGTCGAGAGAGGGCTCTGCTTCTCAATTGCCTACTCAGCCTAAAGTAACACCTGTTGGCAAGAGTTATCCTTCGCTTTATCTCAATACTGACATCGTTGAAAGAGTTTACGCTGGATCCCAGGTAGACGAAGTCCTTAACAATCTCGAAGGAGATGTTGTCAACAGTGACGTGGTTTCCAAGACGCTGGGACTGTTTATTTGTTGACACTAGGTATTTCGTCTTATCTGCGTTCACTACAAGACCCATTCGACTCGACTCTTTCGCTAACCTGGAGAATGCTGCGCTGACTTCGCGCGTATTATGGCCAATGATATCGATATCATCAGCATACGCCAGCAGTATAATACTTTTGTAGAATATCGTGCCGCTGCGTCTCAAATGAGCAGCTCGGATGATCTTCTCCATCATCAGGTTGAAAAAGTCGCACGATAAGGAATCACCTTGTCTGAAACCTCGTTTGGTATCGAATGGAGGAGTGAGGTCCTTTCCAATTTTAACTGTGCTGCTGGTGTTGCTCAGTGTCATTCTGCAAAGGCGGATGAGCTTTGCAGGAATACCAAATTCAGACATGGTGGAATATAGATGATTCCTTATTGGACTGTCGAAGGCGGCTTTGTAATCGACAAAAAGATGGTGTGTGTCGATTTGTTTTTCTAGGGTCTTCTCCAAGATTTGTCGTAGCGTAAATATCTGGTCTATGGTGGATTTGCCAGGTCTGAAGCCACACTGATAAGGTCCAATCAGCTGCTTTACGATGGGCTTCAGTCTTTCACATAGTACGCTCGACAGGACCTTATATGCGATATTCAGAAGGCTTATCCCACGGTAGTTGGCGCAAATTGTGGGATCGCCTTTATTGTGGATTGGGCAGAGCACACTGAGGTTCCAATCGTTTGGAATGCATTCTTCCGACCATATTCTGCATAGAAGCTCATGAATGCATTTAAATAGAGCTTCGCCTCCATTCTTGAAGAGCTCAGCAGGTAAGCCATCGGCTCCTGCGGCTTTGTTGTTTTTAAGCCGAGCTATAGCTTTCAAGACTTCACTATGGTCGGGCAGCGGAACTTCAACGCTGTCGTCCAAAATTGGGGATTCCGGAATATCATCTCTATTGGCGGGATTGTTGTCGTCGTCGCCATTCAGAAGCCTAGAGAAGTGTTCCCTCCACATCATCAGTGTACTCTGGATATCTGTCACTAGATTCCCATTTTCATCCTTGCAGGAAGAGGCCCCGGTCTTGAAACCATCGGCCAGGCGTCTTATTTTTTCGAAAAATTTTCGGACCTCATTCCTGTCACCATGCATCTCAATTTTCTCGCACTCACGCATTTCCGCTTCCCTTTTCTTTCGCCTGAAAATGCGTCTCTCTTCCCTCCTCTTCTCTTTGTATCGCTCCTTAGCAGCACGCATTACAACCGACTGCAGGGTGGCTTTGCAGGCGGCATCTTTTTCTGCAGTGGCGTCGCGACACTCTTGGTCGTGCCACTGGTTTCGGCGAGGGCGGTGATAGCCAATCACCTCTTCGGCAGCCGTACGCATAGAGTGGGAAATGTGATTCCACTGCGCGCATATATCGTCGATCGGAGGAGTGCTTTCTTGAAGCAGGAGTGAGAGTCGAGTAGCGAAGTCTTCGGCTGTTTGCTTTGATTGCAGCTTTTCGACGTCTAGCTTTCTTTGTGCTGGATTGCGCGCATTCTTGGTTGCGCACAGGCGTGTACGGATCTTGGCTGCGACAAGATAATGATCCGAGTCTATATTGGCACCACGGATCGTGCGTACATCTAAAACACTAGAAGAGTGCCTTCCGTCAATCAAAACGTGATCAATTTGGTTGCGCGTCTTTTGATCAGGAGACAGCCAAGTTGCTTTATGAATATTGAGATGCTTGAATCTAGTGCTACTAACGACCATGTTTCGCGCTGCGGCAAAGTCAATCAGCCTCATTCCGTTATCGGAGGTATTGTCGTGGAGGCTGAACTTTCCGACTGTTGGACTTAAGATATTTTCTTTTCCCACCTTGGCGTTGAAGTCACCAAGCACGATTTTTATGTCGTGGCGGGGGCTGCGCTCATAGGCCTCTTCAAGGCGCTCGTAGAAGCTGTCTTTGGTCTCATCGTCCTTATCTTCTGTCGGAGCGTGCGCACAAATCAGGCTTATGTTGAAAAATCTTGCCTTGACACGGATTATGGCAAGTCGTTCGTTCACAGGTGTGAATCGCAGAACATGATGTCGTAGTCGCTTGCCAACCACGAATCCGCATCCAAATTCGTGCTTCTCCGCATGGCCGCTGTAGTAGATATCACAGGATGCTTGCCGTGAGCAACCCTGTCCCTTCCATCGCATTTCTTGGATTGCAGTGATATCAGCTTTGTATCTTTCTAAGATATCTATCAGTTGGATAGAGGCACCATCCCAATTAAGGGTTCGGACGTTCCAGGTGCATATCCGTAAATCATTGTCAGTTTTTCGTTTGCGGTAGTCGTCATCAGATTTGGGGATCATTTTTATCTTATTTCTTTGTCGTTTCATTGAAATTTGTTTTTACGTGGTGGGCATCAAACCCAACGCACAACCCTTTAAAGGCAGGGGGAGCCCGCCGCTCAGATTAGCCGTCAAACTAACGGTTGCCAGTTTGCCGTTTCTAGAGGACACCACGCAGAGGTTTGAGTCGACTTGAGACGAGTTCGACATGGATAATGCTGGCCTCACCAGGTTGAGGCAGTCAGACACGTTGCCATGTGAAGATCGCCCCCTTGACCCTCACGCGTTGCCTTGTGAGGATCGTCCTCCAGGTATTTACGTTACTTGTTCATATATTCCACCAAGCTCAAACGCTGAAGTTTATAACAAGCATTTAAATTCTATTAATAAAGTGTGCTTATTACTTCAGACTCATGACCACATTTTAATAACGGGTGATTTCAATTTCCCAAATATCATGTGGAATCGCTGCACTGAAAACCCTGCAACTTTCTTACCTTCTTCAGAATGTTCATCCGATAACTATTTCTTAAACGAGCTATCAAGTCAAGGACTTTTCCAGGTTAACTGTCACTATAACAAAAATAATCGTTTGCTTGATCTTATATATTTTGATGATAGTAACATTATTTCAGTTTCTAGGTCTGATCCATTAGTGATCCCTGAGGATGCACATCATCCGACTTTAGAAATTACTCTCAATTTTCCAAAACCATCTACACAGAACCATATTAGTCAAACTCCTATTGAGTTTAATTTAAAAAAAACGAATTATGTCATTTTAAAAGCCAACTTGTTCAACATCAACTGGTCCTCCATTATAGTGACATAGTGATGTTGACTTGTTCAACATCAACTGGTCCAAATGCAAATAATATAAGCTCTTCTTCACTGAACTTCGATAATGCGGTCTGTGCTTTTAATGATACACTAAATCAGTGCTTTGAATTATCTGTCCCACATAGAAAAGCTTTTATTTCGTTTGGACCGGTATGGTATACCAACGAACTAAGGAAATTAAGAAACTTAAAATCAAAATGCTATAAAAAGTATCAAAAAACGCATAGTGTTTGTGATTACGCTAATTATATTTCAATTAAATACAATTACAGTTATGTAAGCAGTCCTATAACATCTACTTAACGAAAGTTAAATCGAACATCAAGTCTGATGCAAAATCTTTCTGGAGCTTTGCCAATACTACGCGAAAGATCAATTCCTTTCCTTCTTTTATGAAATACAAAACATTTGTGTCTGATAACGATTTTTCTATATGTAACTTTTTTGTTGACTTTTTAAAGTCTACTTATTCATCAGCTTCGTATAATGGCCTAAGCTATCCTATAACAGTGCAGCCAGGCGAAATCTATCTCCCAATTATTGATGTAAATACTGTATTATCTTACTTAAAAAATCTAAAGTCATCTTACAAAAGTGGGCCTGATAACATTCCTTCATGCATACTAAAATATTGTTGTGAAGAGCTTGCAGTTCCAATCACTTTACTCTTTACGACCTCATTAAAATGCTGTTATTTTCCAGCTGCCAACAGGTCTTTAATTGAAAACTATAGAGGAATTGCAAAATTCAGAGCTTTACCTAAACTTTTTGAGGCAATTGTAACTTCACAGTTATCTCATAGCGTTAAATCTTTAATGTCTCCTTCCCAACATGGATTCTTAACTGGAAAATCGACGGTTTCAAACCTTCTAGAATTTTCATCTAAGACAATAGAGAATTTTGGAAAGGGGCTGCAAACTGATGTTATTTACACTGATTTTAGCAAAGCTTTTGATGTTGTTAATCATAGCCTCGTAATTTTAAAATTGTCTCTCCTTGGGTTCCCCACACAACTTGTTAAGTGGATTCAGTCTTATTTAAGCAAGAGATCACAATGTGTTATCTACAAACTTTTCAAGTTACATGAATTTCCAGTAACTTCTGGGGTCCCTCAAGGAAGCCACCTCGGGCCTTTACTGTTTTTACTCTATATAAATGATCTACCATTGGTGATAAAACATAGCAATATTTTAATGTATGCCGATGATGTAAAACTATTTCTTTCCTTTAAAAATGAACAAGACGCTCTGTTCTTACAGAATGATCTTGACCATCTACATAATTGGTGTAAATTAAATTGTATGAAACTCAACATGAAGAAATGCAAGCAGATGACATTTGCGCGAACGCATCCATTTCGAAATATTTACAAAATTGGTGAATATACCCTAGAGTCCTTAAATGTTTTTGATGATCTCGGTGTAACGATGGATCCAAAACTTCGTTTTCATGTTCACATTAATAAAATAATAAATAAAGCTAATAGTACCTTAGGGTTTATTAAACGATGGGCCAAAGAATTTAATGACCCTTATATAACAAAAACTTTATTCATATCTCTAGTGCGCCCTATCTTAGAATATGAGTCAATTGTGTGGTGCCCTCGATACGGTTGCTACATTGATGACATTGAATCGGTCCAAAAAAAATTTCTTTTGTTCTGTTTACGTAATCTTTGCATATACAATACTAATTTTCAATTACCACCGTATGAGTATCGGTTGCAGCTTATAAATCTTCCAACTTTAGAAAATCGAAGAAAAATGCTTAATGTTTGTTGGGTTGTTAAACTTTTATATGGATATGTAAATAGCCCTTACTTATTGAGTAAAGTATACTTTAACGTTCCTCTTCGTCCAAGAAGAAGTTTTGAGCTACTATAGAGCAATTCCATATGAAAGCGATCACCTTTTGGACGACCCCTCTCCGATTTTAAAATAAATAGTCTCAATCGATTGCCCAGCAAAAAATAATGTACCTACATATTTTTTTTTTTTAATAGTGACTGGTTTAGTGGTGGTGTACACCACTGTCATGTGACAAAATTGAAGAATTCTTCATAAGGGACCTCATTGAAAGTTGTTTTAAAAAAAAACTACTAAAGCGATCGCAACGAGTGATAGCTCGTTGGAAAGGTATTGAATCAGGCTTTAATTGAAAAATAAAATTTTCCTAATTTTTCCCAGAAATTTACCTTTTTTCCCATGAAAATTAAATTTTCCCATGAAAATTAAATTTTCCGATTTTCCACAGAAGCTCCTAAATTTTCCGGCTAATTTTATTTTTTTTGGATTCCTCATAATTTTTGCTTTAAGAATCAGCAATAAAAAAATGGGCCCCGACTCCTTGTTTGGACAGGAGAAGAGCATTTAAGAGACCAAAGTAAGAGAGTAAAGTATAGAGTACCAAAAAATAAATATAAATACTTCACACACTCTGAGTCAAATTTCAGTTGAATACTAAACGTGAAAGTGTTAAAGTGTTTTTTTTTTTGTAAAGTAAAGAGTGAAACAAATGCAACCACAATCCGAGAGTGAAATGACAATTGAACAAAATGTTTCATCTGATAGTGAGGCAGACATTCCGATGGTCAATATGTCTTTGAGTCCTTTGAATGAGACTATTACCACTTTCGGTGAAACGCCTATTAGAAAAAGAAAGTTGCGAAGTGAAAAATACAGTAATCTATCCGAAGCATACCATCAGTTCAAAGAGAAATACCCAGTAGAAAAAGTGGGATTTCCTAAGTTTGCCATCCTACGACCAAAAGAATGCGTGCTGGCATTAGACAGGCACGGAACGCATTCAGTCTGCGTTTGCATGTTTCATCAAAACATCAAACTAATGTTCTTTCCATGCAAGAAATTGAAAGTATTTCACGGTGAAATTGAAACATATAGGGACCTCCTGTCGAAGTCGTTGTGCGCATACCCCACGGAAAATTGTATCTGTCCAAATGCGACAATTGTCCGAAGATTGACGAGCTAGAGCAATATTTGGCGGAAAAGTTTGAACAGCTGTTAATTCAGGAGGTGCATTTCAAACAGTGGATAATTAGCAGCGGCAGATGTTCCCTTGAGACCGTGGTAAAGCAGATTCCGGAATTCATCGAGGAATTCGGATTCAAGTTGAATGAACTGAAGGCGCACCATTTCATATCCGAGATGCAATCGAAATTTCTAAAGGAAAGTAAGGAGAAATTAGCCCAAAATGAATTCATTGTGATAAGCGACTTTGCCGAGAATTACACTTTTCTCATTCAGGATGAAATTCAGGCTTATCACTGGGCAAACGACCAGTGCACGGTGCATCCTTTTTGCATTTATTTCAAAAACGAAGATAACGAACTACAGACCGTAAGCCTTGTTGTTGTCGCTGAGAGTTTAGCTTATAATTATGTGTCCGTTTATTTATTTCAAATGAAACTGTTAGAATTCTTAAGATCAAAATTCGATGCAATCGACAAAGTAACGTTTTTCTCAGACTGCGCGGCTTCTCAGTACAAGAATAAAAAAATTTTTACAATCTTTGCATAATTGAAGAAGAACAAAACTGCAAGGTCGAGTGGCACTTTTTTGCGACGTCCCACGGTAAGGGCCCATGCGATGCGTTAGGGGGAACCCTAAAACGCATGGCGACTAAGTCAAGTTTGCAAAGGCCATATACTGACCAGATCTTAAATGTACAACATTTGTTTTCGTGGATTCAAAGCAAGGAAATTGCCATTAACCCAGTTTTATGCACTCAAAAAGAACACGATGCCATGGAGCGACGAATTCAAAACAGATATAATAATGTCAAAACTATATCTGGAACGCAAAAGTTTCATTGCTTCATACCAAATATTTCTGATATGTCAATTAATGTAAAGCGGTACTCTTCGTCTGCCGACGTGCTAAATTTAAAGTTACTTTCATTTTATAATGATGCCAAGACAATTGAAATTTTTAATAAATATTGTAATTAAGTATAAGCAGCAAAATAAGAAAGATTTTTTCTTCATAAATGTATTTTTAACTGTAAAATAATTTTTAAAATGTATTTTTAATAATAAAATAAAATAATGTTAAATAATTAAAAATAATTCAATTATAAAAAATATAAAAACAATGAGAACAAGGTGGTCTCTTAAATGCTCTTCTCCTGTCCAAACAAGGAGTCGGGGCCCATTTTTTTATTGCTGATTCTTTAAGCAAAAATTATGAGGAATCCAAAAAAAATAAAATTAGCCGGAAAATTTAGGAGCTTCTGTGGAAAATCGGAAAATTTCATTTTCATGGGAAAATTTAATTTTCATGGGAAAAAAGGTAAATTTCTGAGAAAAATTAGGAAAATTTTATTTTTCAATTAAAGCCTGATTCAATACCTTTCCAACGAGCTATCACTCGTTGCGATCGCTTTAGTAGTTTTTTTTTAAAACAACTTTCAATGAGGTCCCTTATGAAGAATTCTTCAATTTTGTCACATGACAGTGGTGTACACCACCACTAAACCAGTCACTATTAAAAAAAAAAATATGTAGGTACATTATTTTTTGCTGGGCAATCGATTGAGACTATTTATTTTAAAATCGGAGAGGGGTCGTCCAAAAATTTGCCAATTTTGATCGTTTTCATATGGAATTGCTCTATATATGAATTTTTGTAGAACAAACTATTTGCAAAACGAACCACTAAGAAGTGCATGTGGTGACTTTAATGCTGTATTTGAAATTATATCTTTAAACGAATCCATATACTCAATTAAAAGCAAAATTTTAGATGATCTACAGTACCGCTATTGATGTTGGCCATGCTTTCTATTGTAGTGGAATAAGATTAGGGTAGAAAGGTGCAGGGTCGCCATGTAGTGGTATTAGGTGTATGGTCGACAAGTAATGTATCTTGAACTGTTTGTGTGTAATGCCTGGGTCTTGTGTATTAGAGGTGCACACGCCTTTTTATTCAGCCGCAAGGCTTTATTTTGTGTGAAGCCGCAAAGGCTAATTAAAAGAGTGAGATATTTTGGTTTACAGCCACATAGGCTATTTCTTAAAATCTGTCTTTATTTTTGAAATATCAAAGTTTATATACAATTTTTACCACTATTATTCTTAAAATATTGTGCCAGTATTTTCTAAACTCCTCCCTTAATTTTTGTCTTTAACATCGATCGCCAATCAATTTCATTTTTGGTCGATCACATAATTATTTACATATTTACATATTCTATATATTAACATATTTAAATTTTAAATCCAAAACACCAACAACAACAAGTGCATTTATTTTGGCCTTGAATTAAAATGTGTCGTTAGCACTATTGTAACATAATATTCTTCTTGGGCAATGCACTCATAATTTTATTGTTGTTGTTGTTGTTGTTGTTGTTTACGCTTGTGCCAAGCATTGGGTTATGTTAAATTAGACTAGCGGCGCAAGCTGAAGGGGATGAAAAGTATTAAGGTAAGCATGAAAAATGCTTATCGGAAATTATGATTTTCAAGTACAAGGTTTTTTATGAAAAAAGTATTGGGGAGTAATAGTGACTTTATGAGTACACTACACCCTTACCCTTAAGCGAAAATTTACTTTTTGAAGTACAATTTTTAAGACGGTGGAGTTCTGGCAATAATTAATGAACTTATTTATGTTAAATTAAAGTGTATGTACATATAATTTGTATTGTAGTGATTAATGTATAATATTATATTTTTATCTGTATTATAAGGTATATTACTGTATTCTATTTATACGTTCAAAATTTATTTAACAATAATTTAACGAAAAATAATGCAATATTTTTTCTTTATAATTAAATATATTACTATATGTATATTTAATTTATACATTCAAAACTTATTTTACAAAAATTTAACGAAAAATGATACGTTATTATCTTTATTGTTAAGTATATTGCTATAATTATACTTCTTTGTAATTTTAAATGTTTATATAATAATTTTAATGTTTTAATAATTTAAAAATATTTGAATTTTACGAGTACATTTAATAAAGAAAATATTTCGTAATTTAAAATTCTTTTTTTTTTTGTTTTTTTTTTTTTTTTTTGGTTTATGTACTAGTAATTTGTAACATTTATGTTTAATTATACGCTTACATACTTTTTTAAAATATTATTATGGAATTTTTTGTGTTTGTTATTTATTTCTATTATGGAGTTTACTCCGTCTCTACTTATTATTTTGTAAGGTCCATGGTATGGACTTTGACTCTTTTTTCTGTTTTCTAATTTCACTAAAACTAGGTCTCCTACATCAAAATTTGATACCATTGTAGTTTTGTCGTATTGCAATTTTCTTTTGTTTTTTACAATATTTATCAGTTTTCTAGCTTTGTCTTATGCAGTCTTTAATCTTATTTGTAGTTCGTTTTTATAGTCTTCTAAATTGTAGTGTTTTGTTTTGTCACAGAATAAATCACTAGGAAGGGATGGTAATTTACCAAAAATTAGTTCAAAAGGTGTGTAAGAATTGTCTACATGTGGTGTGGAATTGTATGCGAAAGTGTAATAAGGTATCCATTTGTCCCATTCGAAATCATCGGCAAAAGACAAAAGGTATTCGTTAAGTGTTCTATGATTTTTCTCAAGTGCACCAAGTGTCTCGTGATGGTAGGGGGTTGAAAATACTTGTTCTATTTTTAGTAGTTCGCATATGTTTCTCATTAACTCGTTCGTAAATTCCGTTCCACGGTCAGATTTCAATTTTTTGAATAAACCAAATTTTAAGATTAACTGTTCGACTAATGCTTGTGCAACTGATTTTGCGTCTTTGTTCTCGATGGGGTGTGCAATTACGAATTTTGTGAGTTCGCACTGCATCGTAAGTATGTACCGGTATCCGTTTGATATCTTGAGTGGACCTACTGTGTCAATGGATATTGTTTGGAAACTCGTATTTGGTGTGTCTGTTATCGTCATATTTTCTTTTATGTGTCTCGTGCGTTTATTACGAGCACATTTTTCACATTTATTTACATAATTTTTAACCATTTGCCGCATGTTTTTCCAAGTATAGCGCTGTTTTAATTTTAGTACTGTTTTTCTGATTCCTAGGTGTCCTCCCTGGGGTGAATCATGGAATTCTTTTATCAGTGTATATTGCATGGTTTTACTTGTTATTTTCTTCGGGGTTACATATATCAATATATTAAGAGTTTTATTACACTTTGATGTTCTCTTCTGCTGCAGCTTATTAAATTTTCTTTTTAGTTCATTTTTATCAATTATTTCAAATATAGCATCATTTACTTCTAGCGCTAGTTCTTTTATATTCTTTTTATTCATAAGAGATGATAGTTTCTCCAAAGTCGAATCTAGATTCGTTGGATTGTCACCACATCGTACTTGTACGATATCATCTATAATTTCAACACGTGTATAATTTTTTTCGCTTTTAATGAACTTTAATCGTTTTATATTTCTGACGTCAGTAATAGATGTGCAATCCCATATGAAAAGTTGATCAGACTCGTTCTGAGATGTGCAGGTATCTTGTTCATTTTCATTTGCTAGCTTCTTTTTAATTCCCCTTGTTATAACCAATGCTTTACTTTTTGTTTTGTCCTCTTCTGAGGGTATCATATTTATTAAAATTATTTGTATTCTTGATAGCGCGTCGGCGTTGGTGTTGATATTTCCTTGCTTAAATTTGATTTTAAAGTCATAATCTGAAAGATCCAATCTTATTCTCGTAATTTTTGATGATGGGTTTTTGTGAGAAAAAGCTATACTAGAGGTCAATGGTCTGTTACTACAATGTATTTGTTTCCGTATAGGTAGAGTTTAAAGAAATTTATGTAAATGAATATTTAAAAACAAAATGTATTCAAACGTTACAGTTTTTTTTTTAAAGTGTTAAATCCAACCTAATATAATTTTTTTTTATTAACTTCTTATTATTATCATTATTTTGCATTTTTTGTTAAGTACGGAAGTTATCCTAATTAGAAAAAATTAATTATATAATGTAATATATATATATAGTTATTTAAATTCTTTATAAGAGTTGAAATAATAAAATGGCAAACATTAATTTTATTTTTTTCTTAAATCAATATAATTTTACTATAAATAAAAATTTATTAGAAGTCATCTAAACATAATTATATTGCTCTTAATTTTTAAACTTATATTGAACGTTTACAAACTGAAATGGCATCAATTTGTTGTTAATTTTTGTTTTTTTTTTTTTTTTTTTTTTTTTGGTACCTTCATTTTTGCAATTAAAATTAATAAAGAATATATAATTTTTGTTTTTATTGTTCGCATTATTAACTATTTGTGTATAGTAATAATATTTTTATATGACTTTAAATTATAGTTATTGTTATTATTATTGTATTTTTATTATTGTATTTTTATCATTGTATTTTTATTATTGTTTTTATACATTTTGTATAATGCGATTTAATATAAAAACTCATATACATATTTATTTCTGTTGGATGGTTTGTCTCCAGCATGATAATCTAAGACGTTTTATTCATTTTTGGCGCATTTGATTTAACTGCAATTTGTGTAGCTCATGCTTCCCTTGAACCAAAAGCTGCTTGGTTCTTCTTTTCCTTGGTTTTTTCATTCTCGTCATTGTTTGGTGCAGATTCAATATTTTAATCATCTAATCTAAAATTGAAATAATATACTTCCATGGATTTCGGCGTCGGCTGTTTCTTAATATATTCCATATGGGTCAATATTCAATTGAATTTCAGAGAAAAACAAATCAAAAGATTTCATTTCTCAGGATTGGAGAAGTTTTAAGTCATCAGATGTTCGCAGGATCGACAGGTGCAGGATCGCGATGTAGTGTAATTAGGTTAGGGTAGAAAGGTGCAGGGTCGCCATGTAGTGGTATTAGGTGTATGGTCGACAAGTAATGTATCTTGAACTGTTTGTGTGTAATGCCTGGGTCTTGTGTATTAGAGGCGCACACGCCTTTTTATTCAGCCGCAAGGCTTTATTTTGTGTGAAGCCGCAAAGGCTAATTAAAAGAGTGAGATATTTTGGTTTACAGCCACATAGGCTATTTCTTAAAATCTGTCTTTATTTTTGAAATATCAAAGTTTATATACAATTTTTACCACTATTATTCTTAAAATATTGTGCCAGTATTTTCTAAACTCCTCCCTTAATTTTTGTCTTTAACATCGATCGCCAATCAATTTCATTTTTGGTCGATCACATAATTATTTACATATTTACATATTCTATATATTAACATATTTAAATTTTAAATCCAAAACACCAACAACAACAAGTGCATTTATTTTGGCCTTGAATTAAAATGTGTCGTTAGCACTATTGTAACATAATATTCTTCTTGGGCAATGCACTCATAATTTTATTGTTGTTGTTTACGCTTGTGCCAAGCATTGGGTTATGTTAAATTAGACTAGCGGCGCAAGCTGAAGGGGATGAAAAGTATTAAGGTAAGCATGAAAAATGCTTATCGGAAATTATGATTTTCAAGTACAAGGTTTTTTATGAAAAAAGTATTGGGGAGTAATAGTGACTTTATGAGTACACTACACTATATATGGATACTCAATTAAACATACGATCCAAGATTATCTCCAGTACCGCAGCGGATGTGAATTATTCTCTCCCAAGGATTTTTATTTTTCTCCTGGCGGTGTTGGCAATATATTACTTCCATATATGAATTAAATTAAACATGATTATCCAGAGCGAGACCCCGTCCGTCTCGCCTGGCATATGCCGGAGCTAGACCCAGTCCGTTTCGCCTTGCATGTGTGAGCTTTGCTCTCATCATTGTTTGCAGAAATCTACCTACAACTGAATAGAACTTGATTATCCAGAGCAAGACCTCGTCCGTCTGGCCTGGCATATGAGGGAGCTCGACCTCGCCCGTCTAGCCTTTCATATGTGAGCTTGGCTCTAATCAATCGATCTATTAACTATCAAGATTACATCTGGAATATGCGTACAATTTTAACATCTACCTGGCAATTTCTTTTTAATTTTATGAGCTTATTACTAAGTAAACTAAGTTAATAATAATTTGTTGTATTTGAAACTAAGTTAATAATAATTTGTTGTATTTGAAATTGCTACGAATTAACATTTAAAATGCTATATTGTAAATTTAATGAAAAACAATGAATTGTTAAATTTTTAAATATGCTATAAAGCCTCAGGTCTTAGTATTCAATAAATAAAAAAAAAAAATAAAAAAAAAATAAAAAAAAAATAAAAAAAAATCCGCATATTCGTTGCCTGGTATACCAACGTGGCCAGGTATCCAAATTAATATTATTTTAGGGAAGTAATCGATAAGAATGTTTCTTATAAGAGAAGGATAGTATTCGTTATTGTTTAGGTTTTGTATGGCGTCCAATGATGACAGTGAGTCGGTGCATATTGCAAATTTGGAGGATCATACGTTATGGCTTCATGGATGGCTATTATTTCTGAGAAGAACGTAGTGGAATAATTCGGTAAAAGTGATATTTTTAGAATACTATTTTCTGTGGTTATACTGTAGCTGCAGTTGTTGTCAGATTTAGAGCCGTCAGTGTATAAAAAAGTAACCAAAACAAGCAGTGTTGACAAGTGGTGCAGGAGAAAAATTAAAAAAATAAATAATTAGAATTTTAAACTTTCTAATGTTCTATGTTTAAAGTTCAATGTTTTAAGATCAATTTTAATTCACTATATCCCCTGAAGATGTTGACAAACAATCAACGAAACGTTGGGAAAAATAATGAATTAAATTTTTAATTTAATTGCATTGAGAAGAATTGATCAGGAAAACCTATTGGAAAAATTCAAACAAACAAAAACATAACGTTGGATAGTTTGTCTTTAATTTCACGAAATTTACATTGAAAAGTAATAGGATTAGCGGGTTTGTAGAATTTGCGAAGGGATGTATTTACAGTAGAAGCTGTAAGCAGCCAAGATGGGTGTTCGCTATTGAGGGCTTTTATGGTGCTGGAAGGAATTCCAAATTTTTTGCAGAGTTGAATTGTCTTATTAACCAAGGATGGGATTTTTTTGTGGTCTTTTCGACATTTTTTCCGAAGCTATTATTTTAGTAAGGGGAGAGTGATAACCATTTAAGAGTGATTTGAATAGTTTAGCATTCATAAATTCGGTTCTATTCCGGATTGGTATCATATTGGATTCGAATAGCATATTTGTGATGGGAGTGGTCCGAAAAGCCCCTAAAGCCATTCGTATCGCCGAATTAACAATTGCTTGCAGTTTGTTTATAAACGATTTAGGCGAATTTCCATAAAGGTAAAGTCCGTAATCAATTTTTGATATTAAAATAGAGTGAATAATGGAGATGAGGGTGTAAGTATTGCAATTGAATTTATTGCTTGAGAGGCATTTAATAATATTTAACTTTTTTGATAAAGATATTAAGATATGTTCGATGTGAGAGTTCCATCTAAATCTGTTATTAAACACGACTCCTAGTATTTTTAAGCTATTAACATTTTCAATGGTTATGTTATTGGAGTAGATCAAACATAGGCAATTCTGTTTCCTACAGATATGCAGGTGTTTGCAATTCGAAAGGGAGATCTCAGCACCAGTGTGTTTGCACCAGGAGAGAATGTCGTTGATTACATTGTTAAAATCTAGGCTTACGTTTTTATTTTTTCCTAGTTTCTTTATTAGGTAAAAGTCTCAGCGTAAGAACAAAAGTCAATATCTTTATGTAGTGAAATAATATTAGATAGGTTGTTAAATGCTATAAGAAAAATTATGATGGAAAGAGGGGATCCCTGGGGGATACCGTTGGCCAAAGGAAGGGTGTTTGAGTAAGAGTTTGCAATACGAACTTTTATTTGTCTGTTCGACATAAAATTGCGGACGTAGTTAACTATGTTAGGGCCAAGATTCCAATTAATAAGCTGTTCTATTATTGTGTACGCCTACCTTATCGAAGGCCTTCGAGAAATCTAGAGAAATTATTGATAAGTGATTTTTCGCGGAAATGGATTTAGTAATCAAATAATCTAGGTATACTAAAATATCAGATACAGATTTTCCTTTTATGAATCCTAACTGCCTGTTATTGATAAGGTTGTTGGTAGTGACAAACCACCACAACCGATCTGCAATGATTTTATCTAGAACCTTGCCGCAGTATGGGTTTAAAGACATTGGCCTGTATGATTTTGTGATGGAGTGTTCTGTCCGTTTGCGGTTTAATAATAGGTATAACTGTGCTAATTTTGTAAGATTGTGGTGTGTAATTTTTTAATATAGTATTGGATAGGAAAGGTTTTTGATCATAGGGTATGACACTCTATCGGCTCCTGGGGTGCGGCCTTTGAGCTTTTTTAGAGCTGCGCTAAGTTCGATGTAGCTGGTATCTCTCTCGATTTGCAATGCTTTGCTCGATGGGTTTAATTGGCTGGTCATTGCATTTACAGAAACTTTCTTTTGACGAAATTCAGCCGAGAAGCTGTCGTCCGAAGCTTCTTTAGACCAGTATTTACAAAACTAGTTAGCTATTTCTTTGTTTTCTGTGAGAGAAATGTTGGAAGTGGCAGTTGAAGCTATACAGTGTATATTTTGGCGTGGCCTTATACCACAAAAGGTTCTAATATTGGACCAAATTTTACTTGTTGGGGTTGTGGGATTTATATCAGATGTGAAGCTATGTATGGACGCCCTTTTGGCCAATTTTAGTTCACGCTTGAATTTGGAGTTGGCTCTTTTATAATTGA
This sequence comes from Pherbina coryleti, assembly GCA_943735915.1. NCBI lineage: Eukaryota > Metazoa > Arthropoda > Insecta > Diptera > Sciomyzidae > Pherbina > Pherbina coryleti. Next base: position 90,882,998 of record OX030948.1, read on the forward strand.
GGATAATAACTGTTGTGATGTTACGCTTTAAAACATTCCATAGTATACTCTTTTCAGTTTTTAAATTACTTAAGTGATGTGACCACCATGGAAGAGTAGGTCTTATTTGATGCGTTGATCGTTGCGGTATTGATACATTGGCACTTTCGAGGATTATTCGGTGAATGTTTGCGGCTTCTTTGTTAATATTTTTGCTTATAAGTCTACTATTTTGCTGTTTGTCAGTGAGTTTATGGTACAGATCCCAATTGGCTTTGTCAATTATAAAGCTAGGTCTTGATTTTTGGGTGTATTGAGGTGGAGTTGAAAATAATGTTAGGGAGATAGGGAAGTGATCGCTGCTAAAGGAGTCTTCTTCAATTTTCCAATCGCTGTGAACAGCTAACAGTGGGGAACAGAAAGTGAGATCTATGTGAGTAAAGGAGTGATGGGTGCTATAATGGGTAGGGGAGACATCGTTTAGTAAAATGAATTGTTATCGGTTCAGACATTTAGAAATTATGTTTCCTCTTTTGTTGTTTCGTGGAGAACCCCAGCTAGTATGCCAACTGTTAAAGTCTCCGGTGACGATGCAAAGGTGATAACTGTTGAAGGCATTTTCGAGGTTATTTAATGAAAATTGTTTACTTGGGGGAATATATGTAGAAATTATTGTGAAGTCGATTCTTGATTTTACTGAGAGTGCGATTGCATCTATGCCATTGTTGAGAAAAATTTGAGCGTGTTGGATTGAATTGTGAATAAGCAATGAGACTCCACCAAAAGAGTTTGGTGAGGAATTTAAGGAGTATAAGGTGAAATTGATTGGAATGGGAATGTTTGAAATACTATGTAAATGAGTTTCTTGCAAAGAGACTATTTTGGGATTATGAAGTTTAATTAAATATTGTAGCCCATTGTAATTATTAAGATATCCTCGAATGTTCCATTGGATTATTTTAAGAGCCATTGTTGAATAGATTTAAAGAAAAAAAGAAGTAAAATAATTATATAATTGAAGAAATATTATAATTAAAGCTTGACTAGACTTAATGATATAATAATAATAAAAAAGTAATAATAAGAGCATAAAAATTAATATTAAAATGAAATATAAGATATTTAAAATGTGAGCATAGTTCATTCTAATATCATCAGTGATTCGTTTATACTTGTTGTAATTACACATTTACGCACATATCTTTAAAACGGTAACTCTTTCGGTTAAAATGTTAAGGACAGTTTTAAAGAAAATTGTTGGGTCTATAAGTTTCATTTGAATGATTTTGCGCTAGGGCTTACATTAACCGTTGGTAATCTTTGAATCCGAATATCTTTGGATGCACACATGTAATTATTGTGATCTTTTCACAGGTGAGTTATTTTATTTTACTTAAGGTGTATGCAAAAATTCAGTAAAATCTGATTGTTTTTGAAGACAAATACATAGTAAATGAACTATTGAAAATTTTATTTTTTTTTTTAAAGTCCTGTTTTCGAAGAAAATATTAAACCCCTTACGTAACTTTTTGAGCAAAAAATGGTCTTAAAATGTAAAGAATCATCCATTGCAAATATTTAGATGCAGTTACTACATAGAATTTGAATTTAGTTTAAGAGTTATAAGAAAAAATTTGTGACTTTAAGGTGAAGTTTGACCTTGAATTTCTCTCTTATATGACCTAATCCGATAAAACTGAGTATGAGGGCATAATATATAGACCATCCACTATTAGAAACCATTTAGATATTTGAGGTTATTCCAATTGACCCTTAAATTGTCGCACAGTGTAATTAAACCAGTTTCAGTTAAATTGTCACCTACTTTTCTCAAAATTTTACTTTTCTCTCAAATCATTTGAGTATATGATACCTTTAGAGTAGTTGAGAGAAGAGTGTTCCGTTACTTCAATTTTAATTGTTTGAGTAAGTGCTGTTAGTTTTATGAGTTTGACGGCTTGGGAAAGACTTTTTGTTTTGACTAAAAGAGTGCCATTTCGTAGTTTTTTGCATGTTTCGATTTCACCTCCGCACACGTTGTCTATAGTTTTTTTAATTAAGAATGGAGAAACATTTGCCAGGGTATCGTCACTTTCTTTTCTTGTAATAACAAGATATTTTGGACTGGGAAAAATGGTTTTAATCTTTTAGAATTGTCCAGCTCAAACAGTGGTTGAGCGGCATTTTGCCGCTTGGCCACGTCAGGCGGTTCGCCCATTGTAAATTACAGTCACGAAGTCCACTTTTTATAAATCAAACACAATATTATTTAACAATTGTACTAAAGTATACTAAAATTAGTCTATCACTAATACACAGCTGGATTTCAAACTATTCCGCAAAATTTATTCAATTTTCCAATAGAAAATTATTGATTTTTCGTTTTTTTAATTTTTCAATATTTCTTTTTTATATACATATATATAAATCAATTTTTCAAAGAAAACACGACCGGTTTTATTGAAATTGAAATTCAAACTGAGTTCATTAAATTATTTTATTAATTTCTTACGCAGGGTATTTTAGCTACTTTCTAAAATATCAATTTGTTGACACGATAACTTTTTTTTAGGAAAGAGATTTTATAATTATTTTTAATTTGTTGGGCTCACGTCCGAACAAACTCACAAGTCCGGACAAAGTCCGCACAGGGTTGAAAAGTCCGGACAATCCGGACTAAATCCTGACGTATGGCAAGCCTACCTAAGACAGTACACAAACATGTGATAAAATTAAGTCTTTTTTTACAAATTTAACTTACATTTCTAAATAATGATTTTTTTCCTGTTTTTTCCATCGGAATGATATTCCCAATAGCAAGTTTTCTTCGGAAATTTTTCGAACATGCTTCCAAATTTCGGGGGAAGGGAAAAATTCCAAGGAATTTTTTGTTTGCGATTGGACTGAATAGGTTTAATAGCAAAAATTAAAATTTGCTATCGCTGTGAATGCATAACAGAAAACACTACAGAAACATTCACAACGTTAATAGAAAGTTTTACTACGAAAATGCTACTTAAGAGGTTTTATAGCAAAGCAAAACTTTCTATCGCTGTGGATGCATCTAACACTATCAGTGCAGTTTTTTTTTACACCAATCAATAAACAGAACCACTATCTTCAAGACCTAAACAAAAAGTACGCTTTAATTTACACCGAAGCACAATACAAAACTCTACATACAACAAACACTTTACACAAAAACACTTCACTTTAAAATTAATATTCAAATTTAAGTTCCTTAGTTTTAAGTAATCAAAATTTATAAAAATGTTTTTTGGTTGTGAAAATTCTTTTGTTGAATAAAGTTAAAATCAAAATACAAATTAAATAAAAAAATTAAATTAAATAAATTTTGGTCGTACACCCAAAAATGGGGTGTACACCAAATAAAGACCCCCATACCCCCCTTTTAGAATTTTTTGTATCGGGAAAAAACGACCTAAAAGCGGTTTCAGCTCCCCCCTCGAGCTACAAAACTGTAGTTTCAGACCCCCCCCCCTCGGGCGAATCCTAGATCCGCAACTGGTAATAAACCTCCGAAAATCGGGTACTGGTTCCTACAATTCGCATTAGAGTGAGTTTGTGTCTCAAGTCTTTTTCCTTTTTTTTCAACTTTAAACGCTCATACCCATATGCTTGGGTGAGCATATTAGATAGGAGTAATTTTTTTCCATGCTAGTAATATTCAGTTTCTAATTAAAGTAGTAAAACTCCTGAGTAAAACTCCTTGTGACCATATATTTCCGATGAAATTTATCCACCGAAAAATCGTTTAAAGATTCGTATATAATAATTTCATAGAGCGTTCGCTTCTTACTGTCTGACTCGTTCACTGATCGCCCCACAGCTTAAACTACTTGAAAACCCACAGCCTTACATTACTAAAGAAATGAAATTTAATATATATATTACTTTGATTTTGTACATAGATTCGTACTCAAAACAGTTTGCAAGTTTGAATAATTTTGAAAATTATGTCTTTAAAGGGTTAAAATTTGATAAAAAGGGTTAAAAACGGGTAACGGGCTACTTAGAGTTGTACCTGAGTGGTAGATAACCATAGAAAAAATTTGAAAAACATAACAAAAAATCGTATTTTTAAAAAATAAATTCAGGAGAAACAAATGTTTGTATGTAGTGTTTTTTATTTTTTTTTCTTGTTGTGGTCCAAAAATTATGCAGTAAGTTATATCGCAAGAAACCTTAAGCTCTGCACAAAAATACAAGATTACAAACATAATGTCACTGGAACAAAATAAGAAAAAGATTTTATGTGGAAATACGATAATTTTGACGAAGGGGTTAAATTGCATGTTCAAAGCTCCGCCAAAAAATATCAGATGCATATTTTAAAAAAATAAAAACAATTAAAATAGCTTAGATTATTGTAAATGATTCTTCATTACAATATATTCAACATGTGTTTTGGTTTGGACAACATATTATTCAATATGATCTAAGTCGTAAATAGCTCCAAAATGACCTTTAAACGATTTCAGCAATATCTAGAGGTCAAATTTTTTGGGTCTTAAGGCACTTTTGTTCTCATTAGGAATTGAACTTTCAGAAAATGGATGCGCACCGAAGAAAAAAAGACCCATATTTTCCTCATATATTTTTGAACCGGTCTAATGCACACCCACGCATATGGTTACGAGCGTTTAAAGTTAAGAAAAAGGAAAAAGACTTGAGACACAAACTCACTCCAATGCGAATTGTAGGAACCTGTACCCGATTTTCGGAGGTTTATTACCAGTTGCGGATCTAGGATTCGCCCGAGGGGGGGGGGGGTCTGAAACTACATTTTTGTAGCCCGAGGGGGAGCTGAAACCGCTTTTAGGGCGTATTTTTTCATACAAAAAATTCTAAAAGAGGCGATATGGGGGGTCTATAGCCCTTTCAGCTAGTATGTAGATCCGCCAGTGGTTATCACTAGTAATTTTGACTAAAAAGGCAGAATAAAATTTATTTTCGTTGTTTTAACATGTTTTTTGTTATAAGTTTCCCACAGCATTAGTTCCCCATAGCTGTACTATCCAAGTTAATTCGACGTCTACAAAATAATGTTGAAGAATGGAATATATGCTTGTCGAGGAATGGGTTTTCATTAAAAAAATATTGTTTTCTCATGCGAAACATAGTTACAAGCGATTCTTTTTTTTAACCCTCAAGAACCAATCCAAAATTCGATCTAGAATCCAAAATTTGAACATGTTTTTATTAATGATGGTCTATTGTAGGTATTCCATGAAAGTTTCATAATTATATGTTTAAAAATGAGAGAGATATGAATATTTCAACTTTAAGGCTTTTTACACAATTTTCTTCAACTAACACAGAAAACCGCTGGTAGCACTATCAAAAAATTAAAAAAAAGTTTTTTTTTAAATTTTGGTTTTCATATTTTGATATAACCATCCCTTTTTCGAACGAGCTCGGTTGATTTTCGAAAAAATTTGATTGGTTGATTTTTTTTTAATCACCCTTATATATATGTAAAAGAGAGCACAGCCAGCACTGAACAGCAAGTCAGTCGTCACAAGTAGTCAGCAGTAATCAGTCGTACTGAAGTCGTTCCAGTGCAGCAAACAATCGCGTCGTTGCAGCCGTTGAATTATTTATACTTAAATTCATCATTTTATTTCAATCATTTTATTTGAATTCATAATTTTATTTGCATCATTTTACTTAAATTTATTAAAGTAATAAATTGGATTTAAACGTGAACCCAGTGGCGTTCCTAGGCTTGGTGACACCCGGGGCGGATACTCATGGTGTCACCCCTATAAAAAATTTCTAAATACAAAAGAAAAACCAATTCGATGAGATTAACCGCCTAATTTTGTAAATCGAAAACGCAAACCAACCACAAGGAAGTCACAATAACTAATAGAATTTTGTATAGAAAAAGTATTGCTGCTCGTGTCTTACTTGTCGTTGGTTTGCGTTTTCGATTTACAAAATAAATCAGTAAGTGTTTTTATTATTATCTTTATATTTTCCGAAAAAAAAACTAAGAACATATGACAAACAATATGAATTTGTAAAAAACAGAACAGGAGTATTACATTTTTAGTTGTGTACATATTAAGATATGTAGGCATAAGGTAAAAAAGAAAACTTATTAACTTGGCAGTCTTAAAAACTGTCGGAACAAAAACATTACATTTTCAGGTACATATTTGTATATCGTCACCTTAATATAGAAAGGACGTAACTCATAATTTCAAAATTTTACAGGAAGATGAAAAAACTTAATAACTTCTTAAAATGTTAAGTAATAAAAAATTATTTAATGCAGTTTATAATGAAAATCGTCAACAAATTCAGTTTTTAATACCATATTAAAATTTTTTTAACTTCATGGAATTTATATGACAAAGGGCTTTTCGTATCAATTTTTATTAAAAAAAACGACATAGGGCTTTTTGCAACAAATTCTATTACAAGCATTTTATTGTAGTAAAACCAATTCAAAGATTAATTTTATAAAACAAAAACAAAACAGTTAAGGTATTCAAACAATTACGTTAGTAATATGGTAAGTGGTCGTAAAAATAATGACAGTCGGCTGGTAAGAACTTTTTCAAATCTTGTAAATTCTGCCATTTATTATTAGAAATTGGAATTCTTTCCTGGTAGTGAGGATTCTTAGGCTTATTCTGATAACATGATTTAGATAGCTTGGGAAGTGGCTCTAATTCTTTACAAATGTCTGTTTTATAATATACTATTCCACAATTGTCATATGCTAAAGCGCGCAACATATTGACAGTGGCATCTCCACCACCTCGACCTTTAAAAAATAAGAAATGAAATGGGATGGCATGGGTACTTTTCGTGCTTCTCGAACAAATTGAGACGGTAAGTTTATTTGTTTTTTGTGTATTTTTCTCTCAATAAGTGAATGCATTGCGTCGCATTCTATTTGTGTATACCCACTTACTAATTACTTTTGTTCAATGGATATATTCATTTCCTCGCAAAAAGAGAGCAATGCATTAGATAACGTAGTAATTTGGTTTTGATAGAAACAACCATCAGAATAAATTATTATGTGATGAATTTCTGGAGATTTGGCCAAAAAGTTTCTCAAATGCTTGAAAATACATGTTGCAAAAACTGCATGGACCAGATTTGCTCCAGTTTTATCTCAAACATAATTATCTGACTCATGCGTATTGACATTATAAATAGTAAAATGATAAATTTGTAATTTAATTTTATAATATGCCACACTTGCGTTAAGTTGAGGTATTAGTTTCACAGCTTCCACGGCACATAGTACGGCACATAGTACGGCACATAGTCCGGATTCAGCATTTTTTTATGTCATTATATTTTTCTTCCAGCATTTTTTCGATTTCAGCTCTATGGGTTGCATACTGTTCATTTGATATATTTTTTGCTTAATAAGATTTGCAAACATCACATTCGTCTTTTTTAGGTTTGAAAATGGAACAATTCGATTCTTTGATGATTTGCAAGAAAACTGGGTATGACAATTTCATGTTTGCATTTTCTTTGTTTAATTCACATTCTTCTACATAAAGCCTATACACCTCCTGATAGGAAGAGAAATTTGCCTCGAGGTATAATTTTTTTTCATTTTTTCTACAATAATGCGACTCAACTTTTGGTAACTCCGATAGCCATTTTTGCAATAAGGAGCGCCTGCGTTCAATTCGTTGTCCTGTTATTGAAGTGTTGACCAAATTTCGAACCATCTTTTCTCTCAAGCTTAGTGTTGAAAGAAACATTTCACGGCACATTTGCAGTCGATTTAAATTGTCTCAAAAAGTACGTAAATGTTTGGGTCCGCCTCGAATTTTCAGTGCAATGTTGCTTCTTTACCGTAAAACTTACTAGGCTCGTTACATATTGTCGTTTCTGCTCCCATGTTATACCCCAAAAGCATGCAAACATATCATTTCGCATAGATTCATTTAATATTGCACAATTTCTTAAGGAACTTTTTCCACACAAATTTGAAAAGGATGCTGCACCAAGTATTCTTGAAGGTCTTTGAGACAAACCATTCGTTGATTCGATAACATACTGTTCACTTTTCATCCGCTTCATTTTATTAATATATTTGTTTTGATTTCATTTGTTTCCACGCAGATTTATTCGCAATGCGTAATATGTATTAAAATATAAAAATGTTTTTCCCTTCAGAAAATATAACCTGACTGAAACAAAATAGCTACCATGCTATACATAAAAACTGAGTTAGGACTTTTTGTTTCAAACAATTGACGAAAAGAGTAAATAAGGTTAAACAAAGAAATCTTATTAATATCGTTGTCTTAAAAACTAACTTTTCTTATTTTAAGAGCTGCAAAATTTGAAATAACCTCATCGAAATCAATATTACTTGCAAGCTCGTTTTCAATGGATAAAATAGCAAGATCGGAAAGCCTTGCCTGTCCCATGGAAGACCTTAAATAAGTCTTAATTAATTTTAGCTTGGAAAAACTCCTTTCGCATGAAGCTACTGATACACAAATTGTTAGAAATAATTTCAATGCGACAAATTTTTTAACGTAATGTATTTGTACCTTTTTCTTTCTGTTTGAGAAATTAAAAAAAATATCGAAATGGTGTCACCCCTAAAATGGTGGTACCCGGGGCGGACCGCCTCCCCCCGCCCCCCCTAGGAACGCCACTGCGTGAACCGATGATTTCATTTACATTTGGGGGCTCAACCGGGATATGAACCCGGGACCCTTGGATGCCGATGCCAACTACAAATAAATTAAGAAGTATAACATCAAGTAACGGCAAGTTAATCGATGTTAAAGAGTGAAGAGGATAATGAAAGGGCAAGAGCCGTCACAAAACAAACAATAAAGAGAACGCTGAGCCGTTTGCACGCACGCATAGACTAGAAATGGATGAAGTAAAAGTAAAGATGGACGAAAACAACAAAAGCTTACAAGATTTAATTGAGTTAATGAAATTGAAACTAAGAGTAGATGAAGTTAACCAACATAAAGCAGAGATTTCGGTAGAAAGTTTTGCAAAGATTGTTGGTGATTTTGATGGTGAGTCGGTTCCTGTGGAACATTGGTTCGACAACTTTGAGCACAACGCAGTGGCGTACAATTTAAGTAAAAATAAAAAAAAATAAATAACTGGCCATTTCAGCCCTTGAAAGGACTTTGACCTAGCTTCTTATGATCAATTGTGTTGTGCGTGTTATTAAGTTTGTACACAATTGACCGAGAACCGGACCTACATGCTTAACGCCGACTCCGAACGGCGATGAACGGAATGTTCTCGTTCTCAAGAAGCTTTACATGGCATTTTGATTACTCTCTGAGGTTTGCCATTGTCTGCAGAGAGGTGGCGGCCATACAGAAAAAATTATTTTAATTCAAATAATTTTCTGTCGCTGCTGGGGTTCGAACCTGGGTCTCCAAAGTTCTTTGACATAGCGGCCACGCACTTTAACCAACTACGCCACGGACGCCACCAATTACACAATTTAAGTGCTCAGCAGAAATATGTTCACGCACGTGCCAAAATGACTCACACAGCAAAACTTTTTCTGGAAACAATAGTCGTGAGCTCGTACGTTGATTTGCGAAACGCGGTGGTGGAAGAGTTTAAGTGCTCAGTGAGCAGCGCAGAGCTGCACAAGAGATTGTCACAAAGAAAGAGAAGTAAAGAAGAAAGTTTCCATGAGTACATGCTAAGCATGCGAAAAATAGCAGCATTGGGTAACATTGAAGTAAGCTCCGTTATAAGGTATGTGGTTGATGGCCTCAGCATTAAGAGCGAATTCAAATACAGCATGTACAGCTCCAAGTCGTTACATGAGCTCAAGGAAAAATACGACTTGTATGAGTGTTTGTGCGAAAAAGAGGAATCTGAAAAAAACTTGTTGAACATAGTGGGACTATGAAAGATGTATACCAGTCAAAAGCGTCTCGTTGCTTTAATTGTGGTTCAACTGACCATCTGCGAAAAAATTGCCGCAATATTACCGTAGGTCATATAGCCAAAGAGTAGGTCATATAGCCAAAGATTGTCAGGGCACTTCTATAGGCGTAAGGATTGTTACCGATGAAAGGCGCCTAAAGGCGATTACACTCAACGGTGTTAACGTTAAGTGTTTGGTGGATACGGGCGCTGATGTTTCTATTATAAACAACACAGTGTATAGCAAGTTAAACAACGTGGTTTTGCAGAAATGTCATTCTACGTTACGTGGTCTGGGTAACGCTCAAACGTTGCCGATTGGTATTATCGAAGGAACAGTACTAATTGACGGCTATATGATGCAGCACAAATTTGTGGTCGTTCAGGATGATAAAATCGAGTTCGACGCTTTGATTGGATACGATTTCACAAGAAAGTTTTTCTTCACGTCGGACGAAAAGGGCTTCAGGTTTACGCCGGTGACAGCGGGGAGCAACAAACCGAAACAAAACAGATAAGTGTTTATAACATTGTTGAAACCGATATTGATATAAATGTCAAGATCCAGGTCGATGAATGGCTGAAGCAGGGGATAGTGCGCAAATCATCGTCAAATTTTGCCAGCAGAGTCGTCGTAGTCAAGAAAAGAGACGGCACATATAGAATTTGCGTCGATTATCGCCAATTAAATCGCATGGTGCTTAAAGACTGCTTCCCGGTACCGCTGATTGACGACGTCCTTGAGAAACTGCAAGCTGCTTAAGTCTTCACCGTGATAGATCTGGAGAACAGTTTTTTCCATGTGCCAATAGATGAAGCCAGTCGTAAATACACCGCATTCATCACAAAAGAAGGGCTATTTGAGTTCAATAAGGCACCATTCGGATTCTGCAACTCGCCCGCTGCATTCATACGATTTATAAATCATGTTTGTCAATATCTTATTTGCCAAGATGTAATGCAGTTATACATGGACGATATCATTATTTACGCGCAGTCGGTCGAAGAAAATGAATACAAGTTAGAAAGAGTGCTGGAACTAGCTGCAAAATATAATTTGAGAATTAAATGAAAAAAGTGTAATTTTTTACAAAACAAGGTTCATTTCCTTGGACACACAGTAGAAAATGGTAAAATTTCGCCAGGACAAGAAAAAATTTGCGCTGTGAGTCAGTTTTCTGTCCCAAAAAATGTTAAAGCAGTTCAGTCGTTTTTGGGATTGACGGGATTTTTCCAAAAATTCATCTACGGATACGCACAAATCGCCCGCCCTTTAACGCATTTGTTAAAGAAAGACGTTTTATTCAAGATAGGGACACCTGAGTTAAATGCGATTAACCAGTTGAAAGATGCGCTGACGTGTGAGCCGGTATTAAGAATCTACTGCAGAGAAGCGCCTATAGAGCTGTATATAGATGCCTCGAAAAATGGATTTGGTGCTACGCTACTACAGAAATTCGATGATCAACTCCACCCAGTCTTTTATTGGAGCAAAAAGACCTCCGAGAGCGATTCTCAACGACACAGCTATATACTGGAAGTTAAAGCAGCTTATCTAGCTTTGAAAAAGTTTCGTCACTATCTACTGGGCATGCGGTTCATATTGTTTACGGACTGTGCAGCTTTCACACAAACTGTAAGTAAAAAAGATGTGCCGCGTGAAGTAGCGCAATGGATTTTCTATTTCCAAGATTTCGATTTCAAAGTACAACACAGAGATGGACAGAAAATGCGACACGTTGATTGCCTTAGTCTGTATCCGTTAAAAGTTTTAGCAGTATCGTCGGAAATTACGGCTCGTTTTAAAATCGCACAGCAAAAAGACTCGCATATCTCTGCCGTAATAGAAATTTTAAAAAATCGACCTTACGAAGGATTCAAGTTGAAAGATGAAATTGTTTACAAAAACGTTGAAGGCAACGATATACTAGTAGTGCCAAAGTCGATGAAGTATGAAGTGATTACGGAGGCACACAACGTTGGCCACTTTGCTGCGCAGAAAACGATGCACGCGATACAACAACAGTTTTGGATACCGCACTTGGAGAGGAAAGTCGCAAACATCGTCAATAACTGCGTTAGGTGCATCATAACTAAAAAAAAACTTGGTAAGCAAGAAGGAATTCTACACTGTGTTGAGAAGGGGGACAAGCCATTGCACACTCTGCACATAGATCACTTGGGGCCTATGGACAGCACAACGAAGCAGTATAAATATATTTTGGCGCTGGTCGATGGCTTCTCAAAATTTGTTTGGCTATTCACAACCAAGTCTACAAGCAGCGATGAGGTCTTAAAAAAGCTAGAAGAATGGACGAATGTTTGTGGAAATCCTTCGCGAATAATCAGCGACCGCGGAACTGCATTCACATCTTCGTTCGTTATGGAATTCGTTAAGCTAAACGGGATTGAACACATTTTGACGACGACTGGCGTAGCAAGAGGCAACGGACAGGTAGAACGTGTCAATCGCTCAATTCTATCAATCATTTCCAAGCTTTCTGCAGAAGATACTTCAAAATGGTTTAAATTTGTCGCTCACGTACAGAGAGCTATTAACTGTCACGTCCACTGTTCCACGAATAAGTCACCATTCGAGCTGCTTTTGGGAGTAAAGATGCATAACAAAGTAAGCGACAAAGTGGTTGCACTGCTAGAGCAAGAATTGATTGATATCTTTGACAACGAGAGACACGAAATGCGTGAGCTAGCCAGAAAGGAAATTCAACGCGCGCAAGAGCTCTACAAAAAAAATTACGACCGAAAGCGTAAACCAGAGTTTGGCTACAGAGAGGGTGACTTAGTTGCAATAAAACGCACGCAGTTCGTGGCAGGCAAAAAGTTGGCGAGTACGTATCTGGGTCCTTACGAAATAACAAAAGTGAAACGCAACGGACGCTATGACGTCAGAAAAGTGGCGCAAGTTGAAGGTCCAAATATAACATCAACGAGCTGCGATAATTTAAAGCTGTGGAAGTATATCGAAACAAATGAGGAGCAGCTGTCATCTGGGACAGATGACGATCAGGATGACCGAATGTAAAAGAGAGCACAGTCAGCAATGAACAGCACAGTCAGCACTGAACAGCAAGTCAGTCGTCACAAGTAGTCAGCAGTAATCAGTCGTACTGAAGTCGTTCCAGTGCAGCAAACAATCGCGTCGTTGCAGCCGTTGAATTATTTATACTTAAATTCATCATTTTATTTCAATCATTTTACTTGAATTCATAATTTTATTTGCATCATTTTACTTAAATTTATTAAAGTAATAAATTGGATTTAAACGTGAACCGATGATTTCATTTACATATATGTATATGTAAATTTTACATACGATTTAATAACAACAACATCAACAACAACAACAATAGTGTCTTTCGGCATTATACTTTTTCTTAGTAACTTTAAATCCGCATATTAAGCATACTGCCTGTCCTGAGAGATTCTCAGCAAAAAAAAATTCTTCTTCCCATTCAACCTCACACATATAATTTAAAATAAAAAATAAAGTATATTATGAAAAAATGCTAATATATTCTGATTCAATATGAACGGCTTATACTTTTTTTAACAGTGTAAGCACCCTCTCTATGCGATAACTTGTGTGATACTGAAAATACACGCAAATTTGCTGAAACAAAAAAAAATCTAAAGAAAGCATGCGACGCGAATCTATTCACTCGACAGTTGGCATAAGACTGAGGTTCATTTATTTAGCTTCGGCTTCACATGCATAAGGGCACCAGTGTTGCCAGATTAGGGGAATACCCCCTAGATTAACTAGTTTGAGGAATTTTAGGGTTTATAAATCTTTAGGGGTTTTTTAGGGTGACTTCAAATTTTCTAGGGGTTTTTTTAGGGCTATTTGGAAAGTTTACCTTTGGAAATAAGGATTTATTACTTTTCCTTAAAACTATCCAAAAAATTTAGGAAAAATACTTTTTCCTCCATATTGTGTAAAAAGCGATTTCAGCAACACTTTATATAAACAGCTGAATTGGCAACATTTCAAATAAATTACCAATCATTTCCCACTTCACTTCAAACTCGCTTCGCGCTTAACTTGTAACTCTGGGTAAATGTTAAAAATAAAGCAAGTATGGGGAAAACTGACGAAAAAAAAGGTATGCCCAAAAATATAGAAAAAAATGGAAGATGGAAAATGCTTTCAAAGGTAAAACTAAATTTTAAGGCCAATTTCAGCTTGGACAATTGAAAGCTACAAAGCAACTTCCTGAGCTTGTTGAAGACGTCCAACAGCTCAGCCCTTCAAATACATAGGAACACATTAACAATTTGCATTACAGTTGCGCTACTCTTCAGCTGCCCCTTGAAGCTGAAGTTTTAACTCAATAAATTTTAAGTTATTTACAACTGTATGTTTTTCGAAAAAATAATTTTAGGGTTCATATTGTAGTAAAAAAAATAGTTCATATTGTAGCCGATAATTAACATTCAAAGATACATATATTATGTAATGAAATTGAGGTGGAATGTTATTCCAGCCATTACAGAGCTTTTCGAGTAAATCCAAAAACTTTTATTTCTGAAAACCTTCTAAAAGATATTTCTATTAGATATTCTATCTCTAGATATTATTTTTAACGGTCCTCCTTTAAATTGCGACACGTTTTTACGCTTGAAGGAATGGTAGAAATAAAAACGAATTCAACTATATAATAATTTTAAGATTGTCAAAAAGTATAAGAGTATCTTAAGATTATTAAGAAAATCTGTCTAATTATTTGAAGATTGTTAAAAAATATAGGAGCTTAGAACTAAGGCAGAAAACATTTAAAACATCAAAATGGATACCAATCAAAGCAGTAATACTGAAGCTTGCATAATTTGCCACAATGAAACTTGTACATGTGAAGAAATATTTGAAAATGAAATAACTCAATTTTCGCTTACAAATGACATAAACCAGAAAAAGGAAAATCTTTCACAATTACTCAATACTTGCAATTTCTCATACTGTTGGATCATTTCATAGGTAAGCATACTTCACAACAGTGATAGCAATAATCATAATTGAGAACATAATTTACAATAAGACATTGATCAACTCCGTCGAATCAAACCACATCAGATTTCAAAAATTGTGGAAAAGTTTCTACTGGGAGTCTACATTGACTTTGAATATAATTTGACTGCATGGCATCGAAACCAGGGAATTGAAACCATTGTACCAAACTTACACTTCACACCTCAGCATATTGTCAAGTTCACCAGTGCCTCCTGATTCACCTAAAACTGCAACTGTGTTGTCGGATACGCCACGGGAGGAAAAGAATTGACTGGAATCAATCGCCGGGTACTATGTGATATGATTATAAACCATTTTATTGGAAACAACACAACAATGACTCCTAGCTTATTAAAATTTATTGCTAGCAGCATAATCCGACTGTTTCCAGAAGAATGTGAGGTACGTTATATTTTATCATTTCTCTTATTTATAAATATGGATATATTAATTAAAATGCTTTGCTTTTTTTCTTTTTTCACTCTTTTTTTTTTAAATAAGAATACTACTATTTCAAAGCCAGTAAAAGTATTCCAAAGGGGTGTCTGTACTATAAATTCCATAACATGAAGTCCAAATTGCGGCAAGGCGGATTGGGTTGCTCTCGGGCTCCACTAAAAGACGAAACCAATCTTACAACTCCCAAGGAAATACCTGGTAAATTGGTATTAGCAAAAATACTTTAATCTGAATATTTGTTTTCTTTGAAATATCAGAAACAATCGGCAGTTCATGCAATAATAATCGAGTTTAGCTACTACAGCTTTTTCGCACATTCTCATCATTAACACATTTAAAGTCACAATCCAAATATCTTTGAAATTTTCAACGATATTAATACAAGTGGCTCAAAATAAGCTTATGTGAGAAAAATTTACCCACCAAAATATGGTTGGGCTCAAGGACAACACAAGACATCACGACTAACCATGCAAAAACATAACCATGCAATTACACAATAGTTTTTATGAGTTATAAAATTGTGGCATATTTTAATAAGTTTATTTCTTTTATAATTCTTAAAAAACATATTTTTTAAGAATTATATTGTGAGCTTAATGCCAAATAATTCATGAAGCAACAGGTTGCTACAACAACAAAGTTCTTTGCAGAACTTAAACCAAGCTGACTAGACCATGGTTTCGTCGGACGCTACTCCGACTCATCAGTAGTCTCAGTGGTTTTAGCAGTCCACTAACTTTGACAAGCTAATAGGCGCAAGATCAATAAAACCAAAGAGGAATTATAGAAGCGCTATACTTTGTCAAAGCAATGTTTTTCTACTCTTTTGCTAGTCGCAAAATTTCAAAAAGTTGACTGCATTGATTCTGCAAAGATTCTGTTGTTGCGCTTTTTTGTTTACTTCTTTATCACGTATCAATCTAGGTTCCAACATTTTGTTGGTATTAAACCATAGAAGGCGTGAAGAAGGTTTTTTTGAAAGCAGATGTTTATTATATGCGCAGACATATAATATTACATCATGTTTTCGTAGGTCGTGCTCGCACCAGTTTACATGAGTTATAAAATTGTGGCATATTTTAATAAGTTTATTTCTTTTATAATTCTTAAAAAACATATTTTTTAAGAATTATATTGTGAGCTTAATGCCAAATAATTCATGAAACAACAGGTTGCTACAACAACAAAGTTCTTTGCAGAACTTAAACCAAGCTGACTAGACCATGGTTTCGTCGGACGCTACTCCGACTCATCAGTAGATTGATAGATTGATACGTGATAAAGAAGTAAAAAAAAAAGCGCAACAACAGAATCTTTGCAGAATCAATGCAGTCAACTTTTTGAAATTTTGCGACTAGCAAAAGAGTAGAAAAACATTGCTTTGACAAAGTATAGCGCTTCTATAATTCCTCTTTGGTTTTATTGATCTTGCGCCTATTAGCTTGTCAAAGTTAGTGGACTGCTAAAACCACTGAGACTACTGATGAGTCGGAGTAGCGTCCGACGAAACCATGGTCTAGTCAGCTTGGTTTAAGTTCTGCACAGAACTTTGTTGTTGTAGCAACCTGTTGCTTCATGAATTATTTGGCATTAAGCTCACAATATAATTCTTAAAAAATATGTTTTTTAAGAATTATAAAAGAAATAAACTTATTAAAATATGCCACAATTTTATAACTCATGTAAACTGGTGCGAGCACGACCTACGAAAACATGATGTAATATTTTATGTCTGCGCATATAATAAACATCTGCTTTCAAAAAAACCTTCTTCACGCCTTCTATGGTTTAATACCAACAAAATGTTGGAACCTAGATTGATACGTGATAAAGAAGTAAACAAAAAAGCGCAACAACAGAATCTTTGCAGAATCAATGCAGTCAACTTTTTGAAATTTTGCGACTAGCAAAAGAGTAGAAAAACATTGCTTTGACAAAGTATAGCGCTTCTATAATTCCTCTTTGGTTTTATTGATCTTGCGCCTATTAGCTTGTCAAAGTTAGTGGACTGCTAAAACCACTGAGACTACTGATGAGTCGGAGTAGCGTCCGACGAAACCATGGTCTAGTCAGCTTGGTTTAAGTTCTGCAAAGAACTTTGTTGTTGTAGCAACCTGTTGCTTCATGAATTATTTGGCATTAAGCTCACAATATAATTCTTAAAAACATATTTTTTATAAATTTTATATAAATTATAAAAAATAAATTTTTAAAAATAATATAAAAGAAATAAATACAATAGTTTTTAATCTACTCTTGAGTTGACCTTTAGACAAGTTAACATCAAAAAAGCTACAATTGTTAACTAATTTACTCATACGGTTTAAAGGAGCAGTTAACATATAATTTGTTCTACTAAATGGTAAGTAAATTAAATTGTTAGCATTTCTACTGCTTCTACGATTAGAATTAAAATTTATAAGAGAAAGAAGTTCTGGAGAATCGAATACACCGGTGATGAGTTGGTGCAAATAGACGATATCTGCAGACTTCCTTCGCTCACTCAATGATTGCATTTTTAAAAGTTTCAAGCGATCCTCATAAGGAGGAAGGTTTAAAATGTCAAATCCACTTAAGCCTCTTAGGACAAACCGAACGAAGCATTTTTGGATTCTCTCTATTCGATCAACATGAACATTGTAACTTGGAGACCAAACTTGACTTGCGTACTCCAAGTGAGGACGCACTATTGCATAATACAGCGTTGTAGTCGTAATCATGCTATTGAATTCTTTGGCCCAGCGTTTAATATATCCAAGCATAGAAGATGCTTTTTTACAAATGTTATCAATATGAATGTTAAAGGAAAGCTTAGAATCCATACATATTCCCAGATCTTTAACGACATCCACACGACATAAAGCAGTATCTTTTATCTTATAATCAAAAACTAAATTATTCCTTTTTCGCGAAAAGGTCATAGTTTGGCATTTATCTGGATTAAGAAACATATTATTTTTAGAACACCAAACTTCAAAAGATTTCAGATCGGACTGGAGTAGGGCTGAATTGTCTTGAGAATTTATTTTTCTGTATATTTTCATATCATCCGCATAAATAAGCAGATGAGAGTTTTTAATGATATGGGTCACATCATTAATGGCTAAAATAAACAGAAGTGGACCTAGGTGACTTCCTTGAGGAACACCAGATAACGCAATAAACTCTGCAGACAAAACCCATCGGAATCGTATTTGATAAGATCGGTCTGACAAATACGATTTAATCCAGTTTACAAAATATTGTGGAAATCCAATGGACTTAAGTTTAAATAGAATTAAATTGTGTGGTAACTTATCAAATGCCTTGCTAAAATCAGTGTAGATGCAGTCGACCTGGCAACCAGATTCAATGGTGTTTAAGCAAAACGTTGTAAAATCGAGCAGATTAGATACCGTAGATCTGCCACTAACAAAACCATGCTGACGAGTTGTTATGACTTCACGACAGTGAATTTTTACCCGATCATACACGATTCGCTCAAAAAGTTTTGGAATCGATTACAGTTTAGCAATGGGCCTGTAGTTAATGACATCATTCCTGCAATCTTTTTTATAAATAGGACTAATAAATGATTTTTTCCAAAACAGTGGAAAATAACTTTCGTTTATATATTTATTAATAACAAAGAAAGTGGTTGACACAAAATTGAACCGCATTGAGTTAACACTGCGGCAGGAATTCCATCAGGTCCAGTGCTAAAATCTTCATCGATCGAACTAATATATTTTAAAATATCCTCTGAGGTAAAGGATAAAGATTCCAAAGAAACTCTGGGTGTAGAATTCATATATTCAAAATACCCCTCATCAGGATCAAAAGAATCCGAACAAAATGAATCTTTAAAAAGATTTGCAAACAAACCACAAATAATGACGGGATCATCAGTAATTCCATCCACAGTTTTGAATGATGAAGGGAATCCATCGGATTTCTTCTTTGTATTTATGAATCCCCAAAACTTCTTTGGATCAGACAGTATTCTCAGCTTTATATTGTCTAAATATTCATTATATAATGCAGCTGAGCTATTTTCAAATTCCAGAAACAAACGTTTGTAGGTTTCCAGGTCATTTGAGTCTAAACTACAGACATATTTCTTCCATGCCCTATTCCTGTTATTGCGAAGAGTTTTTAAAACCTTAGTGTACCAAGGGTACGCACAGTTTTTCGCAAATTTGAGGCTATATGGTACGGACTGAGAGAACACAGTAAAGAGCTCCATATAAAAAAAATTTATGGAATTATCAAGGTTATTTCCATTTAAGTACTCTAAAATAACATTTAGTTTGTTATGAAGTAAATGATTCAACTTCAAAAAGTCAGCTTTTTTAAAATTGAATTCATAAACCTTATCGATTGAACTCGAATTTACTATGCTCTCCCTGTCCGATTTATACCAAATGGATGGTATTCATCAACATTAGTCAGAGCATGAAAGGCCCTCTTAACAATTACATTGTTACTGTCTGTAGTTAAGACCAGGTCAAGAAGTCTTTCAAGACTATTATATATACAACTTACTTGTTGTAAGTCAGAACATATATTGTCAACAAATATATGTTCTTGGCGAGTCTTCGAATTTGATGCACAAAAATATGTATCATCGTCGGAAGAATGCCATTTTAAGTCAGGCAGATTGAAATCGCCCAACAGTAAAATGTCGTCAGTAACGTCAAGTAGACTTATTATATCGACTCATAACCGCCAAAATATCTTAAGCGCCAAAAAGAAAATTTTACAGGAGAAGGTTTTTTTTAATTATCTTTGCTATTAATTTTATCTTTTATCTCTTATCTCTTTGCTATTAATTTTATTTTAATAATTTTATCTCTTATATTGATTAATTTCTTTTAGAGAATTTCATCTTAAGCGACACTTTGCTGTCATGAAAAATGTAAACAAACATGTAGTGTGTACTTAAGCTAAAATTGCTTTTGGTTTAAATTCATGATCTAATTTCGTACACCTATGAAATTTTGACAGACGATGTAAACCATCGCAAATTATCGATTTTCATCAAAAAACATAAATCGGATATTATGTCGCTTAAGATATTTTGGCGGTTATGAGTCGATATATTCTACGCAATCCGCAAGGCTTGCATAAACTTCTGCACTGCTCTTTGGGGGAACATACGCATTAATAACATATACATTGGAATTACAATGTATAACCTTAACGCATATAAGTTCGATATTAGAAGAGCAGGGAATATCAATTAAGGAACTGACAAAGGAATTCCTTACAGCTAAAAGGACACCACCACCAACAGCAGAAATATTGTTAGTGTGTCTGTCTCTTCTAAAAACTTGAAAACTATTGTCAAACAATTCCAAGTCAGTAATGCTTCCGTTCAGCCATGTTTCTGTTAACGCGATAATATCCTCAGAGAAATTCTGAGACGCCAAAAATATGTCGCGCGTTTTAGAACGTAATCCCCTTACATTCTGATAGTAAAGGGATAATCTATTTAGTTTTTTTGGGTCTGATGGGCGATTTTATTCGTCCTTCTAGACTTATTTTTAGGCGTAAACTCAGAAACGAGGATATTATCGGCCCACATTTTAGAGTTAAGAACAGATGCAAACTCTTCAGCTGCAACCGTTAGAATAAAGGAGGCGTGGGAAGGCTTGTTACCAATTTTTTTGCATGAACAGAATGCATTTTGACTATATAATATATTTTGTTTGACAAACGTCATTACATTTTCAGTTGTTGTGTCGGGCTGAAGACGTGAAATGAATAAGAGTTTTCGCCTCGACACTGCCCTTAAATTAATTATTAGGTTATTGGGCTCAGTTGCAATCAAATTTGGACTATAAGTCAATGGAAGAGTTAAAGATGGAGGTGAAGAAATAACAGTGTTATTATTTTCTGCAGGCATAGCCGTGGTCTGCTTAGCCTGAGGAGTGTTTGCAGACGTCTTGCGACGCTTATTATTTTTATTTTTGTTTTTCGTCTTCTTTTTTGAGCTATTTTGGTCTTTTTCGGATTGAATGTAAGTTTGAGTCCCGGAAGAGATAGTCTGAGACAAGGAAGGCAAAATGTTTTCCGGAGAAGAACATTCATCATATACGCTAATACTGGGTGCGGCACTAACTTCGCTAAAAAATGTTACAATTTCCCTAAAATTGTTATTTAACGAGTTAAGACTTTCTCCAAATAGCTTTATTTTAGAATAAAGCTCATCTGGGGAAAGGGCCCTGCACGAAGCACAGTACCAGCGAAGACCTGATCGGACAGACATTAAATCGTCTAAACACGATTTGGAAATACCCGCACATCTCGCATGAAACATTCGCTCACATGGTCCAGAACAACTGAACATTGGGTTCAGAATATTCTGGCTTTTACATAGCTCGTTTAGGGAACAAGCAGCAATATTTTCACTAGAAAAATAATCCATGTTGCAAATTGAGCAGAACGTGCCTAAAGGGTTAAAATTCTGTAGATATGTATATATGCAGTAAGCGCACAGTTAAAAAACAAAAACAACACACACTACGCTTGATAATGGCAAAGCAAAGCACAAAGAAGAATCAAATTAAAATAAAAAAAAAAAACACAGTAAGCAAGCAAGCTAGCATGGAATCAAGCATGCAGACGAAACACAAAATACAAGAATGTTGTTTATATAATTAATGTAAATTAATACCACTACAGTGTAATAATGTATGAACACTCACGAAATATTATACTAATAATAACACTGCACAAAAAAGTTAACGCAAATCGTTGAAAATAAACACAAAACACTTCTAACACTGACTAACAGACGAGATCAACTGAACACAAGAGATCTTTCACAAAATGATTTGCTGATACACTGGAAAGGTTGTGCGAAGGAAAGAATTAGCTTCATAAATGCAAGTAGTTCTGTAACGGAAATATTTCGCGGATGGCCTCAATGCAAAGAACCTTGGTGTTACAAATTGGCGAGTGTTGGTCAATTTTTACTGGTCGTAATCCAAAAGTGTAATAAATCAATAATGTGCATAATTAACACAGATGGATACAGACTTCAATTTAATGTACGATGACCCAAAAAAAAAAAAATATTTGCAATAGAAGACTTTTATAAAAAATTCATAAATGTAGCTGAAAATAACGTTCACGACCCCGCTTGCAAAAAAATTATTAATACTTTAATATTAGAAAGCAATATCCCACATAGTAAGTAACGATATTCTTTATGCTTTATCTTATAACGATATCCTTTTAATTTTTTTCTATTTTAACAGAAGTCAAATACTTAGGATTATTCCTGGCCATCCATGGATTTTTGGTGCCTACTTCCAAATGGACTTCCAAAGACACATGTGGAAAAAAAAACGATCACTAAGAGTTCAATAAAAGACTCCCAGAACTCCTTTATATAAGTTAATTCGAGTTAAAACGCTTTATTTATTTTTGGCACTATGTGCCAGTGCTAAAATTACACCACTTTATTTATTGGAGCGTATCTTAAAACTTAACTAACATTCAAAAGATAATCTATCCCTTAGCCTTGAGTTGCTGCTGCTGTCGTTGTTGTTGTTGTTGTTGTTGTTGATGTTACTGCTGCGGCTGTTTTTGCTGACGCTGTAGTTTGTTATTCCTGCTATTGTTGTAGTGGGCACTGCTTGCTGGTGCTATGTTGTTATTATTGTTGTTGTTGCTGCTACTGTTGTGGCTGTTTTTACTGACGCTGTAGTTTATTTAGATCGCGATATTGTCACGTATGAATTTATACTCTGGCTCTAGCGGATACGCGTGCAATGTTAGCTGACACCTGCTAACTACTCCCCCCTTGGAGTGAAGTCGTCCCCGGCTTCCTTTAGAACTCTATCGAGGACCATGATATTGTTGTTTTTCCTACGTTTTTTGGCGATCAGTTGGCCCACAAAAATTACTACAAAAAGTGCTGTGATGAATATGAAAATGATCATCCACTGTCTGGAGCTCTGGTGAATTAACTCCTTCAGATTGGCGATGTGACCAATGTTTTTAATGTTAGCCTTATGTAAATACGGAAGTGACAGTAGTGAAATATATTCTGTGATATTAACAAACTGGGCCGGTGTAGCTTCGGGATGTGAATGACTGATTTTCTTCCAGTTGGTGAACGTCATCCCGTTTATAGTAACTTCACTTTCGAAAATAACCAAAAATGTGCCATTTACTATGATTGTTGAGTTATTCCTGGTTCTTTTAGATTGCTCAAAAGCTTTCAATTCCATAAATCATTTAAAACTCTGCAATAAGCTTAAGAATTGGTATGGATTTTCTCCACCGGCAATAAAATTGATATGGTCTTATCTGTGTGATCGTTTTCAGTGTGTTTGCGCTGGTAATTCGTCCTCTGACTTTGTTCGAGTTGTAAAAGGTGTGCCACAAGGGTCCGTTCTGGGACCATTTTTGTTTTCCATCTATGTTAATGATTTTCCGTCAATCTTGAATCAATGTTCCACTCATATGTACGCTGATGATATACAGCTTTATGTCTCGTGCGATAAAACTGATCTTTGTAGTGGTGTGAATATCCTCAATCAAGAACTCCATCGAGTTGGGAATTGGGCCACAGAAAATGAGCTTGAAATTAATCCAAGAAAATCTAAATGTTTGCTGATCTATAAAAAACCTTTAAATTATAATAGTCTTCCTGCTATCGAAATCAATGATTCGATAATTGAATATGTGTGTAAGGTTAAGAATTTAGGTTACATTTTTAATAATACCTTGTCATGGAATGACCACATAACTAGTGCCTCAGGTAAGGTAAATGGTATGTTACGCAGTTTATGGCCTTCCCAATACTTTACTCCTTTAAGAATTAGACTGCTTATAGCAAAAACATATTTAATACCCATTCTTCTGTATGGCTGTGAAGTATTTGCAAACGCTGACTATTTACATAAGCAAAAATTGAATGTCACGTATAATAATATCGCTCGATATGTATATAGTCTGAGTAGGTACGATCATGTTTCGGAATATGCATACCAAATAAATAAAATTACCTTTGAAAACCTAGTCAAGATAAAAGTTCTTCACTTTATTCACAAATTAATTTTTTCCGCTGAACCCATTTATCTATTCGATAGACTTCGCTTTACTCAATCACGCCGCAATAACAATATGGTATTAGCTAGACACTCTTGCCTTGTCTCCGAGAGACAACTCTTTATGTATGGATCACGTCTCTGGAATTCCCTAGATTATACCACACAGCAAATAAGTAGCGCGGTCAAATTTAAAAAGAAACTATATCTGTTATTATCGTCCTTTAATTAAGTTTTAATATATTCTCCGTTAGTGATAAGTTCTTTTAAATTGTTTAAATTATATTTAATATTTATTTATACATCCTTTTATTTTTTCTTCTTGTTTGTCTTTTCTGGCTTATCTATCCTGTTTATTTGCTATGTTTTCGTTTTTCTGATGTAATATACACATAATGTTTTGTTTTAAGTTTATGTATTAAATGTAAGTGTTACTGCTATAATACTTTTAATGATTAGTGTTAGCTTAGAGATATTATATCTTGTAACGCTAAGAACTGCAAATAATAATAATTAATAATTAATGAATAATTAATTCTCTTCACGCAATTCCACTGATTGGTCGTTTATGACAACTACACCGTCGTTGACCTCCTCGATCGAAGAAACGTGAAAAGTTGAGGTTGTTTTGCAAGCCGCCTTGTGATTATTTAGTAATTGTTGTATGCAGGAACTTCCTTTCAGATGTTGGCAAAATGTTATTGCAGTCGCATGTTCGCAGTTATCTAGCGGTTGGTGTAGTTTATTACACTCGGCTACAGTGTCGGTTTCTAAATTTAATATTCTGTGTTTATGTATTACTGGCAGTATTTTAATTTTATTACATATTTTGGAAATTTTCGGGTATAAAAATGTATAAAATAGATGTTATCATTATTTTGGAAAACTTTTATTTTTGATACGCTTAGGATATCGCTAATGCTAACGTTGACAAAATGCTCAGCACTTAATACATTTTCAATTTCTTTGCTATCTGGAATTGTTGGATTTACAATGTTTAGTTTTGCTAGAGTAATCGAGTAAATGACATTCTTAATACTTGTTATTACGGCCTTGTTTCTAGCAATGGCTAGGTCAAATAAATGTCCTGTGTCTATTTGCGTTTGTTTCGATGCAATTAGTAGTTTGTTAACTATTTCTGTCAATTGATTTATTTTAATTTGCAGTTCGGTGTTAATGATAATCTGTCGATCGTTGGCTTCTATTAAGGCCTCTTCTTTAGTTACCACTTGGTTGAAGTCATCAAAGTCCGGGGTGCCAGCTATGTATTTTAATGCTGTTCCCCAAAAATTAATACTTCAGGAGTGTCGGTGGTGAATCCTTACTGCATTCAGTAGGGTAATGATTTGGTCAACATCAGCTTTTAGCAGTTCCCTCATATGGGACTGTGGAAAATGATTAAGTATGTTCTCGGTGTCTTGGGCTATGTTTCCGTAGTCTGTTAGGTTTGTTATGTGTAATAAAAACTCATAATGGTCGTAAGTTGCCACCAATCCTTCAGTTACTGGGATATAATAGGAGCTGGTGTAGTTAAGTATTTTCGCGTGAGTCCACCGGGTTATTGTTAGTAGGATAAGTCTGAAATAGTAAAGAGAGAAGATAAAAAAATCATTTTAGATTGTCTTTATGGACTTCCCTTCCATCAGTAAGAACTTTTGTTCCCAGATCTGCTTGAATACTTTTCTCAATAAAGAGTTTAGTGAATTTATTGCCTACTCGCTTATTTGTTTTTATGTGAACTTTGTCACCGGGTTTGAAGTTTCGTATATGGCGATTCTTATTGTGGTATTTTAAGTTTCTTTCCAGAGCTTTAGCAAGTTTTTGTCTTATCTCTTCTATTAGTGTATGGGGTGCCGAGTGAATTATATCTATGGGTCTATAACCTGTAATCGAATGGATTGTTCTGTTGTATTTTGTAACTGCCAGTGATATTAGCTCAGGTGTATCAGAAATGCCTTCTTCCAGTTTTATGCACCTAGCTATTTCTGTAAGGGTGCTATGGAATCTTTCTACTTGCCCATTGCTGACGCTATGGAATGGGGGTGTAGTGCAAATAGAAATGTTAAAGGTATTTTTAAGAATTGTTTTTATAGTTTCAGAATTAAATGAACGTTCATTATCACATACAATGGTTTGGGTATCTTTAAAAAACCAATCATATATATGAGTGGCTGCCTTATGTCAACAATTGCTCTTGACTGAATAGGGCTTACAATCGCATATTTTGAAAATTTGTCTATTAAGGTGAGGAAATGTTGTTTATCAGTGGAGTAAATATCGATATGCAATATCTCTCCTGGATGGGAGGGTATGGGTGTTTGGCCTATTTTGCCTCGCGACAGATTTTGCACGTCGATATTACTTCTTTCAGTTTTTGTCTAAGTTCTGGGAAGAAGTAGTCCCTCAGAATTTGTTGCACATTTTCTCGTGCATTTCGGTTTTTCGCATTTTTTTCGTTTTCTCTTCCGTTGCAGAGGACTATTTGGTTTCTAAAGCAATTAAGTGGATTCTGAACGGTAGATATGGTTTTTGTCAGAGAAATTTCACTATGCAGGGTAGCAGCCTCTGAGTCGGAGGATTCTTCTAACAAATTCAAATGTTGCCTAGATAATGCATCCGCAACATAAGTTTCTTTCCCTGGTTTATAGAAGAATTTGGGTGGAAATTCCTCTACAAAGGCTCTCCATCTCTTAATCTTCGCATTTGGATTCTTATCAGATAAGAGGCTGATGGTCTGTGAAAATATTTAGTTGTCTGGTCACGTACAAATAATTAAGCAATTTCTGTAGTGACCACACAATAGCTAATAACTCACGCTCATTCGTAGCGTAATTTTCCTCAGTACCCGACAGGGTTCTCGATATCATCGTAATTGGTCGGCCATTCTGCGATAAAACAGCACCAATTGCGTGAGAAGAAGCGTCCGCTGTTAAGTCGAATGGTTTCCCAAAATCAGGGTAGAGAAGGAGAACATCCTCGAATGCAAGGATTTTTTTTTACTTTATCAAAAGCCGATAGTGCCTCGTTATCGAATTCTATTTTGACATTCTTAGAGCGGTTGGACCCTATATGTCCATTTTCTCCCCTCAGGAATTTTGTTAACGGTTTTACAATTTTCGCGTAGTCTCTTATGAAACGCCTGTATTATCCCGCTAAGCCTAAAAATGATCGCAGTGCTCTGAGAGTTTTCGGCACTTCGTAATTTATGATGTCTTTGATTTTTTCAGGACAAGTTTTAATTCCATTGCCTGACACCATAAAACCCAAAAACTCTACTTCTGTTCTAAAAAATTTCGATTTCTCAGTTGAAACACGCATTCCTGCTTCGAATAGTTTCGACAAAATTGTACCAATATCGTCCAAGTGTTTTTCCTGTGTCTCAGAGAAGATGATAACATCATCTATGTAGACGTGGCAGCATTTCCCTATCTGATCCCTCAGGACATCATCTATGGCTAGTTGAAATATGCCTGGGGCATTTTTCAGCCCAAATGGTAAGCGGCAAAATTCGTACTTGCCATTATTGACGGAGAAAGCAGTTTCTCGCGATCTCGCTCGGCCAAGTTAATTTGGTGAAATCCCGACTTAAGATCTAGTGTCGTGAAATATTTGGATTTCCCTAGGATATTTGTCACAGATAGTTTTCTCGTTTAATTTTCTGAAATCTATTACTAGACGCATCTTACGTTTGCCCTCTGCACCGAATCCTTTCTTGTCTACTATCCATATCGGGTTATTAAATGGTGAGCGTGACGGCCTAATTATTCCATTAGCTAAGAGATCCTCTATCTCTTTCTTTACAAAAGCAGCAGCTGCTATTGGATACGGGTACGTTTTTGAATAAACCGGTTCACTGTCAGTTGTCCTTATAGTCGCTATGACGCTGGTATTGTATGGTAACGCCTCATTTGGGTCAGCAAATACCCCTGATTTTTCTCTAATTAATTGCGATAACTGCCTACTTTCGGTGGGCCCTAAGACTATATTATTAACATTTTCACAATAAAAGTACAGCAACTTCTCATTCCCGTCATTGTAATTTATAATCCCCTTCTTCATATCAAGAAGAGCATTTATATCTCTAAGGAGATCGAAACCTATTATTCCATCAAAAGTGTGGAGAGTTGGTAAAATATAGAAAATTGAGTTTTTATTAAAAATATTGATAATGCATTTTCGCAGAATTTTATCGGTACCGTGTATCGATTTTACTGTGAAAGGAATTTCTAATTTCCTTATACCCTTTAAAAAACTAAGATTCTTAACGTAATTCTTCGAGGCACCGCTGTCGACCAAGAATTTTAATTCTTTGCCCGCGAACTTCCTGCTGACGTATGGCAGGAGGGATTTTAGTCTAAAAAATTGATTTCGTCAGTTGCCTCATTCTCTATGTCTTCATCCTCTGGGGTGTTGCCATGTACGATTTGATCTTCGTCCTCGTCCTCGCTGGGAAAGTAAGTGATACTGCCAACATAAATTCCAGGTATGTGTCTGTCATTGTGTTCATGCTGTTTCAAATGGTTAATACGTTGTAGCTTGGCAACATGTTGTCTGTCGCTTTCATATTGTCTTTTAGGTGGTCTCTCTTCATGGTTAGCTGTTTGAGTCCTTTCTATGTTGAAGTTGTTTGATGGTCTATTGGGAAATGGGCCTCGTGGTCCTTGGTTTCGAGGAAAGGGTTGTCTATTTTGCATTGGCCTATTTTGAGTGAACAGTGGTCTTTCTTGTTCCTGCGATGGTCTGTTTTGTCGAAAATGTGATAAAGAAGGATCAATCTCCATTGGGACGGGTCGTTCCCATTGGGGCCTCATGGGGAGTCTACGAAATTGCGGCAAACTGCCTCTTTGTGGCATGAGTGCCGGTCGATTGTTGAATGAGTTTGAGTGATCTTGCATGGTTCGCCTCTAGCTCCTGAGCTAGGGCTAAGGCCGTAGGCATATCGCTTGGCCTGGACGAGAATAGAACGTCGCATAGCGGTCTGTTCAATCCGGAAATAAAAACTCTTAGTGCGTCTTGTCTGTATTTGTTGTTAAGAGACTCAATAAGTTCAGTCTGTCCGCTGTGTGTCATTATTGTTTTGTTCACTAGAAGTGTTAGTTTCTTCTCCACTTCCTCATAAAATTCGACAATTGTTAATCGACCTTGTCGCATTGTCGACATTTCTTGTTCTATAAGGTAGATAGGTCTTTTATCTGCGTAGGTAAAATCGAGTCTTGCAATAATTGCATGGAAATTAAGCGTGATGTTAAAGGATGATAGGACCATGTCGGCGGAACCTACTATTTTGTTCCTGACTATCGCAACAGCTTGGTAGTGTTTTGAACTACCATCATAATTTGCATACATTTTGTAGGCGGTGTGAGCCGCATGCCTCGAGGACACGTATTGTGCCTGGTCCCCAGAAAATTCAGGCAGGGACTTTACAAGGTCAAGTGATTCGTCACAGTTTCTGCCTGGCTCTATTGTCACTTCTTTAAAGTCCTCCACTTGCGAAGGTGTCTCTATTTGAGTCAGTCTGTTCGTTAATTCATCTAGCTTCCCCTGAAACTCACGTTTAGTCTGTTCCGTGGCTGCTTTGATAGCAGCATTAAAAGACCTTGCAATGTTTGAGCATCCATTTTCGATTATCGCATCTCAATTAATTAAATAGATTCAAAATAATTTTTATTCACAGTAACTGGTTTTTGTTTTAAAAAAAAGGGTAAACAAATTTTGTTTCGATTGAACACTTTATTAAAAACTTTGGTTTAACAATTATTTATTAATGTAATTTTTATTCCTTGAATGAAAGAATTATTTCCTTCTACGCTTTTAACTTCAACTAAATTACAGGAAATTATAATAAAATAAGTTTAAAGATCCAATTTACATAAGTTTCAATTAAAATTTCTGCCTATGCTTGCTCAGCACTTTACTTACATAAACTTAACAGCATCCATGTTGTCCAGTCATTCCTCCTTGTAGTTCTTTTTGTTCAATAAGTGTTCTTCCAGTTACTGGTAAGTTTCTTGTTTCTTATTAGTTCCTTTAATTTATTCTTATTTTTTATTTTAATTAATTTAATAAAATTTTTTATGAATTTTTTTTTTAGATTTAATTTAAGTTTTTATATTTTTAAAATTATCGATTTTTTTTGAAATAAATTGTTTTTTTTTCTTTTTTTTCAGGTCAGTTTATCCCAGATATGGGTAAGTTTTTTTACAACTCTTTATTTAAAATGTTCAACTTGAATTTCCAATTTTTTATCTTATTTTGACTGCTTTATGTTTCATTCCACTATGTGGGATTTAAATTTGTTTCTTTTATTTTCGTTCAGGGTCCGAACCCTTGCCACGCACTATAACTTTTTTCACGTGGCCCCACGTTGGGCGCCAGTTAATTCGAGTTAAAACGCTTTATTTATTTTTGGCACTATGTGGCGTCCGTGGCGTAGTTGGTTAAAGTGCGTGGCCGCTATGTCAAAGAACCTGGAGACCCGGGTTCGAACCCCAGCAGCAACAGAAAATTATTTGAATTTAAATAATTTTTCTGTACGGCCGCCACCTCTCTGCAGACAATAGCAAACCTCAGAGAGTAATCAAAATGCCATGTAAAGCTTCTTGAGAACGAGAACATTCCGTTCATCGCCGTTCGGAGTCAGCGCTAAACAATTAGGTCCGGTTCTCGGTCAATTGTGTACAAACTTAATAACACGCACAACACAATTGATCATAAGAAGCTAGGTCAAAGTCCTTTCAAGGGCTGAAATGGCCAGTTATTTATTTTTTATTTTTTTTATGTGCCAGTGTTAAAATTACACCACTTTATTTATTGGAGCGTATCTTAAAACTAAACTAGCATCCAAAAGATAATCTATCCCTACGCCTTGAGTTGCTGCTGCTGTCGTTGTTGTTGTTGTTGTTGTTGCTGCTACTGCTATGGCTGTTATTGCTGACGCTGTAGTTTGTTATTCCTGCTATCAGTCTCCGAATAACACTCATTGCGAGCAGACCGTCTTTCGCTGCGTTTTTCCTATTTTGCTTATCGTTTGTTTCTCGCTAAACACTCTTCGTCTATCTCTCCAATTTATAACTTCTGCAAGTGTCTAATTTATTTATTTGTGTGTGGTACACGCGTGTGCGGTAAACATGCCCCCCGGACCCCCCGATCGAGGGGAAAACCGGTTTGCTCTGCTAGCAACAGGTAGCCCTAGAGCAAAGGAGAAGAAAACATTACAAACACATTTACCATTCCCCGAACTGCCCTTAGTACAGAAACCAAATCCCAAATTTGTTGTTGTCTCTTCCAAAGACGAAAACAAAACAATATCAGAATATTCTTGTTTCGCACTTCAGCGCTCATTGCATTTAATTAGCAAAGATGTAACTTCTGTTACGGTTCTTCGCGATGGCAACCTGTTATTGCTTGTAAAAACCAAAGCTGCTGCCGAAAAGTTTACTTCTTTTGCATGGAATTTGTTCTATAACATGTAAGTACCATGAGAATCTCAACATTACGAAAGGTGCTGTGTATGCCCCTTGCTTAAATAATATCCCTGATGATGAAATTATTAAGGAATTAAGCCTCCAAGGAGTTGTTGCAATATACAAATTTAAAAAAGTTGTAGATGGCACAGTGCAACCAAGCGGAGTTGTGTTGTTGTCATTCGATTCTTACCATCTCCCTAACAAAATTGATATTTCGTGGTACACTGTACGCGTGAGAGAGTTCATACTTGTCAAATTCTCGGCCATATAGCCAAACGCTGCAAAAAAAACCCGGCCTGTGACAATTGCAACCTACCTCCGCACAATCCGACGGCGTGCACACGGACTTTCTGCGCAAACTGTGCTGAATCTCATCCTGCTTCTTTTAAGGAATGCAAGAAATACCTTCAACATAAAGATATTATTAAAATAAAAACCCAGAATAAATGCACCTTGCGCGAAGCGCAACAACTCCACAGAGCCCAAAATCCGACCTAATCCCGGGAACAAAGCTTCGCTTCTGTTGTTTCCACAACAATAAACCAGTCGCAACCAAGACCCCAACAGCAACAACAACAGAACGAAAAAACTAATCTAAGCATTTCGAAGCCAACAATTATAAATCCGAAACAAGCTAACCCAACAACTAGTACTGTGACGACCCAAAACCAGCAGTCAATTTTGGGTGCACACGTTTTCCATCATCAAGCAGAAACTGAATTATTTTAGATTAAATTTATTATTATTATTTTTATTTGCCTTTGAATTATTGTTATTCTATTATTTAATTGAATTACTGAATAATTAAGCTTTGTTTAATTAATTAAATTAGATATTGAATATAACTAAGCACCCTGTGCCAACATAAACACATAGAATAAGGTATATATATTTTGTTGGTGTGAGCAGCGGTCAATGCGGCAAAAGTACAGCAAAGCTTATCATACGATTTCAACATTTCAACATAACATTGAGCATCAACCAGAGAAAGAGAGAAACACACGTAAAAACCAGTATTTCCCCTACCAACGATCTAAGCCTAACACAAACAGTGCGACGCACAACTCGAGTTGCCAGTAAGCATAGCTTAACGAGAGGTACATGAAAATACAAATACAACTCGAATTATCAGCAAGCACAGCGCAACAAGAAGCATATGAAAATACAAATACAACTCGAGTTACCAGCAAGCATGGTTGAATAAATAAGGTTGTCGCATGGGTGAGAGCGAGTTCCCATAAATGTCAAATCGAAGTTGACATCTCATACAAAATCTGAAAACGAAAATTAATAACATGAAAAGCCGTTGAAGTTGTTGTTGTTGCTTTTCATTGATTTTGACAATTATGGGTACTGAAAAGAGAGTACGATCAGCCACGAGACAACCTTATTTATTCAACTATGCCAGCAAGCATAGCTAACGAGAGGCACATGAAAGTACAAATACAACTCGAATTATCAACAGGCATAGCGCAACAAGAGATGCATGAAAATACAAATACAACTCGAGTTACAAGCATACCCTAACGAGAGACACATGCAAACACAAATACAACTCGAGGTGCCAGCAATCATAGTTTAACAAGAGGTACGACTGAAGCAGTGAATGAGTTGAACAGTCAGTAGCTGACGGACCACCAACCGAGAAGGAAGTTAATCAGAAAAAGTAGCGGACGGACCACCAACCGAGAAGGAAGGCAAATCTCGAGCAAGCAAGTAGCTG
Organism: Pherbina coryleti; assembly: GCA_943735915.1. Lineage (NCBI taxonomy): Eukaryota > Metazoa > Arthropoda > Insecta > Diptera > Sciomyzidae > Pherbina > Pherbina coryleti. The sequence goes on from OX030948.1 coordinate 90,916,631, forward strand.
AGGACTGGAAACGCAAACACGGAGTCGAGAAGGATTGACAGCGGAGGTTGAGGACAAATACAAGGTAGATATTTCTTTTGTTGTGGGAAAAGAGCTATTAGATTATTTGCTAAGGCGCACCGTCAGGGTCGCACGGGTGGTCAAGAAGTTAGGAAGCGCACCGTCAGGTCGCTTAGTCGAGTCTTAGAGTGATAGATTATTTGCTAAGGCGCACCGTCAGGGTCGCACGGGTGGAAAAGTTCAGGCCAGGAAGCGCACCGTCAGGTCGCAGGGTTCAAGCTAAAGAGCTACTAGATTATTTGCTAAGGCGCACCGTCAGGGTCGCACGGGTGGGCAAGTGAAGGCTAGGAGGCGCACCGTCAGGCCGCTTGATCGTGGACGAGACTTGATCAGATTATTTGCTAAGGCGCACCGTCAGGTCGCACGGGTGGGAAAAGACACCTAGAAGGCGCATCGTCAGATCGCCCCAACATAACTCGAGTTTGACGGACAGGGCATAAGTAGGTAGTCAGGGAAAAGTATAGAAACCGGACTAGCACCACAGACATCAGCCGAAGCGTCAACTCCTGGTTCGCGAAGCGCACAGCCAACTTCTACCAACTGGATATCTCTCGCCGCACCAACACCACATCGCTCGCCACACCAACTTACTTTCATTTTCATTGTAAGAAACAGTAACTTAAAAAATTGCTAAATAAACTGTATTTTCAAAACAAACATCCCAAATATAAATTTTTGTGACGAATCCTGGACAGCGGCTGAGCATATCTCAGCTATAGAGGCGGAAGACCGGCAGCCTCGTTACATGGCGCCCGAGCAGGGACACTGAAAATATAGCTTATTGAGCGAGTGTGGTGAAGGCGAGAGTTGGTAAAAGCCGAAATTTTACGCCCGAAAATAAAAGATATATAATTGGAATAAAAACATAATAAAATAAATTTACAAAAACCAAAGAACAGAGTTAAATAAATATAATATAAAAATAATATACAAATAATATACTGAATTTAACAAAAGGCAAGCAAAATAATATACAGAGGTATTTAACTAAAATTGGAAAAAAAAACACAAGGATAACAGAAGGTAAAAAACATATTTATTGCGACACCAAAATGGTCAAGATATCATGGATATACTCACTTCGACGGGAAGACCTCTTGGCTTACGCAGAGGAGTTTGGATTTAGTACCGAGGGCTCCGTTGAAGAATTACGGAAGCGGTTTGCGGCTTACATAAACGAAAGCAGCTTCAAGCTTGAACATGAACAGCGGTTGGCCGAGCTCAAAGCTAAGCACCGACGAGGGTGCTCACCAGGACCGTGTTTTCCGGATGAAACAAATGTGGCACAACCGGTAACACTAATGCTACCGTCACCAGAAGGTGGAGGTCAACAAAAGGGCGAACGAGAACAAAATGTGAATCAAAACAGGGGTCCAGGTCATCAGATGTCGTCACTATCTTATCCTGAAGCGCAGAGGGCTGCAACTCGCGGTCTGCCTAACAGTACAGTCATCGACAGGATAACAAAGTGGTCGGTGAAGTTCAATGGGACTGGAGACCCGCTGGCATTCATAGAGCGTGTCGAGGAGCTTGCAGGAATGCACGATGTGGATGAAAATTTGTTGCCACGCAGCATGCCTGAGTTGCTGACCGACCAAGCACTTCAATGGTACAGGAATAACAAAGCGCACTGGAACAACTGGCGAAGCTTCAAGACCGACTTTTTAGAGTTTTTCCCTACCCGCTAGATTTTTTGAACGTCTGGAAGACGATATTCGACGACGTCAACAAATGCCAGGTGAAAAATTTAAGGAATTCGTTATAGCCATCCAAAATTTGATGCGTCATGGTAATTTAAGCAAAGAACAACAATTAGACCGAATTTACAGAAACAGCAGCCACGGCTTACAACTGTACGTAAAGCGGAGAGAGTTCGCAAGCCTCGCAGAATTAATAAGTTTGGCAGGCGACTTCGAAAATCTGGAGACACCTGAAAGGAACCGAGAGCGAGTAGGACCTCAGAGGATAGAAACAGGTCACAGGCAGATGATGCCAGCGGTATACATCGACCCTTGCACAGCTTGCCGACGCTGTGGGCAGATTGGTCACTTAGCGCAAAACTGCCAAAATCCAGTTGTAGATTTTTGTTGGGAATGTGGTCGAAAGGGCACTTTGACCTATTAATGTTGCCGTCGAAGACAGGGGAGCCAAACAGCAAGAGCCAAATTTTGTAGTGCCTCGACAACGTTAGACAATCTTCGAGCCGAAAAGGGTCGCATAGTGGCTACAGTGGCGCTTGAAGACGTTTTAATGAACGCTACTGTCGACACGGGGGCGACGAGGAGTTTTATTAGCCGATACTATGCAGACAAGCTACGACGAAGAATAAGGACCAAACCAACGAGGACAGATGTTTCTATGGCTAATGGATGCACACAGAGAGCAAATGAGGCGTTAGAAGCAAAAGTATCGCTTGGAAACAGAGCAGTAAAGATAGACATACTGATTCTTCCAGAAGTAGTGGACGGCCTGATAATGGGAATGGATTTCCTGTCTGGCATCGGAACCTCTATACAATGTGGCGATTTCAGCCTAAAGTTACAATTAATGCGGAAGGCGAAGAAGTACCAAGAAATTGTAAATTGCATCGCAGCAGCAACTGCGTCACCAACTGCCATCGCAGCAGCAACTGCGTCACCAACTGCCAGCGCAGCAGCACCTGCGTCACCTACTGCCATCGCAGCAGCAACTGCGTCACCAACTGCCATCGCAGCAGCACCTGCGTCACCACCTGCCGTCGCAGCAGCAAATGCGTCACCAACTGTGAAGAGGACAGCAACAAATAGAAAGAAGTCAGCCATCGCAGCAGCACCTGCGTCACCACCTGCCATCGCAGCAACACCTGCGTCACCAACTGCCATCACAGCAGAACCTGCGTCATCAACTGCCGTCGCAGCAGCACCTGCGTCACCAACTTCCATCGCAGCAGCAACTGCGTCACCAACTGCCAGCGCAGCAGCACCTGCGTCATCAACTGCCGTCGCAGCAGCACCTGCGTCACCAACTGCCATCGCAGCAGCAACTGCGTCACCAACTGCCAGCGCAGCAGCACCTGCGTCATCAACTGCCATCGCAGCAGCACCTGCATCACCAACTGCCATCGCAGCAGCACCTGCGTCACCAACTGCCATCGCAGAAGCACCTGCGTCACCAACTGCCGTCGCAGCAGTACCTGCGTCATCAACTGTGCAACCCTCAAGGGCAGCGACACCTGCGTTATCAACTGTGCATTCATCAAGGGCAGCAACACCTGCGTCATCAACTGTGTATTCATCATGGGCAGCGACACCTGCGTTATCAACTGTGAAACCACGAAGAGCAGCGACACCTGCGTCATCAACTGTGTATTCATCAAGGGCAGCGACACCTGCGTTATCAACTGTGTATTCATCAAGGGCAGCGACACCTGCATCATCAACTGTGGGAACACGAAGGGCAGCGACACCTGCGTTACCAACAGTGTATCCATCACCAGACACAAAAGTTGTCAGAGTAACAGCAGCAGGAAAGATGCGGACAAATCTGGTAGAAGAACCACGGTCTACGGTCTGCTCTGATTTTACAAATTTACCAGGGGAAGAGTTCCCACCGTCTTTCCAACCGGAATATTTAACCTGGAAGCCTCAAGATAGTGAAGCAGCACAGCAGACGGGTCACAACCCATCACCAGACCCGAAAGCCGACACGCCTAGGACGAGCCAAGACCTAGCAGAAAAGTTACGATTAAGTATCTCCCAGTCTCGAAAGTGGTTATCCAAAAGCAGCTCCACGCAGACAAATTACCAAAGATTTCAACGAGATTCTCCCAGAGGGTCCAAGCGTTTTCATCAACGATATACCAGAGAACCCATAGACGACGACGCCACTCTGGAAGATGCGATCAAAGATCTCAAGGCGAAATGGGTGCCATCAAAACAACTTTCTCGGCGACGTCGAGTACGTGGAACATGGTTCCGGATCATAATATCGCGCAGTGGCGTGGTAAGCACGCGCATCGATTCTTCGGCGAAGTAAGGGGGAAGTGTGACGACTCAAAACCAGCAGTCAATTTTGGGTGCACACGTTTTCCATCATCAAGCAGAAACTGAATTATTTTAGATTAAATTTATTATTATTATTTTTATTTGCCTTTGAATTATTGTTATTCTATTATTTAATTGAATTACTGAATAATTAAGCTTTGCTTAATTAATTAAATTAGATATTGAATATAACTAAGCACCCTGTGCCAACATAAACACATAGAATAAGGTATATATATTTTGTTGGTGTGAGCAGCGGTCAATGCGGCAAAAGTACAGCAAAGCTTATCATACGATTTCAACATTTCAACATAACATTGAGCATCAACCAGAGAAAGAGAGAAACACACGTGAAAACCAGTATTTCCCCTACCAACGATCTAAGCCTAACACAAACAGTGCGACGCACAACTCGAGTTGCCAGTAAGCATAGCTTAACGAGAGGTACATGAAAATAAAGAGTGATTTTTTAAGTGCCTGATAACTTTTTTTTAAAAAAAAACGCATAAAATTTGCAAAATCTCATCGGTTCTTTATTTGAAACGTTAGATTGGTCCATGACATTTACTTTTTGAAGATAATTTCATTTAAATGTTGACCGCGGATGCGTCTTAGGTGGTCCATTCGGAAAGTCCAATTTTGGGCAACTTTTTCGAGCATTTCGGCCGGAATAGCCCGAATTTCTTCGGAAATGTTGTCTTCCAAAGCTGGAATAGTTGCTGGCTTATTTCTGTAGACTTTAGACTTGACGTAGCCCCACAAAAAATAGTCTAAAGGCGTCAAATCGCATGATCTTGGTGGCCAACTTACCGGTCCATTTCTTGAGATTAATTGTTCTCCGAAGTTTTCCCTCAAAATGGCCATAGAATCGCGAGATGTGTGGCATGTAGCGCCATCTTGTTGAAACCACATGTCAACCAAGTTCAGTTCTTCCATTTTTGGCAACAAAAAGTTTGTTAGCATCGAACGATAGCGATCACCATTCACCGTAACGTTGCGTCCAACAGCATCTTTGAAAAAATACGGTCCAATGATTCCACCAGCGTACAAACCACACCAAACAGTGCATTTTTCGGGATGCATGGCCAGTTCTTGAACGGCTTCTGGTTGCTCTTCACTCCAAATGCGGCAATTTTGCTTATTTACGTAGCCATTCAACCAGAAATGAGCCTCATCGCTGAACAAAATTTGTCGATAAAAAGGCGGATTTTCTGCCAACTTTTCTAGGGCCCATTCACTGAAAATTCGACGTTGTGGCAGTTAGTAAGTCTATTCATGATGAAATGTCAAAGCATACTGAGCATCTTTCTCTTTGACACCATGTCTGAAATCCCACGTGATCTGTCAAATACTAATGCATGAAAATCATAACCTCAAAAAAATCACCCTTTACAAATACAACTCGAATTATCAGCAAGCACAGCGCAACAAGAAGCATATGAAAATACAAATACAACTCGAGTTAACAGCAAGCATAGCTAACGAGAGGTACATGAAAGTACAAATACAACTCGAATTATCAACAGGCATAGCGCAACGAGAGACACATGCAAACACAAATACAACTCGAGGTGCCAGCAATCATAGTTTAACAAGAGGTACGACTGAAGCAGTGAATGAGTTGAACAGTCAGTAGCTGACGGACCACCAACCGAGAAGGAAGTTAATCAGAAAAAGTAGCGGACGGACCACCAACCGAGAAGGAAGGCAAATCTCGAGCAAGCAAGTAGCTGAGGACTGGAAACGCAAACACGGAGTCGAGAAGGATTGACAGCAGAGGCTGAGGACAAATACAAGGTAGATATTTCTTTTGTTGTGGGAAAAGAGCAATTAGATTATTTGCTAAGGCGCACCGTCAGGGTCGCACGGGTGGTCAAGAAGTTAGGAAGCGCACCGTCAGGTCGCTTGGTCGAGTCTTAGAGTGATAGATTATTTGCTAAGGCGCACCGTCAGGGTCGCACGGGTGGAAAACTTCAGGCCAGGAAGCGCACCGTCAGGTCGCAGGGTTCAAGCTAAAGAGCTGCTAGATTATTTGCTAAGGCGCACCGTCAGGGTCGCACGGGTGGGCAAGTGAAGGCTAGGAGGCGCACCGTCAGGTCGCTTGATCGTGGACGAGACTTGATCAGATTATTTGCTAAGGCGCACCGTCAGGTCGCACGGGTGGGAAAAGACACCTAGAAGGCACATCGTCAGATCGCCCCAACATAACTCGAGTTTGACGGACAGGGCATAAGTCAGGGAAAAGTATAGAAACCGGACTAGCACCACAGACATCAGCCGAAGCGTCAACTCCTGGTTCGCGAAGCGCACAGCCAACTTCTACCAACTGGATATCTCTCGCCGCACCAACACCACATCGCTCGCCACACCAACTTACTTTCATTTTCATTGTAAGAAACAGTAACTTAAAAAATTGCTAAATAAACTGTATTTTCAAAACAAACATCCCAAATATAAATTTTTGTGACGAATCCTGGACAGCGGCTGAGCATATCTCAGCTATAGAGCCGGAAGACCGGCAGCCTCGTACCAGTACTACCAATCAACAACAACAACACCAACAACAACAATTACAGCAACAACAAAAACAACAACAACAACTACAACAACTAAAACAAAAACAACAACAGGAACAACAACTACCACATACCACATTGAACAACATTCAATCAATAATTTTCCAATTACCTCCAACTCTAATACAAATACAATCGACTCAATTGACAGAATTTCCCAAAAAAACCCCTTTTCTTTGAAATCTTCTACAACAGGAAACATTCCAACCTTTAAAAAATCTAGCAAATCTATTGTGTTAACTAACTCTCACAACATCGGTAAACCGAATTCTAAGCAAGAAGAGTTTACAACTATAAGTTCAAGTTCTTCTGAAAATGATTATGATGATGTGATGATGAATCTTCATTAAATAAATTTCCAAAACAGTCAAAATTCTTATATATATTATTATGATGTGCTCTACACTTCTTATTCCTCCTTCTTACCAGTCTATGCTCCACTTTATACACTAATTACTATTATGATAATTGTGTCTTATTCTTTTAATAATTATGATTTCTATAGTTCAATGGAACATTAACGGGTACCTTAATAATTACCACGAGCTTGCTCTATTGGTTAATTCAAAAAAACCCTCAATTATTCTATTGCAAGAGACTCACCTCTCCGTCAAAGCCACTCCAAATATCCCCAAGCAATACATTGGTCACTTCTACAATCTTCCTCAGAATTCGACAAATAAACAAGGAGTTGGTATCCTCATAAAAAGAGGGTTGCCACATACCCGCATTGCACTTAATTCACCGTTATCTGCGATCGCAATTGAACTTAATCTTAAAGTTAAATTTACAGTTATCTGCATCTATATTCCACCTAGCCAACAATTTTCTGAGTCTGAAATACACCAAATTCTAAATACTTTCTCAACACCCGTGTTTCTGGCTGTGATTTTAATTCTTGGAGCTCGCTTTGGGGTTCCCCAGTTACAAATGCTCGCGGTAAACAGGTAGAGGATGTAATATTGTCCTCCAACCTAATAGTCCTAAATGATGGATCTCCTACCCATTATTCTACCCATAATTCTTTTACACACGTCGATCTTACACTATGTTCAGCAAGTATAGCTCCAAAATGCACTTGGCATATCCTTAATGATCTTCATGGTAGCGACCACTACCCCATTTTCACCAATATACATTTCAGTACAGTCACTTGTATACCAAAAATTAAATTCATCACTGACTCCGCCAATTGGCCAAATTTTCAATTGAAATGCGAACAAATTTCCAACAATATCCCAACATCACAAAACATAAATCAAGAAACGGCCAGAATTCAGAAAGTAATACGTTCTGCTGCTCATCTTACAATAAAACAAACTAAAATGAAAAAAACAAAAGCGATTGTTCCTTGGTGGAGCTCAGATTTGGCTTCCCTTAGGTCCGATAAGCAAACAGCTTGGCACGATTTCAAACGGGACCTCTCTATGGAGAATCTCTTAAAATATAAGAAAGCAAATTCTCTCTTCCGTCTCAACGCAAAAAAAGCCAAAAGACAATGTTTCGAAAAATTCACTCCTTTAAGCAATCCTATTTCACAACGCTTACTACACGCAATGGTTCCATCTCGTCCTCAACCACTGACATCGCACTCGAATTTGCTAAACATTTCTCAAATATTTCTTCCGACAACAATTTCTCAGCTCAATTTCTGGTCAACAAATCACAGGTTATGAATACCAATAATTATTCTCCCCAAAACCTCTCAACATCTGCCAGACAAATTGAAACAACCATGCTTCTTTCGGAACTTGAACGTGTCCTCTTCTTCGCTACAGGGAAAACCCCCGGTGCTGATAGAATATCGTACCCAATCATAAAAAATCTTCCATTTCTTCTTAAAGAAAGAATAATAAATTTGTACAATTCCATCTTTGATAAGGGTACATATCCCCAATTTTGGAAAACATCCTCAATAATTCCTATCCATAAGCCTAATAAAACCTTGTGCGAAGTTGACAGCTATCGACCAATATCCCTTCTTCCGTGTATGGGAAAGGTTCTTGAGAGGATTGTTGCCATCAGATTAATGTGGTTTGCAAGAAAAAATAAAGTTATCAGCCACCATCAGGTTGGTTTCAAAAAAGGGCATGGAACTACTGACGCTTTGTTACATCTTGATTATTTCATTACAAATGCTCTGTTCAGCAAAAACCACATATCTCTGATGGCAATTGATTTTCAGAAGGCTTTTGACCGCATTGGCGTTCATATAGTGCTACGACAACTGATAAAATGGAAAGTTGGGTCAAAGATTTTTATTTCATTAAAAGTTTTTTATCCAACAGAAAATGCAGGGTATCTGTGAACGGTTGTTTATCTTCGGTGACCTCACTAGACAATGGAACCCCTCAAGGTTCCCCGCTTTCGGTGATACTATTCATAATAGCATTTGACGAAATAAGTCATATCATTTCCAAGTACTCTTGTATTGATCATGTGCTATACGCCGATGATGTTATTGTCTTTTCTAAAAATTCTAACACAAATGCTGTTGTGGATGTATTCACTGATATCCTCACTGATATAAGCGGCTGGTCGTTGATGTCTGGTGCAACAGTATCAATTGAAAAAACTAACACCCTCCATATATGTCCAAAATTAAATTGCACTAACCTAAAACATTTAATAATATAACTTTCAATTGTATAGATAACCTTAAAATTTTAGGACTGATATTTGATAAGAAGTATACTTTTAAGTCTCACTGTAGATATGTTCGTGATAGCTTATTTATAAGGTTAAATATAATTAAGTATCTTTCGTCAAAACACGGCCTCGTACATCCAACAACACTCATCAATGCCACCAGAGCACTTATGCTATCAAAAATTGAGTATGGTCTTCCTATTTATGGTCATTGCGCAAAAAGCAATATTGGGCTGTTGTTTGCTCCCTATCACAAGTCAGTTCGTAGAAGCCTAAGAGCTTTTTCAACCACACCAACAATATATATTCTGACAGAAGCCGGCTTACGCTCAATACCGGATAGAACCAACGACGTCACTTACCGCCTTCTTCCTAAACTTTTGAATTCAAAAAATCCCGTTCTTGCAGAGGATGTTAAAAAGGCATTGAGTCGGAAACGAGCTCCAAAAAAATGCTCGACAATAACACGTTGTTTAGAATTTGGTATGATGCATTGCCTTCCGCTAAAGCTAAAACGCAGTCCTCATGAAAGGCACCCACCTTGGCTACTAAAAAACTCCTCATTGGTAACCAAGCTTATGGTTTATCCGAAAGATAGTACATCCAACTCAGTTTACCAAACACTATTTCTCAACGAAGCTGCCCAATACAAATCCTCAGGATGGAAGTTTATTTTCACGGATGGCTCAAAAACTAACAACAATACATCTTTTGCAGTCGTTCATGAAGATGGTGCCCCTATCAGCTATGGACTATTACACAGTTTTTGCTCTGTGTTCACAGCAGAAGCTATTGCTGTACTCCAAACATCTACCTTTGCAAAAAACAACAGAGGTAAATTTATAATCTGCACAGACTACTGTCAGCGCAATTCGTGCACCGGTTAATTCATGGAAACCATAGCCTCCATCAGGGATATCCTTATCCAGGCGCATAATAAAATAAAAATCATGTGGACTCCAAGCCATTCAGGAATTCGTGGCAACGAGCTTGCAGACACGACGGCAAAGAACATCAGCATTACACCAACACTAGTTTTCGACACATTCAGCGCCAAGGACATCTACAACTTTATTGTTAAGCAACGTTCTGTCGCTAACACCGAGATCTGGAATACCTATATACACCATTATTCTGCTTTAAACCCTGATTATTATAAACCAGTTTACCCAAGCGGTGCAATAACCTTCGCCATAATACCTTTCACACGTCTTCGCCTAGGACACATAAGGCTAACTCACGAGCACCTTCTTAACGGCACAAGCCCGAATAACTGCCCATATTGTAATCGCCCAGCTTCAATTGACCATATTTTAAACATCTGCCCTCGACTAACAGCACAAAGAAACTTTTACTTTTCGAACTCTCGGCCTTATGACATCTTAAAACAGCCAACATATGAAAATATAATGAAATGTATAATTTCTTAAAAGATTGTAATTTGCTACATTTAATCTAAAGAATATCTTAACCTATTTTCTATAATTTTACTTATTCTCATACGTATATATATATATATATATTTATATATATTCATACTTATATACAATATATCTATACATATATTTTCTTTTTCTTTTAATTCATTAAACTTTAACATTACCTAACTCTTATATTAATATCAGCCAGTCGAAAGCCTTAGATGCTAGAACTGCTTAACTCCGTATTTATATCGTAATTAATTATTGTATAAATCCTTTTGAAATAAAAAATAAAAAAAAATATTCCTGCTATTGTTGTAGTGGGCACTGCTTGCTGGTGCTATGTTGTTATAATTGTTGTTGTTGCTGCTACTGTTGTGGCTGTTTTTGCTGACGCTGTAGTTTATTTAGATCGCGATATTGTCACGTATGAATTTATACTCTGGCTCTAGCGGATACAGTTAGCTGACACATGCTAACTTATATGTAACACAAAAAATTAGCGCTCTCGATGATCGACTCCAACATCTGCAAGCAGTAGGCGAATCTATTCAACCGTTTGTAATTGTTGTTGGCGAAATGTTAAATCCACAGGAAGTACTAGTTTATTTTGATAGGATTCAATATAAAATGTCCAGCAAATATCAGCACTAGATATATGTTTTAAAATCTTCTATGTTTTTAATTTAAGCTATCCCCTGCCATGTGAAGCTGTGTGGCAGTTCATTCAAAACTATTTCTTTTGTATTAAAACAAAAACAGATAAACCGTATCTAAAAATTAAGTTATTAACACACCTAATTAAAAATTAAGTAAGAATCAAAAATATGTATGTATCTATACTATTAAATATAATAGTTAATATAATATAATATAATAAACGTATATATACGTTTCTTTTTCCATTCCATCTTTTTTTCCTTAGTTCAGTTTATAGGAAAAGATATGTCGGATTACTTTATAACTTACATTTTTTTCATAAAACAATGGATTTTTCAAAAGTAATAGTCTTTATATTTTTATTTTGAACATAAGCAATTTTGTTTAATTGCCACTTAATTACCTAACGGGCCGGCATGTCAGCAGCTTCCTACAGGAGCAAAACGTCACCACTTATTTTTGTTGTTTTGCAAGCGAGCTCAGTAGCGGATATAAGAAAAAAACGAAAAACGGAAAAAACGAACAACGGAAAAAACGAACAAAGGAAAAACCGCGTGGTATGCAAATAATCACTTGTTTGATGCAAGTGCGCCTGTAAACAAGTTTTGATAATAGGTGTTTAATCTTTAATTTATCTTTAATTAATAATTTATTTACTTAATCAATCAAAAAGCATTAAAAATTTAATTGTTTTGAAAATGGAAACATTGACGAAGTAACTATTTCAGAAAAAATGCAGATTTTTCATTGATTTGTTCAAAACAAAAACGAACTGCTGACCCAAAGATTTCTAAGGAAGACCTTTTGAAGCAGTATCGATGGTTGCGAATCTAACCCTTATTTTCGATAAAATTAAAAATCTCTCTCCTTCCCTCTCTCTCTCTTCCTCTCTGCAGCTCTCTTTTTGAGGTAGACAAAATCAAAAAGAATGCAACGAACTGCTGAAACAAAGCTTTTCAAGAGAGGCCTTTTAAAGCAAAAAGCACTCCAAAGTCAGCTAAATTGGAGTGCTTTTTTCCAATGACATGTAATGTTAACGCCATGGTTGGCGTCCGTGGCGTAGTTGGTTAAAGTGCGTGGCCGCTATGTCAACGAACCTGGAAGCCCGGGTTCGAACCCCAGCAGCGACAGAAAATTATGTGAATTAAAATAATTTTTCTGTACGGCCGCCACCTCTCTGCAGACAATGGCTAACCTCAGAGAGTAATCAAAATGCCATGTAAAGCTTCTTGAGAATAACATTCCGTTCATCGCCGTTCGGAGTCGGCGTTAAACCTGTAGGTCCGTTTCTCGGTCAATTGTGTACAAACTTAATAACACGCATAACACAATTGATCATAAGAAGCTAGGTAAAAGTCCTTTCAAGGGCTGAAATGGCCAGTTATTTATTTTTTTATTTTATGTAATGTTAAAATAACAATAGTGTGTCATACGTAGGGTCAGCGCTTTCAGCTGACTTGCAAGCACTCCAAAAGGCCTTTTTCCCGCTGGATAATAACTAAGTTACAAATTAATTATACCTTAACAAATATAATTATAACTTTAGTCAATAAATCAAACCGATGTTCAAGTACTTAACCCGCCGTTAGTATGGTGGGGTATGACATACCCCAGAGACCTTGTTTCTTTCATTATCTTCTTGTATACCATCTAAGTTTCAATAAGACTTTTTGTTTAAATTACAACACACTTAAAATATTATTATTTTTTTAACAGCACATCAATCAAGAAATCAGAAGCGATGTGCATTCTTTCGATACAATTTTTTTGTAGTATTTATACGACTTTTTTACTTTTGGGGTATGTCATCATACACCTCACCACACTAATGGCGTAATTTTTTTTCCACCACACTAACGTCGGGTTAAAAGATCTCCAAATTTCCCATATTATTAATATGTTCAAATATATAAATACCACTAGTTGTCTTGCGGAAAAAGAACTCGTCAACTAAATATATGAAAGTGGTTCTTTGACAAAAACTGAGATAATTTCTAAAAGCAAAGTAAAGTAAATAATTATATACACTTACATTTTGAACATTTTTATATATAGCTCAACTTCAAAATGCACTCGCTTTTAATTATAATGCAATTAATTACACAAAATTTCACCAAGAAATTACTATTTATATGAATAGATGACTTTTTTTAACCTAAAGAAAACAGTTTCTAAATCAAAACCAAGAGTTGTTTTATTAACCAGGAGTGTATTTTTAATAACCATGGGTAAGTTTATATTTACTACAAGGATTTTTACATCAACATTCATATTTTTTAAATTTGAAAAGGTACTATTTGCATATTAACATGTGATCATTAATTTAACCATATGATCTTGTTATTAGAAAGATATGGCATTTTAAAGATGACAGTACACATGTTTGCGAATACTTTTTTCTTTTCATATTAACAACATTCTGGCGAATTTCAGAATAAAAAATTTTATATTTAACAACATTGATTTTGTAACATTAAACAGCTATTTTATTACTTACTTCCTTACATCTTACTTATCGCTTACAACCGTAGGTCGGGTTTGGCCTCGTATAAGAAATTGCGCCAGCCATTTCTGTTTTGCGCTTGCTGGCGCGAGATGGAAACACCAAGCGTTGGTCAGGTTATCCAACACCTGATCCTTTCAACGAAGATGTGGACGTCTTTTTCTGCGTTGACCACCGGATATTTTTACGCTGGAGCGTCGTTTTCCATTCGCTCAAAATGACCTAGCCAGCGGAGCCGCTCGATTTTAATGCGCTTGAGTTTGTCAATGACAGCGTACAGCTCATACAGCTCGTGGTTCCAATGAATTCGATACTCACCATTGACGCAGATTGGAACGAAGATTTACAAAGGATCTTTCTTTCGAAGGCTCCCAAAGTATTTTCATCAGAACTGCTCAACGTCCATGTTTGTGCTGCATATAATAGGACGGGCATGATTAGTGACTTATAGAGCGTGAGTTTTGTTCGTCGAGAGAGGGCTCTGCTTCTCAATTGCCTACTCTAGTTTCCAAGACGTTGGGACTGTTTGTTTGTTGACACTAGGTATTTCGTCTTATCTGCGTTAACTACAAGACCCATTCGACTCGACTCTTTCGCTAATCTGGAAAATACTGCACTAACTTCACGCGTATTATGGTCAATGATATCGATATCATCAGCATACGCCAGCAGCATAATACTTTTGTAAAATATCGTGCCACTGCGTCTCAAATCAGCAGCTCGGATGATCTTCTCCATCATTAGGTTGAAAAAGTCGCACGATAAGGAATCACCTTGTCTGAAACCTCGTTACTGTGCTACTGGTGTTGCTCAGTGTCATTCTGCAAAGACGGATGAGCTTTGCAGGAATACCAAATTCAGACATGGTGGAATATAGATGATTCCTTATTGGGCTGTCGAAGGCGGCTTTGTAATCGACAAAAAGATGATGTGTGTCAATTTGTTTTTCTAGGGTCTTCTCCAAGATTTGTCGTTGCGTAAATATCTGGTCTATGGTGGATTTGCCAGGTCTGAAGCCACACTGATAAGGTCCAATCAGCTGGTTTACGATGGTGGGCCCATTTCTTGAGGTAACACGCTCATCAAAGTTATTCTTCAATAAATTGATTGTAACGTGTGCTGTGTGGCTTGTGGCACCGTTCTGTTGGAACCACATGTCGTCCAAGTCCATATCTTCCAATTCAGGCCAAAAATAATCGGTAATTATGGCGCGATATCGATGGCCATTCACAGTAATCTAACGATCGTTGTCGTCGACGAAAAAATATGGTCCAATGACGCCGCCGGCATGAAAACCGCACCAAACAGTTATTTTTTGTGGATGAAGTAATGATTCATGAAGCACATATGGAATTTCACTCTTAATCTTAATTTTTCAATTTCGACCGAAAATTGCAGTTCTTAAAGTTGCGATCACCGACTCCGAATTTGGGTAGTAAATTTTTATAATTTGCAGACGTTGTTCGTTCGTGTACTTTACCATGATGAAAATGTTGAGTTTACTGAATAAATTTACAGTGACAGTTCGATGATTAGTGAAAGGGTGCGTTCAGAAATTTAATTCAAAGTTATCAAGTCTCTATTGGAAAACCCTGTACTTTGTATGCGGCGCCAATTTCCACTGCAAACCTATCGCTCACATCACGAAACGAATTATTGTTACTTAAATTATATATTATTATGTACAGAGCTTTATGAAGAGGAATTCCGATGCGACCAGCAGATCTTGTAGAGCACATAGGCCTTATCCTGTTTTCCAGCTTCTAAAAAACAAAACAATTTAATTCAAACAATCCATTTCCATTTCTTATATCATTATTACCTTGAAAGTTGCTTCTGTCAATCGAAAATGAGAAAAAGACATAATCTTCCATCGCTTTAATTGTTTTGCAAAAATTTTTCGTCTTTGGTATTTTCTATTTTGTAAAGATTGATTTAGTTGAAGAGCAGAAATACGACGCTGTTTGTTCTTTAATATGTTTTTTATTGTAGCAATTTTCGAGCAAAATGTATTTTCTGATAGTTCCACAGAATTTAAAAGCATAAAATATATATCTTCCATTTTTTTTATTTACTTTATTTATATAAACAGTTGGCACAAAAATTGCACGGTGCTGCTCACAAACGCCTTCATATACACTGCATCATTTGTCAAAGTAGTGATGTAAGGCAACATTGCTTTACATTATTTGCGCAATGTTTTGCAGTGTTGCATTGCAACTTGCGTTTATGAAGTCAGCCTAACTATTTTTTAGCCTAGTTTTTTATTTTTAGTGGTTTGTAAAGATTTATCATAAATATGGTGCAAAAGGTACTTCCAAAATTTAGAGCATATGTCATCAACACTGTTTGCTGTTAGGACGTTATTCCAATTTGTGCTTAAAATACTTTCATGAATTTACATGGATGAGATATTTGCAGTATCCATACACAAATATCATTATCAGGGAATTAGCGAAATATATAACTCATCTTATAATTGCTCTGAATGTACTATGTGATTACTGAAATTAAAATTTTTATAAATTTTTAATTTTTAATTATGTATTACCTCGATAATGCAATGGAAAAAGGACAAGTTGTTTAAAACAAACATTCATGTGTTTTTTATTTGTTATTTTTGTATTTAAATATTAATAATTTTTAATTAAACTGTCAATCGTACAACAAAAACAACACCGTGAGAGTAAATCTTGTTTACATTGCAATGTTAATTTCGTTGCTTTACATAGGCATTTTGCGCACAATTTAAAACGCCCAAATCATATATAAACTTTGTATGAGACATATTAAGAGAACCCTTGAGAGTACAGAATAGCGTAATTTTTTATACATAAAATTTGGAGAAAATCGCTTTCGAACTAATTTTTGTTTTTGTAAAAAAAAATCTTTTTTTTTAGTTTGACCAGCTATTATTTTTGTCTTTTTTACATTCAATAAGCTTTTATAAATTTATCGTTTTTATCAGAAGTGTTTCATCGTGTTTCTAAAACTACTTTCGTACTTTGAAAGTTATTGCGTGAAAAGTGATATTGCTTCTAGTGCAAAGTAATTTTGCCTCTAACAAGATCCCATACGAATTTTTTCGTCTTGACGCAAGGAATCACCAACTTTTAGATTGACGTCTCTATATGACTCACCCTGTATATATCGCTTTGTTTGCACCTGATTTATAAATGGTCATTGTTGGTAGACCTTTCCCTTTCAATTTCAACCCTGGTACTCTCAATGTAGTTTTTTTTTTTTATTTTACATGAGAGCATATCCATGCACCGTATAGTGTTACTGCTCTTTAAGTAGGTATTGACCTTCTCTCAGCTAGAGAGATCATGTCTCCCACAATGATCGCTTTTTGTATTTGATCGATTTTTTAGCAACTCATATAGCTCGCTTACAAAGTCAATAACATTACTCATAGGTCTGTTTTCATACTCACTTCATAGAACTTGCAGTTAATCGAAAGAGTTTCTTTACACATTTTTTTCAACAGGAGAGAGGAGAAGAAAAGCAAAAAGTCACTCTCTATTATTCAAGCTTTAAGGCTAAAGGCTAAGTCGCAAAGGCGCGTTAGAGCCCGAACAGAACCAAAGCGGCTGACGGTTGGCAGGCCTCTCTCGGAGAAATCCGCTGAGAACACGTCCAGAATAAAAGCGGTTGTCGTACTTTGGTCAACTTTTCGGGATGAACTATCAAAATGCCCGAGCTTATACTTTTGAAATCATAATGTCGCGTTAGCATGTCATGCGTTTGTCACTTAGATGATGCCACTGTATGCAGTCAAACCAAAAAAAAATCCCACAAAGTCTGAAATCCCCAAATCACAATGTATGTGGTAGAATATACATGATGGCTGTATTTCTTTATTCATTTTAGCTATCCATATTTTAATAGCCGTCGCTATTAATAAATAAATTATATGCTATTATATGCTTTATTTTTTATATAATAAAGAAAATAATTACAATTTATTATGTTTAATAAATAAATGTTTCTGCATATCTAACCAGCGTAGTAGTTATATTATTTATATAATAAAAAACATGAGCGTATATGTTGCATTACATTGCTGAAGATTAACAAAAACAATAACAAACGAAAAAAACTAAAGCAACTGATATCTATTTATATACGTAAAAATTTACATACATATAAACAACAGCAACATCAACAACAACACAAGCAGGTACTGAAAAATACTCGCTTCAAACAAAGCAACAACCGTAACATAAGCAGCCACTGATGTTATGAATGATTTATCTTCTAAAAAAGTCAAAATTAAATTACATTCAATACAAAATATTTTGATGAAACAACAAATCCCATGCAAACATGTCTTTACTACTGCAACTCAACAATGCTCATATATTTAGCTAACTCAATGAACATACAACCCTGCACTATCGGCAAATGTCAAACGCGCGACCGAGTTGAAACTTCTCAATTTTTTTCAGCAGCTCGCGCTTTGATCGTACTGTTTCGTTCCAGTGGCGCAAACACAAGCACTTGAACTTGGATTGCTCTGGATTGAACACTTAACAAACACAGGAACTTGAACCTGGATTGTTTATGTAGAGAGTTAAAAAAAGACACTTTATGAATAGTGTAAAATAAATAACTAACTTTATTATTTCCTTGTACCTGCTTAAATATAAAACATATTGCTTAGTTAAACAAAACTAAATATTGATTACTTAACATTAACTTCAATAAATGACAAAACCTAAATTCATGATAAATGTTGCTTATTTGGTATTAATAATGTAAACAATTAAAAAACATGCAAAATTCACAATATATAAAATGAAAATAACAAAAATAAAAGTAGGTCAACAAGCGTGCGTTGCCCTGTGATGTAGCTGCAATTTGTTTTGCCTATGTTGTTGTTGTTGTACAGTTATTGTACATTCTCCCGCGCGTTGAGTGCTCGCATTCAACTATACAGATTCGGACAGGTGTCGTCTTGGCCTTGGTATTGGCTTTATGATGATGGGTTGTTCCTTTTTAAACGCACCAGTTTTTATTTGCCAGATAATACAGCTTGCTATTATAATTGATATAATAAGGGCTGTATAGCTGATTGCGTAATGATGAATGTTGGTAGACAGCGTCAGTTCTGGAAGCTCTGAACTCTTTCCTGACTTCAAGACATTTTGTAGAGCTGTAAGTTGTTCCAGGGTTTTTGCTGTAGAATCGGAAGAAGAGTTGAAGATCTTCCTGATTTCGCTGGGAAACGCGACTGCTGTTAGATTGCCATGTTTTGCGTAAGATGAATGAATGGTGGTTTTGATGACAAAATGTCCTTGAATGGTTATGACGTTATGTTTTATTATGCACTCTGGATCTAGTGACAGTAGTCCAGATCCCTCTATTTTTATTTGAAAGCATTGGTTCCGCATACAACGCTCATTTGAGTAGTTTCCTTAGTCCCGTAGATCCATTGATTTTTGTGGTTCAGTTGAGTCCATACGAAATCATCATGTAAATTGGTGAGTTTACAATCTGCCGATGTTCTATTGTTTAACAAATTGAATTCGCAATAGCTCGATGTGGTATTCAGCTATTTTACGTATTTTATCATAGTGATCTGTGAAATACTCGTGATTCATTGGCTGGTCGATCTTGCATCTCATCTCGCTGTCTCGTTTTTCATATTCATCCCAAACCAAGTTGAGCTGACGCAACCGCTCTTTGTAATATGCGGCGTTCGACTTTCTTCCAACCGAATCCTTTTTGAAATTTGTTACAATCCGCTGTATTTCCTCGCCAGTCTTGATTTGTAATTCCAATAACGCGTTGAATGTTGATATTTTGCTGTAGTGTGCCTCTTGTGGCACTTTAGTCGTACTTTTGATTGCGACGATCGCTGTGGCGTGTCCTTGTGGCACTTTTGATTGCGGCGGTCGCTGTGGCGTGTCCTTGTGGCACTCTTGATTGCGGCGATCGGTGTGGTGTGTCCTTGTGGCATCCTTGATTGCGGCGATCGATGTGACGTGTCCTTGTGGCACCTTTGATTGCGGCGGTCGCTGTGGCGTGTCCTTGTGGCACTCTTGAATGCGGCGGTCGCTGTGGCGTGTCCTTGTGGCACCCTTGAAGGTGTTGATCGATGTGTGTTAATATTCGGGGACACCAAAATGTATCACGCATGTGTGATTAGTGATCAATGCATTGATAGATACTAGGCACTTGAACCAGTTATCCTTCCAATCACGTCGGGGTCACCAAAATAGTATCACGCCTGTGTGATAAGTGATCAATGGATTGATGGATACTTGGCACTTGAACCAGTTATCCTTCCGATCACGTCGGGGTCACCAAATGGTATCACGCCTGTGTGATAAGTGATCAATGACTTGATGGATACTTGGCACTTGAACCAGTTATCCTTCCGATCACGTCGGGGTCACCAAAATGTTTCGTTCCAGTGGCGCAAACACAAGCACTTGAACTTGGATTGCTCTGGATTGAACACTTAACAAACACAGACACTTGAACCTGGATTGTTTATGTAGAGAGTTAAAAAAAGACACTTGATGAATAGTGTAAAATAAATAACTAACTTTATTATTTCCTTGTATCTGCTTAAATATAAAACATATTGCTTAGTTAAACAAAACTAAATATTGATTACTTAACATTAACTTCAATAAATGACAAAACTTGCTTATTTGGTATTTATAATGTAAAAACATGCAAAATTCACAATATATAAAATGAAAATAACAAAAATAAAAGTAGGTCAACAAGCGTGCGTTGCCCTGTGATGTAGCTGCTATTTGTTTTGCCTATGTTGTTGTTGTTGTACAGTTATTGTACACGTACTTTACCCCTTCTTACGAGTTTCGACGATATTTACGGTACAAAGCACGATCAAAGCTTGAGGTCGAATTATGGATTGCTTCATAACAACTCGTTGTTTCTACATTAGCTGTCAAAGCGCGACCGACCTAACGCGCCTTTGCGATTTGGGTATTACTTGTAAAATTTCTACGAGCGCGAATCTCGAGCTCAAACAGCTCATTGTCAAAGTGATAAAATTAAATTGTTGTTTTGTGTTGGGGCAAAAATGTATGCCATTCGTTAGCAAATTAATAAAGTGAGCAAAAAGGATGTACATAGAGAAGAATTTACTTGCAACTTCTTTGACTTTTCCTTTTTTTTTCCTTTCCTTTGAATTTTATTTTTATTTAATTTCACTTGTCAAAAAACAGCTGTTGTGCTTGAAACTTACTTGAAGTCGCTTTGACAAATTTTCTCACTTCTTTGGTGAAAGCAGGGTTGTTGCTCTAGATATTTCTAAGGCGTTTGACCGCGTGTGGCATAAAGCTCTCTTGTCAAAACTAATGGCATATGGTGTTGGTGTTAACTTTGCGCAATGGATCACATGTTTTCTAAGGGACAGGTCGATTCGTGTCGTGGTTCACGTCATTTCGTCTAGTGTAAATTGGTGAGTTTACAATCTGCCGATGTTCTATTGTTTAACAAATTGAATTCGCAATAGCTCGATGTGGTATTCAGCTATTTTACGTATTTTATCATAGTGATCTGTGAAATACTCGTGGTTCATTGGCTGGTCGATCTGGCATCTCATCTCGCTGTCTCGTTTTTCATATTCATCCCAAACCAAGTTGAGCTGACGCAACCGCTCTTTGTAATATGCGGCGTTCGACTTTCTTCCAACCGAATCCTTTTTGAAATTTGTTACAATCCGCTGTATTTCCTCGCCAGTCTGGATTTGTAATTCCAATAACGCGTTGAATGTTGACATTTTTTGCTGTAGTGTGCCTCTTGTGGCACTTTAGTCGTACTTTTGATTCCGACGATCGCTGTGGCGTGTCCTTGTGGCACTTTTGATTGCGGCGGTCGCTGTTGCGTGCCCTTGTGGCACCCTTGCATGCGGCGGTCGCTGTGGCGTGTCCTTGTGGCACCCTTGAATGCGGCGGTCGCTGTGGCGTGTCCCTTGGCACTCTTGATTGCGGCGATCGGTGTGGTGTGTCCTTGTGGCACCCTTGATTGCGGCGATCGATGTGACGTGTCTTAAATATATGCCATTCGTTAGCAAATTAATAAAGTGAGCAAAATGGATGTACATAGAAAAGAATTTACTTGCAACTTCTTTGACTTTTCCTTTTTTTTTCCTTTCCTTTGAATTTAATTTTTATTTAATTTCACTTGTCAAAAAACAGCTGTTGTGCTTGAAACTTACTTGAAGTCGCTTTGACAAATTTTCTCACTTCTTTGGTGAAAGCAGGGTTGTTGCTCTAGATATTTCTAAGGCGTTTGACCGCGTGTGGCATAAAGCTCTCGTGTCAAAACTAATGGCATATGGTGTTGGTGTTAACTTTGCGCGATGGATCACATGTTTTCTAAAGGACAGGTCGATTCGTGTCATGGTTCACGTCATTTCGTCTAGTGAACACGCAAACGCAGGAGTACCACAGGGTTCAGTCCTATCACCAACTTTGTTTCAGGTTTTTATTATTCGACCTACCTATTTATAACGACCTTCTGTCGTTGACTCACAACCCAATTCATTCGTTTGTGGACGACAGCAGCATTTGTCATTCATATTCTTTAAAAAAACGCCCGAGCTTTTTGGAGATTGAGAAAAAGAGGCAAAATATGAATGACACACTGCTTGATGACTTAGGAAAAATCTCTGAGTGGCGCTTGCTAATAGAGTTGAGTTTAATGCTAGAAAGACCCAGTGTTGCCTGTTAACCCACAAACGAATGAATTGCCCCTTAGCCTCCCTCAATATGAACGGTGTAGATCTCGTGGAGTCAGAAGCTCTTTGCGTTCTGGACATATCGATTCAATCTGATCCTCTCTGGAATGATCGCAATTTCGATGTGGCGAAAGAAGCGGCCAAGTGCCTGGTTTTTAAAATGGTAACTTCACTTCAACTGATCTACGCGTGATCTTTTATTCGTGATCTTTGAAATGGGCGTGATTCGCCCACTTATTCGTAAAAAAATAAAGAATAAAATAATTGGAGTTGCGATAGCCGTTTTATGCTTTCATGAGTTATTTATAATTGAAACAAAAGATATAGAAAAAAGGGCGTGGTCCACCACTTTTTCGTATAGTTTCCATACAAAATGAAAAGTTTATGTGAGCCAAACTATTCACCACGCTTAAATTTTAAACGCTTAAAGATACAAGTGTAGTTTCTATAATACTGCTGTAAAAGATTTCAACAGCTTTTTTTATTAAGTTGACACAGGAATTTTTTACAATTTTTATTATTATTAATAGCCAATATAACAATAAACTCTGTGGTGAGGACTTAATAATCTGAAAAGAGAAATTTTAATATTTGCTTTGTACGTGATATTAATAATTTACCATCAAAATTATTCAATGAGTGGTCAGCCTCCAGTCCAAAATAATATAAAGACAATTCAATTTCTTCCTCAGAGTCACAAGTTGCTTCACTTAGTGTTTTTGATGCGGATGGTGCCAAGTCACTAATGATATTAGGCATTTTTAAAAGAACGATAGTTTCACGTGGAAGCTGTAATTTGTGGCTGCTTTTACACAAATAAAAGCAACAACAAGCTAAACAACAACGGATCCGACGAGTCCATAGCTCTCTTGAAAACATCAGCCATAGTATGTACTCTAGAATACTTCCTAGCATGAGAAATTCGATATCTTTTATATATTTTATCTTTTTTCTTATTTTTATTTATTTTTCTTAAGGCTCCAAGAGGCAACACTGAAGCTTCTATAATTTGTGAAGAAAACACTAAAATTGTATGTAGAGTAGTTGACATTGGGTTCCATGGGTAAAGCTCAAAATACAAGTTAGCAGTCTCCGTACAATATTTATCGAACTGTTCTGAATTTACTTCACATTCACAAGAAAAAGTTACTAATATAATGTGTAAATGTTTCAGAAAGTTTACATCAACTTTAGTAATGGAAGCAAAAAATTCAGAATTAAAAAATGCTCACTTCGCAGTATTTCCATCGTTTGTATTACCGCTTCCATTTGCCTTTATTTTGTCAACATGTAGACCTATTTGTTCCCAGAAATTATTTTTAATCATGCTGTTTGTCTTCTTTAATTCTAACTTGTCTTTTGCTTCTTTCAGTGCATATCGAAGATCGTTTTCATTCGAAGCTCTCGCCGAGATTGATGCTGCATGGAGCAATAACTAAGTATTGTTTTGTTGTTGTGACGACACTTAAAATGCGATTTTTCGTTTTTGCCGTTCACATACTACACCATACGGAAGTTGTGGGCGCCCTTTTAATTTTGGTTTTTGTGGAAAAAATTCTGCCTCGCACTCCACCCACTTCTTTCCACTTTTTTAAAAGCTTCGGTCGCTTTTCTGCCATTTTTGGCTAGCATATGCACAAAAATTCTTAACTTAAAATTCGTTAGGTCGGTCGCGCTTTGACAGCTAAAGTAGAAACAACGAGTTGTTATGAAGCAATTCATAATTGCTCAACCTCAAGCTTTGATCGTGTTTTGCATCGTAAATAGCGTCGAATCTCGTAAAATGGGGTAAAGTACGATCAAAGCGCGAGCTGCTGAAAAAAGTTGAGAAGTGCTCCGATAGCGCCGATAGCGTAGGGTTGTATTTTCATTGAGTCAGCTAAATATATGAGCATTGTTGAGTTGCAGTAGGTAAGACATGTTTGCATGGGATTTGTTTTATCAAAATAGTTTATAATGAATGTAATTTAATTTTGACTTTTTTACAAGATTGGCAACCCTGGCCTCATTTGTCAAAGTTTTGCGCTTTTTTATCTCTGGAAAAAAATTTTCTAAATTCATTATTTTTTCAATTAAAATCGTCTTGAAATAAATCGGTTTCGGTTTTTTTAAGTGTTCAGTACTCAAGTTTTTATTAAAGATAAGTAACTTTTCACATTTATTTTGTTTAACAATCTTTGTTGTTTAAATATTTATTTCCATTTTAAGTGTTTCTTTTGTTTGCTTTGTTTATCTGAAGTTTAAGACATCTGCCTAGTTACAGTGTTTCTTAAACTGTGGAAATAATTATTGCCATATATTAAATTAAAAAAAAAAAAAAACTTTGCATACTTTTTGTCACTTTTGAATTAAACAGTGTTGGCATACTGCATAGTTCATTTTAAGTAGCTATATTTACTTTTTATTTACTTTTTATTAATTAATTATACATTAATATTATTATTATTATTTTTTTTTTTTTTGTTTTTGTTTTTTCTAAAGCATTTTTTAAATTAGAACATTATTGTTTACGCTTGTTGAAATCACTACATTTCTTCTTTTTCTTTTCCAGTTTTCTTTACAATTATCTCTTTAATTTCAATTATTTTTACTTAAATTTTAAATAAATTTTCATATCTTCATTTAAAATGAGTTGTACCAAGCCTGACTGCTTTACGAAGGGTGATACCGAGCGGTTTTTGTCATGTTGGTTATGTGACAACGCTGTTCATATCAAGTGTGCAGGCGTGTCAGGTCGAGTAGCAGACCACATTGATGAAGGTAAAGGCTTACGTTGGTCTTGCGAAAAATGTAGGTTGGCCGACATAAATTTTTACAAATTATTCAAGCAGACGAAGCAAGGTTTCTCTGAAATGACTAGGGAACTTTCCTCGCTTTTTGATAAATTTAATAAATACTAAACTGTTTTCAATGAGTTTAAATATATTGATGAGCAAAATTCGTCACCCAAGCGAAAAAAGAAACACATGACCCTTCGAAGCAAGCAGAAAACTGACTTGACACCACCACCACCTTCTTCCGAACAGAACATTGTTGAAGACATGGACACTTGTACTATTAGTACCCCTCTTCCTACTGTTGCCTCTTCTTCAAATATAACTCATTTAACTGTTTCTGCTCCTTTGCCGTCGTCGGCTCCATCACTTTCATTGCCAGTTGTGTCTTATGCCCAAACTGTTTCTCTTGCTCCTACTGTTGTCGATGCTCATCAGGTTGCACTTACTTTGGAGGCTTCTGTTCCAATCTCATCTAAACCATTGATTGCGATTCCTCCAAATAAATCAAACTTTGTTTCGCGCTTAGCTGCAGATACAACAGAAAATGATATAGACTTTTTTATTAAAGCAAAGTTGAAGTGCTCTTTGTCTCTTTCGATCCAAAAATTCAAATATTTAAATCCGAGACTGACAACTTCGTTTAGATTGACTGTTCCGGAAAATTTATTTAATACTCTTGTGAATGTAAATTTTTGGTCTCGTAATACAATTGTTCATGAATTTGAATTCAAAAACAAACCACGTATTGCAAATGTTGTACACTTGCCTCGTCCTTCTAATAATCCTCAGTACCATACAAAAAACGATTAAAAAATCACAACTCTAAAATAGAGCTTGTGTATCAAAATGTTAGAGGTCTCAATTCTAAACTTTCCGATATTTTCATTAACAGTTTTGATTTTGAATATAACTTTATAATTTTTACTGAAACTTGGCTTCGCTCTAACGTATTAAATTCTGAAATAATGTGCAATAAGTACCAAATTTTTCGTAAAGATCGCTATGATAAGATCGGTGGTGGCGTTCTGATAGCTATCCATAACTCCCTTGCTTCTGAGGAATTAACAATTCCTGGCACCAACGATCTGGAGTTTATTTGTGTAACAGTTAAATTAAATAATAATACTATTTTTCTTACTTGCTCTTACATTCCACCTAAAAGTGATTTAATAATTTACTTAAACCATATTAATGCCATCGAAATTGTCCATAATATGCTTAAAAATATGGATACTATCATTGTTTTAGGTGATTTCAACTTACCTTCCGTGTCCTGGAGTTTGTCCGATGATTCCGAATTTCTTACTCCTATTTCTGCCTCTGATTGGATAAATGATTTCTTAGATAAGTTGTCTGATCTACAAATCACGAAATTATAAAAACAATTCGACAAATAAAATACGGTTTTTCACTTTTTCCGTTTTAAAATACCTTTGTTGTTATTATCCACGGTGTTGCTATCTGAGATTTTTTTTTGTGGTAATTATATTGTAAAAATGTGGTAGTGGTAGTTATAATTATAAAAATTTTCGACTTTTTGCCTTATTAAAAAAAAAACTTATTTTTTTAACTAGGATACGTCCTTCACGGACCTAGACGAATTTCCACCCTGATTCTTTGGCTTTTGCCAACGATAAAAGTTGCCGATTCGTAGCGGTCAGCTGATCGTTCACATATATTTTATTTTTGTTATGATTATTGATAACATATATGATTAAAAAAAAATTGAAAATATTCTTGTTGCTTTTAGTTTTTACGCGGAATGTATTGACAATTTAATTTCTCGACGTATTTAAGTCAATTGCCTTTGCGACAACTTGCACTACTTTATGTACATTCTCAAAGCATTCGACATTTATTCTCTTATTTCTTCTTGATATGATAAAATGTTGCAGCCCAGTTGCTCTATAATACTTTTTGTCGGCCTTAAATTCAACTAAATCTGCTTCAACTACTCATACATATGACTCAGCTGATGATGATTTCGGCATTTCCAATCTTTGCGTATATAACTGTTCTTTTTTCAATTCGGATATTTTCATTGACATTTCTTTTAGTTGTTTAGTTTATCCTTTATATATATATATATTTCTGTACAGGGCCAGATTAATGTTGGTGGGGGCCCTGAGGCCAGTTATTGGTGGGGGCCCCTAACAATGAATGTAAAAAGTTGGTTGCACAAAAACGTATCATTATTATACCTTTAATTAGATAATGTTTATTATGTTTAAAATGTTGAATTAGAAAAATCGTTATTTGTAATATAAATATCGTTAATGACAATCATCAGAATAGTATTAGTGGTTATTATTTAGAAGTTTTACGAGATTTAATCGAAGCGAAGCCCTTCGATAACATTTAATCAATTTCTAATTTAATTCCTTCGATAAATCACGAACAATGTCAATTTCTGTGCTCAGAATCTGTCAGTTTCTAAGCGCAAATGCAACAAACACTTTTGATACGTTCTGGTGTTTACTCAGATAATAAGATGCTAATTCAAAACAATATCTTCTGCATTTTGATAAATAAGACAACTTTTCTTAAATCCTTCTCAAATTTTCTTTTCCAATTCATTAAAATATTAAGAAATATTATTTTAAAATAAACCTTATTTTTCTCCGAGTTTTGATAAACGAGAAATATTTATAAATAACTCAACGAAAATTATCTGTAACAAAGTAAAAAAAGCGGCCGGTGAATCGGAAATTTGAAATTTCAGTGAATGAAAATTTTTCTCTTAATAATAGAAAAAATGTCCTTCCGTGTTCGTATGCAAGTATGCAACATAATATGAGCTACAGAGGCGCAACCAGGAATTTGTTTTGGGGGGGTTTTATAACTTTATGTATATAAAAGAAAACTTACGTAACTATAGCGGCTATGATGTAATGAGTCCAAATATTTCACTCAAAACGTTAATTCTATCACAATAGCAGCAAACATAATGATAAAATTTTTATAAATTGTTATTTATTTGAATAGAAAAAATTTTATGTATTTATTATTTTTACATTAAAAAGACTTTAGTTACAGAATTAAAGCGAGGAAGAATAATAAAAGAAACTAACTTATAGCGAGTTTATCTAAAATAATATCCACTGATGATGTCATTTCTCTGTACAGATAAAGCAATGTGAGGCCATTTAGTCTATCTTGCAACATCGTGCTTCTTAAATAGGTTTTGAGTCGGCGAAGTACTGAAAACATTCGTTAATTTTCACATGAAGTTACTGGAAGAGTTGTAAGGATAATAAGTAAATTATACATATTTGGAAATATATCCTTATTGCACTGTGGTATGGCTTGAAAAACTGTGTTTTTGACATCATAATCTTTTTTATTACTTATTTTATACCAAACATTTAGCTCATTTTTTAGGTCATCAAAATCTCCTTCCAAATCATCTTTATAAAGTGCGATTAGTTTTTCAAAAGCGCCTAAAGCTTCAACATTTAGCGATTTTTTTGCATCAGGAAACAGTGATTGAAATCCAATTAGAATGTCTCTATGTTTTAAAAATCTGTCACTCAGGCTTGGGATAAATGCATCCAAGAAAGGAATGTAAACCGATATGCGATAATACGATTCAACACATTGTGCGTCAGGGTGGAAAAATGCAACTCTTGGTCTCGTCAAAATGAAGCCATTGGTTTCTGCTTATTTTGCAGCATTTATATACAATTTCTTGAATTCTATTTCAGCATTATCTCTTATATTTTTTACTTCTTGCAAACTGATATCGGCTAAATCGACTGCTTGTGTCAAATCAATGTTTCGAGTTTGAAGAAATTTGCATAAAATATATGAATAACCAAATACTTGGTTAATACACTGCAAAGATATAAGAAAGTCTGTCTTTTGTAATGCACAATTCAGTAAATTGGCTTGGCTGGATGTGTTTGTATCCTCCCAACAGGATATTTTGCCTAATGCCAATACTATGGCATCGAAAAAATTCACAAAAACCGTAACCGAGTTGTATCTCTCAATCCATCTAGTAGGGCAAATTTTATCGATGTCAATCCCGAATGCATTTTGGTTGCTGATTTCAAATATGGACTGCGTTTATTTCCATCAGCTCGAGTTTTTGAGTTATAAGCAAAAACATGAAAATTGGTTCTTTTTCTGATAATTTTGCTAAATCTATTACACGGATTTACCGATTTTTATTACGATGACGAATTTCAATGAAGAAATATTAGACCTTTCAATTTTGAAGATATAGTTGAAAGAGCTGAACTCTATAGTTCACTATAGAGTGGTGAAGATAGTTTTGAAGATATCGACGTTCAAAGTGGAAAAAACGTCACAATTTTACGTAGGCTGCTCTATTGAAACCCTGTGTATTTAACATTTTTTAGCGGATTTGCAAAAACTTTTTTTACTTGATAGAAAATCTTTGGAATTTTAATAAACATTTTAGTTTTTTTATTATCTTGCAGTTTTTTAAAGAAATTAAAAAAAAAGAAAAATTTTCTAAGTAAATTGTATTAGAATTCAAGTACAACTGATATTTTTTATTTTTTTTATAATGTTAGCATCATTTACGACTTGAAAAACTTCTCTTCAGTGACTTTCTGGAATGAAAGACATCAGGACCATCTCGCTTAAGACTCCAAAAATAGTCTGCCATCATATGTTTGTCCCATCTTTCTTGGTAATGGTTTTCCATTATTTTCATGTCCTGATGGAAACCTTGTTCATCACTAGTGTTTCCTAAATTCTCAGTGAAGTCGGATTAATTGCTGTGCAGATAGTGAACTGTGATGCTAATATCACATCCAAGATGCCTAAAACTATCAAGCATGTTGGTCACTAGTTCCTCAAAATGACTTGCTTTGCAACTGTCTAAAAAGTTTTTGACAAGTAAATCAAATGACACCCATGCCTTTCGCTCAAGGTTAGTCATCGAGGTTTTAAAGTAAGGGTCTCTCATTATAAGATAAAGCAGTTTATCTGCCATAAAACCAGCTTTAAGCTTTTCTGAACTTATTCCCGGAATTTTGTTACTTATGTAAGAAAACATACTCTAAAATAAGCTGTTAAAACCTTATCAATTGTCATTGAATTTTAACACAATTAATTTAAAAAAAGGTTTTTTTTTTTTAAATTTAATTGTAATTGAATTTTAACACAATTAATTTAAAAAAAGGTTTTTTTCTTAAAGGTTTTACGACATATACAGTACAATATACATTAAGAATCCACACAATAATCGGGGCTTCTTTCTATAATAATTCTATTGAGTACTCTATGTACTATTGATGTTGACAAATTCTCTTTTCATAATGTTGATGAGAACGATGTTATAATGACAATTATGAAAATTAAATCACATGCTATTGGTGACGATGGAATTTCCCTAAGATTTATTAAAGTTATTTTACCTTATATAATAAGACCTTTTACGCACATAGTAAAACATTGCTTTACAACTTCCTGCTTTCCTTACTCGTGGAAGCTAGCTACTGCTAGCTACCTATCGCTACAGTTACTAATGCAACATCCATGAAGGATTATAGGCCAATTAGTATTTTGTCGTCGTTTTCTAAAATATGGGTAAGTCCTAGCGTTCGGACATTACATTCGGATACATTTTTTTATTTATTTCGCCAATTTTATAAACAGTTTTCCAATTAAAATGAATTTGGTTAAATAGCTCCCTATAAATAGAATTTATAATAATTATAACATCAAGCATCTTACCGCATTTTACCCGAAATTTGTTATTTTTGTCGTGCGTTCGTACGTTACAAAAAAAGGAAGTTCTTGTGAGACTAACACTAAAGCTTAGATTCATTCTGCGAAATGGTCGGTCGCACCTCAGAAGCCTAAGAGAACAAATAACTGCAAATTAAATAAGTTTTAAAGAAAATCCTATATCATTTAAAAAATACTTTTTTTAAGTCACAGTAAGCAATTCTATTTGTTCGGACGTTACGTGTCGGACGTTACACATTTTTCCCTCTAATTGAAAATTCACATGAATGCTTTTAAAAATTTAGAAATATATCTACATTTAAAAATTCAATTTTTTCATGCATTGACTTTGAAATATTTCGAATTGGCAGTTGTTGCTGCTCTCAGAGTTCTCTTATTTGAGCATAAAAGAGCATAACCTATCATCACAAATATGAGTTAAAAAATTGAAAAAAAAACAAAATTACTTCAATTGACAATAAATCTGGCATTTTTACTACACTCAAGAGAATATAACCAAAGTTAGCTCTTGTATTCGATTGCAGAGATATTAAGCTTTTTTTTTTGCATCGAAAACTTTAAGAAATAAGTCAATTTATTTTTTTACCTCTGGTTGACCATTTTCTGGACAAGCCCATATGTGAATACCTTATGTCTAAACAAATCAATGATCAGTTAAAAAGACATAATCTCTTATCACCATATCAATTTGGTATTAGATTTGGACATAGAGCAGCTATACTTAAAGTTGTTGATGATATTCGGTTATCTTATGATGTAGGTCATATTTTTCTCCTTTGTCTTCTAGATTATTCAAAGGCCTTTAATTCCGTCAATCACCTCATTCTTGTTCAGAAGCTTAAACACCTTTTTGGATTTAACAATAGTGCTATTTTCTTATTAGCTAACTATTTAGAAGGCAGGACGCGAAGAGTCTACATTTTCTGAATATAAAGAAATCAAATCTGGTGTTCCACAAGGTTCCATCCTTGGACCCTTGCTGTTTAGCATATTTATTAATGACATCTTTACGGTGTGCAGTAATGTGATGATACATGCATATGCTGATGACATTCAACTTTTTGGGTTAAAATAAAAAAATAAATAACTGGCCATTTCAGCCCTTGAAAGGACTTTGACCTAGCTTCTTATGATCAATTGTGTTGTGCGTGTTATTAAGTTTGTACACAATTGACCGAGAACCGGACCTACATGCTTAACGCAGACTCCGAACGGCGATGAACGGAATGTTCTCGTTCTCAAGAAGCTTTACATGGCATTTTGATTACTCTCTGAGGTTTGCCATTGTCTGCAGAGAGGTGGCGGCCGTACAGAAAAATTATTTTAATTCAAATAATTTTCTGTCGCTGCTGGGTTCGAACCTGGGTCTCCAAAGTTCGTTGACATAGCGGCCACGCACTTTAACCAACTACGCCACGGACGCCACTTTTTGGGTTAGCAAACCCAAATTTTGTCCGGCTTAAGGCTTTTTAAGTACAAGTCCAATTTTAATAAATTTAGTATGGCTTGATAGGTTTAGACCTCTAGATGTGCAAACTGGACTTTTTATTTCTTAAAAATTTATATTTTTTAAGTTATAGCTTATTAAAGTTTGCATATAATTGCTGTTGATATGTTGGTTTTTCTTTTATTAACAGAGCAGCTGAGAACAACGTTATCAAACTCAGAGCAAAACTATTCGCTGCTCATATTTCGCTCTCTTCTGTATCTTCTTAATAGAGCGTCTGTCATGGTATA
The DNA here is from genome assembly GCA_943735915.1 of Pherbina coryleti. Classification (NCBI taxonomy): domain Eukaryota; kingdom Metazoa; phylum Arthropoda; class Insecta; order Diptera; family Sciomyzidae; genus Pherbina; species Pherbina coryleti. Next base: position 90,949,485 of record OX030948.1, read on the forward strand.
ATAATACAAGGTAGCATTGATAGTTGCTTGGGAAACCATCTCCTGTCAAAAAATATACTCAAAAAAAGAGCGCTCACAATCCGCCATTGAAAACACAAACAATGTTGAAAACGTTGAAGTGAAAAAAAACAACAACCACAGCAGCTGCAGATTGATTTACACAAGAAGCTGTTTTTGACAGGAGATGTTTTCTTGTAGAAGAGAAAATAAGCAGTTGTCAATGCTACCTTGTATTATTATACCATGGAGTCTGTTAACAACAAAATGAAAGTCAGAAAAATGTAAAGCTTTCGCAAGCCGCTCGCGCTGAACGCTCGCAAGTGTAGCATTATATTGTAGCCACCCTGTTTGGCTTCATTCAAAGCGCCTAGCAGTTTGACTGTTGACTCTCATTCGGTACGTTAGAGTAAGAATGTATGCTTTCTACCATTATGTGTGTATGTATTTAAGCATCTAAGTATGTAAGCCTGATCACGTGATTGTTTTGTGGTATCAGTCATCGATATGTTAGAATAAGAATATATCTGTTCTAGCATTATGTTAGTATATGTATGTGGTCACTCTCGCTCTTTATTTCATAATTTTAAGCAGTGTTGCCAGAACTTTTTTGAGAAAAGCGCGAGATTTAAAAAAAATATCGCCCAAAATCGCCCAATGAAAAAAAAACGCCAAAAATCGCCATTTTTTCTAAGAAATTTATTATATTAGAAAAAACAAAACAAATTATATACATTTTTTTTCAAATAATATTGAGATCTGTTAATAGTATTAGATATTCTTATTTTCATATTTTTGAGATCTATAAAAAATAATAAAAAAGCTACTTCATTTCATACGAGAATTTTGATCGTTAAAGAACATTTTTTTAGAGACTATAACTTTTTAGAATTTTTCAATATGCAACTTTAAAAAAAAAAACTTTTTACAAAAAACGTAGTTCCTTCAGCCATATTCTCTTCCTCCGTTTCGTCAATTCTCGAAGTATTGTTTAGTTCATATATTGATTTAGTTTATACAAGATGAATGCCAACTTACAAATATTGTCAAACATTTTTCCGCCTACGGCTGTCTTAATTTTGTATGCCGATTACCAAAATTCTTCACTTTCAGATGGCACTTTGTTTTTGAAAACATTGCTCCATGGAAATGTCAACAAAGATTAGTCTTCGATTTCTTCTGCACGTCGCTCTTCAAGAGATAGATAATGAAGAGGGAGTTCACGGAAAGAAGGTCTTATATAGTTTAAACATCTTTCAGGACATAAAATAAAAGCATTTTCAAAAATTTCTAACAGTCAAGGTAATCGTTTTAGCATTTCCTTGATTAAAACTATAATGAAATTCTGGCATCACTTAATTTGTGAATTTCTTCATGGAACTGATAATGAAATGTAAGGTCATTAATTCTTTTATAATTGCTTTTATCCGCTAAAATTTTATTTAAGCTGAATGTAGCTAAATTATCAAAATTGAAATTTTTGACAATGTCTTCTTTTATAATTTTTGAAACAAGTCTTTGAATAAATGTTGTGATTTCAACGTAAGCTTGAAAAAATTCAACTTTTTCTCGTTGAAAATATGAATTAAGTAAGTGAGTTGATGTTTTGAAGAAACGGTCTCAAAAAAATAAGTATTTCGATATAAATAAATTATCGATAAGGGCTTGTGAGCTGTGTTCAGTCGCATTGTTAACAGTGTGTTCCAAACACTTAAAACAATTGTTATTTCATTTAATTGAAATTTTAAACACATTAGATGAGTTTATGAAAAAAGGTTGTTTTTACAAAAATCGCCCAAAAAATCGCCAGGCGATTTCCTAAAAATTTAAGCGCAAAAACAAGAAAAAAATCGCCCAATTGGCGATAAATCGCCCAATCTGGCAACGGTGATTATAAGCATGTATGTAAATATCCATTTTATGCTAAAGTATGTGAACCTGGTGACGCGTTGGTTTTGTGCGTCAGTCTGATGAGAACTCTGAAAGCGACAGGTCAGAACACTGCTTGAGAAATAAATAAAGAAAACTAATAAAACTACATCAGAAGTGGGATAGTGTATCCAACTGGAAAAATTTAAGCAAAATTAGTGTTGAATGAAAGATAATTTAAAAACAAAAGATAAAAAAAGAGTGTTAAATGAAAGATAATTTAAAAACAAAAGATAGAAAAAAAAGAGTATTAAATGAAAGATAATTTTAAGAAAGGGAGCAAAAAATTCTAAGCAAAAGTGTGCAAAAACATTTAAAAAAAAAACAAAACAATATAGAGCGAACATTTGAACAAAAAGTTCATGGAAAATACCATTGCCGCTGGAGAATATTCTGCTGCGCAGTTGCGCGCATGGCTACAGCAGCTAAACCTTTCCAACAGCGGCAACAAAGCTGCGTTGGCGATTCGGTTGAACGAATTGCCGGCTGGGGAGAGGGGTGAGTGCCCACGAGACGACGTACAACACGTGCCAGAAAAAGACCAAGACGCGGCAGACAACTCAGTTCATGGAAATGAAATGGAACTATTGCGACGGGAACTGACAGTACAACAGCGTGAAATTGAACTACGGTGTAGAGAGAATGCTTTGCTGCAAAGAGAGCGAAGTGTTGCTGCGGCTGACGTGTCTTCGCCAACAGTTGCTGAGACGAGTGGTGTGACGGCGTCCAGCTCGTTCAGCATGTTAAAAGAGTTAATGCCGAAGTTCGATGGCAACAATGATTTCGACATTTAGTTGTCACAACTCATGAGTCTGAGCACTGCATACGTGGTGGACTACTGCGCACATTGCTGTTCAGCAAGTTGAAAGGGAGAGCGCTTGTGTGGTTGCACTCTAAACCAAATTTTCAACCGAAACATTTGAGGAGTTAACACAGCAGTTAAAGGGGTTGTTCTCAACCAAAGAGAGCAAGCTTTTGTTGCGACGTAAGTTTGAGCAGCGCCATTGGAAATATGGCGAAAGTTTCGCAGATTACTTCCACGATAAGCTTGTGGGTGCGAACAAGATAGACATCAGCGAAGGAGAAATAGTCGATCATCTAATTGAAGGCATCCCAGATGAGCAGCTAAAAACACAGGCGTATATGCAGTGCTATGAAACAAAAGCACAATTTTTGCAGACATTTTTAAATATTCCGCTCAGACGCTAAAGCAATTCGCTCAGACCAGTGGGTCCCAAACCAACAGTTGATGCAGGTGCCACCAACTTAGGGTCAGCAACAAAAGTCAACATACGCAGTTACAATTGCAACGCTCTGGGACATTACGCTTCCGATTGCAGAAAACCAAAGAGGGAGTTGGGTGCTTGTTTTGTGTGCGGCGATCCAGCCCACCATGCGGGTGCGTGCTCCAAACGGAAGAACGTCGTCATGATGGTTGATAATTATGTAAGGTATTTTAATTTTTTTATTGAGAGTGACCCTAAAATAAATTTTTGTTTAGAATGTTTAATGGATTCGGGAAGTCCTATTAGTTTCATTCGGTTATGCTGCTTGCCGAATGGTGTGAAACTAAAAAAAGCAGAAAATTAATTATTTTTCGGGTTAAATAAAACTCGCCTAGAAATTGTCGGTGAAATAATAGTATGCTTAAAGTTTAATAAAAATGAAATAAAAATTAATATGAGAATAGTAAATTAATAGAAAATAGAAACCACAGCTTTTCATGCCGTCTTAAGCAGGGACTTTTTGAAAATTTGTATCTTCAAATTTATTTCTAGCTTAGAAGATGTGGCGGTTGCTAAAAATGAAGATAAATGTTGTAAGTCAAATGAGAGTCAAAACACAGTCAGATGCAAAGGTAAAGTAAACAATACAGAATATGTAAATGAAATTGAAAAAAATAGTTTTAGTAATTTTGACGATAGTTTCGAAAGAGCGCTTATGTCGATTGACTGCGGAAATTTCTTTGATGAGTTGAATGTTGATCTAAGGCCGGATGTGGGGTTCGCCAATAAAAATATTTTTTTTAATATACTTCGTGTTCAGTACTTAGATGCAGAACGCCCTAGACAACCAAAGTTGAAATATGAAATGAAGCTAAGTCTAAACGATCAGAAACCCTTCCATTGTTCGCCGAGACGTTTGTCGTATGCAGAAAAAATAGAGTTACAGAAAATATTAGACGATTATTTAGACAAGGAATACATCAGGGTGAGTGAGTCGGAATACGTTTCGCCCATTGTATTAGTGAAAAAAAAGACCGGTGACTTGCGACTGTGTATAGATTTTCGCACCCTAGGTGACGTGCAGAGATAGCTACCCAATCCCCCTAATAGACGATTTATTGGACAGACTTGTAAATAAACGGTTGTTTATTAAATGTTTATTAAAATTAGATTTAAAAAATGGATTCTTTCATGTGTTTATGGATCCAGAGTCTGCAAAATATACGTCGTTCGTCACGCCGTTAGGTCAGTTTGAGTTCACAAGAATGCCATTCGGTTTAAAGAATGCGCCTTCAGTATTTCAGAAGTTTATTAACAGAATATGATCAGAGAAGGAAAACTTATTGTTTATCTGGACGATATAATGATCGCAACAGTAGGATATGATGAACATTTTCAGATATTAAGTGAAGTTTTTAAGAGACTAGTTGGGAATAGGTTGTAGTTGAGGTTAGATAAGTGTGACTTTTTAAAGTCAGAAGTGAGGTATTTAGGATATAATGTTTCGAACGAAGGAATAAAAGCTGATGAGAAAGGCGTTGAAGCCATCAAAGATTTTCCAATTCCCAAAACAGTTCGGTCAGTTCAGAGTTTTTTTGGTATGTGCTCTTACTTTAGAAGATTTATTAAAAAACTATTCTTTGATTGCAAAACCTTTACATGACCTGACAAGAAAGGAACAGGTTTTTAAGTTCGGTCCCGAATAATTAAATGCTTTCGAAACTCTTAAGGAAAAGTTGATAAAAACTCCAATATTAGCACTTTATGACTTTAAAGATGAAACAGAACTGCACTGCGATGCGAGCTCCATAGGTTTTGGGGCAATTTTACTACAAAAGAAAAAAGATGGCCTTATGCACCCTGTTTTCTATTTTTCGAAGCGCACCACTGAAACTGAATCTAAGTATCATAGCTTTGAGCTAGAAACTTAAGCTATTATTTACGCGCTAAAACGATTTCGTGTGTATTTGCAAGGCAAAAAGTTTAAGATTATAACTGATTGCAATTCTTTAACTTTAACATTAAACAAGAAAGATATGAATCCAAGAATTGCCAGGTGGGCTTTAGAGCAGTTAAATTACGATTACACACTAGAACATCGCGAAGGCACTCACATGCAACATGTTGATGCATTGAGTCGATCGACTACTATATTGGTCGTAGAGCCGAATACATTCGAAGAAAATTTAGTCATATGCCAAGGTAGAGATAAGAAAATAAGTGAAATTCGCGACCAGTTAGAAAACACAGAAAGTCCATTTTATGAAATGCACAATGGGGTGTTGTATCGAAAAGGTATAGAAGGTATGTCAAGATTCTATGTAGCCGAAGAAATGGATAGCCATGTTTTATATAAATACCACAACGAGGTTGGCCACGTAGGGATAGATAAAATTTGTGATTTGATCGGAAAGAGCTATTGGTTTCCTTAAATGAGAGAGAAAGCAGGGGAACATATTAATGTGGTGACTCAATACCACCACATATAAACACCGACATCACAACATACAAAACAACATACAACTTTAATAATATTCACTTACACATTTATTAAAAAAAAATATTATTTAAGATTTTGAAATTGTCAATTTTTATTTATCAAAAATTTTGTATATTAAGTTAGATATAAAATTGTGTTCGTTGAATATAGATCAATAAAAATATGTTGTAAAAAATAAAATATAAATAAAAACTCCTAAAAATAAATAATTTGTTTGTGAACCACCGCAACTATTGTGCACACCACAACTGGCGATCCTGCGAATCTGGAAGAACCACAACACAGAAACTAGTCCAGCCATAACAATAAAAAGGATTTACGAAATTTTACAATCCGTCCAAGTGATATGTATAAAAAAAAACTATCTGAGTAAATCTAAAATCAATAAAATTAGAGAAACAACAACGGGTAACATCACCAGATCCTGGACTTATTTCAACAGTAGTTCATCGAATTTCAAAGCTAGGGAACGCATTACTTCAAGCCCAAACAAGTGCTACCGTCGCGAAAGAAGCCAAGAAGATCATATCTAAAACACCGACATTGAGAACTAAAAAGGTTGATATTAAAAGCAGAGTGGTGCCTAAATCTATAAAAAAAGAAAATACTTCGATAAGTTCGACAACGTCTTCAGAAACACCCACAATAATACCACTACCACCGTCAACATCAACAACATCATCGACCAACAACAAGCAAAACCCTACACCTGCCGGTAAGGTGGAACAGGCAACAACAGCAACATTAACAATAAATGCAGAATAAACAACAACAGAAAGCAATAATATATAGCAGCAGCAGCAACAAAAATAACAACAGCAGCAAAATAATTTACAACAACAACAACAACAACAGCAGCAATAACAAAAGACTGGCATATTCATTATTTTATTATTTCAAAAAATTGTATCAAATTTTGTAATTTTGATTTTTTTTTTTTTTTTTTGACATTTTATAAAAGTTTTTTACAGGTTGCTTTTTTAATTTAGATTCTCACGAGGCACACACCGTAGATTCTATAACGTATTTAAGAATATCGGGTCGGAAGAAACCTATATTCTCACTTACGTAGGCACTCCACTGCACTAGGAAACACATTTTAGGAAACACATTTTGAGGTACACGATGAGTCTTTCACACGCACCACCACCCCACCCCAGACAACCCCCCACTCCCTTACATACTTCTAACCCTCTCTCACATCTCTCTCATTTCGGCGAAGGTGACCATCGCCCTCTCATACAATTCCAACCGAATCTAGCCAATCCATTTGATGCACCAATGCATCCAGAAGTACAAGCAACGTCAGTTAAATTGCCACAATTTTGGACCACTTGTCCCGACGCATGGTTCGCTCATGCAGAAATACAATTTCAGGCAAAAGGAATTACTACTGACAAGACAAAGTATGAGTACCTCGTAACCGCTCTACCTCAAGAGGTAATTATAACAGTGCTAGATTTCATACAGAAACCTCCTTCCTCAAATTTGTATGAAGGCTTAAAGAGAACTTTGATTGACCGACACTCTTTAAGTGAAGCCAAGAGGTTCGACAAAATTTTGTCTGGCACCGAGATGGGTGATCAAAAACCATCTCAATTTTATAGATCACTAATTATGTTAGCCCGTACTACAGTCGATAGCGACTTAGTTTATAAAATTTGGCTTCGCAAGTTCCCCAAAAGCCTTAATATTGCTTTGACCGGATCTGGTCATAGAGAGCTAGAGGAGCTATTGAAACTAGCTGACAATTTGTCGGAAGTTATGTCAGAATCCGAAGTCGCTTCATTTGGCAATAATGCCCAGCGCATGACAAAAAACACCCAAAACTCCGAGCTTACGATGATAACGCAATCGTTTGCTGAAACAACGTCAAAAATTCTAGAAAGTTTCAACAAACTAGCAATTGAGGTCCAAGAATTAAAAAACGAACGATGCCGGAATAATTCACGTTCGAACTCGAGAGAAATTAATTTTCGAAGATTTTCAAGACGTAGATCCCCGTCAAGAAGTGTGTCACGACAACGACCTGCCAACTGGGTACGTAGATACCATTTTAGGTTCGGAAGGGCAGCTAGACAATGCGAACAACCATGCTCATTTGGTCAAAACGACACCCAACACAACACAACACAACATAACTCAACAAACTAAGTGACTCCATCATTGCGACGGCTAATGATGGAAGTCAAACAATACTCACACGCCGCCTTTTTATTTACGATAACGACAATCATATAAACTTTTTGATAGACAGTGGAGCAGAAGTTTCCGTACTTCCAGTAAATAAATTCAAAGCCCACAAGAAAAATTCAGACTTAATTCTAACAGCAGCTAACGGTAGCACAATTTCAACTTTCGGCAAGAAATTACCCAACGTAAATTTAAAACTAAGACGCGATTTCCCTTTTACATTTATACTAGCAGACATTACAAGACCCATCATAGGAGCAGATTTCCTTACGAAATATGGACTCTTGATAGACTTAAAACACAAGAAACTCATTGATCCACTTACACAACTATCAGTTAACGCAATCACAGCATTTACAGAAACATCACTACCCAAACTAATTACAATAGACAACAAATATACAAATATACTAAAAGATTACCCATCACTAACAGCAGAACCCGACTACAACAAACCAGTTAAACACAAAACAGAACACCACATAACTACAGAAGGACAGTTACCTTTTTCAAGACCAAGACGCCTTGACTCCAACAAATACAAAATTGCCAAACAGGAATTTGATTTCTTAATCAAAGCAGGTATCTACCATTCTTCAGACTCCATGTCAGCTTCTCCACTACATCTAGTACCCAAAAAAGATGCGAACGACTGGAGACCCTGTGGTGACTATAGAAGACTAAATGCCATTACAGTCCCAGACCGCTACCCTCTACCACACATACACGACCTATCTATTGATTTACACAACAAACACATATTTTCAAAATTAGATCTAGTCAGAGCATACCACCAAATCCCCATGGCCACACAAGACATACATAAAACCGCGATTACAACACCGTTCGGAATGTTTGAGTTTCTGAGAATGCAATTCGGTTTAAGAAATGCAGCTCAAACATTCCAACGATTTATCAACGAAGTATTACGAGAACTAGACTTCATATTTGTATACCTCGACGACATTCTGGTGGCCAGCGAGACAGAAGAAGAACATGTTAAACATCTAAATTTAGTTTTCGAACGACTAGACAATTACGGACTAAACATTAAACCAAACAAATGTATTTTCGGCGTAGACAGAATAAATTTTTTAAGTTATAATATTTCAAACAAAGGCATACAACCATCTCCCGATAGAATTCAATGCATTGTTAACTATCCAAAACCAGAAACAGTTAAACAAATGCAAAAATTCATCGGGATGATTAATTACTACCACAGATGCATTCCAAAATTAGCACACACACTTACACAAATTTACGATATGATAACTTCAGCATCAAAAACAAAGGACAAACACTTAATATGGACAGAAAACACAACAGAAGCATTCGCAACGATAAAAGAAAGTTTTACTAAGGAAGTGCTACTTAATCATTTTAATAGCAAAGCAAAACTTTCTATCGCTGTGGATGCATCTAACATTGCTATCGGTGCAGTTTTGCAACAAGAACACAATCAGGAAACAGAACCACTAGCTTTCTTTTCAAAGAAATTATCTCCATCAGAGACAAAATACAGTACGTTCGATCGCGAACTTTTAGCAATTTATCTTACAATTAAACACTTCAGACACTATTTAGAGGGACGAACATTTATTATATACACAGATCACAAACCACTTACTTCAGCATTACATTCAAAAACAGAGAGAAGCCCAAGACAAACAAGACACCTAGAATTCATTGCACAATTTTCCAATGACATCAGACACATTAAAGGTACCGATAACACCGTAGCGGACGCACTTTCAAGAGCTGAGATAGAGGCTTTCACAACCTCTGAGATTAACCTCAGAACTCTACACAAAGAACAGAATACAGATTCAGAACTACAAGAGATACTTAATAAACACACTTACAAATTCGAACAAATACACATTCCAATAGTTAACATTAAAATTTGGTGCGAACAAACAAGTTCAGGAACACGTCCATACATTCCACAAACATTGCGCAAACAAATTTTTGAACAATTACATAATGTTTCACACCCAGGTACACGAGCTTCTCGACGACTCATAACACAAAGATATTTTTGGCCCAAAATGAACACACAAATCAACAAATGGTCACAAGTGTGCGTTAGATGCCAACGAGCTAAAATACATCGACACACAAAGACAATCCCACACAAGATAGACATACCACCCGGTCGTTTTGAGCATGTCCACGTTGATTTAGTTGGCCCTTTACCAATATCTAAAGGTTATAGATATCTACTTACCTTAGTTGACAGAAACACACGTTGGCCCGAAGCGTATCCAATTAAAGATACCAACGCCAGTACTATAGTAGATACACTTCGAAAGGAATACATCTCACGTTTTGGAGTTCCCCTGGAAATTACTTCCGATCGAGGACCTCAATTTACGTCCACAACTTTTAGAAACTTCGTTAAGACACTAGGAAGCAAACACATTACCACTTCTGCTTATCATCCACAAGCTAATGGAATTGTAGAACGATTTCACCGCCAACTAAAGACTTCTCTAATAGCGAGTAACAACCACACAAATTGGTACACAGAGTTGCCACTAGTTCTTCTAGGACTTAGGTCCACGGTCAAAGAAGATATTAAGGCTTCACCAGCTGAAATGGTTTTTGGTCAAACACTCAGGCTACCACAACAACTAGTAATTCACAGCAGTCAGAACTTTAATTCGTCGGACACCTTGTCCAAACTTAAAGAGGTCGTAGAAGATCAAAGGTCAAACATTGCGCATCACAGCACTAACTTCCAACAATATATACCTCGAGCCCTTAGTACTTGTAACTTTGTCTTTGTCCGCAATTACACAATTCGTAAAACACTACAAGAGCCGTACGATGGTCCCTTCGAATTTATTGAGAGAAAACCGAAATACTTCACAATTCGTAAAAATAACACTAACATAACAGTCAACATTGATAGGATTAAGCCCGCCACCTTAGACACCGAAACAGCACAGACACATTCAACCAAACATAAAAATACTAAAAAAGTACACTTTAACCTATTAGCCAACACGACCAAAATTTTTCAGAAGGGAGGGGGAATAATGTGGTGACTCAATACCACCACATATAAACACCGACATCACAACATACAAAACAACATACAACTTTAATAATATTCACTTACACATTTTAATTTATAAAAAAAAAATATTATTTAAGATTTTGAAATTGTCAATTTTTATTTATCAAAAATTTTGTATATTAAGTTAGATATAAAATTGTGTTCGTTGAATATAGATCAATAAAAATATATTTTAAAAAATAAAATATAAATAAAAACTCCTAAAAATAAATAATTTGTTTGTGAACCACCGCAACTATTGTGCACACCACATTAAGAACTGTTTGAAATGCATAGTTTTCTCTGGTAATCATGGCCGTGAGGAGGGATTTTTACACAACAAACCAAAAGGGAAAATACCTTTCGATACTGTACATATAGATCATTATGGCCCTGTTGACCATACAAGGTCAGCAAAGAAACATATATTAGTTGTTATAGATGGGTTCACAAAGTTTGTAAGACTGTATCCAACAAAGACGACTAGCACAAAAAAAGAGATTCGGGCTTTAACTGACTATTTTCGCGCATACAGTCGTCCGAGATGCATAATTTCAGATAGGGGAAGCTGTTTCTCGTCTTCGGATTTTGAGGAATTTGTGAAAGCAAACAATATTTGTCATTTAAAGGTCGCTACTGGCTCCCCACAAGCGAATGGACAGGTAGAAAGGGTAAATAGATCGATAGGGCCGATGATAGCAAAACTTGTCAATCCCGAAGAAAAAGTATACTGGGATTCTGTGTTAGATACTGTCGAATATGCATTAAATAATACATTACACAGGTCAATTAAAACAAGTCCAAGTTTAATGCTTTTCGGTGTTGAACAGAGAGGAAAAGTAGTTGATTTTTAAAAAGAAAGTTTATATAAGAACACAGATACGACAACGGAACGAGAAATCATTTGGAAAGACGCTGCTGCTAGCCAAGAAAAGACACAAAATTATAATAAAGAACGTTTTGACAAAAAACGGAAAAAATCAACAAATTACATAGAAGGCGATTACGTTGTGGTAAGAAATTTCGACTCTCACCCTGGTGCGTCAAAGAAATTGATTCCGAAGTTTAAAGGGCCTTATAAAGTTGTTAAAGTGTTTCGTAATGAAAGATATCTGTTGGGTGATGTGGAAGGTTTTCAGCTTTCGCGCAATCCACATATCGGAGTTTGGGCAGTGGCAAACATCCGGCCCTGGTTCAAAGGGAGACCGCGAGATCAGGATGATCTCTGATGTCAGGATGACCGAGTTTGTAGCATTATATTGTAGCCACCCTGTTTGGCTTCATTCAAAGCGCCTAGCAGTTTGACTGTTGACTCTCATTCGGTACGTTAGAGTAAGAATGTATGTTTTCTACCATTATGTGTGAATGTATTTAAGCATCTAAGTATGTAAGCCTCATCACGTGATTGTTTTGTAGTATCAGTCTTCGATATGTTAGAATAAGAATATATGTGTTCTAGCGTTATGTTAGTATATGTATGTGGTCACTCTCGCTCTTTATTTGATAATTATAAGCATGTATGTAAATATCTATTTAATGCTAAAGTCAGTGATGTGGTTCTAATTTAGTAAAAAATCCCGATCACATCCCGATTTAGACCTGTTTATCCCACCAAAATGACACGAAAAACCCACCAAAAATCCCACCCAAATATTTATACCAATAACGATTTTTTATGCAATTTTCGAAAAGAAATAAGGATGCCCACCTGCTGAACAGGCCCATCTACTTCTGAACACTGTGAGTTCTGACGTCTGTATGATGCGCCAAAGTGTAAAGTGTCACAGTGACATCTCATTGAATGTTCACTTTTGATAAATCATTGAGATAATGCGTATGCTGCTTTAGCCCCACGGCCGTTGAGAAAAAAAATATTCGAATAAAACGAAGCTAAGCAAAAATAGTTCATCTCTATTTAGTGAATTTCAGAGTGTTTCTTATCGATAAAAAAAGGTGAATATGAGCAGAATTCTATATTAAATGTTTATTTTTCACAATTCGATGAGCAATCGAACAATATTGAGAAATGGGAAAAAATATTTCACGTCATATCATGATGGCGTACCTGCCCACCTCCTGAACAAAACGTTGGTCCACCTTCCGAACAAATTTTCAGAAATCGTGCAAGTAAAAAATTGTCATTTATATGATTGCAAATAGTATTTGAGTAGAGTAGCTATGAGAGTTCTGGAACAAAAACGCGTGTATTTTCTTATGGGCCTCAAAATTCACAAAATTGTGCCCGACTGCGCAGTCGGCGTCGCTGCCCGGCCGATACGATTGTAGGGTGACGAGCAGAAAGTAGAGTGACTGAAGCATGTAGTTGTTGTTGCAAATTGAAGATAAGCGTGGTGACCGCAGCGTGTGTTGAGTACTGTGCAGTCGGCGCCTCTGCCCGGCCGATACGATTGTAGGGGACCGCAGCATGTGTTGAGTACTGTGCAGTCGGCGCCTCTGCCCACCTATACGATTGTAGGTGGCCGCAGCGTGTGTTGAGTAATGTGCAGTCGATGGCTCTGCCCACCGATACGATTGTAGGGGACCGCAGCGTGTGTTGAGTACTGAGCAGTCGGCGTCTCTGCCCACCGATACGATTGTACGATCGACGCCGAAACATGTTGTTGTTGTTATTGCAATTCACATGTTTCTTTATTAATGCATATAATTTTTAGGTATTTTATAAATGAAAAATATAAAAATGTTATTATCACAGCCCCGGGATTGAACTCGGGCCGCAAGCATTAGAGTCGAACGCCTTAACACTGTGCTATTTCATAGTATGCTTCTTAATGAACAAAATGTAGATAAAAACATGTGTGTAGATAAAAACATGTACTCAACATGAAGATAAGCGTGCACCGTTGCTGCTTGGGCTGGACGGACGGGCAAACCGCAAGCTCAGCACAATCACCATAAAGCTCTGAGCTCAGGCGTGAGCGCAGAACTTTATGGTGATTGTGCTGAGCGCGATAAGGGTCGGGGGGTGGTGCGGGCGGTGGGGGTAAGTGTTTACATCGGTCGACACCGAAACATGTTGTTGTTATTGCAATTCACATGTGCGCGGAGACCTCAGCTTGTGTTGCTTGATGAGGCCGATAGTAGGGTGACGAAAAATATAATTGTTGCCAAAAATGTAGATAAGCGTAGCAATAGCAGCAGTAGCTTGGGTTGACTAATGGAAAGTCAAAGTATGAAAGCGGCAAAGGCGAAGCGTCACCGTAACCTCGAACTTGAGAATACAAACCATGACCATACTCAACTATGTCGATATAAATAAAACAAAAACAGATTGATTTATTCATTTTTATTTTTTATTTATTATCAACTAAAATTACATGTATCGTATAATATATTGTTTAGCATTTTTTATTTTATTAACGTCTTATTGATATTCTTTATTAAAATCTGCATGTATAAAATATGTGAAAATCATTGAATTATACATTTCTAAACCCAGGGATATCATTATTCGCAATATAATGTAAATTAGAATCATCATTCATTATGTTCATATAAATAATTTGATGCTTTGCTCTTTGCTCCAATGGTTTTAGATTTTGTAAAAAGACTTTTATATGGCATATATTTAAAACGATTACATCTTTTTCTTTCTCAAACTCTAGCATTTGTTGAATAATTGGTAGGACAATCTTATTGTTGTAGTCGGTTGCTATACTTGCTCCATTCAATATAGTGTTGAACACTATGATATCAATCTTATGTTCATTATTACGACCAATATATTTAAACTGTGCTATTATTCTTGCAGGTACATCACCATCATTTTTTAGAGTCTTTTTAGCATATTGCATAAACGAGTCAGCATAATACTTTTCCATTAAAAACTTTTGGGCTTCAACACCAAAACTATGATGTTTGAATAATGCCAGATACATTCCATCCAGCACAAAATTGAACTGCAACACAAACGTTGGTTTGCAAATGTCAATTTTAGTATTATCTGCAGACCGTTCCGGTTTAACGCCAGCTAGTGTTATAACCCCATTTCTATTACTAGGCGACACTTTCTCATTCCCATCTAAATATTGCTCATGCCGTAAGTTGACATCATCTATTGAATTAGATTTAAAGTTGGGGCGTGCTTTTAGGTCTTTTTTAATAATGACTTTACCCATCCGTTCGACATCAATATTATTGCTACGCAATTTACAGCTATTTCTTATATAGCGTCGCATGCTACTTGAATTCAAAAATATTTTTCCACAATTTTCACAAGCAAAATTCTTCATAATGATGCGTTCAGTTTATAGGTGTTGATACATTGATTGCTAGAATTCAACTAAATATGCTCACTGTATAAATTGTTATTATCCATCCAATATCGCGGTTTTGGTTTTAATAACGTAGAGATGAAAAAATAAAATTAGTTTACAGTATATCTTACTTTAATGATCCTATTACAACATCATCCTAACACTCAAATTCTCACCTATAAAATTTTATCTCACTCTTTACAAATAAAATTTGCTGATGAAAATTGCCAAATAACTGGATGCAACTGATAAGAAATCGTCTTATAATAGAATACAATATGTTCAATAAGTAATTTTATAAATATCGAGAGTCAGTCTAAATATATCTGTCACGGTGAATAGTTTAAAGAAAAAAGAAAATATGAAAACAAGTTTAAAAAATCTTTTTCAAAATCCTAGCATTAAATACTTGCCCTTAAAGGATATGGAAGTAAACGTTCCATATGAAGTAAACAGAATCGCGAGAGTAGATACAAAATATGGGGAAAGCATAAGATGTCTTGTAAATAAAGAATTTCATATTTATTTACCGAAAAGATTTCTGATTATCACTAAGAATCAGATGGATTATTTAAATGAGACATTACACATTCTAATGAAAACCACAGACATGGATGGCACATTTTCCCTAGCCATTAAAAAGAAGAAGAGGGAAAATGACAATATATTCTACAAAAACTTGCATGAAAGCTCTGAAGACGATGATGATGATGATGATGGTGTAGAAAAACAGAATTAAACAACTAATTTATTTAAAATTTTGTATATTAATATGAAAATAAAAACACATATGATTAAAATGTTTTAAATTTTATTCAGCTTTATTGAGTATGTGTATTCAGATACATAATTTGTATGTATTACAATCAAAAGTAATTAGGTATATTGTTGTTGTTGTTAAACTTCACCTTTATTTATTCATGAATTATGTAGATTGGAAAATCCTAACCATTTAACGTAAACTTGCCGTCCATTTGTTTTAATAACCTTTTCAATCAAATACGTATTCACAGAAACATTTGCAGACTATTTATACAATAATTTTTGCTTCTCTCAATTCTTCAATAATTGAAAATATTTCGTTATTATGATTTGAGTGACCAGCTATTGATGATGAGATCAAAAGACGTAATCTATCAACTAGTTCGTTGGGGTCATCCCAATATATATAATTTGATTTGTTTGTATTCAACTTCATCAAACCTTTACCTTTATGAACTTTTTCTTTAAATAATTTTCTTATAATCGCCGTATATTTCTTTGAGCGATTTCCTTTAATTTGTTCATTGTTATTGTTATTTCGTTTATGAGCATTAGTCATCTCTAATATTTGTTTGTAAGTATTTAAATCTGCCTCATTAAAACTGATTGGTTCCTTGTAAACTAATAGTTCATATAAACCTGGAGTAAAGATCCATTTTGAATTGCCTATAGTTATATTGGTTGAATCAAAAGTAATTGGCACATTACCCAGTCTCCATATCTGATTTTTATCCTTGCGGGGGCCGTAGGTTTTATCGAATTCGTTTAAATTAACTTTAGATAAATCGTATTGAATACTTTGATTTGGATTTATTGAAATAGTGACATCATCATTTTCCATATCACTATCATCATTACCATCATAATGAGTATCATCATTAGCATCATCATCACCGTTATCAACATCAAATGATTTAAATGCTGATGAACTTTTCTCGATTTCCTTGTCATCAAAGCTTGGAGAAAATGTATTATAATCATGCTGGCTCTGTTTAAATGGTGTGCTGGTAGCAACTTTAGTATCTTTGAAAGAATTATCTGAATCCTTTTCATTTTTCACTATCTTTCTCTTGTTAGTTGATTGAAGTATTTCCTGCAATGGTTTTGATATAGGTTTAAATGTTTTTTCCAAAAGCTTATCACTTGCAACTTCTCCCAGTTGAATACTTTTAAATTTCTTTTTCAAAATATTTCGTGTTTTAATAAGATTCTTGACTAGTTTTTCACTCATATTGATAGGTGTATATATAAACAGGGTAAACAGATAAACAGGTCAGTTTAACAGCTGTTTTATCGAACAGATCAGTTTAGCAGTTGCCGTTTTATAGAACAGATCAGTTTAGTAGTTAGCTGTTTTATCGAACAGATCAGTTTAGCAGTCTGTGTGATCAGTTGCGCAGCAGTTGTTGTACTGATTTTTAGATATCTATTCTGTTTCTTTTATAAGCCAATAAAAACATCGAATCCTTTTCTATATCGACCATTATTCATATAAGATTCTTGACTAGTTTTTCACGCATATTGATAGGTGTATATATAAACAGGGTATACAGATAAACAGGTCAGTTTAACAGCTGTTTTATCGAACAGATCAGTTTAGCAGCTGTCGTTTTATAGAACAGATCAGTTTAGTAGTTAGCTGTTTTACCGAACAGATCAGTTTAGCCGTCTGTGTGATCAGTTGCGCAGCTGTTGTTGTACTGATTTTTAGATATCTATTCTGTTTCTTTTATAATCCAATAAAAACATTGAATCCTTTTCTATAGCGACCATTATTCATATCATCATCTTTATTAATAACTAAAAATCCATATTTTTCCCTCCAACACTTTGAACATAGCTTATGGAAAGTCTTAAAAGACATATCAGAACCAACATGATCGTTGTAGATGTGTCTTGTATTCATTTCATCCTGTTTAAACAATATAATCATATTGGCATTATCACGAATCAAATGTTTTGGTATACGTGTATAAGTTTGACATAAGTAAAAGCTATCAACATCTTTATGACGACCCATACAGAAGTAAGATCGTATATGATTCTGTTTCTCGCAAGCTACATCGTCGAATATAAATATTGAGCGCGGTTGTACTTCATCTGGGTCTATGACGTCATCATTATGGGAAAATATTGAAAAATTTATCTCCTTAATAGGTTTAATTAGACGCTCCAAGTATTGATACTTTGGTTGCTGTGCTGACTTTGAGTATAAGTAAATATTTTTAAATTTCAATCCATTGGGGCTTTCAATAAGACTTATCATTACATTTGTTTTTCCACAATTTGACGGTCCCACAATTAGACCCCGAATAGAGTTTGGTAGTAATGAGCTATGTCTTAATATATTTGATGTATTTAATTTGCCATCAATATTCTTTACATCAAGCGTTTTACGTTGCTTTAAGAATCGCATTATGTCAACTACTAAATTATGTCATATATAATCGGATCATTTTATTGATTTTACATCACTTTGATTACAACCTCTGATCGAAAAAGTCTAAATATTAATGCCAATTATTTATAAAAAGGAAATCAGTCTTCCTCCATCCTTCATTGGAAAAGGTATTCTGAATAATTTAATAGACAAACTTCCGATTGAACTTCATTTACCTGGTTATCAATTTTGTGGACCTGGTACAAAATTAAAGAAGCGATTATCTAGAGGTGATCAAGGAATCAATCTTTTGGATGCCGCTTGCAGACAACATGATATAGTATACGCAAACAACAAAGATTTGGAAAAAAGACATATTGCTGATAGAATCTTAGCTGAAAAGGCTTGGCAACGGGTTAACGCAAGTGATAGCAGTATTGGTGAAAAATCAAACGCTTGGTTTGTCACTAACGCTATGAAGGCGAAAGCAAAATTTGGTATGGGCAACGTTAACATTAAAACTAAGAGATCTCCTCAAGTAAATGGGCATCAACTATTTAGACACGCCTTAAAAAGTGCAATAATGAAAATTAAGAAAACTAAAAATTTGGATGATGCCGTTAAAATTTCAAGAAAAGTTGTAGACAATATTTTTAAGGGAAAAAAATCTCTAATTAAGACACCTCGAGTAATACCACTACCTAAATCTGGAGGTTTTCTTCCTCTTGCACCAATATTCGCTGCACTGGGCGCACTTGGTGGTCTAGCTGGTGGAGCAGCTGGTATAACAAAAGCAATCAATGCAGTTAAAGCCGGAAAAGAGCAGTTAAATGAAGCAAAACGACATAACAGTAAAATGGAGTCTATTGCAATGGGAAAAGGCATGTTTCTAAAACCATATAAAAAGGGATTTGGTTTGTTTTTAAAACCTTATCAAAATCAAAATTTTCCATAAAGCTACCCAAAAGAGCCCTTTCCGATGTAGACTTGAGAAAATTTGCGAAAGATATCCCAAATTTTAGAGGTGTGTTTATGTGTGACACTCTTCCAAAGAAACCCTTTAAAAAAGAATGTGGAATAATTAATCTGGATACTTCAAAGGGACCTGCCACACATTGAGTAGCATACTGGAAAAACAACAATCAAATCGAATATTTCGACAGCTTCGGAAATTTGCATCCACCGAAGCAATTAATTGCATATTTAGGGAAAAACATTAGTTATAATTATACTAGGTATCAAAATTTTAATACTGTAAATTGTGGTCATTTATGCTTAAGATTCTTATTTTCGATGCTCAAATAAAAATAATACAAACACACTCAAAAAAGAAAGCGTAATCTTTATCTAACCCCAAAAAATTACTTGTTTGAAGTTGGGGTTTAGTATGTGAAACAATATTTATTTCGTTTAATTCGTGTTTAGACGTTGAGTTGAAACATAAGTAGAGTAGCTATGCCGGTTCTGGAACAAAAACGCGTGTATTTCCTTATGGGCCTCAAAATTCACAAAATTGTGCCCGACTGCGCAGTCGGCGTCGCTGCCCGGCCGATACGATTGTAGGGTGACGAGCAGAAAGTAGAGTGACTGAAGCATGTAGTTGTTGTTGCAAATTGAAGATAAGCGTGGTGACCGCAGCGTGTGTTGAGTACTGTGCAGTCGGCGCCTCTGCCCACCGATACGATTGTAGGGGACCGCAGCATGTGTTGAGTACTGAGCAGTCGGCGTCTCTGCCCACCGATATGATTGTACGATCGACGCCGAAACATGTTGTTGTTGTTATTGCAATTCACATGTTTCTTTATTAACGCATATAATTTTTAGGTATTTTATAAATGAAAAATATAAAAATGATATTATCACAGCCCCGGGATTGAACTCGGGCCGCAAGCATTAGAGTCGAACGCCTTAACACTGTGCTATTTCATCGTATGCTTCTGAATGAACAAAATGTATATAAAAACATGTGTGTAGATAAAAACATGTGCTCAACATGAAGATAAGCGTGCACCGCTGCTGCTTGGGCTGGACGGACGGGCAAACCGCAAGCTCAGCACAATCACCATAAAGTTCTGCGCTCACGCCTGAGCTCAGAGCTTTATGGCGATTGTGCTGAGCGTGATAGTGGTCGGGGGTGGTGCGGGCGGTGGGGGTAAGTGTTTACATCGGTCGACACCGAAACATGTTGTTGTTATTGCAATTCACATGTGCGCGGAGACCTCAGCTTGTGTTGCTTGATGAGGCCGATAGTAGGGTGACGAAAAATATAGCGTCACCGTAACCTCGAACTTGAGAATACAAACCATGACCATACTCAACTATGTCGATATAAATAAAACAAAAACAGGTTGATTTATACATTTTTATTTTTTATTTATTATCAACTAAAATTACATGTATCATATAATATATTCCTTAGCATTTTTTTATTTAATTTTTATTATCAACTAAAATTACATGTATCTTATAATATATTGTTTAGCATTTTTTATTTAATTTTTAAAGTATGCATATAATACTAAATTGTACATTTAATATTTAAACATGTAAATTAGGTATATTAATTTATTGCCTACTATTTATATTTTGAATTGAAATCTTAAAAATATCTTAGGCTGAATCCATAATATTAAAATGACCCCACGGTAACGTTTCATAGCTATTTGCAATCAAAAATCGCTTATCATCATGAGGACTTAGCGCGATTTTTGATTGTGTAATAGTGCTAACTTTGTGTTGACGTGATTGTATCAAATTTTGTTGAACTATTTTTTCAATATTTTTGTTGAGACAATCAACATAGTCATCAAATGTAATTTTTGTCTTGACTGTGTTTAACTTAACACCTTTCGCTTTTTTTGTTGCATCTTCACCCCCTACACGTATTGCGTACATTTTAGAGCGAAGCCCAACAAATTCAGTCATAATGCGACCATTATTCTCATCTTTCATGAGACCCAACACTTTTTTATTCACATGTGGAATGTTGTAAATATTCTCGAGGGGATAGTCGCTTGTATCAAAATACACTAAACAATCGCGTTTAATGATTTGATACAAGTCATTACAAGTCACCTCATAAATTAGAGAATCTGTATCGGTGTAACAAATGGTACAATTGGAGCCAAATTGGGGGGCCATATAACCATAGTGAAAATCATAAATTGTTGTTTTAGCCAAGTCTAAAATACACATACCTACATATATAGGTTTATTAAAAAATATCTCAGTTTTGTTTAGCTCAATGGCCATTAGATTTTCATCAAATATTGTTGAGGCTTTAAACTCAGGCTTAGCAATAAGGGCTTGAGCCCCATATCGACCAAACCAACTCGTCGTCAATTTGACAATACTATGTTTCCGAATGTTTTCCATAGTTTTACCAAATACTGCATTATTCATGAGTTTGAAAAGGTTTTTTTCAAACTCATTTTTAGCGGCCGTACGAAGAACTGTATTTAAGTCGATATAGGATTTCAACCATAATGATTGTCTAAATTTCAGAATTTTATGTATTTTAGACAATCTTAACCCATATTTCAAAGCCTGCTTCAAATTCCGATAGTGTATAACGTATCTCTCAGAATCATCCAAAGTTGCCAACAGTTTCTTCTGTTTTGAACCTGGTGGTGTAATATGTTCAGGACAAAAAGGGAGATCTTTGTGGTAATCATGAATATTACTTGGATGTTCTAGATCCACTTCAAGAATATACCCAATATCGGAATCATCAGGTATAACCTCAACATTAAAATTGTTGACATCTAACAGCCAATCGAACTCACCGTGTGGGAGAAATTGTGACATTGCCCAACCATATTGATTGTTAATATCATAATACATTAAGTATTTAGATGGTTGGGCTTCATCATAATCACTCATGTACTTATTGTTGGCTTTCACATATCTCTTAGTACACTGACTGAGACCACCACGAATACCCCGCTCTACAAACATGAGCATATCAACATCAGTCAATAGCTCAAGGGTAATATCTGTATGCTTAAGCATTGCATCCCACGTATAACCGGGTAAAGTGAAATAATGTGCCGGGTCTAAGCCATATGTTTTATGACAACTTGCACGGAATTGCTCAAAAACATCAGCCAATAACAGCACATCAGTTTTTAAGTAAATATCTGAATATTCGCCCAAATTATTAATATTTAATTCAGTCCAGACTTTTTGAGCATGAGCATAATCCTCTGGGCTGATGTTTGTATCGTTAAGTTTATTATAGAAATTGTTTATTTCAGGTAATGATGTATCTAAAAATTTAGCTTCATCATCACAGTAATCGTATGGGAACACACCCTTACGAGTCAACAAATTAAATTGCGAGTTACTTAAATTTCCAAATTCTGATTTTAATATTGGAAATATATTCAAATATGAGGCTACAGTTTCTAAGCTACTCGCCATAAATCTAAAAGAATCAATAAATCGATACCTAATTGCATATTCATCAATGCGCTTAGTGAACGAAATATAGCGTTCTTTGTTTATGGGTAGAAGATCAATTCGACCCTTTAAATCTGTAGCCAAATTTTTAAATATAAAATGTGAGTCATAACCAGAGAGATTATGAAAGATTATTGGTATTGTATGTGTATCTTTGAAGTTAACATTACAACCCATATGCGCTGGACCCCGGTAAATACCTGTAAGATGACAATGGTCACGCACTTTAACATCATCATCAGTAAATGATTTTTCACATATATGGCATGTGTTAGCAAGCGTGAAATTTTGAATTTGTTGAACAGACATTTGCTCCATGGGCAAAGGACACAGAAAGACCGTTTCAATATCTTCAGCAAATTGATTCAATTCTGAAACGAACCATTTAATGCAATCTGCACCGCGATAGCTTTTATAAAACGATAACGTGGGGTCATATACACACTTAATATAAAAGCCTACACTATATGGAATATGCTTTTGGTATGAATTTCCAGCATCAGATTTTGCTAAAATACATTCCAAGTCAGCATATACCACAAATGGAGACATTATTTTATTACTAAAATTCTTAAAATATACATACTTCTC
The DNA here is from genome assembly GCA_943735915.1 of Pherbina coryleti. Lineage (NCBI taxonomy): Eukaryota > Metazoa > Arthropoda > Insecta > Diptera > Sciomyzidae > Pherbina > Pherbina coryleti. The sequence continues at coordinate 90,972,862 of OX030948.1, forward strand.
CGCTTCCGTCGGCATCCTTATCTTGCAATTATTCAGCTTGCTGCAGTTCTCGGTGTGCTGCTCCAACTTGATTGAAGAGTTGAAATAATGCAGACATCTGTCGCAGAAATATTTTTGATGTTCGTTGTTGGATGCCTGGCTAGATAATAATCTGCTTAGGTTTTTTATCCATACATAATGATATGTGATTAGTTCATCATCATCATAGTCGCCAGCATCATCACCATCATCGTTGTTGTTATCTGCTTCCTCATAATATCTGCTCTGTACCATAAGCAAGTTAACGTGACGATCCATCTTCTCCTTGGTTAGATAAGAGGGTAAAACAATTAACTTTTTTCTATTTTGTTTCAAAATATAAATGTTGATAGAAATATTGTTTTGCCGCTCAAATCTGGGGACCTGCTTCACTGTTACCGGAAATTGAATGTTTGTCAAATCAAGGTTGTCACGGTAATGAGGGTATGCTGTCTTACGATCAACGGGTCCATTCTCTGCTGGGTATAGAGCAGATATAACAGCCCAAGCAAAGCATGCATTGTCATCATTTTTTACGTTGATACATGCTTTCTTGTTATAGATCTGTGTTGGAAGTGGAATATATGATGAGCCCAGCTGTGGCGTAAATTTGTTGATGTTGACTGCTAAGTTTATTATTGCTGTTAACGCCCATCCACTATCCCTTTCCTGGAACTCTTCAAGCTTTTTTAGGAGGTTATTTCGAACATTCTCCATAAACCAATCGTCAATGTCTGTTTCTTGACAAATAGAACCATTTTTAGTGGTTAGGAATTTCAATTCACTAATTTCTTCATTAGCTCTAATGATTCGAAATTCACCACAAAATATTGTATTCACTTTTAGAAACGTGAATTTTAACAACGGTTTTTTTATTATTCGTTTGAAGAGTCCTGCGCAATCCTCTAAGAACAACTTGGAATCTTTGTGAGCCAAGTTAGTGATGGCTCCAGTACATGCTCTGAAAATTAAAACAAGGTTTAAATTAATATATTATATTAAATTAAATTAAATAATATGGTGATGAAATTATTTAAAAACGACACTTACCGTCCACTGAACGCTGATTCAATTTCCACCCATTTAATCCGGATAGAGGCCCAACTCGTCCTATTTGCCGTTCGGGAAAGGCCTGCACCGGTAGTAGAGTTAAGCACCTTTAACTTGGTGCGGTAACCTTCAACCAACAGAATTGCACATGTAGCATTCTGTTTCGCTCCAACATTTGTTGCCTTTCGTAAAATATTACGAAGGATTATCAAGTGTTTGGAGCACTCTTTAATGCTCTCCATCACAAGCGCACGATTATTTGCAGCATTCTCATACGCCGATTTAACAATTTTAACAATGTTGGATATACGTTGTGCCATTTTGAAATGTGTATGTTTCAACTCAACGTCTAAACACGAATTAAACATAATAAATATTGTTTCACATACTAAACCCCAAATTCGAACAAGTAATTTTTTGCGGTTAGATAAAGATTACGCTTTCTTTTTTGAGTGTGTTTGTATTATTTTTATTTGAGCATCGAAAATAAGAATCTTAAGCATAAATGACCACAATTTACAGTATTAAAATTTTGATATCTAGTATAATTATAACTAATGTTTTTCCCTAAATATGCAATTAATTGCTTCGGTGGATGCAAATTTCCGAAGCTGTCGAAATATTCGATTTGATTGTTGTTTTTCCAGTATGCTACCCAATGTGTGCCAGGTCCCTTTGAAGTATCCAGATTGATTATTCCACATTCTTTTTTAAAGGGTTTCTTTGGAAGAGTGTCACACATAAACACACCTCTAAAATTTGGGATATCTTTCGCAAATTTTCTCAAGTCTACATCGGAAAGGGCTCTTTTGGGCAGCTTTATGAAAAATTTTGATTTTGATAAGGTTTTAAAAACAAACCAAATCCCTTTTTATATGGTTTTAGAAACATGCCTTTTCCCATTGCAATAGACTCCATTTTACTGTTATGTCGTTTTGCTTCATTTAACTGCTCTTTTCCGGCTTTAACTGCATTGATTGCTTTTGTTATACCAGCTGCTCCACCAGCTAGACCACCAAGTGCGCCCAGTGCAGCGAATATTGGTGCAAGAGGAAGAAAACCTCCAGATTTAGGTAGTGGTATTATTCGAGGTGTTTTGATTAGAGATTTTTTTCCTTTGAAAATATTATTTGCAACTTTTCTTGAAATTTTAACGGCATCATCCAAATTTTTAGTTTTCTTAATTTTCATTTTAGCACTTTTTAAGGCGTGTCTAAATAGTTGACGCCCATTTACTTGAGGAGATCTCTTAGTTTTACTGTTAACGTTGCCCATACCAAATTTTTCTTTCGCCTTCATAGCGTTAGTGACAAACCAAGCGTTTGATTTTTCGCCAATACTGCTATCACTTGCGTTAACCCGTTGCCAAGCCTTTTCAGCTAAGATTCTATCAGCAATATGTCTTTTTTCCAAATCTTTGTTGTTTGCGTATACTATATCATGTTGTCTGCAAGCGGCATCCAAAAGATTGATTCCTTGATCACCTCCAGCTAATCGCTTCTTTAATTTTGTACCAGGTCCACAAAATTGATAACCAGGTAAGTGAAGTTCAATCGGAAGTTTGTCTATTAAATTATTCAGAATACCTTTTCCAATGAAGGATGGAGGAAGACTGATTTCCTTTTTATAAATAATTGGCATTAATATTTAGACTTTTTCGATCAGAGGTTGTAATCAAAGTGATGTAAAATCAATAAAATGACCCGATTATATATGACATAATTTAGTAGTTGACATAATGCGGTTCTTAAAGCAACGTAAAACGCTTGATGTAAAGAATATTGATGGCAAATTAAATACATCAAATATATTAAGACATAGCTCATTACTACCAAACTCTATTCGGGGTCTTATTGTAGGACCGTCAAATTGTGGAAAAACAAATGTGATGATAAGTCTTATTGAAAGCCCCAATGGATTGAAATTTAAAAATATTTACTTATACTCAAAGTCAGCACAGCAACCAAAGTATCAATACTTGGAGCGTCTAATTAAACCTATTAAGGAGATAAATTTTTCAATATTTTCCCATAATGATGACGTCATAGACCCAGATGAAGTACAACCGCACTCAATATTTATATTCGACGATGTAGCTTGCGAGAAACAGAATCATATACGATCTTACTTCTGTATGGGTCGTCATAAAGATGTTGATAGCTTTTACTTATGTCAAACTTATACACGTATACCAAAACATTTGATTCGTGATAATGCCAATATGATTATATTGTTTAAACAGGATGAGATGAATACAAGACACATCTACAACGATCATGTTGGTTCTGATATGTCTTTTAAGACTTTCCATAAGCTATGTTCAAAGTGTTGGAGAGAAAAATATGGATTTTTAGTTATTAATAAAGATGATGATATGAATAATGGTCGCTATAGAAAAGGATTCGATGTTTTTATTGGATTATAAAAGAAACAGAATAGATATCTAAAAATCAGTACAACAACTGCTGCGCAACTGATCACACAGACTGCTAAACTGATCTGTTCGATAAAACAGCTAACTACTAAACTGATCTGTTCTATAAAACGGCAACTGCTAAACTGATCTGTTCTATAAAACGGCAACTGCTAAACTGATCTGTTCGATAAAACAGCTGTTAAACCTATCTGTTTATCTGTATACCCTGTTTATATATACACCTATCAATATGAGTGAAAAACTAGTCAAGAATCTTATATGAATAATGGTCGCTATAGAAAAGGATTCGATGTTTTTATTGGCTTATAAAAGAAACAGAATAGATATCTAAAAATCAGTACAACAACTGCTGCGCAACTGATCACACAGACTGCTAAACTGATCTGTTCGATAAAACAGCTAACTACTAAACTGATCTGTTCTATAAAACGGCAACTGCTAAACTGATCTGTTCGATAAAACAGCTGTTAAACTGACCTGTTTATCTGTTTACCCTGTTTATATATACACCTATCAATATGAATGAAAAACTAGTCAAGAATCTTATTAAAACACGAAATATTTTGAAAAAGAAATTTAAAAGTATTCAACTGGGAGAAGTTGCAAGTGATAAGCTTTTGGAAAAAACATTTAAACCTATATCAAAACCATTGCAGGAAATACTTCAATCAACTAATAAGAGAAAGATAGCGATAAATGAAAAGGATTCAGATAATTCTTTCAAAGATACTAAAGTTGCTACCAGCACACCATTTAAACAGAGCCAGCATGATTATAATACATTTTCTCCAAGCTTTGATGACAAGGAAATCGAGAAAAGTTCATCAGCATTTAAATCATTTGATGTTGATAACGGTGATGATGATGCTAATGATGATACTCATTATGATGGTAATGATGATAGTGATATGGAAAATGATGATGTCACTATTTCAATAAATCCAAATCAAAGTATTCAATACGATTTATCTAAAGTTAATTTAAACGAATTCGATAAAACCTACGGCCCCCGCAAGGATAAAAATCAGATATGGAGACTGGGTAATGTGCCAATTACTTTTGATTCAACCAATATAACTATAGGCGATTCAAAATGGATCTTTACTCCAGGTTTATATGAACTATTAGTTTACAAGGAACCAATCAGTTTTAATGAGGCAGATTTAAATACTTACAAACAAATATTAGAGATGACTAATGCTCATAAACGAAATAACAATAACAATGAACAAATTAAAGGAAATCGCTCAAAGAAATATACGGCGATTATAAGAAAATTATTTAAAGAAAAAGTTCATAAAGGTAAAGGTTTGATGAAGTTGAATACAAACAAATCAAATTATATATATTGGGATGACCCCAACGAACTAGTTGATAGATTACGTCTTTTGATCTCATCATCAATAGCTGGTCACTCAAATCATAATAACGAAATATTTTCAATTATTGAAGAATTGAGAGAAGAAAAATTATTGTATAAATAGTCTGCAAATGTTTCTGTGAATACGTATTTGATTGAAAAGGTTATTAAAACAAATGGACGGCAAGTTTACGTTAAATGGTTAGGATTTTCCAATCTACATAATTCTTGGATAAATAAAGATACAGTTCAACAGCAACAATAATATACCTAATTACTTTTGATTGTAATACATACAAATTATACATATATCTGAATACACATACTCAATAAAGCTGAATAAAATTTAAAACATTTTAATCATATGTGTTTTTATTTTCATATTAATTTACAAAATTTTAAATAAATTAGTTGTTTAATTCTGTTTTTCTACACCATCATCATCATCATCATCATCGTCTTCAGAGCTTTCATGCAAGTTTTTGTAGAATATATTTCCATTTTCCCTCTTCTTCTTTTTAATGGCTAGGGAAAATGTGCCATCCATGTCTGTGGTTTTCATTAGAATGTGTAATGTCTCATTTAAATAATCCATCTGATTCTTAGTGATAATCAGAAATCTTTTCGGTAAATAAATATGAAATTCTTTATTTACAAGACATCTTATGCTTTCCCCATATTTTGTATCTACTCTCGCGATTCTGTTTACTTCATATGGAACGTTTACTTCCATATCCTTTAAGGCTAAGTATTTAATGCTAGGATTTTGAAAAAGATTTTTTAAACTTGTTTTCATATTTTCTTTTTTCTTTAAACTATTCACCGTGACAGATATATTTAGACTGACTCTCGATATTTATAAAATTATTTATTGAACATATTGTATTCTATTATTAGACGATTTCTTATCAGTTGCATCCGGTTATTTGACAATTTTTTATAAGTTGCGGTTAAATGACGATTTCTTATCAGTTGCATCCGGTTATTTGACAATTTTTTATAACTTGCGGTTAAATGACGATTTCTTATCAGTTGCATCCGGTTATTTGTTAATTTTTTATAAGTTGCTGTTTTTTTTGTTGTTGTTGTTGTGTGAAGAATCTTATCATTATTTTTTTCATACAGTTGTGTTGTGAAGCATACCTTGCGGTTTTGAAGTGTATCTTGTGAGTTGGGTGTGTGTGTTTATTGTTGTTGTGTTAATGATCTTATCACTATTTTTTCGCAGAGTTGTGTGTTAGTTGCTATGACTTGTTGAATTTTCTTTCATCTAGAAATTAGAATAGAAAAACAATGTTCCAGCATAATGCTTTCAAATAAAAATACTATAAATAAATAGTTGCAGTCAGGCATCAGCAAATTTTATTTGTAAAGAGTGAGATAAAATTTTATAGGTGAGAATTTGAGTGTTAGGATGATGTTGTAATAGGATCATTAAAGTAGGATATACTGTAAACTAATTTTATTTTTTCATCTCTACGTTATTAAAATCAAAACCGCGATATTGGATGGATAATAACAATTTATACTGTGAGCATATTTAGTTGAATTCTAGCAATCAATGTATCAACACCTATAAACTGAACGCATCATTATGAAGAATTTTGCTTGTGAAAATTGTGGAAAAATATTTTTGAATTCAAGTAGCATGCGACGCCATATAAGAAATAGCTGTAAATTGCGTAGCAATAATATTGATGTCGAACGGATGGGTAAAGTCATTATTAAAAAAGACCTAAAAGCACGCCCTAACATTAAATCTAATTCAATAGATGAAGTCGACTTACGGCATGAGCAATATTTATATGGGAATGAGAAGGTGTCGCCTAGTAATAGAAATGGGGTTATAACACTAGCTGGCGTTAAACCGGAACGGTCTGCAGATAATACTAAAATTGACGTTTGCAAACCAACGTTTGTGTTGCGGTTCAATTTTGTGCTGGATGGAATGTATCTGGCATTATTCGAACATCGTAGTTTTGGTGTTGAAGCCCAAAAGTTTTTAATGGAAAAGTATTATGCTGACTCGTTTATGCAATATGCTAAAAAGACTCTAAAAAATGATGGTGATGTACCTGCAAGAATAATAGCACAGTTTAAATATATTGGTCGTAATAATGAACATAAGATTGATATCATAGAGTTCAACACTATATTGAATGGAGCAAGTATAGCAACCGACTACAACAATAAGATTGTCCTACCAATTATTCAACAAATGTTAGAGTTTGAGAAAGAAAAAGATGTAATCGTTTTAAATATATGCCATATAAAAGTCTTTTTACAAAATCTAAAACCATTGGAGCAAAGAGCAAAGCATCAAATTATTTATATGAACATAATGAATGATGATTCTAATTTACATTATATTGCGAATAATGATATCCCTGGGTTTAGAAATGTATAATTCAATGATTTTCACATATTTTATACATGCAGATTTTAATAAAGAATATCAATAAGACGTTAATAAAATAAAAAATGCTAAACAATATATTATACGATACATGTAATTTTAGTTGATAATAAAAATTAAATAAAAAAATGCTAAGGAATATATTATATGATACATGTAATTTTAGTTGATAATAAATAAAAAATAAAAATGTATAAATCAACCTGTTTTTGTTTTATTTATATCGACATAGTTGAGTATGGTCATGGTTTGTATTCTCAAGTTCGAGGTTACGGTGACGCTTCGTCTTTGCCGCTTTCATACTTTGACTTTCCATTAGTCAACCCAAGCTACTGCTGCTATTGCTACGCTTATCTACATTTTTGGCAACAATTATATTTTTCGTCACCCTACTATCGGCCTCATCAAGCAACACAAGCTGAGGTCTCCGCGCACATGTGAATTGCAATAACAACAACATGTTTCGGTGTCGACCGATGTAAACACTTACCCCCACCGCCCGCACCACCCCCGACCACTATCACGCTCAGCACAATCGCCATAAAGCTCTGAGCTCAGGCGTGAGCGCAGAACTTTATGGTGATTGTGCTGAGCTTGCGGTTTGCCCGTCCGTCCAGCCCAAGCAGCAGCGGTGCACGCTTATCTTCATGTTGAGCACATGTTTTTATCTACACACATGTTTTTATATACATTTTGTTCATTCAGAAGCATACGATGAAATAGCACAGTGTTAAGGCGTTCGACTCTAATGCTTGCGGCCCGAGTTCAATCCCGGGGCTGTGATAATATCATTTTTATATTTTTCATTTATAAAATACCTAAAAATTATATGCGTTAATAAAGAAACATGTGAATTGCAATAACAACAACAACATGTTTCGGCGTCGATCGTACAATCATATCGGTGGGCAGAGACGCCGACTGCTCAGTACTCAACACATGCTGCGGTCCCCTACAATCGTATCGGTGGGCAGAGGCGCCGACTGCACAGTACTCAACACACGCTGCGGTCACCACGCTTATCTTCAATTTGCAACAACAACTACATGCTTCAGTCACTCTACTTTCTGCTCGTCACCCTACAATCGTATCGGCCGGGCAGCGACGCCGACTGCGCAGTCGGGCACAATTTTGTGAATTTTGAGGCCCATAAGGAAATACACGCGTTTTTGTTCCAGAACCGGCATAGCTACTCTACTAACATACACTTTTGAAAATGGCACAACGTATATCCAACATTGTTAAAATTGTTAAATCGGCGTATGAGAATGCTGCAAATAATCGTGCGCTCGTGATGGAGAGCATTAAAGAGTGCTCCAAACACTTGATAATCCTTCGTAATATTTTACGAAAGGCAACAAATGTTGGAGCGAAACAGAATGCTACATGTGCAATTCTGTTGGTTGAAGGTTACCGCACCAAGTTAAAGGTGCTTAACTCTACTACCGGTGCAGGCCTTTCCCGAACGGCAAATAGGACGAGTTGGGCCTCTATCCGGATTAAATGGGTGGAAATTGAATCAGCGTTCAGTGGACGGTAAGTGTCGTTTTTAAATAATTTCATCACCATATTATTTAATTTAATTTAATATAATATATTAATTTAAACCTTGTTTTAATTTTCAGAGCATGTACTGGAGCCATCACTAACTTGGCGCACAAAGATTCGAAGTTGTTCTTAGAGGATTGCGCAGGACTCTTCAAACGAATAATAAAAAACCGCTGTTAAAATTCGCGTTTCTAAAAGTGAATACAATATTTTGTGGTGAATTTCGAATCATTAGAGCTAATGAAGAAATTAGTGAATTGAAATTCCTAACCACTAAAAATGTTTCTATTTGTCAAGAAACTGACATTGACGATTGGTTTATGGAGAATGTTCAAAATAACCTCCTAAAAAAGCTTGAAGAGTTCCAGGAAAGGGATAGTGGATGGGCGTTAACAGCAATAATAAACTTAGCCGTCAACATAAACAAATTTACGCCACAGCTGGGCTCATCATATATTCCACTTCCAACACAGATCTATAACAAGAAAGCATGTATCAACGTAAAAAATGATGACAATGCATGCTTTGCTTGGGCTGTTATATCTGCTCTGTACCCAGCAGAGAATGGACCCGTTGATCGTAAGACAGCATACCCTGATTACCGTGACAACCTTGATTTGACAAACATTCAATTTCCGGTAACAGTGAAGCAGGTCCCAAGATTTGAGAGGCAAAACAATATTTCTATCAACATTTATATTTTGAAACAAAATAGAAAAAAGTTAATTGTTTTACCCTCTTATCTAACCAAGGAGAAGATGGATCGTCACGTTAACTTGCTTATGGTACAGAGCAGATATTATGAGGAAGCAGATAACAACAACGATGATGGTGACGATGCTGGCGACTATGATGATGATGAACTAATCACATATCATTATGTATGGATAAAAAACCTAAGCAGACTATTATCTAGCCAAGTTTCAGCCCATCTCGGAGCCAAATATTTCTGCGACAGATGTCTGCATTATTTCAACTCTTCAATCAAGTTGGAGCAGCACACCGAGAACTGCAGCAAGCTGAATAATTGCAAGATAAGGATGCCGACGGAAGCGGAGAAGTATGTATATTTTAAGAATTTTAGTAATAAAATAATGTCTCCATTTGTGGTATATGCTGACTTAGAATGTATTTTAGCAAAATCTGATACTGGAAATACATACCAAAAGCATATTCCATATAGTGTAGGCTTTTATATTAAGTGTGTATATGACCCCACGTTATCGTTTTATAAAAGCTATCGCGGTGCAGATTGCATTAAATGGTTCGTTTCAGAATTGAATCAATTTGCTGAAGATATTGAAACGGTCTTTCTTTGTCCTTTACCCATGGAGCAAATGTCTGCCCAACAAATTCAAAATTTCACGCATGCCATATATGTGAAAAATCATTTACTGACGATGATGTTAAAGTGCGTGACCATTGTCATCTTACAGGTATTTACCGAGGTCCAGCGCATATGGGTTGTAATGTTAACTTCAAAGATACACATACAATACCAATAATCTTTCATAATCTCTCTGGTTATGACTCACATTTTATATTTAAAAATTTGGCTACAGACTTAAAGGGCCGCATTGATCTTCTACCCATAAACAAAGAACGCTATATTTCGTTCCCTAAGCGCATTGATGAATATGCAATTAGATATCGATTTATTGATTCTTTTAGATTTATGGCGAGTAGCTTAGAAACTGTAGCCTCATATTTGAATATATTTCCAATATTAAAATCAGAATTTGGAAATTTAAGTAACTCGCAATTTAATTTGTTGACTCGTAAGGGTGTGTTCCCATACGATTACTGTGATGATGAAGCTAAATTTTTAGATACATCATTACCTGAAATAAACAATTTCTATAATAAACTTAACGATACAAACATCAGCCCAGAGGATTATGCTCATGCTCAAAAAGTCTGGACTGAATTAAATATTAATAATTTGGGGGAATATTCAGATATTTACTTAAAAACTGATGTGCTGTTATTGGCTGATGTTTTTGAGCAATTCCGTGCAAGTTGTCATAAAACATATGGCTTAGACCCGGCACATTATTTCACTTTACCCGGTTATACGTGGGATGCAATGCTTAAGCATACAGATATTACCCTTGAGCTATTGACTGATGTTGATATGCTCATGTTTGTAGAGCGGGGTATTCGTGGTGGTCTCAGTCAGTGTACTAAGAGATATGTGAAAGCCAACAATAAGTACATGAGTGATTATGATGAAGCCCAACCATCTAAATACTTAATGTATTATGATATTAACAATCAATATGGTTGGGCAATGTCGCAATTTCTCCCACACGGTGAGTTCGATTGGCTGTTAGATGTCAACAATTTTAATGTTGAGGCTATACCTGATGATTCCGATATTGGTTATATTCTTGAAGTGGATCTAGAATATCCAAGTAATATTCATGATTACCACAAAGATCTCCCCTTTTGCCCTGAACATATAACACCACCAGGTTCAAAACAGAAGAAACTGTTGGCAACTTTGGATGATTCTGAGAGATACGTTATACACTATCGGAATTTGAAGCAGGCTTTGAAATATGGGTTAAGATTGTCCAAAATTCATAAAATTCTGAAATTTAGACAATCCTTATGGTTGAAATCCTATATCGACTTAAATACAGTTCTTCGTACGGCCGCTAAAAATGAGTTTGAAAAAAACCTTTTCAAACTCATGAATAATGCAGTGTTTGGTAAAACTATGGAAAACATTCGGAAACATAGTATTGTCAAATTGACGACGAGTTGGTTTGGTCGATATGGGGCTCAAGCCCTTATTGCTAAGCCTGAGTTTAAAGCCTCAACAATATTTGATGAAAATCTAATGGCCATTGAGCTAAACAAAACTGAGATATTTTTTAATAAACCTATATATGTAGGTTAGGCCGGGCCAATTTGTATGGAGCCCAAAAATTCGATTAAAGCCACCCCCTGGGATGATTCTATGGACAATTCTTAGCAACTTTGGTGAAGGAACCCTAGGTCTATCTCGATTTTCGAGTCTCCCACTTTTCAAAAAATGATTTTTCCCCTATAACATCATTGATTCAAAATTCGATTTTTTATTCATCGTTATATTATCTTTTTTATGTGTATATGGGGGGTTTTTGGGGTCGAGAAATTCATTTCTGATCTTTATTTTTACCTATGACCACCGCCAGAGGGCGTTTCATGCATATTTTAACTATTTTTGTTCTATTTTCTGAGAAAAATTAAAATTTTTTCGGTAATATTGATCTTTATTTTATTTTTTGTCAACAGAAATTGAACCTAAAAACTAAGAACAAACAACAACAAAGCAGCAGAAATAATTTTGGTTAAAATAGGCATGAAACGCCCTCTGGCGGTGGTCATAGGTAAAAATAAAGATCATAAATGAATTTCTCGACCCCAAAAACCCCCCATATACACATAAAAAAGATAATATAACGATGAATAAAAAATCGAATTTTGAATCAATGATGTTATAGGGGAAAAATCATTTTTTGAAAAGTGGGAGACTCGAAAATCGAGATAGACCTATGGTTCCTTCACCAAAGTTGCTTAGAATTGTCCATAGAATCATTCCAGGGGGTGGCTTTAATCGACAAAAAATTTGGCCCGCCCTAATGTAGGTATGTGTATTTTAGACTTGGCTAAAACAACAATTTATGATTTTCACTATGGTTATATGGCCCCCCAATTTGGCTCCAATTGTACCATTTGTTACACCGATACAGATTCTCTAATTTATGAGGTGACTTGTAATGACTTGTTACATATTTTGATACAAGCGACTACCCCCTCGAGAATATTTACAACATTCCACATGTGAATAAAAAAGTGTTGGGTCTCATGAAAGATGAGAATAATGGTCGCATTATGAGTGAATTTGTTGGGCTTCGCTCTAAAATGTACGCAATACGTGTAGGGGGTGAAGATGCAACAAAAAAAGCGAAAGGTGTTAAGTTAAACATAGTCAAGACAAAAATTACATTTGATGACTATGTTGATTGTCTCAACAAAAATATTGAAAAAATAGTTCAACAAAATTTGATACAATCACGTCAACACAAAGTTAGCACTATTACACAATCAAAAATCGCGCTAAGTCCTCATGATGATAAGCGATTTTTGATTGCAAAAAGCTATGAAACGTTACCGTGGGGACATTTTAATATTATGGATTCAGCCTAAGATATTTTTATGATTTCAATTCAAAATATAAATAGTACGCAATAAATTAATATACCTAATTTACATGTTTAAATATTAAATGTACAATTTAGTATTATATGCATATTTTAAAAATTAAATAAAAAATGCTAAACAATATATTATACGATACATGTAATTTTAGTTGATAATAAATAAAAAATAAAAATGAATAAATCAATCTGTTTTTGTTTTATTTATATCGACATAGTTGAGTATGGTCATGGTTTGTATTCTCAAGTTCGAGGTTACGGTGACGCTTCGCCTTTGCCGCTTTCATACTTTGACTTTCCATTAGTCAACCCAAGCTACTGCTGCTATTGCTACGCTTATCTACATTTTTGGCAACAATTATATTTTTCGTCACCCTACTATCGGCCTCATCAAGCAACACAAGCTGAGGTCTCCGCGCACATGTGAATTGCAATAACAACAACATGTTTCGGTGTCGACCGATGTAAACACTTACCCCCACCGCCCGCACCACCCCCCGACCATTATCGCGCTCAGCACAATCACCATAAAGCTCTGAGCTCAGGCGTGAGCGCAGAACTTTATGGTGATTGTGCTGAGCTTGCGGTTTGCCCGTCCGTCCAGCCCAAGCAGCAACGGTGCACGCTTATCTTCATGTTGAGCACATGTTTTTATCTACACACATGTTTTTATCTACATTTTGTTCATTAAGAAGCATACTATGAAATAGCACAGTGTTAAGGCGTTCGACTCTAATGCTTGCGGCCCGAGTTCAATCCCGGGGCTGTGATAATAACATTTTTATATTTTTCATTTATAAAATACCTAAAAATTATATGCATTAATAAAGAAACATGTGAATTGCAATAACAACAACATGTTTCGGCGTCGATCGTACAATCGTATCGGTGGGCAGAGACGCCGACTGCTCAGTACTCAACACACGCTGCGGTCCCCTACAATCGTATCGGTGGGCAGAGCCATCGACTGCACATTACTCAACACACGCTGCGGCCACCTACAATCGTATAGGTGGGCAGAGGCGCCGACTGCACAGTACTCAACACATGCTGCGGTCCCCTACAATCGTATCGGCCGGGCAGAGGCGCCGACTGCACAGTCCTCAACACACGCTGCGGTCACCACGCTTATCTTCAATTTGCAACAACAACTACATGCTTCAGTCACTCTACTTTCTGCTCGTCACCCTACAATCGTATCGGCCGGGCAGCGACGCCGACTGCGCAGTCGGGCACAATTTTGTGAATTTTGAGGCCCATAAGAAAATACACGCGTTTTTGTTCCAGAACTCTCATAGCTACTCTACTTATTTGAAATTAGTTAAAATAGTTTTCGTGATTCTCATCCACGTTCAGATAAAATTTTAGAATGGCGTCGCCTAAAAAAAAGTGTAAAGAAGAACGAATATAAATTCTGATGCGATTGCTGCAGCCATAAAAAAAAATTCAAATCTCTTTTGTTTAAAGTTCAGTGAGTCATTGTGAACTATTGATAGAATAAACTTTTTATAAACTCTCAAAAACTAGTGTTTTTGCTTAATTTTCTAATTTTTTTCAACGATTTGTTTTAGGTGTTCAGTAGCTGGGCCGATTTTTTAAGCGGCCGATTCCGAGACTTTTGCTAGATCGACTTCCAAAATTATAATTTTTGGAAATTTTAAATTCTGATTAAAATTCTTGTTTGTTATTGAACTTAGCTTCCAATGAAACCAAGAGCTCTGAAAAATTATGTTTTAAACCAAAGGTATAGCCTCCAAGCAAAACGTATTTAGTAGGCGGGCATCCTCCCCTACATTTTTTTAACATTATAATAATTTTATAGTTTAATAATGTAGATAATAAATTTTTTCAATAAACAAATTTTATAAAAAAAAACAAATTTTCCGCAGAAAAAAAAATACCTAAAGTTAAACTCAAAATTAAACTGAGCTTATATTTTTGTTTTTAACTGAGGATCTTATTTTCATTAATTTTAAGACTCTTGAATATACATTTCTCTTTCTTACATATTTAGAATCAATGAAACAGCAATTAAACGAAAAATTTTGGAAGATTACAAAAAAGTGATACCAACCAGTTTTGCTAATTTACACTTTAAAAAATTATGATTCAGTAGAAAATCCCACCTAAGCATCTGAAATCCCACACGTTCTCAAATAGGCCAAAAATCCCGAAATGAGCCCGAAATCCCACCAAATCACATCACTGGCTAAAGTATGTGAACCTGGTGACGCGTTGGTTTTGTGTGTCAGTCTGATGAGAACACTGAAGGCGACAGGTCAGAACACTGCTTGAGAAATAAATAACGAAAACTAATAAAACTACATAAGGAAGATACACAAAAGTTTTTCCGCTCACATTTTAATTTATTCTGCCTCTTCTTTCTAGAGCGCTTGCAAGCAAGGGCAAAACTCTTAGAATATTATTATTATTATAGTTGGTGGGAGCAGCAAAGCGCACCGGTGGTCGCTTGTATTTTTCTAATCGTGTAGGACTAGTTGAAGATTTATGCTGTCGATTGAACGCGAATCTTAGTGCTATTGCTAAGTGGGCATCGCACAGTGGGGCCAAAGTTATGAAAACATGGCGGAAATTATTTTTAATGCAAATATTAAAATACAAAGAGGATTAAAGAAAAATAATGTGTTTTTAATGTTTATTATATATATTTCAACAAAAAATTTCGTGTATCTAACTTTCTGATTCACTGTCACATGAAGATGAACATGATAAAAAATGGATTCCTGTACTGAAGTTTACTTCTGGAAATTCTAAATAGCTTAAAGCATCTTCAGTTAGTGTTTTGCGATTACTTTTTGTCGGTTTCTGCAAGCTGGCAATAACGGGATCTGATGATATTAACAACATATTTAAAATATTCGTGTTTGTGTTAACTCTATATAATTTTCTTACGCCTCTTTACTTAACTGGTCAATTGGAAGCAGTATTTTCTCAATTCTTGATGTCTGTGTTTTTCGCTTTTCAGCTTAAATTTCGGTATCAAGGACGATAGACCGGAACTTGAACATAGTTTCATTCGATTGTCTGTATAAAACTACTATTTTGAGCAAAAATCCAGGATGAGAACTTTTCATCTTCTATCCTTTTTGTCGATTTGCCAAAAAAAAAACTACAAAATTGCTAGCAACTCATTTCATGCAACTTAGTCCTAGGAAGGACAATTTTTACGATCAAAAGGATAATTGAAATGTTTTTCTGATAGTCTGAAGGTGTAATCTGTCGATTTTCAAGCAAATCGCTTGACAATTTTGACTTTTACAGCTTTCTCCTCTCATAACATTTTCATGACCTGGCTTTTTACACTTCTGGGCCATTTTACGCTATGAAGGACGATTTAAAGCAATTTGTTGATGATGAGAATAATTTGTATTTTAAATTCCATACTTTTGGTTTAACATCAATTTTTTTTCATTGCGGCGAATTCAGCATTCAAAAGTTTTTGCGGTGAATTGAGCAAAAAGTTGGGCTGAAGATTTTGGGCTATCTTCACAGAAGTAGCTTCTTATGATCAATTGTGTTGTGCGTGTTATGTGTTAAGTTTGTACAAAATTGACGAGAAATGGACCTACAGGCTTAACGCCGGATTCCGAACGGCGATGAACGGAATGTTCTTATTCTCAAGAAGCTTTACATGGCATTTTGATTACTCTCTGAGGTTTGCCATTGTCTGCAGAGAGGTGGCGGCCGTACAGAAAAATTATTTTAATTCAAATAATTTTCTGTCGCTGCTGGGGTTCGAACCTGGGTCTCTACAGGTTCTTTGACATAGCGGCCACGCACTTTAACCAACTACGCCACGGACTTAATATTACCAACATTTAATTGCCTAAACTCAAAATGCTTGTTTTTCATCAACGCCGTTAAACTCTTGAATTCACTTCCGTATAATATCAAATCCATTGTCAGTTCAAATAAATTTAAGCTTACAATTATGTATTACTATGCAAACTCAATTCTATCGTCTATATCTCTTTTTTTTTCTCTCTTTCTTTCTTGTCCTCTTTATATGTTAAAGTGTTATGTTTTTTTTTTATTCTTTAATATCAATATTTAATTGTAATTTAAAATTTATATACTAGTTACTTTCTATTTTTAAGTATATATACAATAATAACTTCATATTTACTGTTTTTGCTGATGATATACTATTGTATTTTGTTGTACTCCAAAACAGTGGCGTTCCTAGGGTCGGTAAATTAATTAAGACATATTTAAGGTCTTCCATGGGAGAGGCAAGGCTTTCCGATCTTGCTATTTTATCCATTGAAAACGAGCTTGCAAGTAATATTCATTTCGATGAGGTTATTTTAAATTTTGCAGCTTTTAAAGTAAGAAAAGTTAGTTTTTAAGAAAACGCCATTAATAAGATTTCTTTGTTTAATCTTATACCTACATATACATATATGTACCTGAAAATGTTATGTTTTTGTTCCGTCAGTTTTTAAGACTGCGAAGTAAATAACTTTTCTTTTTTATCCTATGCCTACATATCTAAATATGTAGACACCGAAAATGTAATATTTTTGTTGCTTTTTACAAATTCTTATTGTTTGTCATATGACTCATTTCACGCCAAACAGGCCACCAAATTTTTCGATGTCACCGTTATAAAAAAAAAATTATATATTTTGAAAGGTTTCTATGAGGTGCTTCATATCACATATTTTTTTTTTTGAAAAATTCGTATTGTTGTTGCTGTGGTAATACAAAAAAAGTACGAAAATTCATGCTTTTTCTGCTTTAAGGTGATTTTTAAAAATTCATATCTCTGGACCGAAACAAGATATCTTCATTATTTTTTTTAATTGGGTAGAGTAGAGATTAAGCTTACAATTTTTTTTTTAATTATGTAACGAAAAAAAAATAAAATTTTTTGGACTTTTATGGAAAAGTTGCCATTTCCGATCTGTTCTCCCTCTCTGAGCCTAATTAACGGTAAACCATTTTTCACCTTTCAGAATCAATAATAAAAAATTGGTAGATCGAAGTATTACCGAAGATATAGAATTTCTTGTGACAACACCTTTTGCATTTTACATTTTGCATTTAAAACGTGGCATATACGAAGCGCACAAACAAAAACTCGTGTTACCACAACAACAACAATACGAATTTAAAAAAAAAAATATATGTGATTTGAAGCACCTCATAGAAACCTTTCAAAAAATATAATTTTTTTTTATAACGGTGACATCAAAAAATTTGGTGACCGGTTTGGCGTGAAATTAGTCATATGTTGTTTGTTTTTTTCGGAAAACATAAAGATAATAATAAAAAAACTTAATCTCATAGAATTGGTTTCTTTTTGCACTTAGTAATTTTTTATAGGGGTGACACCATGAGTATCCACCCCGGGTGTCACCAAGCCTAGGAACGCCACTGCTCCAAAAGATCTTAATTGTATCTTAACGTACTAATTATAATTTAAATAAATATCAAAAATAATCGATTCGACATTGGTTTTTTTTTAAACTTGTCCAATTTCTAACACGGATGGTGGGGGCCTGAGTCCAGTGGCCTCCAGGTTAATCCGGCCCTGGTTTTGTTTTAAAAGAAATGCAAAAATTCAGAATATGCAGCTTTCGATATTATTTAATGTTATAAATTTTTTGTCCGAAAAAATTTTCGTAATTTTGGTACAGTGCTGCTCAAATGTGACACGCAAGTAACCTAACGCAGTAACCTAACTATAAAATTTGATAAGCTACGACAAAAAGTTTCATCTCAGCTTAAAATTAATTCTCTATTTAGAAAACCTCAGGTTAAGAAAGTTAAACATTTAAGATGAGTTAACGGACCTTGATTCTACAAATCTTTTTAAATATCGATCGCTCGGTAGAAGTGGGGACTCCGTCATCGACTTTAAGTTTTCAAAATGCACGTATGTACATTTATAATTTTATTTCTACGCACAAATTACGAGTCACTCTATTTTTATCCAATAGCTTCCAATTATATATGAAATGAATGATATGAATGTAACATCAATAGGAATGCTGTTTTGTAAAAATATATTATTAATTTTGTCTGTATTTTTCTGAAGGAATTATCAAATTTCTATACAATTGGACTATGGTTAATAAGGTGTTAGTTTTGCATAAAAGCAGTATTTTTAGTGTTATCTTTAAAATTTTTTTCCAAACATACGTAGATTCTTAAAGAGAAAAAATATAATCATTTACATACCAATATAACTCAGCAACACGGGTAGAAAAATAAGTCCGTGTGTAGCACCAATAAGTACAATTCCCAGATACATTCTAAAATAAAACACTTGAAAAATTTGACTTTTTGCAAATGCCAACACTAGAATTCCAGCAAATTTTGTCAATGTTATTCCAGAGAAAATTGAACTTCCCATTTTGGAAAGAGAGTCTGCAGCCCGTTTCTCTCGAGAATTTTCAATTGAAATTGAAAAGCTATGCACTAAGTGTGAGCAGAATTCGACCGATATGCCAACAGCCATTACCAAGTTAACGAGTGAAACGGCATTCAGAGCTATGTTCCAATAATACATACTTCCTCCAAGGTTGATAACAATCATTGTTATAGTTATAACAACTACTAACGAAGAATGCATGTCGAAGCCCATTAGAAGGAATGTTACGATAAAAATGGCTAATACTGATATACCCATGCTTTGGAGAGTATCAGGCCACATTGTTAGATATTGTTCATAGAAAACATAAAATACAGAGTAAGGAAATACTTCTATTTTTAATGCAGTTTCCATGGGAACTCCTCGTAACATAAGTTGTCCTTGAAGCATATGTGTTATGTTAGCCGATATCTTTCTTGCTGAACGGAGCGCTTCATAGTAGTCTTCCGACTTTTTCAGAATTGAATGGTATGACATAAAATAGGAAGATAATACAGTTGTTTGATTTGTTTTCCTATCGTTGTGATATGTAACAGCATTTCCATATGCAGCATGACCAGCCTTTGCGCAAATGTCATCTGGGTTGTCAAACAAGAAAAATGGCAGATATTTTCCGAATTCAGTGGATGTGGGTCGATGGAAAGAATTTTTCTGAATACCGCAATATTCGCATGATGTATCTATAAAAAATAATATTATTTAAATACTTTCAGTAAGCCATTCAAACTTTACCTTGATGGGGACAAAATTCGCCATTATCTCTGCGTCTGCAACAACTTTTTGCTTGACTCCAATCAAAATAGTCATCAATCCAACTAGATGCAGTTTTTGCAATATATGTTATATTTGACCGTCGACTGGCTAAATAAATTTGTGTAATAACACTATCATCGTTGCAGTATCTACCCGAACAAACAAGATTTTGGTCTAAAGTTATTGAAAAATTTAATCCTGATTTTAGTACAAAGTAAACCGGAGGTCCAATACTTAAGTATTTATTCAGAGACTTAAAATATTTCGATACAAAACTGTCTTCTGGCATTGAAAGCTCCTGATTAAGGCCAATTTTAATGTGTGGAGCAATTGCAATACTAGAGCAAAGCCAACCAAAGAATAAAATCATCACAAATACACGAACAGACTTTTTCATTAAAAATGGTACATAAATGATTTTAAAGAATTTATATAATAATCCGTCCACCATAGGTTTATCATCTGTTTTTTTACCTTGAACGAAGCAACACACATCTAATCGGTCTTGGCCTTGCCTTTTGGTGTCAAGTGTAAGAAGACTTATGAAGCATGTTATCTGCAGAATAAAATCAAAAAGCAATGCTAGTCCCGCATATAAGGCAAATGCTTTTACTGCAGGCATATCCGAGAGGCCACCCAAAAAGAAACAACAACTCTCACTGACTGATGTCAGTAACATGGATGGACCTACACGACCCAGAATTCGACCAATATGTTCTTCGTGAGTTTCATCCATTTGGCGCGGATCACGTTGATAAGTTTGCACCAAAATAAAAATATTATCAACTCCAACAGCCAATACAAGAAAAGGGATCACTTCGACAATGATCAGTGTTGCTGGTACTCCAATAAAGCCGAACACTCCAACTGATGATACCACCGACGCCAACACTATAATAACACCTCCAATACCTAAGGTTATCTTGCTATCAATAAACGCACGCTTTGCCTCCTGAACATGACCCAATGAAATAGCAATGTAAGCAAACATTATAATATAAGACACCAAAATGGTTAAAATGTCTGATTGTGATTCTCGGTTGAGTTCATCCTCTACTGATCTTTCTGAAGTGAAAGCAATATCCATATGCTTTTTCATTGTGTGCTGTGTGAAGTTCAACATAAAGTCAACGTATCGCTGTTCCCATTCCAACGCAGGGCTTAGTTTTTCTTTATCATGGTAGTTATTGACTAAGTATGTCAATATAAGAACATTAGCACGTTCAAATTTTGTTTCTCCGGAAAGCTGTTCTTCAGGTTGCAAAAATCCACCAAAAGCAATTGCTGGATCCACTGGACCTCCATATGGAGCAAGGCACAAGTATGGATTTTGAATACATTGATACAAATCATCCAAATAAGTTATCTAAAAAAGCAGAAATACTTTATTTAATTATAATTTTTATTTATTAATTATTTAGAATATATTGGTGGCAGCATAAAATTTTGCTTTTTAATATTAAGAAAACATCCAATATAAGACAAAAACCTATAAGTGTTCTTGAATTTAATGTAACCATCTTTATTCAATTATTAAGACTAATTGTTGAGCTACAGATTAAGCATGTTAATCTAGAAAACAACTAACAACAACAACTCTGTATAGAACAAATCAGACCGCATACTAGACCGCTGTTTCGTAGGCCGCTACACCAACTCATTAGTAGTCTTGCTTGGTTTATATTGTAATCCACTTAGCTACTTAAGTTTTACTCTTTCTGTTAATTTACCGTAAAAATTACCAGGCATTTTCTTTGGCAGAGAACAAAGCTTTCTATTACGAAATAAGGTCAACTTTTGGACCTGAGAAGACGAAAGTGGTTCTATATGTATTTTCGCACACTGAATTCAAATCCACGGTCCGTTTTTCTCTATCAGGTCGAGGTGAGGAAGGCAAAATAAAAAAAAAAACAGTTCTTTTTCTGATAACTGCACTATATCTTTTTAACGCATTAGCCAATTTTAATTGTCTTAACTATGTTTGATTAAAAAATACTAGACCTAATTATAACTATTTATAAAAATTCGTTGTCATATGTAATAGTTTTAAAGATATCAGCCTTCAAAGTTTAAAAATTTTTAAATTTGTTTCATGTTTGCAGTCATGTAGCTTTGTTTCCTTAAATATATTTTCAAAAACTTCATTTTGTCACATAGAATATTTTATTAGCTTTAGTAAGGTATATATTTTTTCCCAATATCTTTGACTATTCATGAGCTATTTAGAAAAATCTGAATTTCCATTAAATTGGCTTTAAGACAATCTGATGGCGGAAACTTCATGAGAAATTATTGACCCAAACATAAGAAATTGACCCAAACATAAGAAATTAGATTTAAAGGTAACTTTCTTCGCTGTTGGCAAATCTCATACATAAAATCAATGAGACATTTTAAGCAATTTTCAAAAAAAAACTATTACTTTATTTGGAAAAATTTCAGAAATGAAGTGCGGTGGAACTGTGCTGTTTATAATTTTAAGGGTCCGTTTCACGTATTCGAGACCAACAATATTCGTTCAGCATACTTTAAACCCAAAAACCTTTAAAATTTTTCTCAATTCTTTGTAAATATTTGTGTAGTCGTTCACCTTGCTCGTCGCTTGTTTCGCCTAAGTTGTCAGGAAAAAAAATCCAAGTGGGAACGAAGAAAATGAATTTTTAACGACATTCGGGCATCCGTTATGCAGATTAAATTTTGCAGTTTTAGTATATTTTTTATCTTTTCACAATATCTTAGATAGTTTAAGCTAACTAGAGTTTTTATAAAAATTTTCCTTAAAAATTTCAAGAGATGAAAATTCAGATTTTTGTAATGAATAAATCTGATTTAGTAAATATTGCCAAAAAATAAAAAGTTTACTAAAGCTAATAAGATATTCTATCTGACAAAATAAAGTTTAAGAAAATAAATGGAAGGAAACAATGTTAGAGGGTTGCAAACATGGACAATATTTAACAATTTTAAAATTTTTGAACTTTGAAGGCTAATATCTTTAAATCTATAAAAGACAATGAATTTTTGTAAACGGTTATAGTTAGGTCTAGTATTTTTTAATCAAACCTATTTAAGACAATTAAAATTGGCTAATGCGTGATCATAAGAAGCTAGGTCAAAGTCCTTTGAAGGGCTGCAATGACCCGTTATTTATTTTTTTATTTTTTAATGCTTTAAAAAGATATAGTGCAGTTAACAGAAAAAGAACTGTTTTTTTATTTTGCCTATAACACATCAACTCGACCTGATAGAGAAAAGCGGACTGAGGATTTGAATTCACCGTGCGAAAATACATATCGAACCACTTTCGTCTTCTCTGGTCCAAAACCGTGTATACCTGTGTAATTTTCATTCGATTTTCAAATTTGATACCTCATTTTAAATTAAATAAAAAACGGAGCGCATACCGGTTTTTTAAAAAAAATATACTTCAAGCATTGTTTTTCTTACTTCTTTGGTTATATACCTGTGTTATTAGCAACTTGTGAATTACAATGTAAGGTGTAAGGTGTAGTGTAAGGTGGTTTAAAATTGATTTGAAAAAAAAATTTAAAAGTGAAGCTCCCACGGCTTAACTTGTTCTCTTTAACTTCAGTAACAGTTACAAAAACAAAAATTATTTCGTTATTTTTCATTTTCAATCATCCCAATATGATTCAAATGTCAGATTTTGAAAATAAACTATACATATATATTTTAGAATTTATTTGATTTTGTTAGGTATAGTTTTTTTCTAAGTTGTTACATTAATAAATTATATAAATAGAAACATACCTATACATTAATAAAAAATTTAATGAATAAAATAATAGTCTTAATTGCTTATGTATAAATATTCTGCTTCGCTTCTCTAAGAGCTTTCTTGCTGCATGTAGGATATAACTTCCGATGTTTTGAAACTTGTTATTTTACGGTTAAGCTCTTTGATCAGAGCAATTCCTCGTTCTGCCACGGGATTGGTTTCCAGTAGTGATTTAAAAAGTTCTTTCGCCTCCATGTAGCTCTTAGAGTTGCTCCATTCTGTAATATCCTTTTACCAGAGCTCTTTCAGGCCAAAATCATTAAAAATCTCCATCGTGTTTTGGTTAGCCAAATTAAACAGTTACAAGTCCCCAAAGTCGTGTTGATAAATTTTTGGCCGCACTCCACGAACACTAGGAGAAGCATAATACAGAATTTCGTTAAAAATTTTTCGTTTTGTTTCGATAGAAACATTGCTACCGACAAGGCCAACTAACTCGTCCGAAAGGTACCATAAATGTTCCAACGTCTTCTTAATTGTGACTATTGCAATGTCCGGATTATCATACAGAATTTATTTCTTAATAAGTTCCAAGTCGTTGTTTGGAGCACATATAACTAGCGGCACCGTAAACCATATTTTTATGTAAATAGTAACATTAAAAATGTTAATTTCTTCCAATCCGTTTTTTCCTCTATCAGATAAATCAAATTGCTCTTTACACATAAACACTTTTAGTGAATATAGAATTTTAGACATCCAACGTTCATGACTTGTTGCACTTGGAGCCATAAATCGAATTCCTCTGGTAGGCTCTTGGCCGAAATATAAAGGGTTTTCCATTAAGGACTTGACAACTTTTTTTTTTAATAAAACGCAAACCATTTGAGATATTTCAAAAATTTTATTATTGGCTTGAAGTACAATCAAAACATATATACATGGAACCCGACTTCGTTCATATGGCCACCGCGGACACGTATGCAGCGGTCGATTCGTTGGACCCAATTTTCGGCCGAAACGGCCGCTATTTCGCTTTCAGTGTTGGTTCTGAGCTCTTCCAACGTCGTCGGCTTATTGGCATAGACCAATGACTTGACGTAGCCCCAAAGAAAATTGTCTAGAGGCGTTAAATCGCACGAACGAGGCGGCCAATCAACTGGCCCATTTCTTGAGATAACACGCTAATCAAACTTACTCTTCAATAAATCGATTGTAACGTGTGCTGTGTGGCTTGTGGCACCGTTCTGTTGGAACCATATGTCGTCCAAGTCCATATCTTCCAATTCAGGCCAAAAATAATCGGTAATTATGGCGCGATATCGATGGCCGTCAACGAAAAAATATGATCCAATGAAGCCGTCGGCATGCAAACCGCACCAAACAGTTATTTTTTGTGGATGAAATGGTGATTCATGAAGCACATGTAGATTTTTACCCGACCAATAACGCAAATTTTGCTTATTGAAGAACATTGAGCCAAAAATTAGCTTCGTACCTAAAAATGATTTTGTGATGAAATTCATCTTGGCGCATCTTTTCCAGAGCCCAATCGGAGAACGTAAGTCGCTTCAAATGGTCCATCGGCTTCAATCCTTGAGTCAGCTTGATCTTGTATGGGTGCGAACCAAGATCCTTTCGCAAAATTCGCCATAAAGTGGCCGGGTGATGACCAATTCTAGAGAACGCTGGAATTGGAACGGTAGAATTGACTGTTTTGTATCGTTTGCAACGGACAGAGCGGCAAAGATATTTTCGACACTTCGACCAACCCGTTGTTTCTCTGGCACGGCAACATCACACAACGAATATGTAGACTCAAATTTTTGCACTAAACTTGTTATTGTCTATCTACTAGGGCGAGAATTACGACCGAAAATTGCAGTTAACGCTCTCAAAGTTGCGATCACCGACTCCGAAATTCGGTAGCAAATTTTTATAATTTGCAGACGTTGTTCGTTCGTGGGCTTTACCGTAATGAAAATGTTGAGTTTACTGAATAAATTGACAGTGACAGTTCGATGATTAGTAAAAGGGTGCGTTCATAAATTTAACTCAAAGTTGCCAAGTCCCTATTGGAAAACCCTGTATAATTGATAATTCAAGAAACTCTCTAAAATCATCTCTTGTTTGCTTACAGTTGAGAAGCCCTTGGCAAAAGTCAACGATTTCATCACGTTTCTCCTCTGTTATTCGGCAAAAGTTGACATGCTTGGTGTGATATAATCCGACTGATTGATTTCAGACCAATATGCCTTGAAGCGAATGAAAAGTTTCACATCTGGTCCAGAAATAGCAGTGGGCAAAGCTGCTTGAAATGCAGCAGCAGCAACTATATCGAACATATGATGTCTGCAAGCGAACCAAAATAGATTTTTTCAAGCTTCTGCTCTAGGAGCAACAAAGCCCCATTCTGACTTCCAGTATTAGAAGATGTCGTGTCAAAACACATTGCAACAACACTCTGACTTAAATTCCATTCTCATTTAGACAGTTAAAAACAACTTCAGCTTGCATTTTACCAATTGAAGATTAAAGCGCTCAGTAATTTATCTTTTCCATTTCCTAAAACCAAAATCGGAAGTTGGTTTATATGATTCTGCATAGTTAGATCAACTATTGCATAACAAATGGTTAATATTAATAAAAACATTTTTTTGTAAATCATTTTTAAGTGTTTTTATTCACTACAAAAAATTTTTTCATTATCCATTGCCGTTTTCCTGTAAAAAATTTTAAATTTTTACTCGAATACCGAGCGCGCCAAATAGCAACATGCCATAATTTAGTTTAAAAAACAAATTACCTTAATGCGTACAAGGCGTTAACAAAACTGTACATACAA
Organism: Pherbina coryleti; assembly: GCA_943735915.1. Classification (NCBI taxonomy): domain Eukaryota; kingdom Metazoa; phylum Arthropoda; class Insecta; order Diptera; family Sciomyzidae; genus Pherbina; species Pherbina coryleti. The sequence goes on from OX030948.1 coordinate 90,999,636, forward strand.
AACAAAATAAAGCAAAAAGTTATTTTTCTTGCCTTCTTTATTAAAGTGAATTCGTAAGAGTTTGGAGGTATTCGGTTTGTTTATTACCAAAACTCTTAGATGGCTCTTACTTACTTACTTATCTGGCGCTTACAACCATATGTCGGTTTTGGCCTCGTATAATTTGTTTTGCGCTTACTGGCGCCAGTTGGAAACACCAAGCGTGGTCAGGTTATCCACCACCTGATCCTTCCAACGAAGATGTGGGCGTCCTCTCCTGCCTCGAACACCACCGGGCACCGAATCGAATATTTTTTTTGCTGGAGCGTCGTTTTCCATTCGCTCAACATGACCTAGCCAGCGGAGCCCCACGATTTTAATGCGCTTAACTATGTCGATGTCAGCGTACAGCTCATACAGCTCATGGTTCCATCGAACTCGGTACTCGCCATTGACGCAGATTGGATCGAAGATTTTACGAAGGATCTTTCTCTCGAAGGCTCCCAGAGTCTTTTCATCAGAACTGCTCAACGTCCAGGCTTGTGCTGCATATAATACGACGGGCATGATTAGTGACTTATAGAGCGTGAGTTTTGTTCGTCGAGAGAGGGCTCTGCTTCTCAATTGCCTACTCAGCCCAAAGTAACACCTGTTGGCAAGAGTTATCCTTCGTTTTATCTAAATACTGACATCGTTGAAAGAGTTAATGCTGGATCCAAGGTAGACGCAGTCATTAACAACCTCGAAGGAGATGTTGTCAACAGTGACGTGGTTTCCAAGACGCTGGGACTGTTTATTTGTTGACACTAGGTATTTCGTCTTATCTGCGTTCACTACAAGACCCATTCGACTCGACTCTTTCGCTAATCTGGAGAATGCTGCACTGGCTTCGCGCGTAGTATGGCCAATGATATTGATATCATCAGCATACACCAGCAGCATAATACTTTTGTAGAATATCGTGCCACTGCGTCTCAAAGCAGCAGCTCGGATGATCTTCTTCATCATCAGGTTGAAAAAGTCGCACGATAAGGAATCACCTTGTCTGAAACCTCGTTTGGTGTCGAATGGAGGAGTGAGATCCTTCCCGATCTTAACTGCTGGTGTTGCTCAGTATCATTCTGCAAAGACGGATGAGCTTTGCAGGAATACCAAATTCAGGAAGGCGGGTTTGTAATCGACAAAAAGATGGTGTGTGTCGATTTGTTTTTCTAGGGCCTTCTCCAAGATTTGTCGTAGCGTAAATATCTGGTCTATGGTGGATTTACTAGGTCACTGATAAAGTCCAATAGCTGGTTTACGATGGCCTTCAGTCTTTCACATAATACGCTCGACAGGACCTTATATGCGATATTCAGAAGGCTTATCCCACGGTAGTTGGCGCAAATTGTGGGATCGCCTTTCTTGTGGATTAAGCAGAGCACACTGAGATTCCAATCGTTTGGAATGCATTCTTCCGACCATATTCTGCACAGAAGCTCATGAATGCATTTAAGTATAACTTCGTCTCCATTCTTGAAGAGCTCAGCAGGTAAGCCATCGGCTCCTGCGGCTTTGTTATTTTTAAGCCGAGCTATAGCTTTCAAGACTTCACTATGGTCGGGCAGCGGAACTTCAACGCTGTCGTCCACAATTGGGGTTTCCGGGATATCATCTTTATTGGCGGGATTGTTGTCGTCGTCACCACTCAGAAGCCTAGCGAAGTATTCCCTCCACATCATCAGTGTACTCTGGATATCTGTCACTAGATTCCCATTTTCATCCTTGCAGGAAGAGGCCCCGGTCTTGAAACCATCGGCCAGGCGTCTTATTTTTTCGAAAAATTTTCGGACCTCATTCCTGTCACCATGCATCTCAATTTTCTCGTACTCACGCATTTCCGCTTCCCTTTTCTTTCGCCTGAAAATGCGTCTCTCTTCCCTCCTGTTTTCTTTGTATCGCTCCTTAGCAGCACGCGTTACAACCGACTGCAGGGTGGCTTTGTAGGCGGCGTCTTTTTCTGCAGTGGCGTCGCGACACTCTTGGTCGTGCCACTGGTTTCGGCGATAGCCAATCACCTCTTCGGGAGCCGTACTAACAGTGAGAAATGTGATTCCACTGCGGGCATATATCGTCGATCGGAGGAGTGCTTTCTTGAAGCAGGAGTGAGAGTCGAGTAGCGAAGTCTTCGGCTGTTCGTTTTGATTACAGCTTTTCGACGTCTAGCTTTCTCTATACTGGATTGCGCACATTCTTGATTGCGCACATACGTGTCCGGATCTTGGCTGCGACAAGATAATGATACGAGTCTATATTGCTACCACGGATCGTGCGTACATCTAAAACACTGGAAGAGTACCTTCCGTCAATCAAAACGTGGTCAATTTGCTTGCGCGTCTTTTGATCAGGAGACAGCCAAGGTGCTTTATGAATATTGAGATGATTGAATCTAGTGCTACTAACGACCATGTTTCGCGCTGCTGCAAAGTCAATCAGCCTCATTCCGTTATCGGAGGTATTGTCGTGGAGGCTGAACTTTCCGACTGTAGGACCAAAGATATTTTCTTTTCCCATCTTGGCGTTGAAGTCACCAAGCACGATTTTTATATCGTGGCGGGGGCTGCGCTCATAGGCCTCTTCAAGGCGCTCGTAGAAGCTGTCTTTGGGCTCATCATCCTTATCTCTGTCGGAGCGTGCGCACAAATCAGGCTTCTATTGAAGAATCTTGAAACGGATGATGGCAAGTCGTTCGTTCACAGGTGTGAATCGCAGAACATGATGTCGTAGTCTCTTTCCAACCACGAATCCGCATCCAAATTCGTGTTTCTCCGCAAGGCCGCTGTAGTAGATATCACAGGATGCTTGCCGTGAGCAACCCTGTCCCTTCCATCGCATTTCTTGGATTATAGTGATATCAGCCTTATATCTTTCTAAGATATCTATCAGTTGGATAGAGGCACCATCCCAATTGAGGGATCGGACGTTCCAAGTGCATATCCGTTAATCATTGTCAGTTTTTCGTTTGCGGTAGTCGTCATCAGATTTGGGGATAATTTTTTACTTTTTTCTTATAGTTTTCATTGAAATTTGTTTTTACGTGGTGGGCTTCAAACCCGACGCACAACCCTTTAAAGGCAGGTAGCCCACCGCTCAGATTAGCCGTCAAACTTACGGTTGCCAGATGGCTCACAAATTAATTTCTTTTTAAACGGTTTTTTGGCGACTTATTTTTAGTCCATAGAGAATAACTTCCAACCTTGGTAGGTTAACATTTCTAAAAAAAGTACTTTAAGACTGCCCTAATACAGAGTTGTTGTTGTTAGTAGACGCACCCTGTACGAAACATGGTGGGCCGAACGCTTTTCGACTCGTTTTTATTGATGTTTCGAGCTACAGGACAGTATTAAAAAAGTAGCGCAAGCAAGCACACGGGAAGACAATTAAAAACCAACTTTGAACAACCTTCTTAATATTTCACTTAATATTTTATAAAACACAATAATTAAACTTATAATACAGGGAAAAATATTAATAAATAAATTTAATAACAGAACAAAAACAAGATTTCAACTTTTTTGGAAATTTGCCGCCTTTACATTCGTTTTTTTAATTATGTGTGTCGTTGCTTGCTGCTGCCTTAAAACGCGTCGTTGTCTTTGTTCAAGTTTTTCTTAATTTCGTGCCGTTATTTTGCTGCTGGATTGGTGTTGCCATCTGCTTCTGTGTGGTTGTTGCTTTTTGCTGCTATATACGTCGTTGTCACCAAGCGAATTGTCCTTGAATTTTTTGAGACAAGCGTCGTTGGAGTTTTAGCAGTGGAAATTCCAGACCTTTTTTTTTTTGTTTTGCGTTCATGCCGTCACCGGAACGTTATAATTTGAGAAACAGGCAATAAGTGTTGGAGGTAAGTGAAGCGCCGCCATCTTCACCAGACTCGGAAGGGAGTGAAGTAACTTTAATGGAAGAAACAATTATGGCTAGCTTAAATGCCCTTATTTTAGCTAGTTTAAATGCCCTAAGAGCCTCCGTGGAGGAACTTCGCCTTAACGGTGTGGAAAGTCAGCGAGACATTGACAAACTTAGGTCTGAAATACGGGCACAAGAGCCTGCAGTTACGTTAAGACAACTTCAGCCGCCGCAACCACCTAGTATGGCTACAACGTCAACGCCAATGATGACACCAACTGCACGTCATCTCATGATACCCGAGCGGATTCCAAATATTAACCTGTACGACTTGCCTACGTTTTCAGGTAACACAGAAGAGTGGCCACTTTTTATAACCAGCTACCATGACACCACTGCAGTTTTTGGGTATAGCGAAAGACAAAATTTGATGCGCTTACAAAAATGTCTTAGCGGCGCGGCCAGGGAGGCTGTGGCGTCCATGCTCATTTTTCCAAATAATATTGAGCAAGCCATCGAAGAACTACAATTTCGATTTGGAAGACCAGATTTACTGGTGCAGGTGCAATTGCAGAAAATTCAGCAATTCCCTATAATAGTTGAGGAAAGGCTAGAGCAGATTGTTGCATTCTCGACGAAGGTGCGCAATGTTGTTGCATTTTCGACATCTGCAAATTGTCAGCCGCATATGGCAAATCCAACGCTTCTCGAGCAGTTTGTAAAAAAGCTTCCGGTTAACAAGCAATTTGATTGGGCGCGACATGCTGCAACTATTCAGCCATACCCAACATTAACCGAATTCTATCAGTGGGTCAGTGAACTGGACACAATTGTTTGTTTAATGCCAATAAATTTGGATCGTTGACATGCAGCACATACAAATAGCCAGCCACGCCGTATAAATCACGTAAGTGAAAATACAACAAAAAAAGATGTAAAGTGTGTCCAGTGTGGAGACGACCACCAAATTGTCAACTGTAACATATTTTTGAAAGTTTTAAGTGTTTGCGATCGCTGGCGAAAAGTAAGAGAATGCCAACTTTGTTTTTCGTGTCTACGAAAGGGTCACGGCACAGCCAATTGCCATTCAAAAAAGCCTTGCAACATTAATGGTTGCCTTCGCTACCATCATCCTAGTCTTCATGGCCAGCACGTAGCTCAAAAACAGCATCAACATCGAACGCAAGACAAAGTGTGCTTAGCCGCAATGTTGCAACAAGTTCGTTACAGCTTTTTTAAGTATTGCCAGTCATACTTTACGGTCCACTCGGCAATGAATTGGTATACGCCATGTTTGATGACCATATATCTGCCATATAAATTTTAGAAGAAGACACTGCAGATCGCCTTGGTCTCAAAGGTAAGGAACATCCTTTGACCCTGCAGTGGTAAGGTCAAAACCAAGGCACTGAGCATTCAGCAAAAGTCAAATTCGAAATTGAAACTCTTGATGGAAGAGAAAAATTCTTCATTAAAAATGTTCGCACGATTAAAAATCTCTGCTTGCCTGCGCAGTCGTTTTCAAAAAGTAGTTTCGAACATTTCAAATTTTTGCCAATAAGCGACTATACAGATGCAAAGCCAGAATTGTTAATCGGTCTTGACAACGTACATCTCGGAATCACATCAACAATCGTCGAAGCTGGTCGTGCAATGCCAGTAGCAGCGAAAACAAAACTTGGCTGGCTAGCTTTCGGACCTGCCAATCAATACACAACTGCACATCTGTCGTTTCTACATGTGCGCGAGGAGCACACGCTGAACGAGCTTTTTAATATTATTTCAGAATATTTTTCAACAGAGAATTTTGGTTCTAGCGCTGCCTGTACTGAGGTGGTATCCGAAGAGGAAAAATAAGCTCGACCAATTCTCGAGGCAACAACAAAACGTGTCAGTAGCGGATTCGAAACGGGCTTGCTGTGAAAGAGACAGCCACCAGTTCTACCAACAAGCTATGAGATGACTGAAAAACGCTTTTTAGATATTGAGCGTAAAGTGAGCCGCGATCCTGAATATGGTAAGTGGTATAAAAAAGAAATAAATAAATATTTTGAGTAAGGTTATGCCCGAAAAAAGATCTCTAATGATGAGATCAACAAAATTGAGAATGCTGTTTGGTACTTGCCACATTTCGGAGTCCAAAATTCACACAAACCAGGCAAGCCGTGCTAGGCAAAACGTCTTTAAATTCAGAACTGCTTAAAGGCCCTGAACAAATCAAGTCGCTACTAACAATACTTTTCAAATTTCGACAAGGTGCCCCGGAGTAGCAGCAGACATTCGAGAAATGTTTTCTCAAATCAAGCTGACCAACATGCTCAAAGCGCGACGGTTTTTATGGCGCGACGGTGATTTAACAAAGCCAATAGAACATCATGTCATGACGTCATTAATTTTTGGAGCCATCTGTTCACCATGCTGCGCAGAGTTCGTCAAGAACATCAACGCTGAAGAATTTCGACATGAGTTTCCTGAGGCCGCCACAGCAGTGATCGACAAATTTTATGTAGATGATTTTGTTTGCAGTTTCAATGCCGAAAATGAAGCCGAGGCCCTGAGTAAACAAGTCATTCATATCTGCAGAAAAGGTGGGTCCGAATTGAGAAATTTTATTTCAAACTCAAAACGCCTAGAATCAACTTTTAATAATGTGGCCTACGAAACAACTGATGCTGTGGACATGGACTGCCAGAAGTTGACAGAAAAAGTCTTTGGTATGTTCAGGAACACTATAGATGACACTTTTATGTTCAAAACCCAGTTTCACCGAGTACATTTTGAAGTCAAAGAGAGTTTGCGAGTGCCAACAAAAAGAGAGCTGCTAAGCATAATCATGGCGATTTTTGATCCATTTGGCCTGGTTGCCGACTTCCTGATTTTCTCGAAAATTTTAATGCAGGACACTTGGAAAAGTAATGTTGATTGGGATGCTGCCATTCCCGCCAAGTTACACAAAAAATGGGTCGCTTGGTGGAAAGAATTCAAAAATATTAAAAACTTTAAAATTTCACGCTGCTATTGCCACATATGTTTACATCAAGAATCATCCAGTTGCCTTGCCGCCGCAGCTTATTTTCGCATAGTACACAAAGATGGAGTTGACGTTTCCTTTGTCCAAGCCGCCGTACTCGGTACGCGCTTAAGCAGGATGACTTTAGATGCCCACGATGTTCAAGTTGCTCAAGTCACATTTTGGAGTGACTCACAAACAGTGCTGCAGTGGATTAATTCATCACAGAGAAAATACAAGCCTTTCGTTGGACATCGAATTGCTGAGATTCTTGACAGTACGAGCCTGGCACAGTGGCGTTGGGTTCCAACAGGTGAAAACTAAGCCGACGCCAATAGTTAGTCCAATTCGTGGGCCGCTGACAGCAGCAGAATTGTGGAATGCTGAGAAATTTATTTGCCGTATGATTCAGGCGCAATTCTATTCGGAAGAAATCGCTTGCCTCAAAACCTCGAAGCCAATTTCTACGGTCGAAGCAACGACTTCAAGGTCGTATCGATGAAGCCGAATTTTTGCCTTTTGACAGCAGACGCCCCGTCTTGCTGCCTCAAAAACACACAGTCTCCGAACTCATCATGCGTCATTTTCACGAAAAGAACCACCACCAAAATGCAGCAGTAACAATAAAATAAGCCCGATAAAATTTTTGCCAGATTGAAAGAGCCAAACCAAAAGTACCTCAAATGGGACAACTTCCAGCTGACCGAGTCACTCCATATGTACGCCCTTTTAGTTATACTGGTGTTCACTTTTTTGGGCCATTTAATGTCAGCATTGGTCGCCATCTATACCTGCCTTACATCTAGAGCTGTGCATTAAGAGCTAGCTGAAAACTTACCTACGGATGCCTTTATAATCATCTTCCGAAATTTTTTCAACCGTCGTGGAACACCTGTTAGTATGAGAAGTGACAACGGTACTAATTTTATTGGTGCGCAAAAAGAACTCAAAGAAAATTACCGACTTCTGGATGTAGACAGACTATCTGACGAAGCTTCAAATAGAGGCATCGATTGGCAGCCTAGTTCCGGCGGATGCTGGGAACGTTTAATTAGAATCGTAAATCTGTTGCTGAAGAAGGCGCTTCGAGAAGTCGCACCGAGAGTGGAAACCCTGAAAAGAGTTCTCATCGAAGCCGAAAACATTTTAACGGATATTTTTCGGATATTCCAATTTCTTCAAAAGACGTGGAGCCTTTCACTCCAAATTTTTTAATGGGCTGCATAAATTCAACTCAAACACCACATCCAGTCGACGTCAAAATTTGTTTGCGTAAGCAGTGGAGAATCGCACAAACTTTAACAGATCGCTTGTGGAAGCAGTGGATAACTGAATATTTACCACAACTCATTCATCGGCCAAAATGGCGTGAGAAAACTACGCCTATTAAAATTGCTGACCTAGTTTTAATTTGTGACAAAATTCAACAAAGAAGTCAATGGCAAAAGGTTCAGGGAACGCAAGTCTTTTCAGCCAAGGATGGACAAATCGTCGACCAAAGTCCAAGCTAGCCATTCTGGTTTTAAGTAGTGAATCTTAAGTCGATTCACGGAGAGAGGAGTGTTAGCAGACGCCCCATGTACGAAACATGGCGGGCCAAATGCATTTCGACTCGTTTTTGTTGATGTTTCGAGCTACAGGACAGTATTAAAAAAGCAGCGCAAGCAAGCACACGGAAAAACAATTAAAAAACAACTTTGAACAACCTCCTTAATATTTCACTTAATATTTCATAAAACCCAATAATTAAACTTATAATACAGGGAAAATATTAATAAATAAATTTAATAACAAAACAAAAACAATATTTGAATTTTTTTGGAAATTTTCCGCCGTTACAGTTGCTGTTATTAGTTGTTTTCTTCATTATTTAACATGCTCGACCTCGAATTCAACAAGTTTTTTTGTTAAGACATAAACAAAGGGTTTTCAAAGAACTAATAGACGAGTTCTGTTGATCCTTCAAAACAACTTTAAAAAAATAAAATTTGTTTTGTTCTTAATTTTCACGTCTTCATTATTTTTGATTTAAAATTGAACTGAATATTTTAAATTTATCAGAATACTTGTTAGTATAAAAATAGGATTAACATTTACTAATACATATTTACTAGTGTCCGACCGAATGTAAAATTTTGGCCGAAGCCAAGTTGAAATATTCGGCCGAATACCGAAGTCGAAGCTGAATATTAATAACATTTTTTCCAAGTCGAAAAAATTATAAAATTTAGTACCGCCTTTCGTTATTTATTCATTCAGTAAACAAAAAACATAACGGCAAATATTAAGTTCGAGTTAAACGCAAGAGTTTTTCTGTCTAATTTCTGTCAGCATTGCATTTCTGAAGCTTTTTCGACAAGATATAAAATTTATTAAATTCCTTTTATGTCATTTTACTGAATTCTAATATTTCTGTAACTGATTAAGTAACGTCAGGATGACGTAGAAAAGACTTAACCCTCTGCAACTGACGTGCTCCAAATTTAACAATATTCTAGACGTGGGGTCTAGCAGACCTCAATTTTAAACTGATTTCTTAAGATGAAGTTTCTGACTGTTACTCTCTTGACCTTATTCCATATAACAGCAAATAATTATTAGGCTAACATAAGAATAAAATTTGAAATAAAATACTTTTTTTTAAAGCTAAAAACGGATTTTTTATCTTCGAATTTCACGTTTTGCACGAAGTTTTGATTTTCGGTGTCTGTCAGACTACGACGTAAGCTGCAGAGGGTTAAATCGATTTTTGATCTAATCGAGAAAAGCTACAGAAATTCAAATTCAAGGAAATGAGACGGTCGGGTGAAAATCAAAAATTTTTGAGTTTTCTGTACTTTTGCCAGATTTGTTTTGCAACAATACGGGACAAATGCAAAATATGTAAAAAAAAACGGGATTTTGGAAAACTTTGCGGGACAATAAACAGAAAGTTATTTTAAAAAAATTTATTTCAGAAAAAACAATTTATTTAGGTACTCACAATAAATAATAATGTCAAATGTTGCACTTCACATTGTATATTTCGCTCTCAGTGTTGCTTGAAATGTATATATAAAATAATAGTTCTAACATATGCATATTATGGTCGGCTTACACTTATTTTCTGAATGTCTCAGTTCACGTGAATGCGTATTTGAAATCAGAAATTTTACAAAAATGTCAAAAATACGGGACAAATTTTGTCCCGGCGGGACACTTAAAAAACCATGCAAAATACGGGACATTCCGTGAAATAAGGGACATATGGCAACACTAGTTTTCTACCAGTTCGTTCAACATGTACGATCTTATCAACCCATGTCGGTCGGACTCACTGCATTTATCATTTGAATAAAGTTTTCAACGAGCTAAACCCAACTTATGCAAGAACAGAAAAAAACGAACAAGTGTGTCAAGCCATGTTGGAAAAATTTTATTAATTTTTCTCTTCACGACCACCAACTTTTTCCAGCATGAACAAGTCGTGTTTGAAAAATGTTCAATTTTATCTTCACGACGGCACAAACATTCTCCAACATTCTCCAACATGAACATTTTGAAGCTAACACAAGAAGCTAACAAGTTCGAGACGAAATCACAATGAACCGTTGTGATCGATCATTGTTTGTGTACATGAAGCTCATGCAAGCTTCATGAAGAATGATCGAAAATACGCCAACTCTGTTACACACAAAAATGAAATGAAAATAAAATTGTTTGCTTCAAACTGTGTTTATGTTCATGTTTGTTGGATATTTTTGTTTCATGAGTGAACATTTCTGAACCCTGGTTTTAAGTATGGAATTTCGAACGAAATTCATCGAATTATACTGAAATATTCCTAAAGAATTATAAAAAAATGATTGGTCATTACAAAGCAAAAATATTCGGCCAAAATATTCGGCTATTTGGGTCGAACCCAAAGCCGAAGGTTAAAAAATCGGCGCAATACCGAAGCCGAAGGCGAATATTCGACCGGACACTAATATTTACTTTTCTTCTATTTTCGTATCGTTCTTGCAACAAGGACTACAAAACATTTATGAAACAACAAAACGCTTGAGTGGGTCTTTAGTGCAATGTAACATGATATTTTTATTTGCGTTGCTGATATTCGGTCGAACTGACAAATATCTTTGGCAATAAATTTAAATGAAATGAGTTTGAATTTTTTAAGTGAAACAATGTGCAACTGATATTCGGTCGAACTGACAAATATCTTTGGCAATAAATTTAAATGAAATGAGTTTGAATTTTTTAAGTGAAACAATGTGCAACGTCAACTTCTGCTCATCAAATTTCACAAAAGTGTTTAGCCAATGATAGTGTTTATTAGTATCCGACCGAATATTCGGCTTCGGTATTCGGCATATTCGGCCGATTTTTTAACTTTCGGCTTCGGCCTAAATAGCCCAATGTTTTGGCCGAATATTTTTACTTTTTAATAACTAAAAATATTTTTATAATTCTTTAGGAAAATTTCAGTATAATTCGATGAATTCCGTTCGAAATTCCATACTTGAAACACTTTTATCTCTCTTCTGTTTTTCCATAAGTTGGTATTCGCTCGTTGAAAACTTTATTTAAATGATAAATGCAGTGAGTCTAGTGTTGTCATTCCCGGTTTCGGGTTAAAACCGGGTTTTTCTGGTCGGGTTATTCGACATTTTCGAATACTTAAAATTCTTTGCTTTTCCATTTTTTTTTTTTTGTTAATTTCCAGTGTATAAAATTATTTACAAAATAAAAGTTTATTCATAGAAAAATCTTCGTGGTGGCAGCACTATTTTGTCTATTAAACACATCTACTAAAGTACAACACTTAAACAGCTTTACTAACTATTTGCCCAACATCTACAATAAGTGAAAGAGTATTTTCCGTTTCAACTTCAATTAAAACAAAACAAAGAAATAGATTGTCACCAAAGCAATTAAATTGAATTTTATTCCTCAAATATTATTTTAAACGTGAAACGAAATGTTAAGCTGTGTACTCATTTTTTTAATATTAATGGATTAATTTCTTTTTATTTTATGTTCCTTGCAAGTCCTTACTTTTTTCATACATATATGGATTTAAATTACTATTTCTATTTTGTCTTACTGTACTAATAAATACGCTTTATAAATTCTTTATTTAAATGGACTATACATATATACACTAAGAGAAAAAAATTTAAAATTTTTCCAAAAACTTTTTTAATTTATCCAAAAATTTTTAAAATTTATTTAAATATTTTTTTAATTAAATTAAATTTATCAAGCACGAATTTTGTAAAATATCTTTCCAATATTAAATATTTGAAAATAAAACTATCGTATTTAAAGAAAATTTATATAAAAATATTGAATTTAAAAAACAACATATTTAAATTCAAGAAGAATTAGAATTTATTAGAAGCAAAATAAGCAGGAAATGACATCCGTCAGAAAATATCGAGTCGTCACTCCACCCTACATCATTTCATCAAGCGACCACCCATCGCACTCACAAAGCATAATGGCCAAACATGTAGGCTATATTATCCTTGCAACAAAAACTAAACGAGAACTATAAGAAACCTGCAACTGCAAGAACTGCAGGAACAGAGTGCGATGCTGTTGCTGCTTGTCGGCTATTTCAGCTGTATGGAATATGTGTATAGGTGTGTGGTATAAATAAAATTTAAATACGGGAAAAAAACGAGTTGTAAGGAAAATATTTGATTTATCCGCGTAAATATTTAAATAAAATTTATACTCAGGCGTGGATAATGTTAAAATGCGTTATTTCCCTTAGTGTATATAAAAGAAAAATATTTACGATGCCTTTTATTTTCCTCTCAATTTTTTATTTAATTTATAAATATATTTTATTAAAAACCGGTTAACCGGTTTGAGCCGGTTATTTTTTTTAATTATTCGAAAATCCGGTTTTTAAAAAATGTTCATTTTCGGGTTATTCGAGAAACCGGTTTTTACATTTTGTCGAATATTTGACAACACTAAGTGAGTCCGATCTATGATACAATTACAAGGAAAGCTCATTTTAAGATGGCTGCTCAAATGAGCAATTTTGCAACAACAAAGCTATAGAAGCTACAAACGTCAAACGAAAAACAACAGCAATTAGAAAAACTAAAAATCAATACAGTAGACGTCCAATATAACGAATGGTTTCTTGTCCAGCCTTTTCGTTAAATCGAAATATTCGTTATATCGAATGACTGTTTTAAACAAAGAAATATTGTTTTTAGTAGTTCAGTTTTTATTTAGATATTAATAAAATATTTTTTTTTGTTTTTAATTAATTTTGCAAAAAACTTAAACTCGTTCGTTTCTTGTTGCTTTCCATTGATTTTTTGTGTGCTTCCTCTATAAGCTCTTGTAAGATATTGATTTTAGTGCAGTTTACATTATTTTCTGAAGCCCATTGTATAGAAGCCCTTAAGTGTTCCACAGCATTTGTGTGGGATATTTTGGGTGTATTTCAGCCACAGATTCTCCTTAGTTTAAAACTCTTTCGATTACTTTCCATTTCTAAATATTTGTTTATATAGAACTTTAAACACGCGTGAAAAATTAAACTGACCTAGAACAGTACCAAGAAAAAAAAACAAAGAGAATCTATATGCAGAATGGTGGGAGATGAGATTACAGCTACAGCTGATCAATGAAAATAGTTTCAACTCATATTGATATCACTCGTTAAATCGAAAGAGAACCAACAAGAGAACTCTGTGGTGTCAAGACAAAACAAAAAGGAAAACCGTTAAATTAAAAATTGTGCGATAAATTCCGTTGCCGGTTTAAAAAATGTCGGTGGATAATTTTGGAAAATGGACAATGGTTAGCTTGAAAGAACAGCTAGAACGCTGAGTTGTAAGAAATGAACCCTGATGCTATAATAGAAGATACTGTAGCATATGCTGGGTAATTAGTCATTTCTGAACGAGGTGAAGAAAATAAAACGGGTGATAAAATAGACGATTCGCAAAACGCATAAGTCATGCGAAAAGAAATTGACTTGTTGCATCGTGAAATGATTTTATTGGAAAGATAAAGAGATTTCTTACGTAAAGAATGTGAATTTGAGAAAAATAAAAATCTGTTAGTAGAAATTCAAGTCGGTAATGTTAAAAATTCGGGTATGAGGATATCGGTATCTGAAATAGTGGCGGCGCACAGTGGTTGAGCCCCATACAAAAAATGTCGAAAAATAGAAGTAGTCGTCGTAAATCAATAGGCACATGAGTTCAGTTTCACTGTATCAAGATAAAAACAAAAATTTTTTTGATATCCACCCACAACCATGCCTACCTCTCATATAACATAAAAATTAAAAACGCTATTCCTACGATGAAACCGCATCGTCAGAAATCTTAAAGTGTTTGATAAAAAAAAAACATTTTTTCCGCCATGCCCACCTCCCCCAAAAAAGTTTTCACTCCACTTGTTTTCAAATTTTAGACTTTAAGGTGATATAGCATCTAAACCGTTCAAATAATATGTTATTGTTACTGTAAGATATTATTTTAAAATTATTTTTTATGACAATGAAAAAGAAAATTTCAAAATAAAGCTGCCCGCTTTGCTATTATTTGAAAAAATTTGAATGAACCTTTTGCATTCTGCAACAAATTAATAACACGGTGTTACAAAATGAAAACAAATCAAAAAACTTGCCTCGAGACATAGAAGAGGTAGTAGGCCTGGTTGAACATAAGATAACTGCATACTTAGTTTTTTGAATATACCCTCAAAATCGGGATTTGTGGTAAAAAAACCGATTTTAGGTAGGTGCATGTATAGTTTGTTATGTAACTCCGTTATATCTAGCTCAATTTTAAAAATTTAAACATTGATAAAAAGAAGAAAAATATACCCTTAATATAATATATAGTCCGTTTTTTTACAAAAAGAATTGACAAAGTTACAGGTAAAATCATTTGAAAATTTTTAATTTTTTTAAAATTTTTTCAACTTCAACAACGTTTTGTTAACAAATTTTGTTTTGTGGCACTATTAGTTTTAGCAGGATTCTAAAAGCCTGTTAAATTTTGTGTTCAACAAGCTATCATTTACTTCAATTGGCTGAAATACAAAAGCACTATCGAATTTTTAGTATTCGTAATAAAATACAAAAAAAATTTTTTTTTTTCTAAAAATGTTTATTTGACCTTTTTCGTTTATATATATTATCATAAAGCTGGTGTCTTGCCCGGATGTGACGGAACTGTTTGCAGTTTTCAACCACAAACACGCTCCGAATGAATGGCGTTTGTTTATTGAGGGATCTTGCAAGAGTATGATTTATTTAAAAACTTTTTGTGTGATTCTTGATATGTTAAATTCTGATATATGTATGTCGCCGACTTAAAGGCTCTAACAATACTGTTTGGAATGCAAGGTGGATATACCAAGTATCCTTGCATTATTTGCGAATGGGATAGTCGTGCGACTAATAAATATAAGCAAAAGGGGTATCCACTGAGTGCTTCATTTTAAGTTATCAAAAAATATGTTTTGAATACTCCACTGGTGCGACCTGAAAATGTAATCCTACCGCGGCCTCGGTAGTCGAGTTGGTAGCGTGCTCGACTGCCACCCCAGAGGTCCCGGGTTCGATTCCTGGCCAGGCCATGGTCCTTCGCTTTTAACCTTTCTTAATTTTCTATCCTCATTTCTAATTAACTGAAATTACAAATTCATCAATATTTACGACTTGAAGTTGTAGTTGATGGTAGAGAAGTTTGTGGATGAGCTTGCCTTGTAACTTGAATTGACTGAGGTAAAGGCATAACACTTGCGTCTGATTCAAATTCAGATGTTTTTTTGGCTTTCCACCACGCTTAGAACATCCTACACGTGTTTCACTTGATTGCCCTTTCCTTCCCACTAATCTATCATCCCATTTTTGAACCAAGGCAGACTTGACTGAATAGGTTTCCACCTCGAACCAAGGCAGACTTGACTGAATAGGAATTCCACCTGAAATCCTTGGTTCAAAGCTAAAAAAAAAAAAAAAAAATATGATTGCAGCGTTTCCTAGGTTAAGTGAGGCCAAAATAAAAGAAAGTATCCTGCACGTTCAAATCTTTTATAAAAGTTATTTATTCATTTCGGTTATTCTAAGGTTTATTTGTGGGCCCACGAATTCGGAAGATTTTCTTGGACACTGATTTCGTTTCTAAATTAAATCCAGTTGAAAAAAAGAGCTTGGAATAGTTTTATTTCGTTATGCATTTATTTCCTCGGCAAGAAGAAGATTAGAAATAACTTAGATGTTGTAAATGAATTTTTAAGTGCCTACGAAGAAATGGGCTGCAATATGTCAATCAAAATACATTTTTTGCACTCCCATATAAACTTTTTCCCGAATAGCCTTGGGCAGTTTAGTGATGAACAAGGAGAAAGGTTCCACCAGGAGATGGAAGCTATAGAAACCGGCTTTCAGGGAAAAAATTCCATAAACATGCTGGCAGACTACTGCTGGTCCCTAAAACGTAAAATCGATTTCAATATATATAAACGAAAAAGGTCAAATAAACATTTTTAGAAAAAAAAAAAAAAAAATTTGTATTTTATTACGAATACTAAAAATTCGATAGTGCATTTGTATTTCAGCCAATTGAAGTAAATGATAGCTTATTGAACGCAAAATTTAACAGGCTTTCAGAATCCTGCTAAAACTAATAGTGCCAAAAAATAAAATTTGTTAACAAAACGTTGTTAAAGTTGAAAAAGTTAAAAAAAAATTAGAAATTTTCAAATGATTTTACCTGTAACTTTGTCAATTCTTTTTGTAAAAAAACGGTCTATATATTATATTAAGGGTATATTTTTCTTCTTTTTATCAATGTTTAAATTTTTAAAATTGAGCTAGATATAACGGAGTTACATAACAAACTATACATGCACCTACCTAAAATCGGTTTTTTGACCACAAATCCCGATTTTGAGGGTATATTCAAAAAACTAAGTATGCAGTTATCTTATGTTCAACTAGACCTACAACCTCTACTATGTCTCGAGCCGAGTTTATTTTCACTGTTACACCGTGTAATTATTGCATAAACGATGATAGCAACTTTCAAAATTAACTTGAGTATACTTTTAGGGATAATGTAAAACCTACTATCAGTCTTCATATCCGCAGTTTATGTTGTAGCATTTTATGCGTATAAACACATGCTAATATTTCAGAAAGATTTTCATCTTTTTTTCATAGTTTTTTATTGTCGCAAAAAAATATAAAAATTCGTTTGTGAGCTTAAATGGTCAATAAGACAGTGCAATATTGCTGGTACCATAATAAACAAGATAAAGTATGTCACACTTTTGAACGAAGAGTTTGGCTTAACAAGCCTGAAGGTATGATTTTTATTTGAGCGACTTTTATTTGAAACATTCACGACAAAGATCAAAAAATACATTCCGTTGAAAGATTTTTTGGCACAACTTGGAGCTCACAAAGTAAAATTCTGCTAAAAAATAAATTTACTTTTTTCTTCATATCCACGTTAAATTTGAGTTTTTTTTAAAAATAGAGGTAAACAATATATTTCAAATACAGTAGACGTCCAATATAACGAAAGGTTTCTTGTCTTTTCGTTAAATCGAAAAATTCGTTATATCGAATGAATATTTTAAACAAAGAAATATCGTTTTTAGTAGTGCAAATTTTATTTATATATTAATAAAATATTTGCATATTTTGTTATTTTTTTAATTAATTTTTTAAAAAACTTAACAAACTCGTTTGTTTCTTGACGCTTTCCATTGATTTTTTGTGTGGTTCCTCTTGAAGCTCTTGTAAAATATTGATTTTAGTGCAGTTTACATTTTTTTTAAAGCCCATTGTATAGAAGCCCTTAATGGTTTAGTTAGCCTCGCATGGCACAGCAGCGCATGGTACATAGATAAGCAGCTAGCACATAGCAAAAAAAGTGCTGATTATGCAAAACTGTTTCGGCAAAACGTCAAACGCATAGAAGATACACATAAATCAAAATGAAACTGATTTTCTGTGTTTATCTATGTATCAGAGATGAATTTCTGTTTTTATCTGAGCATTGCCATGCGTTGCCATGTTGTGCATAATCAGATACACGCAAATCGCATTGAACAGATCGCCAAGCCATGCGAACTTGTTAAGCCATGCGCTGCTGTGCTATGCGAGGCTAACTAGACCATAAGTGCTCCATAGCGAATTTGTGGGATATTTTGGGTGTCATTTCAACCACAGCTGATCAATGAAAATAGTTTCAACTCGTATTGATGTCATTCGTTAAATCGAATGACAACAAAAAACTTGAATTCGTTATATAGAATAGTCAATAAAGAGATTTTACCGTTCGTTATATTGGACATTTGTTAAATCGGGAATTCGTTATATTGGACGTGTACTGTATGACGAACTGTTTCTGAACATTTTCTTAAATAAATAAAAAAAAACAGGAGGGGAATATCTCTTCCCATTTTTTTTTTTAGTAACTCTGTAAAACTATCAACTTTTAACATAATTTTTCCAGTTTTTTTGCATTGTTCGAGTTTGAGGACCTCTAGACATAAAACCAATGAATATTATTCAAACATATTTTGGATTTATGCTAATTGAACAACTTTTAAACGATGTAAATTAAAAAAATGTTAAAAAGAGAACATACATTTTGGTATACTGTGCGGCGTTGCTGAGGTTTCATCCGGGTGATTACACACCACACAATAGCTTACAGTGGGTATCGCAAGTTGAAAAACTTAAACAAATATTCAAAAGGACCGATACAATGATCGTATGTGCGTGTTTTATAAAATTTGAAGGCCCGGCGAAATATTGGATTGACTCTGAGGCCGAAAATATTTCGTCTTGGTCGCGGTTAAAAAATGAAATGTTGAGAGTTTTTCCAGAGGCATTTAATGAGGCAGATATTCATTTACAAATGATGACGCGAAATCGAAAACAGCATGAAAAAATTAAAGACTATGTTTTTGAAGTAAGAATGATAGGTAAGCGTGGTAACCTATCACAAAATGCAATTATTCGATACATCATCACTGGACTTAATCGACCAGCTAAACGGGCAACATTCTGAATCTTGTTTTAAGTTGCTTAGCGTATAAAATCAATAGAGTGCTTAAAAAATAATAAAAAGTTACGCGAAACTAAAAGATTTGGTCAATCGTTACACACGGACAAGTGGTCGCGTAGAAATACAGAGTTTGAAAAGAAAAATGACAGTACGGTGGTCAACAAAAATAAAATAAAGCCGATGGTGACTTCTCGCGAATGATGTGTTTTGGGTGTAAGCCAAAAGGGCATCGAATACGCTATTGTCCAAAAAAGAAAAATGCTAACGTTGCTTGTGTTCATAAGGAGAACGATGAAACCAATTGCTATAAAAGTCTGAAATTAAATGATAGGATATGTTGCTAGGAAATATTGGGATAGGAAATGAATGTGTAACTATACGTCAATATGAAGTTCAAAACAATGGTATACCGTATAATGGTGGTGTGTGAAGCTCAGTGGTTTTGGCTGCGGTGGTTGTGAAAAGGTTAAAAAGTTTTATGGAGTTCTGGACATTGACAATGTTTAAATGATAAGTGAAGTGTTGGTTGTACTTAATGAAGAAGAGCGAGTGAGTGTTATTGTTGGTAGATCTGTGTTGTGTCAGCCACATGTTAGAGTTGACTTTATAAACAAAAAAGTTAAGATCCTTTACAACTCTGAACATGTTTTAAAATTCAGAAGCTAACTGCGGACATAATTGAAAATTAACTTAACTTTAATGAAAATCTGCCGTACAATGCCATTTAAGATCTATACAAATTAGAAAATGAATTTCGATTGTGCTTTGCGAAAAATTTGTCTGAGCTGGGCGAAGCAAAAGATACTGATGGAAATCAAGTGATTAGAACCAGAACCTGTAAGGAGCTTTTGCAGAATGGAGTGGTACGTAGATCGAATTCTAGTTTCATATCGCCTATAGTAGTTGTCCCTAAAAAAGATGGGTCACTACGAATGTGTATTGATTTCCGTCAGCTTAATTCGATAACTGTCAAAGAAAAATACCCTATGCCAGTGGTGGAGGAGCAGTTATACTGAACCAATAATACTGAACAACAATGGCATACTGATTATACTCTTAAAGACCGGCGATTATTTCGTAAAGTTGGCAAAGATCTACGATGGTGTGTTCCAGATTCTCTGAAGCATCGGCTGACCAGAAGCTGCCATGACGACGCTGGTCATTTCGGGGTAAACAAAACGCTCGAAATATTGCAGAGACGGTTTTGGTTTACTAGGATGAGGGACTTCATTAAGAAATACATCGGCACATGTATAGAAGGTGCATACTCCAAAGGCACCTACGGGAAAAAAGAGGGAAGTTTACATCCAATACCAAGAGGTTCTGTTCCATTCCAAAGTTCAATTGGATTATGTGGGGCCGTCTGTGAAAAGCAAATCGGGGAACCTGCACATTTTAGTTATGGTCGATGGATTTTCGAAGTATGTTCGAATGAAAGCTGTAAAATCAACAGAATCAAGATATGTTATAAGATTTTTAGATGAAATAAATGGATTTTTTGGGCTACCAGCTAAGATAGTAACTGATCGTGGCACAGCATTTACAGCGAACAGTGGCAAAAAGTTCTGCGTCGACAATTTAATTGATCATGTGACAAATGCAACAGCAATGGCGAGGGCTAATGGCCAAGTTGAGCGGAACGATTA
The DNA here is from genome assembly GCA_943735915.1 of Pherbina coryleti. Taxonomy (NCBI): domain Eukaryota; kingdom Metazoa; phylum Arthropoda; class Insecta; order Diptera; family Sciomyzidae; genus Pherbina; species Pherbina coryleti. The sequence goes on from OX030948.1 coordinate 91,020,209, forward strand.
TTGAAGCAGTAAGGTTGATGACTCGGAAAGCTAATAATTTGGATTGGGATAATAATATAAACATCATACAATGGACTCTTAACTCAACTAAAAATGATACAACAAAAATGACGCCACATGACCTTGTCTTTGGATTTAACCCGCGATCATCGGTCAAAAACAAAGTTATGCAGGCTTTGCACAACTGGGATACGATAGAAGATAAGCTGCCTCTGAAAAATTTACGAGAAATGGCTGCTGAGAACATTCGAAAGTCACGATTAAAGCAGGAAGTTCAATTCGATCGCAATTGGAAGCAACCTACATACATAGTATGCTTGTGGTATATGGTGCGTGTGTTAAATAATTTACCAGATACAGGCACATCAAGAAAACTAGATGCTCGATGGAGAGGACCTTATCTAGTGGTTCGCTCACACGGAAATGATCCCTACCTTGTCGAAGATATACCCGGGGCTCAACGCCCCCAGAAAAAGTTCCATTCTGTGTTTTCATCAGATCATATGCGGCGGTGGCTCAATTTACCAGAAGATGAAACTGAGGTAACGAATACTGCAGAAACAACGTCCACTGTTGAAGGGAGTATTCCAACCAAAATAGAGGTGGACACCGATGCCGGGACGACACCCTTATAGGATGGTCGATTGTTACAGTTGGCAACGCGAACGAGAAGTTTAGCAGTGATGTGTGGGAAGAAAAAGCGAAAACAGGAGTTGTGTTTGAGTAGCGAAGCGGATAAGTCGTATGAATATGTGAATTGAAATATTTTTACTTTGTTAAATAAACTATTTGCTTTATTTGTTTTTAAATTAATGACATAAAATTAGTTCCAAGGTTATAATAATTAATTATTTTATTTTTTATTTTATTTTATTATTTATTCTTATAAATACAAAATATGACTTTGAACAAGGAAGTGTTTTACAGAAATAAACATAAAGAAAAGATTTAAAACTGATTCTGCAGTTTACTAGAAACTAGAAGCGAATACAGTTGTATATTAAAATATAAAAACGTAAAAACTAATAAGTAAATGAGAATTTAAAACTTATTAAATAAATTATAAAGAAGTTTAAATTAAAAAAAAAAATATTAAGATAACGAAATTAGGGTGCATAAATTAAATGAAACATAAATTAAATTTTAAGTGAAAACAAAAAATGTAATGAGCTCAAAGAGGCTTTAGTCCAGTGGTTTCCCATAGCCCGCGGGCATCGTGTGTTGTTGAGCTTTTGCACACGAAGTAGCAATCGGCTCGCTGTATTTGTACACTGGTCAAAAGATTGTTTTTTCTGCTGTGGTTTAAATTTCAAGTCAGTATGCTTTGAGCGCTCATGTGGTATGGGAGTCGTTCGCTGTTTTATTTATGAATGTACTTAAATATTTTGCAAGTTTCAGGAAAAACATTAATACATTCTATTTTTCACTTTTACCTACTTGATGCTTTCTATGTTAAATTAAAATAGTGAAAAACAAACACAAAAATAAAAAAAAGAAATAATTCTATTGAAAGCCCAACACTCGACATAATTGTCTTGCACCAAATGTTGTGGGAGCTTTTAACAACTTCTTGTTTCAGAGTAAAACTGTGCACTCAGAAAGCTATCTTTGTTGTTGTTTGAACCGTGCGTTGATCAACACTGCTTTAAACAGAGAACAAACGAAAGTATTGCGTCAATATCTGAATAATTACGTTGTAGGAGTCAAAGCTTTATTCTTTTTAGAAAAGAAGATTTAGTCCAAAAAGATGGCTATTGAAAAGCCGAGGAGCCACTGAAGTAAAAAAGTTGAGAAAAATTCTTAAGGAATGTAGTCGAACATCGGAAATAGTCTGACTATTAATTCTTAAATGATATTTGTATGAGCGTCGACTCAGCAGATACCCGGATTTGCCGAAAATATTTTTAAAACTTGATTTATATCTCTACCTGAATCTCAAACTCAGTCTCAATCTAAATCTCAACCTCAACCTCAACCTCAACCTAAATCTCAATCTCAATCTCAATCTCAATCTCAATCTCAATCTCAATCTCAATCTCAATCTCAATCTCAATCTCAATCTCAATCTCAATCTCAATCTCAATCTCAATCTCAATCTCAATCTCAATCTCAATCTCAATCTCAATCTCAATCTCAATCTCAATCTCAATCTCAATCTCAATCTCCATCTCCATCTCCATCTTCATCTTCATCTTCATCTCCATCTCCATCTCCATCTCCATCTCCATCTCCATCTCCATCTCCATCTCCATCTCCATCTCCATCTCCATCTCCATCTCCATCTCCATCTCCATCTCCATCTCCATCTCCATCTCCATCTCCATCTCAATCTCCATCTCCATCTCCATCTGCATCTCAATCTCTATCTCTATCTCTATCTCCATCTCTATTTCAATTTCAATTTCAATTTCAATTTCAATTTCAATTTCAGTTTCTATCTCTATCTCTATCTCTATCTCTATCTCTATCTCTATCTCTATCTCTATCTCTATCTCTACCTCTATCTCTATCTCTATCTTTATCTCTATCTCTATCTCTATCTCTATCTCTATCTCTATCTCTATATCTATCTCTATCTCTATCTCTATCTCTATCTCTATCTCTATCTCTATCTCTATCTCTATCTCTATCTCTATCTCTATCTCTATCTTTATCTCTATCTCTATCTCTATATCTATCTCTATCTCTATCTCTATCTCTATCTCTCTCTCTATCTCTATCTCTATCTCTATCTCTATCTCTATCTCTATCTCTATCTCTATCTCTATCTCTATCTCTATCTCTATCTCTATCTCTATCTCTATCTCTATCTCTATCTCTATCTCTATCTCTATCTCTATCTCTATCTCTATCTCTATCTCTATCTCTATCTCTGTCTCTGTCTCTATCTCAATCTCAATCTCAATCTCAATCTCAATCTCAATCTCAATCTCCATCTCCATCTCCATCTTCATCTCCATCTTCATCTCCATCTCCATCTCCATCTCCATATCAATCTCAATCTCCATCTCCATCTCCATCTCCATCTCCATCTCCATCTCCATCTCCATCTCCATCTCCATCTCCATCTCCATCTCCATCTCCATATCCATCTTCATCTCCATCTCCATCTCCATCTCCATCTCCATCTCCATCTCCATCTCCATCTCCATCTCCATCTCCATCTCCATCTCCATCTCCATCTTCATCTCCATCTCCATCTCAATCTCAATCTCTATCTCTATCTCTATCTCTATCTCTAACTCTATCACTATCTCTATATCTATCTCTATCTCTATCTCTGTCTCTGTCTCTATCTCTATCTCTATCTCTATCTCTTTCTCTTTCTCTATCTCTATCTCTATCTCTATCTCTATCTCTATCTCTATCTCTATCTCTATCTCTATCTCTATCTCTATCTCTATCTCTATCTCTATCTCTATCTCTATCTCTATCTCTATCTCTATCTCTATCTCTATCTCTATCTCTATCTCTATCTCTATCTCTATTTCTATCTCTATCTCTATCTCTATCTCTATCTCTATCTCTATCTCTATCTCTATCTCTATCTCTATCTCTATCTCTATCTCTATCTCTATCTCTATCTCTATCTCTATTTCTATCTCTATCTCTATCGCAATCTCTATCTCTAAGTGCAACGACTCGTGTAAATTGATATCCAAATTTCGAGGCTATGCTACCTATAATTCCAAAGTTATTCGATATCGCAAATTTTGGTTGCATAGGAGGTGCCACGCCCCTTTATTCAATCGAAATCATAGCCTATACTTTGCGCGGAATTGCAAGCAATAAGTTGACAAAATTTTATTACAATCGGATGATCGGTCTTGCTGCGCATAAAGGACGAACAAATATACAACTAAATTTTAATTTTTATATATTATTTGGTAATCAAAAATTTGGCTTGTATGTAAAAAGCTTTTATTTCTTCCTTTTTAGAGAATATGAAAAATTTTATGTAATAGTATTCTTGAGGAAAATTTCAAACATGAAACTTTGTTCTTAAAAAATTTATTTTATTAATTCCTGAAAGTTTGCATTTCTGTCTCTTTCAACTATTTATTAAAGTGCCACGCCCTTTATCTAATCCCGCCCACTTTATTTACCGTACTTTATAAATGATTCTACCTAGCCCTGTGCCAAATTTCATTTCCCAAGTATCAATATTAACCGATATATAGTTCTTTCCTTAAAGTGCCAAACCCTATGTACAATCCCGCCCACTTTTGTAATAATTCTACCTACCCACCTACCTGCATACCAAATTAAGTACCCTAGTGTCAATATTAACTATAGTATTTATAATGTTGCCTATATAGTATTTTTATAATATTGCTATACCCCTTTGTTGAATAACGCCCACCTTTTTTACCGTAATTTGTAGTAACTGTGCCTACCCATGTACTAAATTTCAGTACCCTAGTGTCAATATTATTCGACATACAGAGTTTTTCTAATATTGCCACACCCCATTGGTGAATAACGCCCACTTTATTGACCGTAATTTGTAATAACTATGCCTACCCATGTACTAAATTTCAGCACCCTAGTGTCAACATTATTCCATTTTTCTAATATTGCCACACTCCTTTGTCGAATAACGCCCACTTTATTTACAGTAATTTTTAAAAATTGTGTCTACCTCTGTACAAAATTTCAGTTACTAGTGTCAATATTAACTGAAACACAGTGTTTTTCTAATAGTGACACGCCCCTTTGTTGAATATCTCCCACTTTTTTAAAAAAGGACCTCATGATATATATCTGTTGACAAAAAATTACGGAAATCGTGTAAGTGCTTTAGGAGTTATCGATGTAGATACATTTAAAAAAAAAAAAAAAAAAAAAAAAAACGGACAAACCAACGGACTTGAGAACCTCCTCCTTTTTTAAGTCAGTTAAAAAGTCAAAGCATTTTAAGGTCGTTATTTTAACTGTTTTTTTCAAAAAACAACTTTGTTCTTGCGGGACAGGAGGACATCCTTTATTTTTCCTTAAAATTTTTTTTGGGTGATCTTGACAACCCCATGCAACTTTTTAGACCTCTTAGAATAAGATCTACATTTTTCGATACGCCCTTATGTACATTAGAGTGTCCCTTATTTTGCGATTTTTGGAAATGTCAAGGGGCTGAAAGGTTTTTTTATGCGTTTTTATATTCTAAGAACGAAACTAAAAACATTTTTTTTTACGACAACGTTTACCCGTGCCAATCGGCCCCGAAAGTTTCGAAAAAATGTCCATATTAGACCATATTTGCACAAATTTAAAAAAAATGTTTTCTCTGCTTTTTATATATGTTATGCATTTTTTGGAATACATACATAAGAAATATGATATCTACAAAGTTTTTTTATGGTGGGCGTGGTTACCGCCCCTGCTGCGTCGAAATTTCTCCCGCAGCCTTTTCCCACTTTTTCATGAAATTTGTGCATTTTAGGTATTAAAATCAACAATAAATAAAAACATTCAGTCAACAAAAACAACAGTCCGAATATTTTGAACCATCAGTGTACAAAAAGGTTAAGTCGCTCAAGCTGTCTTTGATGTCTTGGAACTTAGCTCGATATATATGAGTTGCTGAGGTCGATTTATTGTGGATGCGTAATGATGTATTAAGTAAGGAAGGGCTTAAAAGCCATGGAGGAAAGTTAGTGCATGGAGCTTTGATTGGGTTGTATGGAATGTTAAGTTCTTTGCAAAGTGAGATAGTTCTACCTATCACTGATTTGCTAAGAGGGCTTGTGTTTTGGATGAGTTTTGAGTGAGGCGTATCATAGCTATGGATGAAGGATTTAGCTAGATTTGATGTAAGAAGATCTCTTTGGTCTTCAATACTATGTATGTTGGCTTCAAATGATAAGTTTTTTATCGGTGTGGTACGATAAGCTCCAAAAGAAATTCTAAGGGCAGAGTTGAGAATGGTTTTTAACTTATTTAGCGTAGATTTTGGAGAGTTTCCATATATGAACAGTCCGTAACTAATTTTTGATATTAATAAGGATTTGACTACAGATATAATAGGATATGTATTTGCATTAAACTTGATACTTGAGAGACACTTTATTATGTTAAGTCTATTTGATAGAGAAGGAAGAAAATATTTGATATGATCACGCCATCTATATTTCCCATTAAAAATTAAGCCAAGTATTTTTAACTGGGGGACTGATTCAATTTGAAAATCATTTGATTGTACATTGGAAGCGCATGCTCTTTTGCGACAGATATGTATTTGTTTACATTTCGAAATTGATAACTGAGCCCCAGAGTATTCGCACCAGGATTGAATGTCTCTTAGTAAGCTATCGAGATTAATATTTACGTTTTTCCTTTTAGACAATTGTTTAATAATAGTAAAGTCATCAGCATAGGCACAAAACTTGATTTCTTTGTGAAAAGAGATTATGTTGCATAACTTGTTGTATGCTATTAAAAATAGGATGACTGACAAGGGAGACCCTTGGGGAATTCCGTTAGACAGCGATAATGTTTTTGAGTAAGTATTACCAACTTTAACTTTAACTAGTTATAAAGTTAAAGACATAATTAATAATCTTAGGACCTAGTTTCCAACACTTTAGCTGATCTAAGATTGTATGAGTACCAACCCGATCGAAGGCTTAAGCGAAGTCTAAGGAGACAATCGATAAATGTTTTTTGGTTGATAAGGATTCTGTAATCAGGGAATCTAGGTATACTAGATTGTCTGATACATATTTTCCTCTTTTGAAGCCCATCTGTTGGCTATGAATGAGATTATCCGACAAGACAAGCCACCATAGCCGATTCGCTACAATTTTGTCTAAAACTTTTGAGCAGGATGGATTCAGTGTTTAATCAATGTTTTATTTGAGTTTGGCTTCAAGATAGGTATAAAAGTACTAATTTTGTATGATTGTGGGATAAAATTATTTAATATGTTGTTAAAAAAAATAAATAACTGGCCATTTCAGCCCTTGAAAGGACTTTGACCTAGCTTCTTATGATCAATTGTGTTGTGCGTGTTATTAAGTTTGTACACAATTGACCGAGAACCGGATCTACAGGTTTAACGCCGACTCCGAACGGCGATGAACGGAATGTTCTTATTCTCAAGAAGCTTTACATGGCATTTTGATTACTCTCTGAGGTTTGCCATTGTCTGCAGAGAGGTGGCGGCCGTACAGAAAAATTATTTTAATTCAAATAATTTTCTGTCGAAAAATTATTTTAATTCAAATAATTTTCTGTCGCTGCTGGGATTCGAACCTGGGTTTCCAAAGTTCTTTGACATAGCGGCCACGCACTTTAACCAACTACGCCACGGACGCCACCGTTATGTTGTTATAAAGCTTTAGTACCCTACACTTAGTGCTTATAGATAGGTTTTCAATCATGGGGTAAGATATCCGGTCAGCACCAGGTGTTTTTCCCTTGAGTTTTTTTAAATATATTTCTAGTTCGATAAAAGAAATTTCTTTTTCTAAAAGTTGAGCTTTATTGTTTGGTGTATAATTGATGGGGAAAAAAATTAGATAACTGTTTTTTTTTCTTGGAAGAGAGGAGGGAATTTATCATCTGAAGATTCATTAGACCAATGAGAGCTTAAATTTTATTTAGTCCACAGCAGCGTCTAATATTAGACCATATTTTACCTGTTGGTGTGGAGGGATTGATTTCAGCTGTAAAGTTCTGAATTGAAATTTTTTTAGCTTTTTTCACTTCTCGTTTGAAAATAGCATCGGCTTTTTTATAGTTTAGAATATTTTCTGTAGATATATGTCGCTTTAATAAATGCCAGAGCTGAATTTTTCTATTCCTTAAACTCTGCAGATAATTATTCCACCAAGGGACAATATGACTTTGTTTGTGAAGAAATGATTGTGGTATAGCTTTGTTAGCGCTTTGTAATATTATTCTATGAATAAGTGCGGATTCCCTATTGATGTTTGGACTTGGCGGTCGCTCTTTATCGAATATATTATTCCATTTTTGGTAGTTTTCCCAATGGGCTAATTGGACTTTGAAACGTGGCTTAGGCTTTTGGAAATTTCTGTATGTTGGAGGGAAACAGGATATAATGATTGGGAAGTGATCGCTTCCGAATAAGTCGTTTTCGATTTGCCAATCAGAATGTAAAGCTATATTCGGAGAACAGATGGTAAGATCGAGGTGTGTGAGAGTGTTGTGGGTGCTGAGATGTGTAGGAGAACCATTGTTGAGAAGAGTGAGGAGGGATTGATCAATAAACTGTGAAACTATATTACCTCTTTTATTGTTCTTTGCTGAGCCCCATTTTTGGTGCCAGGTATTGAAGTCACCGGTGATTATGCATGGCCGCGATACGTTACAGTATACGTTGTATAAGTTGCGAAGATTAAAAGATTTGGTGGGGGGGATATAAGAGCAAAAAACCACAAACTTGGTTTTGTAGTGTACAGTAGCAGCTATTGTGTCAAAATCCTGATTGGTGTTAATTATTTCATGTTGTAATGTTTTATGTATAACTAATGCAACGCCACCGTAAGAGTTATTAGAATGGTTGGACGAGCAGATTTGATAATTTATAGGTATAGGCATATTCCTAAGAGAATGCAGATGACTTTCCTGAAGTGCTAGTATTTTTGGGTGATGTAGTCTAATAAGAATTTGTAGCTGGTCGTAATTGTTAGTGTATCCATTGATATTCCACTGTAAAATATTCAAAGTCATATCGGAAAATAACTTAAATTATGTAAACGTGTAAATCTTAAATATTCTAGTTCATATTTTGGCAATATCAGTATAAGTTCTGACAATAACAATAAAATAAATAAGTCCGCTCAATTGCGCCTTGGTGAGCTCTCCCGACAAAGCTTTTAAAGTGCTCTTCCACATAGTATGTGCAAGAGCTTTATATATAAAAAACATTTTCGAGAGCGCCCCCCAAACAGCGCAAATGGGCAGAGCTTTTACAAGTTTTACTCTTCTATCATAATGCAATCTTTATTGCTCTTAGCATTTTGTTTACTGCTAGCTTTGTTGTTATTAGATTTACTGTTTGCTTTAGCTTTTGCTTTAAGTTGAGTTTTAAGTCGGTTACAGGTGTTCCTTGGAAAGATTTTAATTTTAGTTTCTGACATCATTTGAGACATCAGCGGTTCGTCTTCGGCTAGTTTGTCCGACTTGTCGGCACCAGTGGTTGTTTTAAGAGGTAGATCGTTGTCAATTTGGGATTTGTTTGTTGAATCGAATTTTGGAATTGAGTTACTGCAACTTGGTTGAGGTACAACTTCGGTTTGGCTGAATAAATCCAAAAACGGATTATTTTGTGTTAGGAGCGGATTTGAGCCGGTTTGCGTATGATGATTGGATATTTTGCTGCCGGTCATTATAAATTTTTAAAGCTGTTCTGGCATCGGTTTTTTCCAAAGTTTTCATAGCTTGAAGCTCTTTGTGTTTGATGAAGATTGGGCATTTTTTATCAAAAGCGCTATGGTTTTTATCATCCACGTTGTTTTCTGCACAGTTGACAAAATTTTTATTATTTTTACCAACTTCTTGTAGTTCAGGGTTTAAATGATCTTGCTCTCCACAGTTGTAACAGAGCTTGGTGCTTTTGCAGAATCTTAATGTGTGTCCGAATCGCAAGCATGTCTTACATCGCAATGGGAGAGGGATGTAAGGGCGAACATGAACTTTTTGGACAGTGTATTATAAGCTAAATTTACTACTGCTTGTTTATTTACAGTTTAAATTATTAAAAATTTGGTTGAAATAAACGCTTTAAAAAAAAAAAAAAAAAAGAACTTTTTGATAGCCTATATTGATATCATTAGGAGATGTTGGGAGCGAAAAAGTTAAGATTATGAGACCATTTTCTTTCAACACTTCACCATCTTTTTTAAGATTTTTTTTTTTTACTTCTGTAATATTTTGTTGTTTGAGTTCGTTCAAAATTTCTTCTTCGGGTATTTCTCTCAAATCATTTGAGTAAACGACGCCCTTAGAGTAGTTGAGTGATGTATGTTCTGTAACGTCGACAGTGATCGTTTGGCCGAGTGATGTGAGTTTAATTAATTTTAGTGCTTGTGTTATATTTTATGTTTTAATAAGTAGAGTACCGTTTCTGAGCTTTTTGCAGGTATCGACTTCGCCTCCACAGACATTATCAATGCTTTTTTTAATTAGAAATGGGGAAATGTTTGCAAGAGTGCTGTCATTATCTTTTATAGACATTATTAAATATTTAGGTTCAGGATTAGTTAATTTTATAGTTTTTGATTTGTCTATGCAAATCAGGTGTTGGCTGTTGACGTCAGGTGGTTTATTCATTATAAGGCACACCGCTAACCCCAATGGTGTTTGCTTTTATTTAAATTATAAGTTTTTTTTTTTTTAATTAATGTTTTTAATTTTAAATTAAGAACAGAATAAGGAATGACGATCAATTGATCACAAAAAAGTTCGCTTTTAACTTTGTCTACTCGATTTCTAACCGTGGTATATAAATTACGATGTTAACTCGATGAGAGAAAGCACAGAACTGAAACATAACAATTTCGCGTCAAAATCTTACACTATTTCACATCACTTAAAAAAAACGAAGGTTTCACTTATCTTTTTAGTTATTTGTTACCTGTTTTTAAAATTGAAAGTTTTTATTAGTGTTTTTATTAGTTTTTTTATTAAATTTTATTAATATTCTGAATATAATTTAACAATCTATAATATTGCAGTAGGTTTTCGAATTAATTAAAAATACGTTTCGGACTGAAAAAACCCCCTGTTGTTATATGTCCCAAAAAGCTTTTTCGTTCAGTTTTATTTAACAGTGGTGTTAACGTATGAAAAAAGGCTGTAGTTATACATGATGTTTTTAGGTGCATCTATGGGGCGTTTTCACATTTACCGACACCGACACGACATCAGCACGACAGAATATTTGTACATGAAACGACACGGCACATGCAGTCTGGATTTTGTTTTTATTATTTTCATTTGTTTTATCCCAAGTATAGGGCTGTGATTCAACCAGTTCAATTAATGTCACAATATCATATTTGAAACTTGAAAAACTCATAATGAATTCGACACTATTCGCAAAATTCAAAACAAAATATTTAACAATTATTTCACTTTTGTGAATAGTGTTAATTTTTTTGTGAGTTTTGTCAAGTTTCAAATATGATATTCAAATACTGGTTGAGTCGAAGTAATGTATTTGGAATAAAGCTAATGAAAATAGTAAAAGCAAAATAAAACTGCATGTGCCGTATCGTTTAATGAGCATATCGTGATATGAAATAAAACAAAACATATCTACATTCTTTATTTCTTTACAGGAGATGTTAAAAACGTTCTTAAATAACAAATATTTTGGATTTAAGTGTTATTCTTTCGACATGCGTCAAAAAATAGCTAATTAATTAAGCAAATTCAAAAGAAAGAAAGACGTTTAAACCTAAAATAAGTCCCATTTTATAACGTTTTTGACATCTCCTGTAAAGAAATAAGAAATGTAGATAGGGCTTTTTCATTTCATTTGACGAAATATTCTGTCGATGTAGTGCCGCTGTCGGTGCTGCGTTGATTGGTCGTTTCGGTGTTATGATCCAGTCTTTACTGATTTGTTATATTTTTAACCGTTGGTTCTAAAGAGTGATTTTTTAAGTGCCTGATAACTTTTTTTTAAAAAAAAACGCATAAAATTTGCAAAATCTCATCGGTTCTTTATTTGAAACGTTAGATTGGTCCATGACATTTACTTTTTGAAGATAATTTCATTTAAATGTTGACCGCGGCTGCGTCTTAGGTGGTCCATTCGGAAAGTCCAATTTTGGGCAACTTTTTCGAGCATTTCGGCCGAAATAGCCCGAATTTCTTCGGAAATGTTGTCTTCCAAAGCTGGAATAGTTGCTGGCTTATTTCTGTAGACTTTAGACTTGACGTAGCCCCACAAAAAATTGTCTAAAGGCGTCAAATCGCATGATCTTGGTGGCCAACTTACCGGTCCATTTCTTGAGATTAATTGTTCTCCGAAGTTTTCCCTCAAAATGGCCATAGAATCGCGAGATGTGTGGCATGTAGCGCCATCTTGTTGAAACCACATGTCAACCAAGTTCAGTTCTTCCATTTTTGGCAACAAAAAGTTTGTTAGCATCGAACGATAGCGATCACCATTCACCGTAACGTTGCGTCCAACAGCATCTTTGAAAAAATACGGTCCAATGATTCCACCAGCGTACAAACCACACCAAACAGTGCATTTTTCGGGATGCATGGCCAGTTCTTGAACGGCTTCTGGTTGCTCTTCACTCCAAATGCGGCAATTTTGCTTATTTACGTAGCCATTCAACCAGAAATGAGCCTCATCGCTGAACAAAATTTGTCGATAAAAAAGCGGATTTTCTGCCAACTTTTCTAGGGCCCATTCACTGAAAATTCGACGTTGTGGCAGATCGTAAGTCTATTCATGATGAAATGTCAAAGCATACTGAGCATCTTTCTCTTTGACACCATGTCTGAAATCCCACGTGATCTGTCAAATACTAATGCATGAAAATCATAACCTCAAAAAAATCACCCTTTAAAATCGTGTGCGGCTAAGCAAATTTCGCGCACTGTACGAGATTCTTACGTTGTCTCACATCGCACTCTCGCACTATTGTATTTCAGGCTTTAATCTAACTGATATCCGAACCCATGGTCAAAATCTTGATATCTCCACATGCTCAGCTAAAATTTCATCACAAAAAAAAAAAAACAGTCACACGCACTTCGAGTGTTAATAAATGTGTAGTGCAAAATGTGTTCAAGTTGTATGGCCGGTGCCACGCCCACTTTCCCAAAACATTTAAAACGGCGAAAACTATCAAAAAAATCCACAAAACAGTTTTTTCCGTATAACTTGTATATACAGTGCGTATAAGAATTTTATATAAGAAATTTACAGTTTCGTGGCTTGGGCTGCTCCCTCTGCGTCCCGATGACGTCTATAATTTGTTATTTATTTGTGTAAGAGCCAAAGAATTAAACTTTACTACCGTATTATTAGATTTATCATTACATCTATACTCATTGAATAACTATTCCATGCAAAGGCGATGAATTTTAGAAAATGCCTTTTCCAACTTTTTTTGAAACATGCGCGGTAAAACATTACGTTGTTACGTCAAAAATAACAACGAAAGCATACATAAAACAGCACATACTTTTCCAACTATAGATAATAGAAGATATTCTGCTATAGCTGTATAGAAATATGTTTAAATTATTTTCATCAAATTAACATTCATCAATTAACATTAACATAGCCATTATTGTCGTAACCGTGGTACCATCACGCATATAAAAGAGGCACAAAAATGGATAGTGATAAGTGCAACGCTTTATTAAATTACTATCCTTGTAATGTGAGTTTACGAACACTGTTAATAAAAGCCTTTTATTAGCTACTTGAACACAGGTGGCAGCTCATATGCTTTTGACAGCACTGTTTAGCTTATGATTTTTTTCTCGCTATTTACAGCAACAGTATTTGTCTCATTTCCTCGTTCGTGTTTTCTTTTAGTTTGCAAGAGTACTACGTCATAGACACTGAATTATATTTATTTACATGTGCTTATGTTTACATATTTAATTATTTTTAGCATTTTACTGTAGGAAATTTCATTAAAAAAGAAATAGATTCTGTCTATATTACAATTAACATTGTTGCTGCTTCATTAGCTCATTTTTTCGATCATGTTTATAAGCAAGGCGTAATCAACAAGAGCTTTTAAACCAGAGTTCGTAAATACCAAAGATAACAAGATGGGAAACTTAGAAAACATAACCTCAAAAAAGGTTTGCATGTATTAGTGCGACGAAAAATCAACCCTGAATTTTACTCTTGTTCTTCATCGGCCGCAAACTCTCAAAGAAATCACTTTGCAACCCCTGAAAATAATGCAAATAATCTATTTATTATGATTTAAATATTTAAGTTGAGTTGCAATAAACTGTTTGCAACCAAAACTGATTACTAAGTCCTTTTATTTTAGTCCATACATGCGTCTAAAGTTTGCCAATTTCTTCAATTGTTGTATTTGTCAACATTTTTGAAAAATTTTTATTTTACACAAACCCCGCTATTTTACACAAACCCCCGCTATTCGAGGTGAAATTTAAAAAAGGAACGCTCTTGTTCTTCTTCTGCTATTTTCTGCTGAAACTTCGTTTACAAACAAGAAAAATAATGTATGGATTGAGTGTTTGAATATTTAAATCTTTAAGTTGTGTTACAGGAATCTGTTTAACACTCAAATAATTACATGCATTTTCTTATTTTATTCTTAATCGCCAAACAAAGTTTGCAAATTTTGGCGCTTGTTGTATTTGTAAATGGCTTTTTATTTTCACCACGGTCGTTTTGTAAAAGTTGTGTTGCATTTCATCCCATCAGAGTTGTCAACTATCATTGTTTTCTTTGAAAATTTGCTTGGTTGGAATTAATATTGCTTTGGCAAACTAGCATTTGTTTTATCTATAAAATTTGTAAAATTGCTTTGGTGATGTATTTGCGTAATATATTAAGTTGAAAGTCATGATGATGTTAGATGAAAAGTTCGTTTAACTATTTGACGGTGCTTGCCACAGAGTAGGCTTCAGCGAATATTTGTTCCAAGAAATTAAGGGAATTGCACCATACTCTTGTTGCATCAACTGCAATAGTGATATACTTCTTGGTCTTTTCATTAGAATTCGATCATATTTTATAATTAAATTTTTCAATCGGGATGTATCTGAGCCAAATTTTAAAAATAAATTTATATGTGTTTTACTTACTTACTGACTTACTGACACTTATAAGTCATCGTCACTTATATAATCTTATATATACATTTGATTTGATTCATTGGAGTTAAAAGCCAATAAAATATGTTTTAGGCCTCAAGAGGTTATTATTATTGTATGAATTCTTTAAAGTATTTCATTACATAATTTTTGGGTGACATAGGCCTGCAGGCGAACCGAACACCCCAAAAAATCGGTAACGCACCAAATTGCATACCTAAAAGGTGGTGTGGAAATGCAATTAAATTTTATTGACGTTTATTTTTCACATATTTGTCACATTATTTGCCATAAATATTATTTTTTCCATTTATGTTCCTACGGCTCAATCCGCAAACTTTTAATTCCAATTTCTATCATTACTTATCCTTTCTGAATTTTACAGGAATACCTGTTACATTTATGGAAATATTCTGAACACTTTATTTTGACTCATATAGCAATAAGAAATTATGAGCAATATTTGAATATTGAAATTATGAATCAATTAAGTTTACAAACTTATATATTTTGACTTCCGTAGACCCCATTGATTTCCTATGATCATCGTTGTAGATTTATAAGAGAAGTTTATGCATTGCTATCCTAAAACAGACATAATAATTAAAAACCTAATAAAAACGAAAAACTAAAAGCTATCATAAAAAAGATAAATTGGCAACACTACTTCGAACACTCGAATGGAAAAAAACACTTCATTCATATATTCACCCAGCTGATATTATTAACCTTTACGTTACATGCACAAACTTTTTGATTTTCGTAAGGAAATAATGTGGTTTTTTATGTATAAAATCTTATTGAACATGAAGCTAAAGCACAAAAATAAATATTTTTAGCATATACATATAAGAATATTTAGAGAACTTAAGATATTTTTGTTTTCGTTATAAAGCCAATCAATAACAAACGTGTTGGAAGGGTTAAGGAACATAACCCGAAACTGACATATTCACCTCACTATTTGTGGTGAAATTGGGCCTCTCGTATGTGTGCTTACTTTTTGCAATTTCAGATTCCCCACAGAAGTTTCCCATCTTGTTATCTTTGGTAAATACTTATCATTGAGGATTAAAATATCCCTCACTCACCTCAATTGAACTCAACTCAGAGCATTTCGTTTTGTTTCTTTCATTGGAAATGAAAAACAAACGAGCGATCATTTGTTAATCTCCGAATGAGCGAGCGAATCGCTTATTTGCATTTCTCTTTCGTTGCTTTTCACAGCATGCGCTTTTGAAGAGCTTAAGCCAGGGCTGGGCATTCTAACACAGTCACATATTAATAAGTCTGTTAGTATTGGTGTTCTCTCGAATTGCGCACACTGAGCGAAATAGTTGTCCCAAATATCTAGTTTTGTAAGTTTTTCTTTTTTATTTTATGTTTTTATTTTTAGTCATCGGTATTGTTCATTATTTCTTCTATAAACTAATTAATTAATACATGTAATATGAATGAATAATATAAAGAATCTTAATAAATAGATAATATGAATGAGTTATATGAAACCTTAATTTATACGAATAATTATTTTAATATAAAATCTTAATATATGTATATGAATAATGAAAATTAATAACGAAAAATACGTAAGTAAATAATAAGGAATTAAATAAAATAAGTAAGCAAGTAATCAAAAAATTAAATATTAAAAAATTAATAAGGAATGTGAATGAACAATGCAAAAAGTTTTAATAGCTAATATGTATTATTTATATGAAAACTTAATATATGTATACGAATATAAAATTCTACAAACTAAAAAAATATATGCATACAGGTCTTCACAGCATCACCGTCAGCGAACGACTGAATTATATTCTCTTCTGTTGTGAGCTTTATGTACATGCACGGTTGCCACTTTGGTACAATTGTACCAAAATTGGTACTTTTATTTTCGGTTGGTACATAGGTACATTATTTTCTGGTTTGGTACATTTTGTGAAAGTTTAAAAATTTCACAAAAATCGAAACTTGGTAGCACTGTTGGCGCAATGTTCAGTGTTCAAACTTATGTTCAATGGAAACTTGCATTGCATAAAGTTCTACCTTTATTCTAAAGTGAAAGAAAGAGACAAAAGTACAAGATCTTAATTAAAAGGAAGATGAACAACCTGCATTTTTGCGCCAATTTTTGTATAAATTACAAAATGTAATTTACAATTGTTCAAGTGTGCAGGTGGAAGGAAAAACGCTCCTAATGGAAAGGTAGTATAAAAACTCGATATTTAATATCATATTAAATTTAATAATATTTTGCAGATTTCTTTTACGAAAAAAACTAAAATCTAATGTCAATGATTGCGTAGATTTAAGCGAAACGTCTACTTCGGACAGTATAAGCTGAATTCAGCTTCACTTTCGCTTGTTGTTTAGTTTTTATTGAAAAATTTATGAAAAATTGTTAAATTTTATTTTATAGCGTTGATGTAACTTCTCAATCAAAGACTGTCTTCAAAAGGAAGTTTCGTCCAGAATGGCTGCAGCAATTTGTATCGTCTGCGAGAAATCTTTCGTGAACCACTTGCCACCCTTACACAGACATGCATTGCCAAAACAATAAAAAAAAAAAACAAAAATCAGATCACGATGGATGTATTCATGAAAGCCGAAAATTCATTTTTAGAAAAGAAAGTTCGGCAGGTCGACCTTGCGCTTGTAATGTTCTCCATTACGCATAATCTACCATTTTTTCTAATGGACTTTCTTTCAAATTTGTGATTAATATACTGCCCAGACTCACAAATTGCTAACATTCTAAAATGTGGTAGAACCAAATCGACGGAATTGGCGGATATTAAATATACATATATACAATTGTATAAATAGTGTATAAAATACTTAATATTTTTGTTTTGTTCGTATACACAAATATATACACCAATGAATGTTCTAAAACTGTTTTATTAAAAAAAAAAAAATTGGTACATTTTATTTCTTTTTGGTACATTTTTACGTAAATTTTCGTACGAAAAAAACTAGGCGAGTGGCAACCGTGTGTACATGTGAAAAGATACGCTCACAGAGAGCTCAGTGAGCTATGGAGCGCCCTGCGCTGGCTTAAGCTGATATGTGAGCTCACTCTATTTTTTACCTCACTCAGATTTTTTGAAAATGATGAATTCTTTTTAATGAAAGTTATATACAGTGAGCTCTGAGTGAGTTTTATTTTGATGCCATCATTTTCTTATCATTCGTTTCTTTTGGAGTTTGTTTTCTGTTTGTTTCTATTGAAGTAATTTTTTGGCCATTTGTGTATATACAATTGTTCGCGTGTTATATTAAATATTTTATTATTAAAAATGGGTAGAGTTTCGATTATTGATAACACAGTGCAACACGAAAAAATAACTTCAAATATCTCAATAGTTTATAATAGTGGATGGTCTATATATTATGCCCTCATACTCAGTTTTATCGGATAAGGTCAAATAAGAGAGAAATTCAAGGTCAAACTTCACCTTTAAGTCACACATTTTTTCTTATAACTCTTAAACTAAATTGAAATTCTATGTAGTAACTGCATCTCAATATTTGTAATGGATGATTCTTTACATTTTGAGACCATTTTTTGCTCAAAAAGTTACGTAAGGGGTTTAATATTTTCTTCGAAAACAGGGCTTTTTAACAAAAAAATAAAATTTTCAATAGATCAGTTACTATGTATTTGTCTTCAAAAACAATCAGATTTTGCTGAATTTTTGCATACATCTTAAATAAAATAAAATAACCCACCTGTGAAAAGATCACAACAATTACATGTGTGCATCCAAAGATATTCGGATTCAAAGATTATCAACGGTGGTAACTTCGTTAATGTAAGCCCTAGCGTAAAATCATTCAAATTAAACTTATAGACCCAACAATTTCTTCAAAACTGTCCTTAACATTTTAACCGAAGGAGTTACCGTTTTAAAGATATGCGTGTAAATGTGTAATTACAACATATATGAAAAATATATGAACTTGAGAAGAAATAGAAATAAAAAAAATTTTATTTTAACCGTTTTAATTTTTCATATATGTTGTAATTTACGCGCATATCTTTAAAACGGTAACTCTTTCGGTTAAAATGTTAAGGACAGTTTTGAAGAAAATTGTTGGGTCTATAAGTTTCATTTGAATGATTTTACGCTAGGGCTTACATTAACGAAGTTACCACCGTTGATAATCTTTGAATCCGAATATCTTTGGATGCACACATGTAATTGTTGTGATCTTTTCACAGGTGGGTTATTTAATTTTATTTAAGGTGTATGCAAAAATTCAGCAAAATCTGATTGTTTTTGAAGACAAATACATAGTAACTGAACTATTGAAAATTTTATTTTTTTTTTAAAAAGCCCTGTTTTCGAAGAAAATATTAAACCCCTTACGTAACTTTTTGAGCAAAAAATGGTCTCAAAATGTAAAGAATCATCCATTGCAAATATTTAGATGTAGTTACTACATAGAATTTGAATTTAGTTTAAGAGTTATAAGAAAAAATTTGTGACTTAAAGGTGAAGTTTGACCTTGAATTTCTCTCTTATTTGACCTAATCCGATAAAACTGAGTATGAGGGCATAATATATAGACCATCGACCATTAGAAACCATTTAGATATTTGAGGTTATTCCAATTGACCCTTAAATTGTCGCACAGTGTAATTAATTTAATGAATAAATGAATTTTTGTTTATTTCTGCAAATGTGTTTTTTCTATTAAGGTATACTATACGTGTACATTTTTCAATTTTTTTTTTTGTTTAGTATGTTCTTTATAGTTTTAAGAATATACATTAGAGTGGAACGAATTTTTTCCTCATGGGCTTCATATTTTTTTGAAAACTACGAGTAAAAAAATAAATTTCTGCATCTTTAGTTTTTTTCTGCGACATAACTTTTGACTGCGCCCGAGGGTTTATATATTTCATGCCAGATTTATTTTTTTTTTTTGTTTTTTCCTGAAATCCAAAGTTTAGTTTGAAAATGAGTTCCTCATTTTTTTATGCAAACCTCTCATTATTAACGCATAAATAACAGCTTGTCAAGAGTTCCCTATGATACCATGTATGCGCTATAAGATATTCAGGATCAAAGATCACCGAAATCGGTCATTCGCTTATATCTCCACTCCTCTTTGTAGAACAGAAAATATGCTCAGAACAAAATTGTAGATCAGATAATTCTCTACAAAAATGCCCTTAACAGTTTTAACAAGAAACAAACAGTTTCTACGCTATGCGACTAGATATGTTTGAATAACGCAAAGTTGAAATTTCATATTAACTTTGAGCAGAGCGGGGATATAAGCAAATGACCGATTCCGGTGATCTTTAAACCTGAATATCTTCTAGCGCATGCATGACTAGTTGTTATTAATGAGTAAATGAAGAGGTTTGCATCAAAAAAACAAGCTCTTCATTTTTTTTGGATTTCAGAAAAAAAAGTCTGACAATGAAATATATAAACCCTTGGGCGTAGTCAAAAGTTATGTCGCAGAAAAAAACTAAAGATACAGAAATTTATTTTTATAAGGGTAGTTTTCAAAAATATATGAAGCACATGAAGATTTTTTTGCTGCCATTCATTTCGTTCCACTCTAATATACATACACATTTTTAAATCGATTTTTAAAAACAACAGAAGTTATAACGGTTTTCGTTAACCAATGTCTTAACTCCATACAACGTAAATAAAAAACTTTAAACGCTATTTCCTCGAAACTAGTTTTTTTTAAAACGGTTCGATAGATAACTGGAAAACTATTTGGTCGATTTCAATTATTTTTTTTGCATTTTGTTCGTTATTTTGTCCTGTAAGCATCCCCCCTAAATTAAAGTATCTATTTTTTTTTTGTTTATAAGCAAAAAAGCGCGCGAAAATGTATCTATTTTTTAACTTTTTACTTCAACTTCCGCCATAATAAAAAACAAAAACTCCGGGGGTCTTGCGTAGGGGAGATGCTTGATATAAGGTCTATGCTTTAAAATGGCATTTGATTTTTTTGTTTCTGATACATGATAAAGGCCATATCCATCGAACCGTTTTGGATGTCTTTTTTTCAATGCCATTTTCAGCACCCTCTATATAAAAGGCAGAACTGTATTTAAAAAAACAAATTTTTTTATATAGTATTTTTTATGTACAATAACCTGTATAAATTTAAAAAAAAAATAATAAATTCTTATATCTAAAAAAATTTTTTAAAAACAGCTCCTGTTTTTGGTTGTAACACGTAAATTATACCTTACATAAAGAAAAATGTTGCGTATGAAAATGAACGCTTGCGTTTCATTTCACTTAATAGGAAATATCAAAATGATAAATATCAAAATACTTATCATTGATGAATTCAAATATTTTTCAGCTCAAATAAAGAGCACATCATTTGCAGAACTCGGGAGATGAAAACAGTGACGATGTTCTCACAACGATGAGCGCTCTTTGTACAAGAACGAATAATCAAAACAAGTGTTTGAGGCAGTGATGTGATTTGGTGGGATTTCGGGCTCATTTTGGGATATTTGGCCTATTTGAGAACGTGTGGGATTTCAGATGCTTAGGTGGGATTTTCTACTGAATCATAATTTTTAAAGTGTAAATTAGTAAAACTGGTTGGTATCACTTTTTTGTAATCTTTCAAAATTTTTCGTTTAATTGCTGTTTCATTGATTCTAAATATGTAAGAAAGGGATATGTATATTCAAGAGGCTTAAAATTAATGAAAATAAAATCCTCATTTAAAAACAATAATATAAGCTCAGGTTCATTTCGATGCAACGAAAGAAATTTACGATTACTTCATACACTTAAGAGAGATTTTATAAAAAACGCAGTATTTAACTTTTCGTATTTTTTTTTTTTTTTTGTTTTCTATAAAATTTGTTATATATATTGAAAAACTTTATTATGTACATTATTAAACTATAAAATTATTATAATGTTAAAAAAATTTAGGGGAGAATGCCCGCCTACTAAACACGTTTTGATTGGAGGCTATACCTTAGGTTTAAAACATAATTTTTCAGAGCTCTTGGTTTCATTTGGAAGCTAAGTTCAATAACTAACAAGAATTTTAATCAGAATTTAAAATTTCCAAAAATTATAATTTTGGCAGTCGCTCTAGCAAAAGTCTTGAAATCGGCCGCTTAAAAAATCGGTCCAGCTATTGAACACCTAAAACAAATCGTTGAAAAAAATTAGAAAATGGAGTAAAAACACTAGTTTTTGAGAGTTTATAAAAAGTTTATTCTATTAATAGTTCACAATGACTCACTGAACTTTCAACAATAGACATTTGAATTTCTTTGATGGCTGCAGCAATCGCATCAGAATTTGTATTCGTTCTTCTTTCCACTTTTTAGGCGACGCCATTCTAAAATTTTATCTGAACGTGGACGAGAATCACGAAAACTATTTTAACTAGCACGATTTCTGAAAATTTGTTCGGAAGGTGGTTTTGTTCAGTTGGTGGGCAGGCACGCCATCATGATATGACGTGAAATATTTTTTTCCCATTTCTCAATATTGTTCGATTGCTCGTCGAATTGTGAAAAATAAACATTAAATATAGAATTCTACTCATATTCACCTGTTTTTATCGATAAGAAACACTCCGAAATTCACTAAATAGAGATGAACTATTTTTGCTCAGCTTCGTTTTATTCGAATATTTTATTTCTCAACGGTTTGGGGCTAAAGCAGCATGCGCATTCATCTCAATGATTTATCAAAAGTGAACATTTAATGAGATGTTACTACGACACTTTAAACATTGGCGCAACATACAGACGTCAGAACTCACAGTGTTCAGTAGTAGGTGGGCCTGTTCAGCAGGTGGGCATCCTTATTTCTTTTCAAAAATTGCATAAAAAATCGTTATTGATATAAATATTTGGGTGGGATTTTTTGTGGGTTTTTCGTGTTATTTTGGTGGGATAAACAGGTCTAAATCGGGATGTGATCGGGATTTTTTATTAAATCAGAATCACATCACTGGTTTGAGGAGTTTATGCGAGAGCGTAGCGTTCAACGAGTTGCTCTGAAAAGAGTATTCATTGCTTCTGTTTGTATAAATGATAACTCGAAAGAGCGAGAGCGAATTTTGAGTGCTCTACGCACTCTGTTTTAAACACACAATGGAAAAGAAAGGAAAAGCTTTGTACTGCTTAATGTAGCGTTTATGAATAATTTTCTATAAAGTTTTTTAGATGGCGTTTAATCTCAAATTTTAATAACTTTTTAAGGTAGGTTTTAAAAAATAAAGTATGCAATAATTTAAGTTAAGAATGACGCTTTGAATTAGTATAAGAATTATTAAAATCGGTTCAGTATTTCTTTAGTTTAAAGTACACGAAGATACGTGATAAGCCTTTTATATAATAGTATAGATAAATGCTTTAACGGCAGAATGTTAAGATTCCTAAATAGTAACAGACTTCTATTCAATCTAGTTTTATTACAAATAAAACGAATGGCATGTTTTTGTGAAACGAGAAGAAGGAACATTTATTTCTGTACGTACCACCCTAACAACTTATCTCATACTCAAGTTTTGAATGAAATATACCGAAATAGATGCACTTAAGAAGTGTTTCGCCAGATTTCCAGCATTTTTTTTATATATTTTGTTATTAAGAGTACATGGAGTACAATTGAATTACATAAATAGTATTAAGTTAGTATTAAGCTTCCTACTTTTCGGCAACTAAGCCACCCTTCTTTCGTTAAGCTCTTATTTACTTTCTCTTTCTCTTTACTCCTTTCTTAAATTGTATTAGTTTTAAGATTTGAAGAAATTAAAAAATTACTTGAAATTCTACACCCGAGCGTACTGTTTGTTCTTGTTGAGCTCTGCGTTAATAGTGCAAGTGCTTAAAAATTAAAATATTGACCTTAAACTATTACTAATAAAAGTACTAGTTTAATAAATAAAACAATTTAAAAATAAACAGAAAAGAAAAAACACTTATTGACATAGAAAATAACAAATCAACATAAATTTAATTCAAAAAGAATTAGACATCTTAAAAAGCATTCAGATTTTTCATGGTGCCCGGGCAGGGACTTGCTAAATGTGTTTAATCGCCAAGCTCAACTTGTCGCACTACGTTAAGTTTTAAATTTTAAACCAAAATATTCGTTTCGCGTCGGTGTATTTTAGGGCCGCTTAAACGCCATTTTTGAGTGCATAACACTGTCATCAACCGCGCAAATTGTTGCCGTCGCTGCGGCCAGTGATTCCGTTTGCGTCTAATCGCTGCTTGCGTCGCTGTCTGTACGCCGTTCTGATGCCATCCGCTGTAACTGCAACCTGCTGTTCCTGCTGTTCGCTGCTTGCGCTGTTTGCCGTTCTGTGCGCATCTACTGTTGCCAACATCGTCGCCACATCGTGCTGCTTTGTTTCACCACTGCTCCCAATGAACTGCAGTTGAACTGATGCATATGCAAAACGGAAGTGGCCAAAACCGAGGTATTTGAATGCAATTATTTGAAAAGTGCAAAGATAATTTTAACTGCTTAATAAAAGCAAGGCGATTTCATCGCTTAAATTAAACCGGCTAGTTAAAGAGCCAAGAAAGTTCTTTAAAAGTTATACACACATACATATATACAAATTGTACAAAATAAAAGAAGCGACGTGAAACAACAACAAAGTGCGTTGCGCAGTTTTTTTGGTAAATAATTAAAATAATTATATGGCGCATAAATTTATTGCATTCAAAAGTTCAAGTCCTTTTCGTGAAGTTTGCCATCAATATTGCCGAAGAAAATCCCAAACGTGCCGTCGGTTCATCGTTTTTATTAAAGAAAAGTGCCGTCGACTATCTTATATCCAATTTAATACAAATTGAGTGTTAGCGTTTTTAGTGCAAAAACCGAATTAAACCCCTGTAAATTAAATCAATAACTTCAAAAATAATTGAATAACTTAATAAATAAGTGCATTAACAAAGTGCTAATTTGTTTTCGTGAGTGAGTGCTAAGTTTCGGTATCGGTTGTGTACAAAATTATATATATACACACTAGAGCACCCACAATATATATGTAAAATGCAAAGGTGTTTTTTTTTTCTCCACCAGCATTTTCTAATAGAATGAGGTTAAAAAATAAGATCTGCATTAAAAGACGGGTATCGTTAGTGGAAAAAAGCCAGCCAGTTTTCATTTAAAGCACCAAACTCAGGCTTAAAATTGCTTGAAAAAAAAGCTCAAACAATTTTTGCTCTGTAACTTTCTTAAAAAAAATTAACGGTTTTAATTTTTTTTCCTTTCGACATACAATTAAACAGGTAAGACTGTCCGTGCAACTTTTTTATCTAGGTGCGATATTTAATGGTGTTTTTGAACATCAAACTCAATTTTTTACTTTATTTTAATGTTCTATTTTTCTTAAAAAAATTCCCAAATATCATAAAAAAATCTGCGAACTGATAGAACTATATCATCATGAAAGGAATTTATTGAGGTTTAAGAAATTTATTACTTTTCATTATTTTTTTGCGTTCCACCCATGAAATGACGTCTTAAAGGCAAACAAATGATTTTTGTTTTTGCTTCATTCAATGGAAATCTTTTAAATATAAACAAAGTACTTGTTCTACTCACCTAAATCATTGATCCCTAAATCATTGACACCTAAGTACTGATCCATTTATTTGTTGTAAGAGCCGTTGAGCTTTGTTTCAATTCAATTTAACTCATACACCTCGTTGATAAAAAAGTTAAAAATTTTGTTTTTTATTTTGGATTTTAGTTGGGTGGGTTCGTTGGGCCTCAATTCTTTGCCAAAATACCAAAAAAAAAGAAATTGATTATACACCTCGTATAAATTACGTGTAAATTCTAAAACTCTAAGGAAGGATACAACAATTGTGTGACTCCCAATGAAGTCAAATCCGTACCTAACTAGCTCACCTGATAAATCCACCTACGTTAAAGACATGTGCTTAGAAAAAACTTTAAAGAAAAAATAAAATACCATTTTAAACGAGAAGAAATAAAATTATCTATTTATATGAAGAAGTTAAATATTCTAAAAATTTTGTTTTCGAAAAGTTTTCGGTTGGGATATCTCTAAAATGATTTTCCTTTGCATGCAAAATGAACTGCTTTTGCTCCTCCTGGTGTGTTAATACGGCATTAAACCTTGAAATTAAAGCAACACCACATATACACCACAGATACAGCAGAACGTATCTTTTACAACCAGTAATTTCTTAACTAATGATTTTGCCGCCATGTAGTCATGATAGTTTTGAATTTCGTATATGAAAATTTCAAAATTGTATGAATTTTTTGAAGCTTTAACAACAGCCTCAAATAGCACGTGTTTTTACACTATTGCCTAGTTTCACAGTACACAACGAATGAGTTAAATTATATTAAAACGAATTATTGTATCCTTCTTTAGAATTTTAGAATTTGCACGTAATTTATACGAGGTGTATTATCAATTTAATTTTGTTCGGTATTTTGGCAAGGAATTGAGGCCCAACGAACCCACCCAATTAAAATCCAAAATCCAAAAAAAAAAACAAAATATTTAACTTTTTTATCAACGAGGTGTATGAGTTAAATTGAATTGAAACAAAGCTTAACGGCTCTTACAACAAATAAATGGATCATTACTTAGGTGCCAATGATTTAGGTATCAATGATTTAGGTGAGTAAAATCAGAACTTTGTTTAAGGTTTTCAAAAAATTTTCTAGAAATAAGAACTTATTATTTTTTTTTTAAATTTATACAGGTTATTGTATATAAAAAATACTTTATATAAATATCAAATGCCATTTTAAAGCGTAGACCTTATATTAAGTATCCCCCGTACGCAAGACCCCCGGGGGTCTTTTTTTAATTATGGCGAAAGTTGAAGTAAAAAGTTCGAAAAATAGATACATTTTCTCGCGCTTTTTTGTTTATATAAAAAAAATAAAAACAAATAGATACTTGAATTTAGGGGAGATGCTTAATCCCAATGGTGCTGGAATTATTTTTTTTTTGAATTTCTTTCGGGTCGCTGAATCTAAAAATTTGATTACATATATGATTCACGAGCAGTTTTTGTGAACGTCATTTTGCGTGACCATATGGTCACGCTGGCACAGTTCGGGTTAAAGGACAAATAACGAACACAATGCAAAAAAATCATTGAAATTGAACTAAAAGATTTCGAGTTATCTATCGAACCGTTTTAAAAAAAAAAGTTTCGAGTAAATCGCGTTTAAAGTTTTTTATTTATTGTATGAAGCTTAGACATAAGTTAACGAAAACCGTCATAAATTCTGTTTTTTTTTAAATATCGATTTCGAAATATCGAAAATAATTTTTTTTTTGGTCAAATTTACACACATATTATACTTTAAATTTGAAAGATTTCCATTGAATGAAGCAAAAATAAAAATAATTTGTTTGCTTTTAAGACGTCAGTTCATGGGTGGAACGCAAAAAAATAATGAAAAGTAATAAATTTCTTAAAACTCAATAAATTCCCTTCATGATGATATAGTTCTATCAGTTCGCAGATTTTTTTATGATATTTGGGAATTTTTTTAAGAAAAATAGATCATAAAAGTTAAGTAAAAAATTGAGTTTGATCTTCAAAAACACCATTAAATATCGCACCTAGATAAAAAAGTTGCACGGACAGTCTTACCTGTTTAATTGTATGTCGAAAAGAAAAAAAAAAATAAAACCGTTAACTTTTTTTAAGAAAGTTACAGAGCAAAAATTGTTTGAGTTTTTTTCAAGCAATTTAAAGCCCGTTTTTGGTGCTTTAAATGAAAACCGGCTGGCTATTTCCCACTAACGATACCCGTCTTTTGATGCAGATCTTATTTTTTATCCTCATTCTATTAGAAAATGCTGGTGGAGCGAAAAAACACCTTTGCACATATGGGTGCTCTAATACACACACCCACACTCATCTGTGCTCTCTTTGTTTAGTTTAGTTTTTTTCTTTGAAGTTAAATTAGAACAGGGTTGCCATTTCGAAAAAATTATCGAAATACGTTCGGTTATCTACTTTCCAGTTTTTTGTTTAATGCTGAGTTTTTTTTTTAACCTTATACCCGTTTACATGTTTTACAACTTAATCCCGTTTATCTGGATCATATTGACCCGTAGTGTATTTTGTATGGAAATTGTCTATTTTTCAATGAGATAAAACTAAAAAGTGCTGTTATTTCATGAAATATTAATTTTAGCATTTGTTTTTTATTTAAATATATGTTTGCACAAAACATTTGCATTTTACATAAGATTTATAACCGATTGATAAATCCGATTCGATTGCTAGGCATTGGTAGATCTGTCTTATCATTATCATCGTTATCTTCCAATATATCAGGTTCTTTGTATTTGTGAAGGTTACACGATTAACATGCACGAACATAATGCAAAGGTCAAAAAGTTTTAAGCAATGGTCACACACAGCAGAAGTTTAATTATCCTTTGTTTTGCTGTTACCCTTATATGCTTCGCATCTACGTCGTGGTTTCTAATCCAGTAAAAACAGTGAATGAAACAAGAATGAACAACATTCATTTGAAATGAAAATTATTTAGTTTTTTTACCTAAAATTGTGCATTCGAAGCGATTCTGTGAGGCGTTTTAGCTTCATACCAATCAAGCTCAAAGCAATTTTTAGGCCGTGTGCTATCCGGAAACTTTTCACTCGGATGTAGCCCCAGGAGCTAGTATAAATGTTGTAATCGGCAAGACAATTTTTGACGCAAGCAAAAATAGAAAAAACATTTTTGTGCTTCCGACAGCATAGCAACCAAAAGTAGAAAATATTTGCATTAA
Source organism: Pherbina coryleti (assembly GCA_943735915.1). Classification (NCBI taxonomy): domain Eukaryota; kingdom Metazoa; phylum Arthropoda; class Insecta; order Diptera; family Sciomyzidae; genus Pherbina; species Pherbina coryleti. Next base: position 91,048,799 of record OX030948.1, read on the forward strand.
ATACTGTTAATTTTTAGTATATATTAACAGTTATGCAAGTTAAATGAAATTCTTGTGCTACTACACTACTGAAATCTAAAACGTCAAAATTTCTAAAAAAAAAAAAAATAAATAACTGGTCATTTCAGCCCTTTAAAGGACTTTGACCTAGCTTCTTATTTTTACAATCTTACAATTGTGTTGTGCGTGATATTAAGTTTGTACACAATTGATTGAGAACCGGACCTACAGGATAAACGGAATATTCTTGTTCTCAAGAAGCTTTACATGGCATTTTGATTACTCTCTGAGGTTTGCCATTGTCTGCAGAGAGGTGGCGGCCGTACAGAAAAATTATTTTAATTCAAATAATTTACTGTCGCTGCTAGGGTTCGAGCCCAGGTCTCCAGGTTCGTTGACATAGAGGCCACGCACTTTAACCAACTATGCCACGGACGCCACGAAATTTTCTAGCTGTCAAAATTTCATCGTCCTTCTTTTCTACCACAAGTGAAAAGTTTCCGAATAGCACACGGCCTTATTGATTGTTTCGTTGGAGTGTTGCATCGCTTTTCCAATTGATTTTTAGCATGATATAACGGAAATACTTAAAGACAACACAAAAGAGAACACTGTACATTAGAGTACAAAAAAAGTTTGAAAAGTGCACCCCTTATTTTAAAGATGACCTCGAGACAACTCCAAAAACCAAACAATTTTTTTTTTGAGACCCGGAAAAACCGCCAAAATGGTCTTTTTTCCATAACTTATGCTTAACATATCCGATCTTAAAAATTAATATGGCGTTTAAAAGTGCTTTACGAGTACTACATTTTGTCTTCAGGACGTTTTTACTTCCAAGGTCATATTTGACTAGTAAACCTCGTTAGCCCGATTCACCTCCATAAAATTGCTTTTGTTTTTCTCATAAAATTAAAGTCCTAAAAATTTGTTTAAACTTTGTCCAAAAAAAATTATTCAATAACTTTAAAAACAAAGAAGTTATAATGGTTGCAATATTTGGTGCAATCCTTTTTTCATTATGTATGAATTTCTTTTATTTTAATTCAAACAAAATTGAAAAATTAACTGAATTATTTTTAAAAATTAAGTAATGAAATTAAAATAAAATATTTTTCTTAACATATTTAGGTATAAAAACTTTATTCAATTTAAATTGCCCACGAATCGTGACAATATATTCAAGTTTCCCAAAAAAAATAGTTAATTAAAACTAAATAATATCAATCCTTGCTACCAGGGCATAAGTTTTCAATAAATTATATAACTCAATCTTTATAGTTGTTATATGCGTTACATGGCAACTCTGTAGATCAGTAACTCGTAACTCTCACCTTTACTCAATAACTGATAACACAGTGTGACGACTAAAAAAGCACAACCAAACTTTATAGAAATTCTTAAAGAGGGACATGTTGTGAGTCCATCGCACTTGGTCTGACCTCTCAATGTCCTCACAATTTTTTTTAATTCGTTTTTAAAGTTGAAGGGTTCGAATTTTGTTGTGCCGCCGTGCATTGAATTTTTACAACTATTTGCCTTGTTGGAAATGAAAACCAAATTACACTTCTTTTCAGTAGAATTTCACGTATAATAAGGCTGTATAAAAATAAATACGATAAAAAACAAAATCAAGCGTGTAGCGAAGCAAATTCCTTAATTTTTCTTTAATTTCATAAAAAAATTAGTGTTTCTATAAATTTAAATGATATAATGCTGCATGAATGATATCTTTTTTTCACAAAAATTCATTGGACGTAAAAATACCTTTTCATTGAATCCAAAACCATCAATATCGGTTGAGAATTGGCAAAATGGCAGCAGTTTTAACGTTTTTTTTTTTCGTTATAAAACACTGATTCCCATGTACATATATGTTTGCTATCATACAAAGATTTTGTCAAATCTTAACCGATTTTGGACATCTTTAGCTCATTGGGTAGAAAATATGATGAGCAACGTACATCAAGAACATTGCAATATAGATCTTTGAAAAATATAAAAGTTACTACGGAACGAATATATTTTTATTTTCAATAGAATTTTTATATGAATGAATGTGTACGAGTGTATAAAAAAAGTACGTTGCACACCATATAATCTGAAACATTTTTGTAAGAAACTTTCGAAAAAAAATTTTCGAGCATTTAAGTTTGTCTTCGGCATTTACAGTCCTATCTTATGGCGTTTACTTTTCTCAAAAAAATTTTTAATTTTTCTGCCCTCTTTGAGAATTCTGACCTTTATGTGTTTTTTTCTCAAAAAAAATTCTGACCTGTAAATTAAATCGAGTTTTTAACAATGTTGACCTCGAAAGTAGAAAAAATGCAGAATTTTTCACTCTCAAGATCGACGATTTTTAATTCTGACCTCAAATGCTACCAACTGAATGCACAAAAAAAGTGATATGTTAGGAAAATATTAAATGTTATCATTGACATTTCATTAAAATTTGAGCTTTTTCACGGATGACAAAATAAATATTATAAAAATTGTTCTCAAAAGTAAGCAACAATACAGCCAACACAACATTTTTTGAGTGCAGGTTAAAATGTAAAATATTCTGCACTCTCAGAGGTCACACTGTGTAATTATAATAATTGGTCTAATATTAGATGCCAACTGAATAACACAATAGTCATACAAATTCTTGGGTGCTCGTTAAAAATATTTTTCGAAAAAAAAGAAACCAATAAAACAAAATTGCCTACTAAACGCGATGTAATTGAATATTTATTGTTTTTGAAACACAACGGTCATTCAAGTGTCCCCAAAAACCTTAAACTAAATAATTATATATCAATAGTTGAAAAAGTTCTTCAAGAATTGTGGCAGCGTGCAAACATTCCGATAGTGGTAAAAACGACGGTTCGGAGAAATATAAATAGTCTCTTAAAAGAACATTATGATTTGCTAAAACATCCATATAAATACGATGAAGTGGAATGAAACAAAATTTTTCTAATATCAGTGCAAATGTGGTATCGAAAAAATGTGCAATGTGACTGCTCCAATTTTGATAAGATTCCCAAATACGCCCAACATTTTTATATTTATCAATGCGGAGCAACGTTGTTGTCTATTGATCATGTACATGAGCATGTTGAAGATGTTGAAATGTGTGATGTATCTGATAAAATGTCGCACATGACTCTAATATCCAACTATTCCTCCATCGTGCTCAAGCGAAGAAGATGATTGCGAGTTAAGTGACGTGGAAATTTCGAACGTAATCGAAGAAAAACTAAAAGTATCGGACACTTCACTTAAAAATTATTCGTTGACTTTGGATAGGACTGATACTTCAGATCGTTTTGGGTCGTTGCTCGCAACTACTTTGATTAAAGATTTGCGCCATTCAATTGCGGCAAAAGCAAGGAAAGATTTTTCGACCCAAACTTCTGAAAAAATTATGGAATATTTTGATGACCTTATCATAGACAAAAACAAAATTTCGAGAGAACGCACAAAATTTAGAGCAGAAGCCGAAGCATCAACAAAAAGTAACAATCTCTTAAAGAGCATTTCATACGACGGCAAAAGAGACGTCACATTAAAAAAAAAAACGATAGTCCATGACAAGCTAGAATACATAGAAAAAGATGTACAAAAGCATCTTTTTAAATACGATGAAGTGGAATGATAAAAAATTGTAAATAACATTCAATTTTGGAGAGAGTCAAGAACACTGTATCTCTCGCGGCTTTCCAGTTTGGCAAAAATATGACTCAACCGCTTTTCATCTGAAACAGCAAGTGCAGATTCACTCACAACGTGAACAAAACGTTCGGTGTTTTGTGTATAGCCTGGAAATTCTGTGAAAGTTTTTGAATAACATAAGTGAAATACGAATAAGTTTGCGCTACGAAGTTGAAAATCTATAAGATGGTTGTCTGAGTAAAATTACAGGCAAGGAGGTTCCGTAATTTCGAACTTATCCCAATGGATCATTTCAACGTAAGAGTTACTATCAAAATTTATTACGCCACGTTTTGGCACTCGAAAAACACGGAGCATTGAAGGTGAATCTTGGCGTGCTGATTTTTTCAAACCCATTTGATCGAATATCATGATCGGGGTCTGTTATCATTGCAACACATTGCAATACAACAACACATTTTCTGGATGGAAATAGTAGGCATTTTTCTCTATCGTTGGGCGGATAAGTAATTGAACATCAGTAGGTAATTGACGGATCCAGCACAAGTACTTAAAAACATGACGACTTCCACGAATTTATTTAAAAGGATGCTTTTGTACATCGTAATGTTCTTGATAAGACCATTTATGTACCTCCGAGTCGTTGTTTTTTCTACTTTCCGAATGTTTGCACGCTGTCATAACTCATGAAGAACTTTTATAACTATTGGCATATTTATGATTTATGATTTTTTGGGACACTTGAATCACCGTTAGGTTTTAAAAACAAAATTAAAGAAACAATAATAAAAAACTGTTAGTTTTAAGAAATTTAATAAAGAAAGTTCTATACTACAATTTGGAACTGCTATAAAATTTTTGTTACAAGGCCAAATAAAGTACTTTTTGGGCGAGATGTGAACAAATTTTTAAGAAGTTTAATATTATGATAAAAAAAAATTGATTTCAAGGGGGTGTATATTGAGGTAACAGGGCTTACCAGATGAATATGACTTCAAAAGTCCAAAAGCTCTAAGAAGAAAATGTGGTGCTAGTTAAACCCTTTTTAACGGTATATCATTTTTTGAAATCGGATACAAAATGCATAAGTAATGGAGAAAAGACCATTTTGGCGGTTTTTCCGGGGGTCCAAAAAAAATTTTTTTAAATTTTTTGGAGTTGTCTCGACGTCATTTTTAAAATAAGGGGTGCACTTTTCAAACTTTTTTTTTGTATGGAGACCGACCCACTCTACTGTACATGCCCAACAGATCCATAAAGAAAGCACGTTTTCATACGTGTAAGTGTACATAAATATGAAAAGTACATACGCCAACGACAGAATAATGCTGTCCAATGTACTCACAGTTGCAAAAAATTTAGAAAGGATTGTACAACAGCAAGAAATAGTGAAAAAGTACTCAAAAAACTGATCCTTCATACAAATCGTATGGTAGAAAATGTCGGGTAATTTTGACCCAGATAAACGTATAGTGCACATGTCAGTTTTTTGTCTCTGCTATGCACATATGTCACATATGTACAATTTTTTCATACTGGTTGGAAAGATAAAAGTTCAACAAATAAAATGGTATTTTTTTAAAATTTTTGATATTTAATGTTTTTTTTTGCAAATGAAAAGTGCCTCGGGTATATATGACCCGATAAACGGGTTTAAGGTTAAATTAACATCAATTGAACAAAATTTCTACACCGAGAAAAATAAAATATATTTATATTTAATTAAATTATTTTTTTATTTTTTTGAAAGATTTTTCTATTTTTTCGGCAATTTTTATTTAATTAAATTAAAAATGTCTTGTGTGAGTGTGCATTTTTTTTTAAATAAATAATAAAAGCTGTCTTTGCGAGCATTTTTTCGGTTAATTTGAACCAGTTTACAAATACTATTAAGTAAATTCTAACACTAAGTTGAGAATAATTAAATTAACAACAAATAAGTTAATTTTGTTCGCTAATTTACTGCAAATTGCGTTTGTGTTGAATTAACTTCACTTCCAAAACAATCAAACAGTGAGAGACTGTATTGGCTAATATTCTCAGAATGAAGAAAGCCATACACGAGAAAACTATTTCTTTAAACCCTCTCGAAGTAGAATAGCGTCTAACAAAATCATTGTTTTTGCAAATATTAAGCAAACACAGGAAGTCTAGTATTCCAGAAACCTCATTTGGATGAAGTCAACATCAATCTAGACTTCCGAGTATGCGTCTTCCCAAATTCAGTGGAAACTAGTAAGAAATGATCTTCGACTGGGTCGAAGTTAAAATACCCCCCACGTCCGAGCCAAAGTATATTCAAAGTCTTAAGCTGTCAAAAAATGTTTATTTGTAAAAACTTTTTCGTCATAGTTTAAACAAAAAATAGTCTTCTGTTTTTTGATAAAGTCACTTTGTATGGGAGGTGGGTGTGGTTTTCATCCGATTTGGTTGAATTTCATACACAGAGTATATGTTATTTTTCAAAGCTCATATGCAAAATTTCAAGTCAATATATACATTTTTGTGGAATTCTAAGAGATTTTACCGTTTTGATAGTTTCTTTGTATGAGAGGTAGGCGTGGCTTTCATCCGATTTGTCTCATTTTCGAACTTGATCTTTATTTTTTAGATACAAGCTTAATTTCGTGGTGATAGCTTGAAAATTACGGCTGTAATCGTGATCACAGACAGACAGACAGGCGGACATGGTTAAATCGACTCGGATGGTGATGCTGATCAAGAATATATATACTTTTCTATACCTGCCACGCCTCCTTATGGGCGTTACAAAGGGAGTGACAAAATTAATATACCCCTTTTACGTTTTTTACACGTAGGGGTATAAATATGCTGACTATAAGAACTTTATTAGTCTCTTTGAAAATCTTGTGGACAACGACCACACTCTAACCGACATTGAAAAATTCAACCATCTGCTGTCATGCTTATCTGATGAAGCCCATGGTACAGTAAAGGTTTTCCAAGTTACGGAATGAAATTATCCCAAGGCTTTAGCTGGTTTAAAAAAGGTTTATGACAATAATGGTCCCATATTTTTCGATAGAGTTTCGAAACTTTTTGATCTTCCAGAGATCAACAAACCATCGTCTTCTGCCTTACGTACCATATTCGCACAGTATCACAGTATCGCACAGCTCTTTACGACTCCCTATAGTCAATAGGTGATGATAAGAATATCACAAATGCAATTCTTATTCATTTAGTCATGTCAAAAGTCGAGCCAATCACGAAATCCAAATGGGAAGAACAGTTGGATTATGATAAACTGCCTTTATGGAGTGATTGTGAAAATGCTCTCAATAAGCGATATCAGCATACTTCCGCTGATGAGGCTTCCACGTCAAGATCTAGATTTAACAAACCAAAGCAAGATCATGGGTCAAAAAAGAATGTCAAATCTTCGTTTGCGTACAATAAAAGTACTTCTCAAGAAGATGGCAAGTGTCTTTTTTGTAAGTCGCAAGAACACGCTATAAGCGCCTGCTCACCTTCCGCTGCACTGCCTGTATCGCAAAGATTTGACACAATAAAAGCAATTCCAGCATATATCAACTGTCTGAAAAGGGATATAACGTTTCAAGATGCAAATCTTCACGGTGTCGAGTGTGTAATAAATCACATCACTCACTTTTGCATCAATACAATACGAACCTTCCTCAAGCAACTCCAAGTTCTTTTTCTTGTCAACCTCCAACTTGTCGTGCCTTTGTTAACCACAGTTCGGCAAACGATGACCAAGTTATCCTACCTGCAGCTGTAGTTTGCATAAAGAGCAAATCTGGTGAGAACCATTTGGCCAGAACTTTGTTAGATTCCGGTTCTCAGATTCATTTCATTACCGAGGAACTTTCGCAAAGGTTGCAATTAAGAAAGGAAGAGCGGAATTTGAATTTGATTGGCATTGGTAAAACAAATTACACAGTAAAGCAAAGTAAAGCAAAGCTACTGTGAGATCACGTGTTAACTCTCATGAGTTTTTCACTGATTTCTAGGTTATGCGTTCCATAATTTCCACAAGTAATTGGAACATTCCTTCAAACATTGAGCTTGCTGACCCATATTTCTATAAACCTCAGAAAATAGATCTCCTACTTGGTGCTGAATCGTTCTTCGAGCTACTTTCAGTCGGACAAATCAAACAAAGTCCAGATCTTCCAACACTACAGAAAACCTTGCTTAGATGGATAGTGTCTGGAAAGTATAAACATATCGAAAATCCTAAGTCTCAAATTTGCACTTTGACAAGTCTTAAAGAAGAAGAAAACTTCTCACTTGACTCTTTAGTTCAAAAATTCTGGGAATTGGAAGAAATTCCCAGGCGTCAATGTCAAACAAAATAACACCCGAGCAACAGCTCTGTGAAGCTAAATTTCTAGACACGGTGCAACGTACACCATCTGGTCGCTTCATGGTATCACTTCCTTTCAAGTCCGATCCCAGCTCACTCGGCCTGTCATTTGAAACAGCGAAAAGACACTTCTTATCGTTAGAACGTAAACTTTCAAAGGATTCTAAGCTGCGAAGTGTATACATGGACTTTATGAAAGAGTACATTGACTTGGGTCACATGACTCTGACCAGCAATAACTTTTCTGATACTCATCATTATTTTATTCCGCATCAGTGCGTCGTATTAACACAAAGTACTTCTACGAAGCTTCGCGTAGTTTTTGATGCATTTTGTCGAACATCATCCCGAGTGTCATTAAATGACATATTAATGGTTGGTCCGACGATTCAAGAGGAATTATATTCGACTTTGATCCGGTTTAGATTGCACAAATATGCAATAACTGCTGACATAACTTAAATGTACCGTCAAGTCCAAACTGATGAGGCGGATCGAAAGTTCCAGCTAATTTTATGGAGAGAAGATTCATCACATCCTCTTCAAGTCTTCAAGTTGAACACCGTGACGTACGGCACTTCGCCAGCTCCATTCCTAGCAACACGCTGCTTAATCCACTTAAGTGACCTGTACAAGAATCCAGTTGGATTAAAGTCTGTCCGCAACGACTTCTATGTCGATGACTTGCTTACTGCTGCTGACACTCTTAACGATCTCAAAATTATTCGAAGGCAAGTCACACATATTCTCGACTCAACAGGATTTCAATTGGCAAAATGGTTCTCAAACCATTCGTCATACACGGACAGTGAGTTCTCAAAGAAATCGTTGCAATTCAATGATACCGATTCCACAAAGGCGATAGGGATCCATTGGGTTCAGAAGAATGATACGTTCAAGTTTCATTTGGAAGAACATTTTCACGATTTGCGAGCCACAAAAAGAAACATATTTCAGTTTCAGCTCGGCTTTTCGATCCTCTCGGACTTTAGTGCCCAATCGTCACCAAAGCAAAAATCTTATTGCAAGAGCTTTGCCTTCAAAAACTCGATTGGGATGAGTCAATCCCTATGCACCTTGATACCAGTTGGCAAAATTTCAAAACAAATTTGACTCAATTGGATTACATAACTATTCCACGCTATGTAAACACATATACAGCCGATGCTTCCATTAGAGCGTATGGCTGTTGCATCTACATCCGAAGTCATGATTCCACTGGTATCCATTCAGAACTTTTAACTGCCAAATCTAAAGTCGCTCCGCTCAAAACAAAGTCATTGCCAAGCCTTGAACTTTGTGCAGCGCATCTTCTGGCAAAACTTTGGACTCGAGTTCAGCCCTTACTGAACTGTGGAATCGAGAATGTTTATTTCTGGACGGATTCAGAAATAACGTTACATTGGATAAAAACACATCCATCTTCCCTTATACATTCGTGGCAAAAAGAGTATCAGAAACACAAGAGTGGTCCAATGAAGTTTCTTGGCGACACGTGCCGTCAAAGCAAAATCCTGCCAAGAAACTTTGCAGAAGAAAAATAGCAAATTGGTGCTTCTTGCAGTCGAGGACAACTCAGATGACATCATGAAATTAATTTCTACCAGTCTTCTTATAAAAGATTACTGAGAATATTCGTTTATTTGTTTATATCCCATTTTTTGAAAAGTTCAACAGAAAACGAGGAAATAATTTCACTTGTTCCAACTGCAAAGGAATTAAATTGGGCTTTCCTGAAAATTGTTGAAATTATTCAGAGACGTGAATTTTCTGATGAAATTCATAAGTTAAAGAAGTCCCAAGTATTATCGCCGAGGTTCCAGAAGCTAACACCCTTTGTTAAGAAAGTTGAAGACGGAAATCGAGTCTTTAATCTACTTCGTGTTGGTGGTCGCCTTCTCAATGCACCAATTCCCTACGGGTCCAAATTTCCACTCCTCATGCCTAAAAAATCGCACTTCGTCGAAATATACCTACGATATCTACACATTACTAATTGCCAGCTAGACCAAAAGCGTTGGTAGCGCTTCTTCGTCAGAAAATCTGGCTGATAAATGCACAATAAGTCTGTAGTAGAACCGTAAGAACCTGCATACATTGTTTTCGTTATAAGCCAAAGTTGCTTACTCAAATAATAGGAAATTTGCCGTCTAAACGCGTAAGCTCATCGCGTCCCTTTTTAATAAGCGGTGTAGATTACTGTGGTCCGATATATAACACGCTTAAAATTCGCGGCAGACCACCATTAAAAATGTACATTGCAGTGCTTGTTTGTTTCACGTCGAAAGCTGTCCATTTAGAACTAGTAACCGATTTGTCCTCTGATTTCTTTATTCTTTCTTTTAAAAGGTTCATCGGACGTCGCAGTCTTCCCTAGAGAGTCTATCGCGACAACGCGACGAACTTCGTAGGAGCCAGCCGGAAACTGCGAGAACTCCAGGAGGCATTCGAGAAGGAGAAAGTCAGGCTCGTATCTTACGCCGCAGAACAGGGAACCGACTTTGTGTGCATACCTCCCAGAGCGCCACACTTCGGAGGTGTATGGGAAGTAGCTGTCAAGTCTGCCAAGCACCTGCTGCTGATAACAATGGGCAGCGTTCTTCTCACCAACGAAGAGCTGCAGACAGTGCTCGTCGAAGTCGAGGCGGTACTCAACTCTCGACCAATCGCGTCAATGAGCCAAGACCCGAACGACGTCGAAGCCCTAACCCCAGCGAATCCGTGCTCGCCGTGCCCGACAACAAACTGGCATGTTTACAGAGATGGCGCATATTATGCGAGCTCAAACGCAGGTTTTGGCGATGTCGAGAGAATATGTGCTCAGCCTGCAGTCCCGCAAGAAATCGGTGGTCGAGCAGCCCAATCTCGCAGTGGGCCAGCTGGTCGTGTTGCACGAAGACCACGTCCCTCCACAGCAATGGTCTCTCGGCAGAGTGGTGGCTATAATCGCCGGACAAGACGGCAATATTCGTGTCGCGGACATCCAAACCAGCGCCGAAAGTTTTAGACGGCCTATATATAAACTGGCCTTGCTGCCATTTGATGAAAATTGAAGCCATTAAAGCTCTTCAAAGTGGCCGGTGTTTCGCCAGATCTCCAGAATTTTTTTTTTATATAATTTGTTATAAAGAGTGCATGGAGTACAATTGAATTACATAAATAGTATTAAGTTAGTATTAAGCTTCCTACTTTTCGGGATCTAAACCACCCTTCTTTCGTTTAGCTCTTATTTACTTTTTCTTTCTCTTTACTCTTTTCTTAAATTGTATTAGTTTTAAGATTTGAAGAAACTATAAAATTACTTGAAATTCTATAACCGATTTGACATTTTCAATGGAAAAACAGCCCGAAGACCAAGACCCAACATCAAAGAAAGTTTGTTTGTTGACCCAACAATGACAGCCAGCTCATGATTTATATCTACAGTGAACTTTTATGGAGAGTCTCACAAGAAAGCATAGGCCATATTATCCGCAAAAGCATTAATGGAACTACAGAATTTAAGTTTAAAAAGTTAATTTATAAAAATTAGAAACAAAATAGGACCCAAGACTGAGTCTTGTGGAACTCCTTGTGACAGAACTTCTGATGAACTTTCATATTTTAACATTTTGACACATTGCCTCCTATTTTCTAAGAAAGACAAGCCAGTTAAAAGCAAAACCGCTAAATGCGGCCTTATACAGTTTATCAAGCAAAATCTTATGATCGACAGTATCAAACGCTTTAGTAATGTCACCAAACAGTGCTGCAGTTACCTTTTTATTATTTAGACTGGAATAAATGTTTGTGCAAAAACTTAATGAAGCAATTTTTGTTGATAAGCCAGATCGGAATCAAAATTGAAATGCGCTGAAAAAAACTATATTCCTCCAAACACTCTACCATCCGAACTTACATTAGTTTTTAAAAAATTTTAGAAAAAACTAGAAGAGAAATTGACCCTAGAAAAACAAATCAACAAATCGACCCACACCATCTTTTTGTTGATTATAAAGCCGCCTTCGACAGTCCAATACGGAATTATCTATATGTCTGAATTCGGTATTCCTGCAAAGCCCATCCGTCTTTGCAGAATGACACTGAGCAACACCAGCAGCACAGTTAAGATCAGGAAGGATCTCACTCCTCCATTCGATACCAAACGAGGTTTCAGACAAGTTGATAATGATGGAGAAGATCATCCGAGCTGCTGATTTGAGACGCAGTGGTACGATATTCTACAAAAGTATTATGCTGTTGGCGTATGTAGATAATATCGATATCATTGGCCATAATACGCGCGAAGTTAGTGCAGCATTCTCCAGATTAGCGAAAGAGTCGAGTCGAATGGGTCTTGTAGTGAACGCAGATAAGACGAAATACCTAGTGTCAACAAATAAACAGTCCCAGTGTCTTGGAAGCCACGTCACTGTTGACAACATCTCCTTCGAGGTTGTTAAGAACTTTGTCTACTTGGGATCCAGCATTAACTCTTTCAACGATGACAGTATTTAGATAAAACGACGGATAACTCTTGCCAAAAGGTGTTACTTTGGGCTGAGTAGGCAATTGAAAAGTCGAGCCCTCTCTCGACGAACAAAACTCACGCTCTATAAGTCATTTATCATGCCCGTCCTATTATATGGAGCACAAACCTGGACGTTGAGCAGTTCTGATGAAAAGACTTTGGGAGCCTTCGAGAGAAAGATCCTTCGTAAAATCTTGGTTCTAATCTGCGTCAATGGCGAGTACCGAATTCGATGGAACCACGAGCTGTATGAGCTGTACGCTGACATTGACATATTAAAATCGAGCGGCTCCGCTGGCTAAGTCAAGTTAAGCGAATGGAAAACGACGTTCCAGCGAAAAAATATTCGATTGAGTGCACAGTGGTGGTCAACTCAGAAGAGGACGCCCACATCTTCGTTGGAAGGTGATGGATAACCACTCTTGGTGTTTCCAACTGGCGCCAGCAAGCGCAAAACAAAAATGGGTGACGCAATTTCTTATACGAGGGCAAAACCGATCTACGGTTGTAAGCGCCTGATAAGTAAGTAGAAGAGAAATTGATATGTTGTTATTTATCTGGGACATATCACCTTTTTTGAATAAAGGAATGACCTCAGCTGTTTTTAAACTATCAGGAAATATACCACAATAAATGCTTCTATTAAAAATGTCACATAAAATATCACAGATAAAATAAACTATTTGTTTAATAAAGTTATTAGATACTCAATAAGAAGTGGAAGAATGTGAATTTTTAAAGGCATTGCAGTTTTATAGACTTCAAAAGAACTTATGCGCTTGTCAACAAAAGTGGCAGAATTAGAAACCTCCCTATACAAACAATTACACTGTTGTCTAACTATGTTACATTCAGCAATTACGTCTTTACCAATACAAACAAAAAGGTATTAAATACACTAGCTATTTCATGTGGATTACCAATTGTTCTATTGGCATGTGAAAGGCTTGAGATCGGATCCGCATTACAGTTTCTAACTATTTTCCACTCATTTTTTAGATCACCTTTTGCTTTATCAAACTCATTAATATAATAATTACTTTTACTAGCCAATACATCTCTAGAGATCTGCTTACACTAATTTTTATACCTTGTCGTTATATTCACATCAAGTGGAAATTTCTTTTTAAGTTAAAAAAATATAAAAATTCTTTTTAGTATTCATTTTATTAAGCAAAGCATTCAACATCCAGGGCTTTAACCTTTTGGCCTTAGTACTTCTACTTACCGAAGAACTAGAACACTTGTTAATATGGCTATTAAATGTATTTAAAAAGATTGAGTAGGCAATCGATGGATTATTTTTCAATTGAACTGATTCCCAGAACTCAAAATAAAGGGAATTTCTTAAAGCAACAAAATCAATATAACGAAATTTTTGAAAATAGCATCGTCCCCCAACAATGGAAAACTGCTTCAATCTTGCCAATTCCAAAACCAAACAAAAACAAAAATTATCCCGATGGATACAGACCAATTTCATTACTCTGCTGCATATCAAAAATTATCGAAAAAATAATATCTCGAAGAATTATGTGGTACCTAACTGAAAACAGATACCTCACAACGAAACAAACCGCTTTCAAAACTGGAAAAGGTACCATAGAAACCCTATTAGTTATTGACGAAGAGGTATGCAATAGCCTCTCAACCAAAAATCATTTTTCAATATTATTTTTTGATTCAGAGAAAGCGTTCGATCGAATTGGAATTCATTCCATTATAGATCAATTACTCGACTGGAAATTGGGTTCTAAGATAATAAACTGTGTAAAGCAATTCCTTTCAAACAGGAAAATAAGAGTACAAATAAACAATAACTTCTCTGACCCTCTTCCAATGCATAACGGGATTCCACAGGGTTCACCATTATCGCTTACTCTTTTTTTAATAGCCATTGACAAATTAAGTCGCATAATGGACAACCAAAAATTTTTCAAGCATGCAATATATGCTGACGATCTATATTTATTCGCTAAATACAAAAACTTTACTGAATTTATAAATAGTTTAAGCAGCTTATACAAGGTGGCGCAAAAGTAATCCTCCTATCAGAAAATGCTATAAATTTTGCGATTGGCCCCTAATGTCAGTTATGTTTTGACATTTGTGTCGTAAACACATGCGACGTGGAGTAAACAAATACACGTTAATAAACAATGTTACGCTACACTGCTCCAGAACGCGGAATTAATCACCACCAAAAGGAAGATGATTTTTCATCTAAAATAATCATGAGTGATGAGGCCCATTTCCATCTTAGCGGGTACGTAAATAAGCAAAATTTACGCTTCTGGGGCACTGAAAATCCGCGTGTAACCCACGAAGAGCCATTACACCCGCTCAAAGTCATTGTATGGTGTGCTGTTTTCGCTGGAGGAGTCATCGGACCTTTTTTCTTCGAAGACGGTTGCTGTGAATGGTGAGCGCTACAGAGCAATGATCAACGAGTTCTTTTTGCCGCAACTTGATGAATTGGGATTGGAAAACATGTGGTTCCAACTGGACGGTGCAACGGCACACACTGCACGTGCCACAACCGATATGCTGAAGGATGCATTTCCCGGGCGCCTAATCTCTTGATTTGGCGATTTGCACTGGCCGGCAAGATCGCCTGACTTGACCGTTCCAGACTTCTTTTTGTGGGGCTTTTTGAAGTCGCGGGTTTATGTCAACAAGCCTCAGACTCTTGCAGCTCTTAAAGACAATATCCGTCAAGAATGTGAGGACCTATCGCCGGAAGTTTTGGCCGAAGTGATGGAAAATGCCATAAAAAGGGCTCACATGACAATCAACTGTGGCGGCGGCCATTTACATGACATCATATTCTCAACTTGATGTAAAAAAAATTAAAAGACCAAATAAAAATAATCCACAAGAAGAATCAAAGTTTTTCATTTTTTTTTTTTAAATTACAGCCAAAAAACATCAGAAGGTTATTTTTGCGCCATCTTGTACAATAACATTAAAAAATGGTGCTTATATAGCGGAAACAAATTCTCTGTGGAAAAAACTAAAGAATTGCATATTTGTAAAAAAACTAACTGCATATTCAAAACGACAATAATTTAAAAATCTTAGGTATTATTTTTAATACAAAGTATCTATGGAACGAACGAACGAAGTTCGATCAGAAGGGCACTCGGAGCCCTCTGTTCCTCTCCTATCCTAAATATCCTTACAGAATCCGGACTACCATCTATAGAAGACCGACGAACGCTTACAACAGGACGATTGATCTCAAAAATCATATACTCAGAAGGATCCAAAGTAGGAACTTTAGCAAAAAAAAAGAATAAAACGCAAACGATATGCGAACAAGGAATCAGCATTACAGAGAATAATTAATGCGGGAAAAATCACTCAAATAAATGGAATACCAATAGCAAAACCACGCCGCAACTCACCACCTTGGCTATTAAAATCTGACTCAATTATTCTGGAACTCATTGTCTACCCGAAAGAGGACACAAGTCTTGAAACTGTTACAAGCCATTAGAAATAACCTGAATGGTTGGAAAGCTCTTTACACAGATGGCTCAAAAAATGAATATACCACTGCATACAGTGTAGTAGACGAGAACAACGTAATAGTAAGAACAGTCTTATTACCTAACCACACAACGATATTTACAGCAGAAGCTGAAGCCATCCTTTACGCCACGCAATATGCAAAGTCAACCAAAGGCAAACATGTTATATTTACAGACTCACTTTCAACTTTGGAGGCAGTAAAACACGCAAACAACAACGTTAATACTATTTCAGCCATCAGGGACTTATTATCAAACAACATTACTAATATCAAACTGTGTTGGATTCCCAGCCACATAAGCATAAGAGGAAATACCTTCGCAGATAGCACAGCGAAATTAGCGACAAGATCACCACTACTAATATAAAACACATATAACAAGAATGACATCCCCAATGCAGTAAATAGGTATTATTTTGAAATCACTCTACAAAACTGGACAGAACACTCCCATCACTACAAATCCTTAAACCCTAATGCAATTTCCCCAACCTTTCCCCTGGATACAACAAGAAGGCAAACAGTCAACTTCAAGTGCTTTCGATTGGGACACACACGCTTAACCCATGTTTCTTAAGATGTTTCTTTTCACCAAAAGCCCTTCGCCAATATGCCGATTCTGCAGCATCGAAAACCTTACTATACAAAATCTTCTCAACTGTAACGCAGTAGCCGCAATCAAACACAAATTCAACCTTAAACAAAACACAATAGAACTCCTAAAAAATGTATACAAAAATAATATATTAGAATTTAATGAATTTGCCAAAAGACTAGGAATTCCACCTGAAATATAAACATTTTAACAAATATAAGCGGAAGGCCTTAGTAGCTAATGCTGATTTATAATAAAAAAGAATATATAAAAAAAATATAATATATAATAAAAATGACCGAAATGACCGATGAAAGAAATGACCGAAAATGAGAAATAAATTTGGTCGTCCTAAAATTTGCATTGCGCAAACACGTCATGCAATGATCAGTTATCTGTAACATAAATCCATAATTGAGTTGAAGAACTCAAAGTTACCAGGGCTTAGACGACGCAAAAAGATATGATTTATAAATGTAGAAATTCATGTCGGGTGATTGATGCACGACTCAAAACCAAAGAATGAAAGAGTTAACAAGTACCAATCAGTCAGTAGGATATCCACGATTAGGTTAATATTTATATCGCCTAATAATATTAGGTTAGCATTAGAATTTACTCCAAGTCAGGCAAAAACACGTCATTAGCGGAGATTGAGTTAAATCTGTACAAACAGAGAAAGTTAAATTTTTTATCATCTATAAGACATTCTACCGTTAAAGCATCACAACTTCTCAGATTAAAATTATAGCTCTATTCGTGCACAAAAGCAGCAACATCACCAGAGGCATAAGAGTTGTTGCAATTTACAAAAAAGTTTTACCCATTAATGGAAAAATGAGAAATTTCCTCATAAAAGATACAAAATTCGGTCACAACAGTAAAAAGTGGCATATTCGTAAAAGATTCCAGATGAAGAAGTAAATTATCAAAATTTGTACGCATACTTTTGATATTTTATTTTTATATTCTATATTAAAGCACAGGTCAGAGGTTTGTATACAATTATCATTCGCAAAGGAGATAATACCAGAATCAAGGAGCTGATCTTGTACAAAATTTAACATTTGAATAATAAAGTAACTTTAAAAAAGTGTGTCAATATCAACTATTGAGTTGATATGAACACACTAATCTCCATCACTTTTGCGCACAAAACCTTTACCATTTCTGATCCATACAGTTTTATAGTTTTTTCCTTTTTAAGGCATGTTGCTACTTGGCGGGATCGGTATTCGAGTGAAAACGTAAAATTTTTTTACAAGAAAACGGAGATAATGGATAAATTTTTTTGGGGTGAATAAAACACTCGAAAAAAATTTTACAAGCAAATTTTTTTTATAATTTTGTAAAATTTTTATGTATGAAACTGCAATTTTAAGTTTTTTTACAATTCTAACCTGGTTACCATCGTTTCATAAAATTACCTTGTCCGATTATCTCCAAATTTTAACCGCATACTTACCATATGTCTAGTTTCCGTGTGAATTAAAATATTGCAAACATTTTTTTTTTTTTCTATATTTTTTTGCACAAAATCGAGAAAAAACATGCGTCTTTTACGTTTTTTTTTTCAAATCTTCGTAATTTTTTTATTTTTTGCCAAACTTAAAAATTTTAGTTCACACGATAACCAGATTCATATTATTTATGAATTTTGTTTTTTTGTTTTTCTAGGTGCTGCCAAACTTTAGTTATTATGGTAACCATCAGCTCTTTCCGATATCGACACGTCAACTTTAGATTAAATTTTCATACATACACTAAGGGAAATAACGCATATAAGCATTATCCACGCCTGAGTATAAATTTTATTTAAATATTTACGTGGATAAATCAAATGTTTTCCTTACAACTCGTTTTTTCCCGTATTTGAATTATATTTATACCAAATAATAAATAATAAATAATAAATAATAAATAAATAATAAATAATATTCCGACAAGCAGCAACAACATCGCACTCTGTTCCTGCAGGTTTTTTATAGTTCTCATTTAGTTATTGTTGCAAAGGTAATATAGTGTGAATGTTTGGCCAAGATTGTTTTATTGCATGATCAACTTACGCAAGATGTGAGTGACAATCGGACATTTTCTGACGAATGTCTTACACCGATTGTCATTTGCCTGCATATTTTGATTTATATATTGCTTTCTAATTTTTCCTTCTCTTATTTAAAAGAAATACAAAAGAAAATAAAATATACAAGCAAATGGCATTTGATAAACGCAGCTCGTGAGAAATATTTAAATATATTGCTTTTTAATTTTAATATTTTTATATAAATTTTCTTTAAATGCGATAGTTTTATTTTCAAATAATAAATATTTGAAAGATATTTAAAAAATTCGTGCATAATTTTAAAATATATTTTATTAATTCTGTTTAAATATTTTAATATTTTATTTAAATAAACAAGTATTTAAATGAATTTTAAATATTTGCATAGTCGATTTGAGCAAATGCGTTATTGGTGCAAAAATTACTCGCTTTTTGGATAAATTAAAAAAGTTTTTGGATAAATTTAATATTTTTTTCTCTTAGTGTATCAAATGTTAAATATTAATAAAACATTTTTTTTGTAAATAATTTTTTAGTGTATTTATTCACCCTAAAAAAATGTTTCCATTATCTCTGTTTATATCAAAACAGTTATGTCAAAACACTATAAAATTACAACTCCTAACTAAGCCACGAGAGAACATAGTTTAAGCATATAAGCCTGTTATTCATTTTATGTAGAGACAGCTTCCTGTTATAAAAATGTTCTTTCTTTGGGCTCTCGTTTTTCAACTCGCATCGTGGTAAGGTGTTTTGTATTACTATGAAAGAAATGATACTCCATAGCCAATGCTTTAATTTTTTATACACTTACTTTCTTTTCCAAAACTTAGATAACTTTCGAGTTAAATAAGTATAATTCTTTTTCCCTAGCACAAGCGATCAGATTCACACACAATCATTTGTCCATTCGAACCGGGTTACTGTGCTTCCACCAATAAACCACGCCGAGTTTCGAGAATTACTGCATATCCAATATGTGGATATATTGGAATCCAATCATAAATCCAAGATTTCAAGAGGAAATAAGCCAAATCATATCATACTATCATTCATATCTTCAATCAAATTATTAATTTCAATATACACATAGCCCATAAAGTCTGCGTTCACTTAACTAATTTTTTTAAGAGAAGTAAAAACACAATGCAAATGTGTAACTCAAATCAATTTTTTTACTTAAATTTGTGGAAAGATGGAAAAAGCTTCAGAGAAATTTGCCAAACTGTTGGAAGAACGTACTCATCCGTGCAGCGCGTAGTCAACAATTTCGAAGAAACCGGAATTTCAACATCTAAGCCGCGGTCAGGTCAGGGCGTCCAAAAATATTGTCAGTCCGGGAAAAACGTAAAATTATAAATATGGTTAAGGTTAACCCTCGAATAACATCAACAAAAAAGTTAATGAAATGTTTAAACAAGAATTTGTGCCGAAACACCTAGAAAATTTTACGTAAAGCAGGGTATCATAGCAGAGTCGCTCGAAGAAAACCATATATGTATTTCACTTATGAACAGACGAAAGCGCATTGAATTTGCTCAAAACTATATAAATAAGCCGCCGGAATTCTGGAAACAAGTCAAATTCTCTGATGAAAGCAAATTTTGTATTTTCGGCATAAAAGGTCGTCAAATTGTGTGGCGCAAATCAGGAAATGCGCTGGAAAAACAAAATCTTGTTGGTACTGTCAAACACGGTGGTGGTGGAATTATGGTGTGGATGGATAAATGGGGATATCTGCATATTTTAAAAAACAATTTGAAGCAAAGTGCAGTGAAACTTGGCTTATCTACGACGTTTTGGTTCCAACAGGATAACGATCCGAAACATACTGCGGAGATCGTCAGACTTTGGCTTTTGTACAACGCTCCAAGACAGCTTAAAACGCCCCCACCCCCCCCCCCCCCCCCAATCACCCGATCTCAATCCCATTGAGCACCTTTGGGATTTATTAGAGAAACGAATTCGTCAGCATATAATAACAAGTAAAGAGGCTTTGCGAAGTGTTATGCAGACAGAATGGACGAAAATTACAGCTGAGGAAACAGAGAAGTTGGTAAATTCAATGCCAAATAAACTAAGCGAAGTTTTAAGACAACGTGGCTATCCAACAAAATACTAAATTTTATTTTTTCATATTATATATAATGCTTGTACAACATATTTTAACACTGAACGCAGACTTTCTGGTTGCTATATTTACCTGTTGTGTCATTGTTTTCCCGTTATCTCAAAACTGAAGAGGAGAATCGAGATTTATGTTTTTGCTTTTTAAACTTTAGAATGTAAAGAAAAAATACACGAATAAAAATTAATTTGATTTATATACTTTTGTTGTGTTTTTATATCACTTAGAAAAATTTGTAAGATGAACGCAGATTTTATGGGTTATGTGTATAGGTATATATGTATGGTGCAAGTGATAAAAAAAAACATAATAGTGCTTAACCTAACTAAAAGCAATAAATTCGTGTTAATTTATATGCTTGTAAAATATACTTAAAAGATAATCAGCCTTATTACAAATTTCGTACGAAAGAAATTTTCGCTATGGAAATCCAGTTCCCGCCAGATAAACTAGCGAGTATTTTTTGAGAGAATGACTCGTTATTTTGGATCGAGCTAGTATTCGCCCTATTTAACTTAAAACACAACAGCTGTTTTCAAATTTATTCAAAAAATTGTAAAAGTTTGAGGTTTAAAAAATGATTAGCATTTCTTTAAGACTTTTATTAGGGGAGGAGGAAGCAGTTGACATGCTTAACACTCAGCGCCTTGTTCGTCGCAAGCTCAGAGACCAGGCAAATCCTTTGGAAATGCCACAAACATTGTAGGTAGAAAAAAACTTTCATAAAACTTACGATAAACAATACGCATTTCTTTTTACCAGATTTCAGCAATACTTTCGAGTGAGCAAACCAATTTTTAAATATTTGCAGGACGTCCTGAATGACTCCTTGTGACCAACACAAAAATCATTTGCCGTTCAACTTTTGGTAAAGTTATGTGCTTGTCTGCGTTATTTTGCGGAAGGGGGCTACCAAAAAGGCATTGGAAATAATTATGGCGTTGGTCTGTCACAGTCAGGTTTTAGCTGTGGTTTCTCAGAAGTTGTGAACGTTTTTGAGTCCAAATTATGTCCAGAGTGGATAAAGTGGCTGACGGTAGATGAAAAGATAGCATAAGTTTCATTCTTTTATGAAAAATATGGAATACCGGGCGTCATAGGCTGCATAGATGGAACCCATGTAAAAATTATTGCACCACCATCAAATAAACATTCATTTTACAACAGGAAGGGATACTACAGTTTAAATGTTTTGCTTGTAAGTACCGATATTAATTATAAAACATGATTATAGGCATGTACCTGTAAATCATGTATATATATATATGCAGCTAAATGTGATTCTTTTTTAACTGATAATCTTTGAGGTGTGCGATAACAAAACGCGTATTCGTTTTGTTGACGCAGTGCATCCTGGAGCTTCGCACGATTCTTTTATTTGGCGGGTAAGTGCACTGAGAGACAAATTGCAGGAGGATTACACACAAAACAGCAGTAGATTCTGGTTATTGGGTAAATATGAATGTACTTTACGGATTATGAAAGGATATTTTAAAAAGATTTTACAGGTGATGCAGGATATCCATTAGAACCATGGCTCATGACTCCTCATTGAATACCTGCACCAGATTCAAATGAGGAGAGATTTAACGCAGCTCATACCAGTGCCCGTAATATAATAGAGAGAACGAATGGCATCCTCAAAAATAGATGGAAATGTCTTCTTGGAGCTCGACAGCTGCAGTTTTCACCTCTGAAAACAGCAAAAATTATTAATGTTTGTGTAGCCTTACATAACATTCGTGTTCATTACAAATTTTGTGGATTTTTAGAAGAAAATATAGTCATGCAGAGCATTGAAGAACCAGATATTGACACTATAGATTTTCCGTCAACAGTTGAAGTTATAAGACACTCGGAAGTTGCACAACGTATTCGTTATATTATGAACAATTTTTAGTGTAAATATTAGTACAGGTACAATAAAAAATGTATAAATAAATTTAGAAATTATTTTTTTTATAAAAGAGTTTATTTCCAATTATAAAATAAAATAAATCAAATAAGATTTATTAAAAAAAAAAAAACATTTCACAACTCTCTTATATATCTTAAAAAAAAGGAAAGTTAAATCTATTTCACAGATGCTTAAAATAAATAAAAATCATTTGTTTTTTTTGCTACAAATGCGTTGTTTGATGAAAAATTCACAATTCTACACCGAGATGTATTTGGCTTTTTTTAATTTAATTGTACAAATTTCGTTGATTTCATTTATTCACTTATTCTTTTAAGTTTGCTCTCAACTTCAACCTTCCGAAGCTTCTCCAGCTAAGGACCGGTATATTTTTGCCTTTTATTGCTTTTGCAGACTTAAAAAATTTCTTCAATTTTTTCACAAAGTTCCTTTTTTGTGTTTCGAGCTCTCTTTCAACAAACTCGCTTGTAGCCTTTTGTGGGAAACTACGTTTCTGCGTCTTAAATTTGTTTTTGCTGCTGAGATCGAGGTACTCGGTTGATTACTTTCTATTTGACTAGCATCATTATTTGACATTTCATTTTCTTTGTCTCCGTCCAGCTGAGGGAGACCAAAACGCCTTGCACTTTCGATGCCTTCTACGGCCTCCCTTGAACCTTTAAGTTCGAATATACTTTCCTCCATAGGTGAAATTTTGACTTCTCTGTTAGGACCGCTTCCCGTTCCTTGCTGGTATTGAAAGATCATTGCCGCCTTTTTGCGAATATAACGCTTATGGTCCATGCAAACCTGTTTAAACACAAAGGTATCAATTTTATGCAAAAGACATACACAAATTTTAAATAGTAACCTTACTTTCATCCACTCAGCAATACCCTTAAATGGTGGGCCAGCACTATTTAAATTTTTCTCCTGTTCCTTCCAAAATGAAACAACTTTTACTTTGTTCTCCTTACAAAAGTTTCGAGCAATACCGGAATTTTGTTGCATGGCAGCAATGAGCTTATCCAATTGGATTTTGTTTACTGTTTTACTCCTGAAATGAAATTTTCAATTAAATTCGGAAATATACCTACTTTTTTTAATTTTTTAACCAAAATATTTAAGACTTACATCTTTATGCTTCCGTTCACCACAAAAAAATAAACGAAAAACTACATGCGAAAAAACGAGTGTTTTTTCGGAAAAAATTGTTCGTAATAAGGGACATTTTACACTAGTGAGTTACATCTAGCGAGTAACCTTCATGATAGGGGAAGCACAAACGTGCGAAAAAAACTCGCGTGGGTTTTTGTTCATGATAAGGCTGAATATTAAATAATTAAAAAAAAAAAAAAAAAAAAATAACTGGCCATTTCAGCCCTTGAAAGGACTTTGACCTAGCTTCTTATGAACAATTGTGTTGTGCGTGTTATTAAGTTTGTACACAATTGACCGAGAACCGGACCTTTAAATTAAATAATTAAACATAACTAAAAAATTAAGAAAAATCCAAAAAAATGATATAAAATTCTTTTAAAAGTAATATAATATTATATAATAAATTAAATGTACACTTTTTAAATTTTAATTTTTCCGTACATTAAAGTTGAAGTTGAATCAACTTCGTAAAACTTCGCTAAAAAGAGCTTCATTTATTTGGCTTATGTGTTAAAACAAAAAAGAAGAAACTTTTGTGTATAAATAAATCTCTTTTTTTCGCAACATATGTGTAAGTGATCATTCGTAAAATGGAAACAGTTTTCTTTTAGTCCGCGACATGGTTAAATGCATTTCATTTCATTCAATTCATTGCATCTGCATGTTCATATATACAACGCTTTCTTTCTCTTCGTCAACATTGTTGCTATCGATCACTTGCCTTGATTTATAAACATAGCGTGTCTTTCTTTGTTGCTATCGATCATTTTTTATATACACGCAGTTTCTCTATAAACATTTCTTAGCAAACATCCTTTGGTAAACATCGCTTTAAAAACATTTGGGGTATACACTTCACTTCGTAATTTTCCGAAATGCTGAAATTTACGAAACTTCAGTGCAATGGTTGTTCTGGATTTCCGAAGAGTGCTTAAATTTACTCATCTGTTGAGTTGATGAAAAATAATCGTCGGAAATTTGCGAAGAAAAGATGTGTCTAGTAGCCATAAGCAGCACTGTTTAATGAGTGTGAGTCATTGTGAATGTGCAAAATTCAATAAGAAGAAGAGCATTTTGTCATAATTTTTGAATAGCTGTTACATACTTCAAATTAACAAAAAACAGGAAAAATCGGCGGAGGTAAATTTCTAATTGGTTTTTCTTTATTTATTTTAACTTTAAAAAGATTTTACTTTCAGAAACGAAGAAGGGAAATCAACCACCGCTGGACAGAAAGGGAGACAACGTGCTTGTTTGAAGCTATTGCCCGAAAAATAGAAGGGAACCCCGAAAGATTTCAGGCAAGTACAAAAGTACGCTATAAAAAAAAGTCTTAATAACACTACTCCACAAATTTTCGAAAACTTGCACCACAACGAATTGCGATAACATTTTCTATAGTAAAATTTTCCATAGAATCCGAATATCGTAATGATTTTTTTCGATTGGCCCCAATTTTTTATTAAAATTAAAAAATTAAAAAAATCCATTATTGGGAACACATACTTTACATAAATGCTTGTAGAAACTTACATGTTCACTCAATGAATTTTGAAATTCTGACAGCGGATTCGGATTCAGCGACCCATTTTTAC